>JAHHUM010002058.1:0-651857 GCA_036173005.1 Crenichthys baileyi | reverse complement strand
AGGACATATGCAAGACATGGGTTTCAGCTGTTGCATTCCTTGTGTCCAGCCAGTCTTGAACAAGAGACAGCATCAGAAGCGTCTTGCCTGGGTTAAAGACAAAAGGACAGGGCTGCTACTGAGTGGTCCAAAGTTATGTTGGTGGAAGTAAATGTTGCATTTCCTTTGGAAATCAAGGTCCCAGAGTCTGGAGGAAGAGATGAGAGGCACAGAATCCACGTTGCTTGACATCCAATGTAAAGTTTCAACAGTCAGTGATGGTTTGGGGTGCCATGTCATCTGCTGGTGTTGGTCCACTGTGTTTTCTGAGGGCCAAGGTCATCGTAGCCGTCTACCAGGAAGTTCTAGAACACTTCATGCTTCTTGCTGCTGACCAACTTTAAGGAGATGGAAATTTAGTTTTCAAACAGGACTTGGCACCTGCACACAGTGCCAAAGCTACCAGTATTTGGTTTAAGGACCATGGTATCCCTGTTCTTAATTGGCCAGCAAACTCACCTGACCTTAACCCCATAAAAAATCTATGGGATATTGTGAAGAGGAAGACGCAATATGCCAGACCCAACAATTCAGAATAGCTCCTGCTCTGTGGAGCCTGCTCTGAATCACACCGCTCTGAAGCTGCTTTGCGCATGGCCCGGTGGATTCCCCTCCCCGTCCCTGGACTGTACTGGGGACCTAGTACAAGCAGGAAAAAGCCAGGTTGACACAGAACAACAAACTAATCTACAGAGCAGCACTAGCATCCTTCTGCCCTCTGAGAACCTGACTCCTAACAACAGCTTGTTCAGATGTGTGGGCTCCCATCCTGCTCTGAAACAATCTACAGAGTGCAGCACACGCACATGTGAGTAGAGAAAGGACTCAGCAGATATTAATTTTTTGTGTTGTGTGTCCATGTTTTTTTTTTTCCCGACTACTCTACCCTGCAGATACTCCCCCTGCAGAACCAGTGTGCTTTGCCTATGTCACAAACACTCAGCAATATCTGATGCTGTCCTGCTCCTGGGATGGAGGGGCCCCAAAGGCCTTAGTGTGGTGGGAGGGACCAGGGGGCCAAAGCAAAGGAGGACAAGAAAACTCCAACTTCCTGGTCCTCCGTTATGGGACTGCCTGAAGTGGGAAACCCTACACCTGCTACGCTAAACACCCACTTCTGATGGAAGCAAAGAGTTGCAGGCTCACACTGGGTCAGTCCTTATCATCACTATACGAAACAATAAATAACAGAAGGCATTTATTTTCTTACTACTTAATGCATTTATTGTGTAGAGGCCCCTGTGTTGCTGACACAGCGCAGAGTCGTGTCTGTGTATGAGGGGACTGACGTGTAGCTCACCTGTAATCTGAGAGCCAATTACCTTCCAGCCAATGAAATCACCTGGTTCAACAATCAGGGCGTGGATGTCCAAGACACCTCAAAGTACATGCTGCTGCGAACGTCTGCCTGGACCAACCTGACCATGAGAGACGCCGACGAGATGCAGGACAGTGGAGAGTACAGATGCTCCACTGCAAACGCAGTGGGAGGTGCTGAAATCAATGTCACTCTGGTGGTCAAGAGTAAGAATCTGTTTTTGTTGTCTCTTTAACAGAATGTTTCTTTCTTTATTTTTTATAATTTTGGTGAGAGGTGTTAAATAACTATAAAGTGCATATTTCTTTCTGCTTTGCCTCTGCATCAGAATACCCCATGCCACCCAATGCGACTCTGATCAAAGCCATGTACAACAGCCGGCATCGCAACGAGGTGGAGCTGGAGTGGCAGGTAGATGGTGTGAAGCAGAATGGAGGTTGGACTGGTTTTCCACTTGGAGCACGGTGGGGTGTCTGAGCGACCAAACAAGAGAGGAAAAAGCAATGACTCAAAAAGTACGGATGGAGGAGAGGATTGGTACCCAAGACTGGTACCGTACCGTCATCCAGGATCCAGACATCAGGAGTCACACAGTTGGAGACTGACTCCAACTGTTACGTACAGTTCCGCATAAAACCCATCAACCACCGCACCATCGGACACCCGTCTTTAGCCAAGACCCCAGTAACAGAGAGGAAATTTTGAAAGTTCAGTCATAGTTTATGGCCTTTTTGCTATCAGAAAAACAATGAACATACATTTTACATCTATATGTCTTTCACTTGCTTGCTTCCAATTGCAGTTTTTTTAATGTGCTGCAATGATAAGATGGAAGGTTAAAGGAGGCAGGTCTCAGTACCAGATAATCCACATCGATTTTTAAATTAAACAGCATGAGACTTTTTGGAAAACAAGGGTTAATGTGGAAAGTTTTTTAAATCCACAAGTCAAAAATGCTCTTGATTTTAAAAATTTAAGATATTTAGTGAGTGTTACAGCTGGGGAGTTTAATTTGGGTGAAGCGTTGTATATTTAATCTTTGTTCAACTGGGATGTTGGTTGCAGTGGAAGTGCGTGACAATGTTTACCCTGCTGTGGTTGGAGCAGCTGTTGGTGGGATGCTCTTTGCAGCCATTCCTACTCTGCTGCTGCTTGTGTACTTCCTACGCAACCGTGATACCAATGCTCGTGAGTCCCACACATTAAAGGTTCTTTGGAAAGGTTATAAGGTTAATATTTTGCAGTCAATAGCTGTTTGCATCTTCGTTTAGTATAAATCCAGAGTAGGGCTAGTTGGTTCAGGGTGTTAAAGCTTATGGCTAGCCCAAGAGGGGCCACGCCCAAAGTGGGCTTCTACTGTCCTTAACAGCTCCAGTCCTAAAAATATTAAAGCAGTTTATGCTAACACTACTTTACAAACATTAAAACCATTGTCACATTTAAACTGGGTAGTTGCTTGCAAAGAAGATGATGAATAGTTGGAGGCAGGAGCTGGAGGCAGTCTGCAACCAATGATCTTGGTAAAAACGCAAAAATGGTGATTTAAGTAAAAACAATTTTATAGATTTTTACACTGCTTTACTTTGCTGTCAGACATTTGCGCTGACCAGAATTACTTCACATGTTCTGTTATCAGCACAGACAGGAAGATTTTTGGTGCCATCCTTCATTTTCTATGTAAACAATTGGTAGTTTCTCTGTAAATAACCACTAAATGCAAACGATGCTGGTTAAAAGGTGCATAAATAGCATTTGCATAAACCCCATAACATTATTGGGACTAAAGTTGTTTTAAGACAGTAGAAGTCCACTTTGGCTTTAGCCCCTCTTGGTCTAGACCTTAACTTTAGTTTCTAGAACCAACAGAGCTCAATTTATGCTAAAAGACAACAACAGACTTTACTTATGCAAAACAAAACAAAAACAAAAACAAAAACATTAGCATTAATTATCTAATGTAGCCTCACATCAAAAATCCTGAAGTGTTACTTTAATACAGACACTAAAATGGGTTGTGCTATATTAATGGTCTTTCTTTTGCTCCCTCAGGACTACATGCAATGCTGTTTGGCTCGTAAGTATTAAAGCATTTATCTACAGATAAATCAGCCAATTTATTCGATTAACCCAGCAATAAAAATGTTTGCCTATTAAACCTCTTTATAACTCTGAAAAAATTACAAACTGTTCAACAATCTGGATTTGGATTAATGGGCATCTCACTCCAGACTTGCTTCTTTTCATTTTTTAAAAAGATATGGGGAAACGTATCAGTTCTTGGAAGCATAGTTGCAATGTAACGGCGGTTCCCCTAAAGAGTGTGTAAACAAGCATTTTCAAAGATTTGCTAGATTTCTGGCATGTTTAGGCCCTAATAAATAAGTACAGTTGTTGTGTACAGGAATCAATAAGACATGTGCTTTCTTCTTAATTTTGTGAACATCTCATTTTCTATAAAGGCATTAATTTTTTTTGCTTGCAGGCAGCACAGCCAGTCCAGGGAAAACATTAACTTCCCTGAGGATGAGTTGGTTGCCGGCTCAGACAGTGGACTAGAGAACACTATTGGATCATCGAGTCCAGGCAAGATAAAGTCATATTAAACGCATTTTTGTTCAATCTAAGGACAGATTCTAAACGTGATCACACCATAGAAACTAGACAGTAAGTCAGTCTGGTATTTTCATAATAACCAGTAAAAGTTTTTTCTGCTCACCTACCTGATGCTGAGCCATGATGTTTTTTTTTCAGGTACAACTATGGCAGAACCAAAAATATGATATTTCTAACCGCTTCATGCCTGTCACAAACAGGCAAGCATCTCCCACTGCAGACGTAATGAGGCCGAAACCGCCATCTTCTTTAAGGCTGCAAGATCATAATCTTATGAATCCAAATCGTTTGGGTGAAACTGAACCCATATATGTGAGCAGTTTTAACTATCGATTGAATTGTTTAGATAGTAATAAGGATTAATTTTGAGCTAACTTTTCCACAGCTGAAGATGAGACAACAGAACAAAGCCAGAAAAATTAAAAGTATGCCTTAATGTCACCTGTGCAGTGTCTATAATTATATCTTACTATTAGCTTTGTCAAAGGCCTGTACAACACAGTGTAATTCAGTCATTTCAAGCAATAAATTACATACTGAAATAAAGTTTAGTTTTTTTCTGAAACATGCAAAAGTGTGTTTCTATGTTTTACTTAACATTGTACAATATGCAAACGTATAAGATTCTGCCTGTGTCACATAATAGCGTGCGCTTTGAAATTGCTTAAATCATGTTCAGGACAGATTGAACACGCTTAATCTTTTGAATAAACGGCCATGATGTCTAATGTTACAGGCTATGCATTGACTTGGCAATAATGAAGACCCTCCTTCATTTCTATTTTTTAAATTTATTTAAATTTACAGGACACGAAGGAAATAAAGGAACCAGGGGGACAGCGATAACATCAGCGATTACAACAGATGACCCGACAATGAGGGAACAGAATACAACAGAGATTAACAGAATGACATGGAAAACAGATGGGTGGAGTTAACAGAAACACAAACATGTGCTGATCATGACATCCTTAGGCTTTAGATCACAAAGTCCACTGTGATTGGTTGTCTATAACAAAGGAGGAAAAATGTGTTTAAACAATGTCAAGAGTCAAAAGGCCCAAATAAGAATTAGAAAAAACTGTGTAATATAAAGTTTTCAGATAATATGTCATTGAAATAAACTATGATTGAACAGTTAATGACCATAATTAATGAAAATCCTTAAAAACAAAGAAAAATAAACTGATGAACTAAGGTTTAAGTTAAGGGTACAGGATGGTTTATTTGCATGTAAAAAATGGAAGAAGGAATGGACAAAATAACACAGAGAATCAATTTCCTTTCAGGTGCAGGTCACCTTTGTGGTTGGTCAGGAGCTTTGGGCAAAGACGTTATGGGCTTTAAGCCAGTTTTAGGTTTGCTACAACAGGATTTTGTTTCATTATCCTTTAGTATTAAAGCCCCGAATAAAAAAAATAGATGTGTTCCAGTTCTTTTTGTTTTTTTTCATAACCAGATTCAGGTTTTCAATTTCTAATAATCCCTCCCAACTTCATATTTTTTAAAGGCAAATTTTTTTTCTGCCTTTGTATTGTCAGATATTGCATTTAAATATATAGCATCTAAAGTAGCTTTACTCAAACCCCTTCAATTTGATAAGTATGTCATCAAAAATAAACCCAAATAATGAAGATATAACTTTATTGTATATAAAGTCAAAAAATACATTAAATGAAAACATGCCCCTTCCCTGGGCTACCACCTTACTGTGGTGGAGGGGTTTGAGTGTCCCAATGATCCTAGGAGCTATGTTGTCAGGGGCTTTTTGCCTTATGATGATTACCATAGATGGAAACAATGTTCTCTCGCCCGGACGCGGTCACCGGGGCCCCACTCTGGAGCCAGGCCTGGAGGTGGAGCACACTGGCAAGCGCCTGGTGGCCAGGCTTTCACCCATGGACCCCGGCTGGGCACAGCCTAAAGAGGAAACGTGGGTCCCCCTTCCGATGGGCTCACCACCCGTGGGAGGGACCAAAGGGGTTGGGTGCAATGTGGTATGGGTGGCGGCCAAAGGCGGAGAACTTGGCGGTCTGATCCTCGGCTGCAGAAGCTGGCTCTTGGGACGTGGAATGTCACCTCTCTGGTGGGGAAGGAGCCTGAGTTGATGTGCGAGGTAGAGAGGTTCCGGCTAGAAATAGTCGGGCTCACCTTAATGCACGGCTCTGGCTCTGGAACCAGTCTCTTTAAGAGGGGTTGGACACTCTTCCACTCTGGAGTTGCCCTTGGTGAGAAGTGCCGAGCTGGGGTGGGCATACTTGTTGCCCCCCATCTTGGTGCCTATACGTTGGGGTTCACCTCGGTGAACGAGAGGGTAGCCTCCTTCCGCCTACGGGTGGGGGGACAGGTTCTGACTGTTGTTTGTGCCTTTGCACCAAACGGCACTTCAGACTACCCACCCTTTTTGGAGTCCTTGGAGGGGGTGTTGGAGAGCGCCCCTCCAGGGAACTCTGCTGGGGGACTTCAACGCTCATGTTGGCAATGACAGTGAGACCTGGACGGGTGTGGTTGGGAGGGATGTTCAAGCGTAAGGGTGTCCATATGTGCTCTTGGCACCAGGACACCCTAGGCCGCAGTTCTATGATCGACTTTGTTGTTGGGTCATCTGATCTGCGGCCGCATGTCTTGGACACTCGGGTTAAAAGGGGAGCGGAGCTTTCCACTGACCACTACCTGGTGGTGAGCTGGCTCCGATGGTTTGGGTCAGACCTGGCAGACCCAAACGAATCTTGAGGGTCTGCTGGGAACGACTGGCAGAGTCTCCCTTGAGGCAGAGCTTCAACTCCCACCTCCGCGAGAACTTCAAACATGTTCCGGGGGAGTTGGTGGACATTAAGTCCGAGTGGGTCATGTTCCGCGCCTCCATTGCCAAGGCGGCTTATCGGAGCTGTGGTCGCAAGGTTGTTGGCGCCTGTTGCAGTGGCAATCCACGAACCTGCTGGTGGACTCCGACGGTGAGGGAGGCTGTCAGGCTGAAGAAGGACTCCTATCGGGTCTTTTTAGCCTGTGGGACTCCAGAAGCAGGTGAATGGGTACTGGCAGCCCAAGCGGCATGTGGCACGGGTGGTTGCTGAGGCAAAAACCCAGGCGTGGGAGGAGGCCATTGGCGTGGGAGAGGCTCTGGATGTTGTAGCGTTGTGTTGGCTAATGCGACTCTGCAGCATCACATGGACATCGGGGGCATTTCCACTGGATTGGCAGACCGGGGTGGCGGTTCCCCTATTCAAGAAGGGGGGCCGTAGAGTGTGTTCCAACTATAGGGGAGTCACACTCTTAAGCCTCCCTGGTAAGGTCTATTTGTTCTGGTTCTGGTATTTGTTATTGGTTCTGGAGAGGAAGGTCCGTCGGATAGTCAAACCTCGGATTCAGCAAGAGCAGTGTAGTTTTCGTTCTGCTCATGGAAAACTGGACCAGCACTACACCCTCAGCAGGGTCCTGGAGGGTTCATGGGAGTTCACCCAACCAGTCTACATGTGCTTTGTAAACTTGGAGAAGGCGTTCGACCGTTTCCCTCGGGTAATCTTGTGGGGGGTACTCCGGGAGTATGGGGTACCGGGCCCTTTGATACGGGCTGTTAGGTCCCTGTACGACAGGTGTCAGAGCTTGGTCCACATTGCTGGCAATAAGTCGGACTCGTTTCCGGTGAGGGTTGGACTTAGCCAAGGTTGCCCTTTGTCATCGATTCTGGTCATAACTTTTATGGACAGAATTTCTAGGTGCAGCCAAGGTGTTCAGGGGATCCGTTTTGGTGGCCGTAGCATTTTGACTCTGCGTTTTGCGGATGATGTGGTCCTATTGGCTTCATCAGCTCGTGATCTACAGCTCTCACTAGAGCAGTTTGCAGCCGAATGTGAAGCGGCCGGGATGAGAATCAGTGCCTCCAAGTCCGAGGCCATGGTCTTGAGCCGGAAAACCGGGTCGGGGGGGAGGTCCTGCCTCAAGTGGAGGAGTTCAAGTATCTTGGGGTCTTGTTCGAGAATGAGGGAAAAATGGAGCGGGAGATCGATAGACGGATCGGTGCTGTGTCAGCAGTAATGCGGGCGCTGTACCGGTCTGTCGTGGTGAAGAGAGAGCTGAGTCAAAAAGCGAAGCTCTCGATTTACCGGTCAATCTACGTTCCCACCCTCATCTATGGTCATGAGCTTTGGGTCATGACCGAAAGAACAAGATCACGGATACGAGCGGCCAAAATTAATTTCCTCCGCATGGTGTCTGGGCACTCCCTTAGAGATAGGGTGAGAGAGAGTAGAGATTCTGCTCCTCCACGTCGAGAGGAGCCAGTTGAGGTGGTTCGGGCATCTGGTTAGGATGCCTCCTGGACGCCTCCCTGGTGAGGTGTTCTGGGCACGTCCCACCGGGAGTAGGCCAAGAGTAAGACCCAGGACACGCTGGAGGGACTATGTTTCTCGGCTGGCCTGGGAACGCCTTGGGATTCCCCCGGACGGGCTGGCCCAGGAGCTGGCCCCTGGAGAGGGAAGTCTGGGTCCCTCAGCTTAGGCTGCTGCCCCCGCGACCTGACCCCGGATAAGCGGAAGACAATGGATGGATGGATGGATGAAAACATGGTAAAGACTTAACTCACAATTTCCAGTAATATTTACCTTTTACATTTTAGCAGAAATAGACTTGGGAGATCATTTAGTCCCGGGTCAGAGAAAGATGTTGAAGGAAGTACAGGCAAAAAAGATGAATCTAATGAGTTTAGAAATATAAATAAAATATTTCCTGTCAAATAGGATATGACAGGCAAATCTCCAATTTAAATTGAGAAAGTCTCAGATTTGCAGTTCTTTTACACATTTGGTGCCGCTTTGCATGAGGGAAATTGGAAGAGTCATTAATAATCTATAATATTAACGGCATGTTGTGTCTTTAGGGTTGATTAAAAGAAACTTCCAATAGATTACAAAGTGTTAGAATGCTGCCAGAAACACACAGTACCTTCACATTTATACTGACTGTTTTCCTCATTTTATTTTATGTAACTTTTTGTATAATTTTATATGGGTATCAGACAGAGACGGAAACCTTGTAGAGCTATTAACCCTTGTAGTGCTTGTCCTTGTCCTTGCCAGGTAAGGAAAACTGATCTCTGTCCTGCATTCATTCATGAAAAACATCTCATGTTACATTCTCACGGATCCACTTAACAGTCCCTCCTCCTCTTTCACTTGTGTAAGCATGCCAAGTCTTCCTTTAAAAATAAAAGAAATAATTCAAAGATGGTGAAGAAGGTAAAAAAAATTTTAAGCTTTAAACGTGAGAATGTAAAGTGGTGGATGTTGCAGGACACTGTGAGCTCACACAGAGAATTATGATCTGATGCCTGATTTTTTAAATCTAGTTTGTTCCTAATCTGATCAGAAAGGTTTGCCGTGCCTCTTTGGTCCTTCCTGACCTGAGAGATTAGAACATGAAGCCTTTCATTTTTATTCACTAGGGTCAGTCATGGAGACAACTCACAATAGCTTTTGCTTCACCTACTTATAAATCATTCTTTTTGTTCTGAATAAAGTATATTGTTGGCTTTATAATGTCAATGATACAAATAGAAAAAACAAAACATATATAAGTAATCACACCTGCTTAAACTTTTCGCATTTTTGTTATGTTACAACCACTAACTTTAAGTTTTTTTTATAGGGAATTCATGTGACAGAGCTACACAGTCATGTCCAACCCTCTTGAGACAATACTTTGTAGAAGCACCTTTTCTGACTATTACAGGTGCAGGTCTCTATGGATATACTTCTACCAGGTCCACACATCTGAAGACTGACATTTGTGCTAATTTTTCTTTGCAAAATGGACCAAACCCAGATTGGATGGAAAGTGTTGAAATGAAAAACTCTGCATGTTTATTTGAGAACAGATCACAAAACTACGTATCTCCATTGAGAATATTTTGAAGACTAAAGTTTTTGTTGAACTCACTGCACACACTAAGGTGCACACAATATCCAAAAGAAAGAGCTACAATCATTCAGTGCATATACATTTTGTACAATGGATGATGTGAAACAAAATTACAATGATTGGTTGTAAAACAGGTGAAAGGGAATCCGGATGATTGTTGAAGCAAGTGCCTTGGCCTATCGGTCTGTGTCAAAGTCTTGCACTTTGTCATTTAAGAAAGTATTCGCACTCCACTACAAGTAGCCTTGTTATAGATTCTCAATGGATTCTCAAAGTATATTCGTGTAACACAATGTATCTCTGGCCAAATGTTCATTATCGTTGTCCTGCTGTAAGTTCAGCTTCCAGTACAGTATCAAGCCGTCTGCAACCTAACAGGTTTTCTCCAAAGAATGCCTGTAATTTCCACCTTTACGTGAACTGCTTCGGTTCTGGTCCCTGCTGAAGAAAAGTATCCCCACAACATGATTCTGCCACCACCATGCTTCTACAAAGTGATGGTGTTTGATGAGCATTATTCATTTTTTACCACACATTGCACATTGCATGAAGACTAAAATGTTCAGTTTAGGTCTAGTCTCATCAGAGAGTGGGCCCAAATTTATCTACAACAATTTGAAAAACTGATTCAGTCAAACAGTAAACAGTGAACTGCATTGGCTCCAGGTTTTTTGGGAGTGCACTTTAAGGTCCTTTACTGACTTGGAGAGCTCTGCGCTGACAAGCATTAGGTTAGATATGAAAACGTCTGCATCCTTACTGTCCTAGCAGGTCCTTTGATCAGCGACTGATGATGGTGCCCCATGCAAAGCTGGAAACAAAAGGAGACCGAGCCTTTTATACAGTGGCCCCCAGACTCTGGAACTCTCTTCCTTCGGAGTAGACATTGGTGAACTGTGACGTTTCTTTTAAAATGCAGTTATAATAATTTTGGGAGAGAGTTCAAATAATACTAATTAAAGTAGAACCCATAGTTGCAAAAAAAATAGTGTAGGCGTGCTATGTACTGAGTCTGTTTCCCCACAGTTCGCCGTCCTGACTTTGATTCCATGTTTAGGACATTCACTGCATGTCTTTCCTCTTCTCTCTGCCTCTTTCCTGTTGCTGCAAAATCTTAAACTTCATATACTAGATGAGATGCATACATATTATGAAAAAGTTAATGAATAAGATCTGAATCTACAGCACTATTTAATTTCAGTGGTACCTTCTTCCAGATCTGTAATGTTCATGGAGTGCAGATGCAGGGTGTCAGGGGCTCAAAGATACGGTAAAGGTAAGGGAAACACTTTGGTGCATGTCAGGCCAGACGCTATTTTCTGAAAACAGGTTTTTTGGGCCTTTTCAGCTTTAGGAAAGTTTATGACAACCTAATCAATTTCTTGTCAAGAAGTTAACCTTATCAAGCACCAGTGCTATTTGTAAAATATTTGAATGTCTCTTTCTTTCAGGTAATTCTGTATTTCTGAACAACCTAAACATTTTAAATATGATAATAAACTTATGCATTGGTTCTTTTAAGAACCAATTTGTTTTTGTCCCCTTATCAGTGTGGAATCTTGCTGTAAACACATTACTTTGCTAAAGTATTCCTGATCCTGAAACTTTGTAACTTCACGTAGCAACCACAACCCTGAATGTAGTTTATGAGGATTTATGATGATAGACCAAGTAGTGCATAATTGTAAAATGGAAGGAAAAAATTAATTGCTTTTGCTTTTTTTTTTACAAAGCATTCAGTACCTTTTGTTCTGCATTCAGTACCTTTTGTTCTGATACCCCTAAATGAAGTCTCCTTATTAGTAATTAGAAATAACCTGTGCACCCAGAAGCTAAAAAGAGGTCCATTGGAACTTTGGAGTAACTGCAGAGATCCATTGCTCAGGTGAGACAGTCTGTTGACAAGACAAGAGAACCATCAACAAATCTGGCCTTAATGTAACAGTGAAAAGCAGAAAGTTGTTGCTGAAAGAAAGCCATAGGAAAGTCTGTTTAATATTTTCTTCAAACCGTGCAGGGGACAGAGCAAATGTGTGGAAGACAGGGCTCTGTTTAGATGACACCAAAAGTTCAATATTTGGTCTACATGTTAAAATGTGTGGAGGAAAACAAACACTGTACCTAATCCTGAACACACTTTGCCTTTGATAAAATAGGGAGGTGACTGCATCATGCTTTAGGGATACAGGGACAGGGAAGCTCGTCAGGGTTAATGGGAAGATGGATGGAGCTAAATAAGCATTAAGGAATTTTGATAGAGGCTGCAAGTTGTAATTTGTGAAATATTAAAAACCATTTATTATTTTCTTTCCACTTTACAATTATCCACCACTTTGTGCTGGTCTCTCTTCCTCTACAATACATCAAACTGTTTGGTTGATCAAAGGGTTTGAATAATTAGCAAGGCACCATAATACAAAATACAAAAACAATAGTTTTTGAAAATGAAATTTGGACATTGTAGTATGTTAATTTATGTTGTGTGAAGTGACTGTCCTAACATGAATAAATGATTTTGTTAACACCATATATGTCAGATTTATATTATACAGCCTTGACTTTGTCTTATTTATCATGCATGAGTGTATGTAGAAGGGTAACCCTATGAGTTAGTACTACATAATACATGATTCCAGTATCACAGTGTTATTCTAACCCTGCAGAGAAGCACAGGGAGCTAGAGAGAAACGAAAAACACATCAATAATTGAACCTAAATCAGTCTCTTCCTACTCTCAGCCTAATGAAGTCAGTTCCGTTAATTGGACTCTTCAAGACACCCGTGGTCAAGAGCGACAGAAACCCCAAAGAAACCGGTTGTTTTAGGAGTTGTTTTTCCAGTATTTCTCGGAGTAAAGAGACAGCTGGACTCAGGATCATCATGATACCATGGTGGCCAAACTGTTAGGGCTGACCTTCCTTTATCTCACGACCAGTCCATTCACCTTTACTGCACATGGTAAGGATTCAGTGCGTTTGGATTAATTTACTAACACCAAATTACTTTTTAAAATGATGTTTTGACTCTTAAATATTTGATGCTTTTAATGATCATTTTACGCATAATGTTATTTTGACTTTCAATTGCATGATTACCCTTGATTTTCTTGTAAGGCACATAAAAATAAAATGTATTATTCTTGTTACCTTAATATAGCATAACTTTAAAGACTGTTAAGTACAAACAAAAACAAGGTAATTGCCAGTCATGTGTACTTATATACTTTCCATACCACATTAGCTAGTAGATACTGCAGTGTTGGTATCTGTGCAAATTATTTTGACCAATAAGGAAAACCCACAAAAACCTTTAAAAATCATCTCTTACCGAATACAGTTTTGTTCTCAATGTCTTAAAACATAACTTTTGCAGTGTAGTGCTATATTATTTTTTAACAACTAAACATGTATAAAATATAAATTGGGATAATTTATTTTAAGAGAAAAAAATGTAAAATATTTTTCCAAGTTGCATTTGACACTTGTTTTGGAATCATGTGCTGTATTACACCCCTCTTTGATACTTGCAGTGTAACCAATCCTGCAGCAGAACACCAGAAGGGTACATGACACCACCGTCTCCTTGTTCCCTTCGCAGGCACATCAGTGTATCCTGTCCCGACCTCATCTGTGAAGATCAATCCAAACTGGGAGGTGGTCTACCAGGACACCAATGTTTATGGTGTGGTGGGCAAAGCTGTTATCCTAGAGTGTGGCACCACTGTGCCTGATATATACATATGGAGCTTCACCAAGCCCGGCACGGATGCCATCAAAGCAGTGGTGTATAACCTGGGGAAAGGCCCGAGGATCCAGAACTTTGCTGAAACCCTTGGACAGTTGACGATCATCTCAAACAGTGCGGCAGTGAGCATCGAGAAACTGCCTCTGGCTGCTCATGGCCTGTTTACCTGCCAGGCCTTCTACAATATCGATAAAGAGCCCATAGTCTACTATTACTACGTTCACCTCACTGTCAGAGGTAAAACTCTCAACTCAGATTACGTCTTCACTTAAAGCAGGGGTATACGTAACTGGCTCAACTTGTCTTGTTCTTTTCCGTTGTAACATTTTTGATAATGAAATAAGGAACTACTTATAACCAACATTTTGATTATACATCTTTTTTGGTCAAAATCAATCAGTAATATAGTTTAAGGATAATTATTCTTCCATGCTGTTTGGCTTTAGACTAGTATTTAAAATGTGTCATCGATTTGGGTGTTTTGGGGTTTATTTGCCTATAGTGATCTGAAACATAAAGGGCCACCCTTTTACAGATGTCTTTAGTTTTTTTCTTTTTTGTGAGATGTTTTAGATCATTTAACAAATTCTGATATCAAACAAAGATGGCCTGACAAAATGAAAAAGCTATCCAAATCGACTTCATCCTATGTAAAAAATTAATTGCTCCCTAAACCTAAACTCATAATTGGCCACAAATCAAAAAGTCTTTTGCATCCCTATAGAAAAATATTGGCCCATTATTTCTTGCACAATTGTTTTAATTCAGTATCATTGGGGTTTTCTTAGCATGAACCACCTATTTGAGGTCAGTCTACCGCAACATTGCATTTAACTGCAGACTTTTAGTAGGCCATTCCAAAACTTTGATTGTTTTTTTTAGCCATTCAGAGGTGGACTTGCTGGTGTGCAGTGGATCAATGCCTTGTTGCACAGACTACGATTAAAACTTGAAAGAAACAGAATCAGAAAACACTGCCTGGCACCAATTTGTCTGATCTGTATTTTAAACAACCTGTTTTTAAAAAATGTCTATCATAAAGAGAAACTTACAATTCAATTCAATTCAATTCAATTCAATTCAATTCAATTCAATTCAGTTTATTTATATAGCGCCAATTCACAACACAAGGCACAAGGCACAAGGCCTCAAGGCACTTCACAAAAGTCAGGTACATACATTCCAATTAATCTTAATCACTGAACAGTGCAGCCAGATTCTGTTATTTATTCAAATTGGATAAAAATTTTCTATCTAAGGAAAGGAAAACTCAGTCGTTGCATCCAGTCAGTGACTTGTAGCATTCACTTCTCCGGATGAACATGTAGAGACAGTGGAACAGTCACTGTGCATTGACTTTGCAGCATCCCCTCATACTGAGCATGCATGTAGCGACAGTTGGAGAGGAAAAACTCCCTTTTAACAGGAAGAAACCTCAGCAGAACCAGGCCTCAGTGTGAGCGGCATCTAGCACGACCGACTGGGGGTTAGAGAGAACAGAGCAGAGACACAAAGAGAACAAAGAAGCACTGATCCAGGAGTAATTCTATGGGAAGGAAAAGTAAATTGTTATGGGATGTAGCTTTCCCTTTAGTCTTCACCTAGAAAGAAAGAACAGATAAACTCTGAGCCAGTTTTCAAGTAGAGTCTGAAGAGAGCACAGAGAGTTAGTCACAGTAAGAAGCTCAGTCAGTAGTTATGTCTATGAATAAGGAGGGTTAAACACTGAAAGACAGGGCATGTGGATCATCGTTAGAGGGTGAGCATTAAGTTGTTGCCAGCAGAAGCTTGGGGATTCCCCTCTCAGAAAGGTGTTACAGGTAGACACAGAGTCCGGCCAGGGTGTAGCTTCTAGGAAAGAGAAAAGGAGAGAACAAAGTTAAAAGCTGAGATAACAGCAAATAATACAAATTGAAGAGTAGCGTGAGAAAGTAAGCGAAGAGGGTGAAAGTGGTCATTATTTCCTCCAGCAGCCTAAGCCTACAGCAGCATAACTACAGAGATAGCTCAGGATAAACCTAAGCCACTCTAACTATAAGCTTATCAAAAGGAAAGTTTAACACCTAGCCTTGAAAGTAGACATCTAGACATCTAGAGCCCTGATGGCCATTGTTATACTACCACGATTGGGATACCTCTCTCTGTCAGATTGACCATAACCATTGGAAAGAAGGGGTCATACAGGTAGCAGAAATGGAAGGTGTGTTTGCACCTCAACCGTAACTGAGACGTTTAGGCTAACTTGACTCCCCTTACTCCATCCAACAGGGAGGGAGGAAGGCTCCCTCCCTGATAAACTAAGCCACTCTAACTATAAGCTTTATCAAAAAGGAAGTTTTAAGCCTAGCCTTAAAAGTAGACAGGGTGTCCGCCTCACGGACTAAAACTGGAGCTGGTTCCACAGGAGAGGAGCCTGATAACTAAGATCTGCCTCCATTCTACTTCTAGAGACTCTAGGAACCACCAGTAAACCTGCAGTCTGAGAACGAAGTGCTCTGTTAGGAACGTATGGAACAATCAGATCTCTGATGTATGATGGAGCTAAATCATTAAGGGCTTTATATGTGAGGAGGAGCATTTTAAATTCTATTCTGGATTTAACAGGGAGCCAATGAAGGAAGCTAAAGTAGGGGAAATATGATCTCTCTTTTTAATTTTCATCAGAACTCTTGCTGCAGCATTTTGAATCAGCTGAAGGCTTTTAACTGACATTTTGTGGACATCTGATAGTAAAGAATTACAATAGTCCAGCCTTGAAGTAACAAATGCATGGACTAGTTTTTCAGCGTCACTCCTGGACAGGATTTCTAATTTTGGCAATGTCCGGGAGGTGAAAGAAGGAAATCCTAGAAACCTGTTTAATATGGGATTTAAATGACATGTCCTGGTCAAAAATACACCAATGTTTTTTTACTTTTTATATCGGAGGTCAATTTAATGCCATCCAGGTTAAGTGATTGACTAAGCAGTTTTCTTTTTAAAGACTCCGGTCCAAAGAGAAACAAAACTTCTGTCTTTTCTGAAATTTAGAAGCAGAAAATTTAAAGTCATCCAGTTTTTTATGTCTTCAAGACATACTTGTAGTCTATCTAACTGGTTGGGCTCATCAGGTTTATGGATAGGTAAAGCTATCATCAGCTATCATCAGCGTAACAGTGAAAATTATTCTATGCTGCCTGATAATTTTTACCTATTGGAAGCATTATATAGTAAAGAGAATTGGCCCAAGTACTGAACCCTTGTTGGTACTCCACAATTAACCCTGGATTTTAAAGATGATTTATCATTTACATGAACAAACTGGAATCTGTCAGACAAATAAGATTTAAACCAGCCTACCACTGTTCCCCCTGATCCCTACAGCATATTCCAGCCTTCTAAGAGAATATTCTGATCGACTGTATCAAATGCAGCACTGAGATCTAACAGAACCATTCAGAACACAAGTCCATTATCTGAGGCTAATAAGAATATCATTAGTGACTTTCAGCAGAGCCGTTTCAGTGCTAGGATGAGCTCTGAAACCTGACTGGAAACTCTTCAAACAGGTCATTGCTGTGTAAATGCTCACACATTTGATTAGCAACTATTTCTCAAGAATTTTTGGGGGGATAAGAATGGAAGATTGATATAGGTCTGTAATTTTTCAAGTCATCTCGATCAAGCGAAGGTTTCTTAAGCAAAGGTTTAATTACAGCTACCTTAAAAGCTGTGGTACATACCCATTTACTAAAGATTAATTAATCATATCTAAAATGGGGCTGGGTAATCAGAGGGAACACTTCCTTAAAATTTGAATTGTGGTTGGGATTGGGTTCTAACTACAAGGTTGAAGGTTTAGATGAAGCTAATATTTCTGATAACTCGGGAAGCTCCACAGGATCAAAACCAGTCTAAACACAGATCAGGTTTCTACAGTTACTTTCAATGTTGTCTCACTTGTTGAGGATGAAGTAATCATCTTCGGGAGTATGTCAAAGATTTTTTCTCTTGATAGAATCAATTTTTAATTTTGGAAGAATCCATAAAGTCCTGACTGCTGAGAGCTAAGGGATGGATGGTGGGGGCAACAGAGCTATGACTCTGTGTAAGTTTAGGCAACTGTATTAAAGAGAAACCTAGGATTATTCTTGTTCTCTTCTATTAAGGATGAGAATAAGCTGTTCTAGCTTGGTGAAGTTCTTTTATACAACAGTAGGCTATTTTCAGATTAATTAGGAATCCTCTAGGTGTGTAGAGCGTCATTTTTCGCTCCAATTTTCTAACATTGTGCTTTAAGTACGCAGCTCTGAATTAAACCAGGAGCCTGCCTCCTATGAATAATTTTCCTTCTTTTCAAGGGGGCTGCATTGTCTAATGCACCACG
Source organism: Crenichthys baileyi (assembly GCA_036173005.1). Classification (NCBI taxonomy): domain Eukaryota; kingdom Metazoa; phylum Chordata; class Actinopteri; order Cyprinodontiformes; family Goodeidae; genus Crenichthys; species Crenichthys baileyi. Next base: position 633,861 of record JAHHUM010002058.1, on the reverse strand, counting down.
CAATGATGAAGTAACACTCTGAACAAGAGAATCAATTTGTGAAGGGGAAGAAACAAAATTATTGCCCTCCACTCTCCACTCTACAGACACAATCATTGATAAAAACTAATGGGTAATAGTTTTACACCTATACAGAGTTTGAACCAGGTAATATAGGCCACAGTGTCACCGAGGCGTGATCAGTCAGAGCTACTTTTTAGCTGTTCTGTTATGAAGTTATTCAGACTACAATCGAAAACAATCTGTAAAAGCCCTCACAAACATCTTGAGAAACTGTGAGGCGGAGCTTCAACACCTCCAGGAGAACTTCAAACACGTTCCGGGGCAGTTGGGGGACATTGAGGTCGAGTGAGACTAGACCTATTGCCGAGGCGGCTTACCGGAGCTGTGGTCGCAAGGTTGTTGGACCACCATCCGGCGTCTCAGGGGGAGAAGAGGTACACCACCAGCAATGTTTTAAGTGGGGAGGGTGCGCTGTTGACCTCTAATCGGGACATTGTGGGTCGGTGGGCGGAGTACTTCGAAGACCTCCTCAATCCCACCGGCACGTCTTCCACTGAGGAAGCGGAGCCTGGGGACCTTGGGGCGGGCTCTCCAATCTCTGGTGCTGAGGTCACCGAGGTGACTAAAAAGCTCCTCGGTGGTAAGACCCTGGGGATGGATTAGATTCGCCCGGAGTTCCATAAGGCTCTGGATGTTGTAGGGTTGTGTTGGCTAACGCGACTCATCAGCATCACGTGGACATCGGGGGTAGTTCCACTGGATTGGCAGACCGGGGTGGTGATTCCCCTATTCAAAAAGGGGGACTGTAGAGTGTGTTGCAACTATAGGGGAGTCACACTCTTAAGCCTCCCTGGTAAGGTCTGTTCAGGGGTTCTGGAGAGGAGGGTCTGTTGGATAGTTGAACCTCGGATTCAGGGAGATCAGTGTGATTTTCTTCCTGGCCGTGGAACACTGGACCAGCACTACACCCTCAGCAGGGTCCTGGAGGATGCATGGGAGTTCGCCCCACCAGTCTACATGTGCTTTGTGGACTTGAAGAAGGCATTCAATCGTGTCCCTTGGGGAATCCTGTGGGGGGTACTCCGGGAGTATTGGGTACCAGGCCCTTTGATACGGGCTGTTAGGTCCCTGAATGACCAGTGTCAGAGTTTGGTCCACATTGCCGGCAGTAAGTCGGACTCGTTTCCGGTGAGGGTTGGATTCCTCCAAGGTTGCCCTTTGTCACCAATTCTGTTCATAACTTTTATGGACAGAATTTCTAGGCGCACCCAAGGTGTTGAGGGGATCTGTTTTGGTGGCCTTAGGATTGCGTCTCTGCTTTTTGCGGATGTTGTCCTATTGGCTTCAACAGCTCATGATCTACAGCTCTCACTTGAGCAGTTTGTGTGGGAGAAGAAAGTTTCTTAATTTAAAAATGATGTAGGGACAACTGGTTTCCTCTCAAAGCCGACGCAGGGGACCTTTTATTCAGAACACATCTCTGAATACATCTTCATACAAAATCCCAAAGAATCCCAAAATCCCTTTCATGAGTCAAGATATATATACAACAGTCATATCATTGTTGTGTATGTGAGACTTTTTTTTGCCAAGAACTCTCCCTTAGGTAATTTGTTCCCAGACAGGCCTTGCATGCTGCTCAAGTGGACCTCTTGCCCCTTATGATCAAACACGAATTCACAGAATTCATCTATACATATGGTAAAAACAATAATAACATTTTTAATCTAACAAAGCTTTAAGCTTCCACATTTGCAGCCGAGTGTGAAGCAAACGGGATGAGAATCAGTGCCTCCAAGTCCTAAGCCATGGTCTTGAGTCCCTCCTCCGGGTCGGGGAGAGGTCGTGCCTCAAGTGGAGGAGTTCAAGTATCTTGGGGTTGGAGGAGGAGATCGATAGATGGATCGGTGCTGCGTCAGCAGATGCGGGCGCTGTACCAGTCTGTCGTGGTGAAGAGAGAGCTAAGTCAGAAAGCGAAACTCTCGATTTACCGGTCAATCTACTTTCCCACCCTCATCTATGGTCATGAGCTTTGGGTCATGACCAAAAGAACGAGATCACGGATGCAACTGCCGAAATAAGTTTCCTCCGCAAGGTGTCTGGGCTCTTCCTTAGAGATAGGGTGAGAGAGAGTAGAGCTGCTGCTCCTCCAGAGGAGCCAGTTGAGGTGGCTCGGGCATCTGGTTAGGATGCCTCCTGGACGCCTCACTGGTGAGGTGTTCCGGGCACGTCCCTCTGGGAGGAGGCCCAGAGGAAGACCCAGGACACACTGGAGGGACTATGTTTCTCAGCTGGCCTGGGAACGCCTTGGGATTCGCCCGGACGAGCTGGCCCAAGTGGCTGGGGAGAGGGAAATCTGGGTCTCTGCGCTTAGGCTGCAGTCCCCGGGACCCGACCCCGGATAAGCGGAAGACGATGGATGGATGGATGGATGGATGGATGGATGGATGGATGGATGGATGGATGGATGGATGGATGTCAGTTCTGGTGGATTTAATATATAAATTCATACCAGAAATACACTCACCGGCCACTTTATTAAGTTTACTTGTCCAACTGCTCGTTAATGCAAATTTCTAATCAGCTAATCACATGGCAGCAACTCAATGCATTTAGGCATGTAGACATGGTCAAGACGATCTGCTGCAGTTCAAACCGAGCATCAGAATGGGGAAGAAAGGTGATTTAAGTGACCTTGAACGTGGCATGGTTGTTGGTGCCAGACAGGCTGGTCTGAGTATTTCATAAACTGCTGATCTACTGGGATTATCATCCACTACCATCTCTAGGGTTTACAGAGAATGGCCGGAAAAAGAGAAAATATCCAGTGAGCGGCAGTTCTGTGGGTGCAAATGCCTTGTTGATGCCAGAGGTCAGAGGAGAATGGCCAGACTGGTTCGAGCTGATAGAAAGGCAACAGTAACTCAAATAACCACTTGTTACAACCAAGGCATGCAGAAGAGCATCTCTGAACACACAACACGTAGAACCTTGAGGCGGATGGGCTACAGGAACAGAAGACCACACCGGGTGCCACTCCTGTCAGCTAAGAACAGGAAACTGAGGCTACAATTCACACAGGCTCAACAAAATTGGAGAATAGAAGATTGGAAAAACGTTGTCTGGTCTGATGAGATTCTGATCTCGATTTCTGCTGCAACATTTGGATGGTCGGGTCAGAATTTGGCGTCAACAACATGAAGGCATGGATCCATCCTGCCTTGTATCAACGGTTCAGGCTGCTGGTGGTGGTGTAATGATGTGGGGGAGATTTTCTTGGCACACTTTGGGCCCCTTAGTACCAATTGAGCACCGTGTCAACGCCACAGCCTACCTGAGTATTGTTGCTGACCATGTCCACCCCTTTATGACCACAGTGTACCCAACTTCTGATGGTTACTTCCAGCAGGATAACGCGCCATGTCATAAAGCACGAATCATCTCAGACTGGTTTTTTGAACATGACAACGAGTTCACTGTACTCAAATGGCCTCCACAGTCACCATATCTCAATCCAATAGAGCACCTTTGGGATGTGGTGGAACAGGAGATTCGCATCATGGATGTGCAGCCGACAAATCTGCAGCATCTGTGTGATGCTATCATGTCTATATGGACCAAACTCTCTAAGGAACGTTTCCAGTACCTTGTTGAATCTATGCCACGAAGTGTTAAGGCAGTTCTAAAGGCAAAAGGGGGTCCAACCCGGTACTAGCAAGGTGTACCTAATAAAGTGGCTGGTGAGTGTATTTAAGATAAGATTAATTAACTGAACAGTTCTTTAAACTGCAAACCTCCGCCACCCGGCACAAGGTCACTGATGTAATAGATTCATACTTGGCAAAGTGAGCTACTCCATATCAGTGAGAGAACCAAAAAAAAAGGTTCAATACTACGGTTTCTGGCATTTTTCTGATATTTGATTTCTTTGACCGTGAGAGCATACCACCTGCACCTAGATTCCCATTTATATCACTGTTAGTTTGAAAGTTCCAAGTCTGTTAGAACCTTGACGAACCAGTAGCCATAATTTGGGGTTAGTTGTACATCTCTACCTGTAATTGTTACCTTACAAGGTTTCTGCTGGCCTTATATTGTTCAACATTCTTGATCACCAGATCTGAAATTATCCTGCAATCATCAAGAAACTTTGCCATACAATATGTTTATGATTATGTTTTCATGATTATGTTTTACCTTAATTTTTGTCAACCCTATGTGTTTTGTTTTTCTGGAGTTAAATGCTAAAAGGTTAAAAACAGCTCTATACAGCAATGGTGAAGGGTTGAATGGCCTGCTGGTGGGCTGCAAAATGATCAAATGTTATTATTTTGACATTAGAATGTCACAGTTTATAAAATGCTTAAAAGTAGATATAGTATCGTCTAAATAAATGGTCCGAATTTATGGACTGCTGAAACCCTGCACAGTGAAAACACAATATAATGAAAATGACTAATCCATTTACATAAGTCTTCTTCATCTGTACATCTTTCTATCGTTGTGTTTCATGCAGTGCCTGTCAGTAAGCCTTATCTTTTGCTGAGCGATGTGTCTCCGGTGGAAGGGTCCACAATGTGGATGCGATGCAACCTGGAAAATGGGACCGGGCCAATCCAGTATGTATGGCAGCACGAAACCCGCAGCGGCAATGTCACAGTCGTGGCCCAGGGTAGCAGCAGCGTCATCAATGTGACGGACGTCAATAGAAACCACAGTGGCTGGTACCGCTGTGTGGCCACCAATGACGTCAACAGTGAGAGCTCAAATCGTTTGTGGCTGGACACCATTTGTAAGCTTTAGAAATATACTTTCGTCATGTTTTATAATCAGTTTACATTTTGTTTCATTCATATAAAAAGGTGTATTTGCATGTTTGCCAATTCACATTGATGAGAACCTTATATTAAAATGTCTTGCAATAGAGTACATACACCTTGATCTTCTTAAATATTGTCACATTGCAACCACAAACTTCAGTGTATTTTATTGGGGTTTTATGTAACAGACCAACAAAAAATAGGACACAATTGTAAAGTGGAAGGAAACGGAATTTCTCTTTTTACAAATGAAAATTGGAAAAAGAAATGTGGTATGTGTTTTATTCAACTCCCTTCATTCTGATACCTCTAAATAAAGTCCAGTCAAACCTACTGCCTTCAAAAGACACCTGATCAATAAGTAGAGTCTAGCTGTGTGTAATTTAGTGTCACTATAAATCTAGCTGTTCTATGAACGCCTCAGATGTTGGTGAACATTAGTGAACAAAAAGCATCATGAAGACCAAGGAACGGCAGACATTGCAGCCAAGAGGCCCATGGTAACTCTGGAGGGACTGCAAAGATCTGCAGTTTGGGTGGGAAAATCCATTGACAGGGCAACTATTAGTTGTGCACTCCAAAGATCTAGCCTTAATGAAAGAATTCAAGGAAGAAAGTGTTGAAAGAAAACCAGGGGAAGTCTTTTTTAAAGTTTTCCCGAAGCTGTGAAGAGGACACAGCAACACAGCAGCCTCATGCTGTGGGAAGGCTTTTCTTCAGCACTGACAGGAATGTTGGTCAGAGTTGATGAGAAGTTGGATGAAGATAAATACAGAACTAAATACTCAAATGAATCATTTTAGAGGCTGTAAATGTCTTGAGGCTGGTGTGAAAGTTCAACTTGCAGAATAAAGATCAAATAATCCAAGATCAAAGCAAAGTCATGTTTTCTAATGGCCCTGTCAAAGTCCAGATGTAAATCCAGCTAATAATATGTGGTATCCATTTGTTCTCCCTGAGCTTGAACAATTTTGAAAAGAAGAAATATGGGGGAAATAATCTGTTACTAGATGGAAAGCTTGTAAAGATATACCCCAAATAGTTGCAGCTGTTATTGCAGCAAAATGTGGTTCTACAAGGTATTGACTCAGGGTGGGAGTTAAAAACAAATGATCAAATTTTCAGATTTGTATTTGTAAAAAGCAAGGGGTTTTTGTGTTTATCTTTAGCATAAAATCCCAATAAAATACACTTAACTTTGGGGCTGTTGCATGACAATATGTAAAGGACTAAAGAGGGTGTGAATGCTTTTGCAAGTCACTGTATGAATGTACCCATCTGGCCTTTCATCTCTTAAATGCATCCATGCTCTTTTTCCGTAGTTGGTCCAGACATTCCCCGGATAGACGTAACTCCATACAGTATAACAGAACGGGGATACTCTGCACTGGAGAGAGAGACTGTTTCATTGATGTGTCAAGCCCAGTCCAATCCAGCCAGTCAGTATGTTTGGTTCTACAACAACTCCCAGGTGTACAGTGGGCCGCAGTTCACCATCACCAAGATCCTTCGCATGCACACGGGAGACTACGCCTGCTTGGCCCAAAACACATACCTGAACACCCGCTCCAAAAAAACCATTAGCCTGACTGTCTACTGTGAGTTTGACCTCTGACCCCAGGCCATGTTGTTAACTGTATTGCTCTTTTGTCAACCTTGTGCTTTTCTCTATCTTGGTACTGTAAGATGCAGAACTAGAGATGGGGTCTTTTCTCTTCCTCCATTTTTTCAGTTTCGCACAATAAGCTTTTTCTTTCTTTATTCTTACACAATTCAGTATTTCAGTCTCACACACTCAGACTTCAGATTAAACTCACAGCATAAAACCATAACAGAGAAAGGAAGTGTTGCAGATCCATTCAGCTATTGGACCTTCTGCGATTCTGATGGCACTCTGGCAGGTACCCTTTGTCATAGCTGAGGCAAGCAAGTATAGGTTCATCATAGAGGTCAATATTTGGCTTTCACTCTGCTCTTTAATCACGTAAAAAGATTAAAACCCAGCATTTTGAAAATGTATCCTGATGAATATACCTCTACTTCGAACATCACTGCGTGGCCACCCTATGTCTTACCCCTACAGACTCTCCCGACGGTTCCCCCTCCTGCTCTGTGGAGCCTGCTCTGAATCACACCGCTCTGAAGCTGCTTTGCGCATGGCCCGGTGGATTCCCCTCCCCATCCCTGGACTGGACTGGGGACCTGGTACAAGCAGGAAAAACCCAGGTTGACACAGAACAACAAACTAATCTACAGAGCAGCACTGCCATCCTTCTGCCCTCTGAGAACCTGACTCCTAACAACAGCTTGTTCAGATGTGTGGGCTCCCATCCTGCTCTGAAACAATCTACAGAGTGCAGCACACGCACATGTGAGTAGAGAAAGGACTCAGCAGATAGTAAAATGAAGTGTATTTTTGGGTTGTGTGCCCATGTTTTTTTTCCATACTACTCTACCCTGCAGATACTCCCCCTGCAGAACCAGTGTGCTTTGCCTATGTCACAAACACTCAGCAATATCTGATGCTGTCCTGCTCCTGGGATGGAGGGGCCCCAAAGGCCTTAGTGTGGTGGGAGGGACCAGGGGGCCAAAGCAAAGGAGGACAAGAAAACTCCAACATCCTGGTCCTCCGTTATGGGACTGCCCGAAGTGGGAAACCCTACACCTGCTATGCTAAACACCCACTTCTGATGGAAGCAAAGAGTTGCAGGCTCACACTGGGTCAGTCCTTATCATCACTATACGAAACAATAAATAACAGAAGGCATTTATTTTTTTAATACTTAATGCATTTATTGTGTAGAGGCCCCCGTGTTGCTGACACAGCGCAGAGTCGTGTCTGTGTATGAGGGGACTGATGTGCAGCTCACCTGTAATCTGAGAGCCAATTACCTTCCAGCCAATGAAATCACCTGGTTCAACAATCAGGGCATGGATGTCCAAGACACCTCAAAGTACATGCTGCTGCGAACGTCTGCCTGGACCAACCTGACCGTGAGAGACGCCGACGAGATGCAGGACAGTGGAGAGTACAGATGCTCCACTTCAAACGCAGTGGGAGGTGCTGAAATCAATGTCACTCTGGTGGTCAAGAGTAAGAATCTGTTTTAATTTTTCTTTCCAAGTACTTATTCCACAAGAGACTTGGGCGAAACATTTGGTACTTTTTAATCTCTGCAGCTTACATGGATGCTACAACTCTGAATAGTTAACATATCCAAGTTAAAAAGATTGAAGGAGAGGAGCTAGTTTGCAGTGCAGGAGCTGAAATGTATAGATGTGGGAAATTGTAGATGTACAGAGACGGAATTTTATTGGGGTTAGGGGAACTTCTGTTCGATAAAGATTAAATGTGGAAAAGCTTTTAAAATAATAAAGGTGTGATTAATGTGTTAAACTCTAAACTTTGAATCTGAAGCAGCTCCTCCTTGGAGACAGTCTTTTCTACTAAGATAGATGGTTTACATTTTCAAAAGGATGTGGTAGGAAATAAATAGTATAATTTGTTTTCTTTTTGGCTGTCTAGCACATCATAGTCATAAGTGTCTCTAAGATCCTTTCTGATTGGCTGATCAGGTCCACATGACAGCTCCTACTTCAGAGGGAGCCAGCTAAAGCAGCTGAGTAACCAAAACATAAAGAGAGAAAAAAAGAGAACCAACCTTGCTCATCTGAGCCAGAACCAAGCCTGTATACTTTGTCAACTTTTATTGTGATACATGTTTTGTGTGCATCACACACTTTGTAACTTTTGTCTAAATTTTGTATGAAGTTCCAGCAAAATCTTATTTTGTTTTTTCTCCACACCTTTGTCGCGATACTTCAGTTAGCAAATCAGCCAAACACATGGCAAAGCATTTACAGGTGTTGATCATAAAATTAGAATATCATGAAGAAATTGACTTATTTACGTGATTCCATTCAAAAAGTGAAACTTGTATATTATATTCATTCATTACACACAGACTGATATATTTCAAATGTTAATTCTTTTAATTTTGATGATTAGAACTGACAACTAATGAAAACCCCAAATTCAGTATCTCAGAAAATGAAAATATTAGTTAAGAGAAATACAAAAAAAGGATTTTTAGAAATGTTGGCCAACTGAAAAGTATTAACATGAAAAAAAGAAAATGTCCCGCCTCCCGTACTTAGTTTTGGGGGGCTCCTTTTGCTGGATTTTCTGCAGCAATGGGCGTGGGGTGGAGTCGATCAGTTTTGTGGCACTCCTTTTGTTTTTTGAGAGCCCAGGTTGCTCTGATAGTGGCATTCAGCTCTTCTGAATTTTTGGGTCTGGCATAATGCGTCTTCCTCTTCACAATATCCCATAGATTTTCTGTGGGGTTAAGGTCAGACGAGTTTGCTGGCCAAATAAGAACAGGGATACCATGGTCCTTAAACCAGGCACTGGCGGCTTTGGCACTGTGTGCAGGTGCCAAGTCCTGTTGGAAAATGAAATTTCCATCTCCATAAAGTTGGTCAGCAGCAGGAAGCATGGAGTGCTCTAAAACCTTCTGGTAGACGGCTGCGTTGACCTTGGCCCTCAGAAAAGACAGTGGACCAACACCAGCAGATGACATGGCACCCCAAACCATCACTGACTGTTGAAACTTTACACTGGACCTCAAACAACGTGGATTCTGTGCCTCTCATCTCTTCCTCCAGATTCTGGGACCTTGATTTCCATAGAAAATGCAACATTTAGTTCCACCAACATAACTTTGGACCACTCAACAGCAGCCCAGTCCTTTTGTCTTTAACCCAGGCAAGACGCTTCTGATGCTGTCTCTTGTTCAAGACTGGCTGGACACAAGGAATGCAACAGCTGAAACCCATGTCTTGCATATGTCTGTGCGTGGTGGTTCTTGAAGCACTGACTCCAGCTGCAGTCCACTGTTTGTGAATCTTCCCCACATTTTTGAATGGGTTTTGTTTCACAATCCTCTTCAGGGTGCGATTATCCTTATACTTTTTTCTACCACATCTTTTCCTTCCCTTCACCTCTCTATTAATGTGCTTGGACTCAGAGCTCTGTGAACAGCCAGCCTCTTTAGCAATGACCTTTTGTGTCTTTCCCTCCTTGTGCAAGGTGTCAATGGTCGTCTTTTGGACAACTGTCAAGTCAGCAGTCTTCCCCATGATGTGTATGCTACAGAACTAGACTGAGAGACCATTTAAAGGCCTTTGCAGGTGTTTTGAGTTAAATAGCTAAATAGAATGTGGCAAAGGTGTGTTCAATATTGAACCTTTTCACAATATTCTAATTTTCTGAAATACTGAATTTGGGATTTTCATTAGTTGTCAGTTATAATCGTCAAAATTAAAAGAAATAAAGAATTGAAATATATCAGTCTGTGTGTAATAAATTAATATAATATACAAGTTTCACTTTTTGAATGAAATTACTGAAATAAGTCAGTTTTTTCTTGACATTCTAATTTTATGATCAGCACCTGTAGGCTTCCAGATGTGGAGATGTAGTGTTTTGTTACTGTAATATTGCATATATGCTATGGAGATTTGAGGTAGTTGTAAAGGCAAAAGGAGGGGATTGAACACTGTACTAGAAAGGTGTACCTAATAAAATGGCCAGTCGGAATTACTCGTACTCGTCGTCTTCTGCTTATCCGGGACCGGGTCGCGGAGGCAGCAGACTCAGCAGAGACAACCAGACGTCCATCTCCCCAGACACCTCCTCCAGCTCCTCCGGGGGGGAGCCCAAGGCGTTCCCAGGCCAGCCGAGAGACATAGTCCCTCCAGCGTGTCCTGGGCCGTCCCCTGAGCCTCCTCCCGGTGGGACGTGCCTGGAACACCTCCCGAGGAAGCCGTCCAGTAGATGCCCGAGCCACCTCAACTGGCTCCTCTCGATGTGGAGGAGCAGCGGCTCTACTCTGAGCCCCTCCCGGATGGTCGAACTCCTCACTCTATCTCCCAGCCACCCTACGGAGGAAGCTCATTTCAGCTGCTTTTATCCGGGATCTCGTTCTTTCGGTCATGACCCAAAGTTCATGGCCATAGGTGAGGGTAGGAACGTAGACCGACCGGTAAATCGAGAGCTTCGCTTTTCGGCTCAGCTCTCTCTTCACCACAACGGACCGGCACAGTGCCCCCATTACTGTGGCAGCCGCACCGATCCGTCTGTCGATCTCCCGCTCCATTCTTCCCTCACTCGTGAACAAGACCCTGAGATACTTGAACTCCTCCACTTGAGGCAGGAACTCCCCTCTGACCTGAAAAGGACAAGCCACCCTTTTCTGGTTGAGTACCATGACCTCTGACTTGGAGGAGCTGATCTTCATCCCAGCCGCTTCACACTCAGCTCCGAACCGCCCCAGCGCATGCTGTAGGTCTTGGCTAGAGGGGGCCAGCAGGACCACGTTATCTGCAAAAGAAGAGACGAAATCCACTGGTCCCCAAACCAGTCCGGTCCAGACCCCTTCCGGCCCTTGGCCGGAAGGGGTCTGGACCAGTGACAAAGGGCAGCCCTGCCGGAGTCCAACATGCACCGGGAACAGGTCCGACAGGTCCGCCGGCAATGCGGACCAAACTCCTGCTCCGCTTGTACAGGGACCGGATGGGCCCTAATAAAGGGCCCCCGATTCCATACTCCTGGAGCACCCCCCACAGGGCATCACGAGGGACACAGTCGAATGCTTTATCCAGGTCCACAAAAACATGTGAACTGGTTGGGCAACCTCCCATGAACCCTCGAGTACCCTGTAGAGCTGGTCCAGTGTTCCACGGCCGGGACGAAAACCACACTGCTCCTCCTGAAGCCGAGGTTCAACTATCGGCTGGACTCTCCTCTCCAATACCCTGGCGTAGGCCTTACCAGGGAGGCTGAGGAGTGTGATCCCTCTGTAGTTGGAACACACCCTCCGGTCACCCTTCTTATGAAGGGGGACCACCACCCCAGTCTGCCAGTCCAGAGGCACTGTCCCCGACCACCACGCAATGTTGAAGAGGCATGTCAACCATGACAGCCCCACAACATCCAGAGATTTGAGGTACTCAGGGGGGATCTCATCCACCCCCGAAGCCCTGCCACCGCAGAGCTTTTTAACCACCTCGGTGACTTCAGCCCAGGTGATGAAAAAGTCCAACCCTGAGTCCCCAGCCTCTGTTTCCTTCAGGGAATTCAGGATTGAGGAGATCCTCGAAGTACTCCTTCCACCGCCCGATAATGTCCCCAGTCGAGGTCAGCAGCCTCCCATCGCCACTGTAAACAGTGTTGGCGAAGCACTGCTTCCCCCTCCTGAGGCGCCGGACAGTTTGCCAGAATTGCTTCGAGGCCAAGCGGTAGTCCTTCTCCATGGCCTCACCGAACTCCTCCCAGGCCCGAGTTTTTGCCTCTGCCACAGCCCGGGGCAAGCGTGCCACGGCCCGGGCTGTGGCAGAATTATTGTTTATTAAAACATAAGAATAGAAATACAATAAAAACAATAGTCTGTTTGGGAATCAGGGGTGTGCAAAACAAATAGACAACTAAGCAAAGTAAAACATCTTCTCAGCTGATCCAGTCTGGTGAATTGCAGTGATCCTGTTGGGATCTAATTTATTGCTAAAATATTATAGCTCTTAAATAACAGAAAGTTGCATATAGACATTAAACACAATGAATATTTCTCTTTTTTTTGTTTTTGTAACAGAGTATCCAATGCCACCCAATGCAACCCTGATCAAAGCGATGTACAACAGCCGAAAACGTAGCGAGGTGGAGCTGGAGTGGCAGGTAGAAGGTGTGGAGGACAGTGGAGGTTGGACTGGTTTCCACCTGGAGCACCAGTGGGTGTCTGAGCGAACAAAGAGGAGAGGCAGCACCAATAAGTCACTACTGTGGATGGGGGAGGATGGTCTCCAAGACTGGTACCGTACCGTCATCCAAGATCCAGAAGGCAGGAGTCACACAGTTCGAGGACTGACTCCAACTGTTACATACCAGTTCCGCATAATACCCATCAACCACCGCACCATCGGACACCCCTCTCCCACAAAAACCCCAGGTACAGTAAGTCAACTCTTGAAAGGCAATAATACAGGCAAAATACAGTAGATAAATGCAAACAATGTAGCGCAATACAAATGTTAAATAGAACCAGATGTTTTAAAGCTGTTTACATGAGAGTTTTGTGTTTGCAGCTCTGGCTACTGTATTAATAGTCTAACATTTTTTTTATCCTTTTTATCCTCTTAGGTGAAAGACACACACAACCCAAAAGAAAATGCACACATTGACACACGCCTGACACCGACACATTCACTCAACTTGTCTTTGCTTCGCTGTTTCCTTTTCTCTCCTCTGTAAACTTTCTAAAAACTGACCCCATTTAATTTTCTTATAAAATACTTGATGTATTTGTTATAAGAAGTAGATCGTATATGTTACAGAACTGTTACTGGGTTACCTAATGGATTTAAGATGAAGAGTAGAGTGAGATTAAAAATGTTTATAAAAATACTATACTGCCACTAACTACAGAAGAGTATTAGAGCCACTAAAAAAAAAATCTGAATTCTGACTTTTTCTGAAAATTCAGATTTTTTTTGTCAGAATTGAGAAAATGTCAGTATTATGTTTTTTTTTCAGTGGCCCTAATACTCTTCCCTACGCTGACACATTTCCCAATAAGATTATACACAATATTATTTACTAGCTGATGAAATATGCTTTGCAATTGTTTTTCAACCATTTTAGATTCTTACAGAAAATACTAGTCAGTATAAACCGTTTTCTTTTGTTGCCTTATTTTTTCAGCAGTGTACTATTTTGCAATGTGTAACTGTGGTGTCTTGCAGCGGAACCACGCTACAACATGTACCCTGCTGTGATTGGAGCAGCTATAGGCGGGATGCTCTTTGCAGCCATTCTCACAGTGCTGCTGCTCATGTACATAATCCGCAACCGCAACAACAATCCCAGTGAGTCCTACACAGGAGCATCAACATATTTTAAGCTACTTAATTAATTTAACTAATATTTAGTTAATATTGTGTGTTTGTTTGCCCAGGAATTCACGACATGCTGTTTGGCTTGTGAGTATCTGGGTATTCATATTTGTTCAGTCGTATGAGGCTGATTATCCAAACAAATAATCCATGTCATTACGTTTTTTTGTTTATTTCTAGGCAGCACAGCCAGTCGAGAGAGAACATTAATTTTCCAGAGGATGAAATGGTCAGAGGGTCAGATGGAGGAGTAGAGGACATTGGTGGATCATCCAGTCCAGGTAAGATTACCTTGCTTCAAAAACAATGTCTTCTTTCCTTCTGTTTTTAACAATGACATAATATTTAGCAATTTGGATGTTTGATATTTTCTTATATTTTAGAAAATTATTGGAAAAAAATTGTTTACACACCAAGATTGGATAATCCTTAAATAATAATTAAGACTGTCTCAATCTTTTCCACGCCATTTAAGAAAAGGAATCTGCAGATAGAGTTGCGGAGTGGTGCACATGCACTGCAGAAACCGTTTTTAGTGACCAGGATACTTTTCTGGCAATTTGTCTCCCCCCTGCATTTCCACTGCAGGAACCAGAACCCAATCAGAGAAGTGTAGAAATCTACCCCGAAATTGCCCCTGCTAGGAAGATAGCACTTTTTGGATCAACCCAGAGCTGAGAGTGGAGCTTCATAGTGGGAGGATGCTAAACATTTTTCACTGGCTGAATATCCATTTTATTTCCCCTCTCTCCTCTGCCTGTTAATAACTTTAAATTACACAACAGGTGGTCTGTATACTTATGAAAACACATTTAATCCCAGTCATAAATACTGAAAATCACAGCATATTTCAGAATTTGCATTCAAATTCATTTAATAAATAATTTCTAACAGAGTAAATATATATTAAAACCCAAGGACTAACTGATAATGTAGTTCCTTTTATTCGCGACTGCATTTGTCTTGCTCGTCTACATCCTGTTGAACCTTTATATTGGTCTCTTGCAGGCCCAGCCATCTCAATACCCAGGGCATCCTCACTCCTCACCACCTCACCCCTGAGCACCACTCCCACCCCCACCACCAGCATTCAAGCCCCTCCCACTGGAGATGATAACGAGCCTGTCAGCGTCACAATCACAGTCAAAGCTACAGGATCCTAAAATAAAAAATAAACTATCAGCTGTAGTTTAAGAAGGAGCCCTCGTTGGAGATAGTTAGGTGCACATCAGATTCTCATGAAACATGAAGGCTCTTGTACAAAAAGCCCTGCACAGCAGATGTTTGTCATCCAGACTCTGCAATCATGAGCTAAACAGTTAAATCAATATGTATATGTACATGTCAAGTGTTTTTTAATTATCTTTTTGCCTTAGCAGGCCTCCACCTTCATATCACTTTTACCCTTAAATTCTTTTATATATGCATTGAGAATCGTAATACAATCTGTTTGTGTCTCTGTCAATTAAGTATTTCTTATAGGATTTTCTAATTATTACAGAACATGGCAAACAAGATGGTTTTATTAATTTATTCAGCTTTGAACTTTAACATATCAAACATTATCAGAACTCAACAAACAGCAGCTTGTTGAAAATCATGAGGAAAACTCTGGAACCAACATGTAACTACACAGAAGATGTGACCTGCTCTGAAGGCTCTTTCAAATCTAGATGTATTATTAAAAAAAACAAATGTTAACACGAACATGTAAATATATACAGTTTGTCTCTCCACAGTTCAGGACAGTGTGTGTTTTTCTCTGTTGAGCTTTATTAACTGATGGGGAGTAAAATCTTCTGGCTGCTGACCACATCACGAGCTTCTGCTTTATCTTCACAAAGAGACGCTTGAACTCCAAACCGTCACCCTGAAAAGGCAGCGACACTTCAGCATTTCTGAGAAACGTATTTCTAAATATTTCTGATGTTTTCTCTTAAGAGATTAGGCGTTTCTGCTGCCTTTCTATTCTTCCAGAACAGTTAACCCACACTTTTTACATAAGAATCACCTGTAAACCCGACTTGCCAATCTCTGATTAGAGGCGGCAACTACAATAAATTCAGTCTTAAAGATGCAGCAAGTTTTCATCCTTCAAAATTATTCAAACTCAGGTTTTGCACAATTCCTTACATTACAACCACAAGCCTTGACATTTTTCTTGGGATTTTATGTGATGGGCCGACTAGCACATTTTTGTGACGTGGAAGGAAAATTATACCCGGTTTTAAATCTTATTCTAAATGAAAACACTGAAATGTG
This sequence comes from Crenichthys baileyi, assembly GCA_036173005.1. Classification (NCBI taxonomy): domain Eukaryota; kingdom Metazoa; phylum Chordata; class Actinopteri; order Cyprinodontiformes; family Goodeidae; genus Crenichthys; species Crenichthys baileyi. The sequence goes on along the minus strand of JAHHUM010002058.1, from coordinate 617,827 downwards.
TGTACATATGTATTCAGCATCCTTCCTTGAGGTTACAGCTGTACTTGTTTTAGGTTCGTTTCTACCAGCGTTGTGCATCTACAGTCTAAAATGTTTGCCTACTTTTCTTTGCAGAAGCAGCTGATACATAGACAACTTGAATTGAGAACACCTGTAAAGAATTTCCAAGTCTTGCCACAGAATTAGATTTAGGTCTGGACTTTAACTAGGCCGTTATAGCTTGTGAATTTGCATTGATCTAAATCTTTCCACTGTAGCTCTACGTTTAGGGTTGCTTTCCTGCTGGAAGGTGAACCCCGGCCCTGGTCTCAACCCCTTTGCAACCGTCTTCTTCTAAGATTGAGCTGTATTTAGATTCAGCCATCTTCCTGTCAACTCTGGCTAAATGCCATCTCCCACCTGAAAAAAAATCCCCACAGCATGATCCTACCACTACCATGTTTCACTTTGGAGATAATGTGTTCAGGATGATTTGCAGTGTTTAAAATTTGGCTACACTGGTTTCATTTAGAGGAATGATAGTTATGGGGGCTGAGTTCACATGTAAACATTGCCTTTTAGATTTTCTTTCATTAAACCTAAAAACCATGAATCCTTTTTCTTTCACTTTATGTGTGTTGATCTATCACATAAAATCCCAATAAAACAGATTAAAGTTTGTGGTTATAATGGGATATAATGTGGAAAGAATCTGATCACTTTTATAAAAGGTACTGTAAATGTGTGCTTGCAATACGAAATAAAAAGGAAGACAGTTTCCTAATTTCCTGTTGCTGCGTCTGCACTTTCTTTGTATTTTTTGTTTTGAGGTTTTCAAACCCATTTCACATTGCATGTTGAAGGTTTTAGAGGAAATCAACCTGAATGCCTTTTCACATGGTAAACCACATTCAGGCACCAATATGAAGTACAACAACTGACCTTAGACAGTCTGAAATCCAGCAACACTCGCTCATTCATCTCCAGTAAAAAGACTTTGAAGATTAGCTTGTTGTTACGTTTGTCAAGCGTGGCCACAGTAACCTGAGGTCAATAGAGAACGTCATTAAGATGAAAACCAGCATGTTTCAGCTCCAGATACAGGAGGCTAGTATGAATGCAGTTCCTGTTCGCCATTACAGTAAAACATTTGGGGTTCAGCAGATTTACCTGTTGGGTGCAGGTGAGTTTGAAGGCGAGCGCCATGCTGTCACAGACGTCTTTCAGGGCAGACAAGGAGGCGTCGGCGTTCACATTGGTAAAGAAGCGAGTCATTCTCCGGACTAATCTTTGCCACAGCGACTTTGTACAGAGAGGAACACAAAAGTTAGAACATTTAAAATCTGACGAGAAACCGATGTCTGAATATCCTTCCTGCTCAGCTGTGGATGCCCACCCACCCACTCAGCCAACCGTGTGAATAAATCCACGCAGTAGAGAGTTTGTGAATTACCTGACTGGCGCCCGGTGTGGCCAGCAGCTGACTACCCAGTAACATGTGCTCAGGTTTAGTCGGCTGGGAGAAGCTGACTTGTCCTTCATTTGGGCCGATTAACAACACGGCTTCCCATCCGCCTGGAGCGAAATCAGGCTGTGAGCTGGAGAACTGCATCCTGTCATCACTGCGGATGGAGAAAGATCACTTATAAACAATAATTCAGCTAAAACTGTATGAAAACATCCTTTTGAGCCAGAATCATTTTGACCTGTTTGCCCGGGATTTAAGCTCCAAATCCGTTCGAACAAGTTTGTTTGATCCTGATCTCTGACACCCTACAGAGACCAACAGACAGAAATCAGCCATGTGAATATTAACCCATTAAGATGCATGATTGATTTAAAAAAAACATTTGAAAACATGAAAGGCGTTGGAAAAACTAAAACAATTTATTTCTCCAAAGAGAGTAAAAACCTCAAATAAAACCAAACAAAGAAATAAAACTGGGTTTAATTATGTCATTTATTGGGTTTGCACTTATGTCTAGTAACATAAAGCATAATTTTCTTTCCGAAAACACTGCTAAACTAATGCTACATGAAAACTGCAATGGATTCAATGTCTTGATTTTAAACACTGGTCTAAAATATAAACAAAATGTTGCTCATAAAGTACAACCATTATCACCAATTAGAAAGCTTGATCACTAAATCCAGACTCCTACTAAATGAATAACGAGTTGTATGTTCTGTTGTAGCACGGAGGTGGAAGTGTGTTACTTAGATACGCTTTACCTCAAAATCATATAAAAGGTTATACTTAACACATCTGGAATTGATTATTATTCTCTAAATAAAGAATCTTTAAATTTTAAAGCAGTTTATGTTGTGGCTTTATTTTGTTTTTAAGAATTCAAACAAAAATAAAAAAATAAAAAAATTGGAGTGTTGATGTCTTTTAGCACCTGAAAACCAGACCCTGACATAGGAGGGACTCGAGGCCAAAACAACTGTAAAACAGCCTTTTTTAATGTTTTAATGATTAAACATAAAAAATGTTTTAATGATAATGTGAGACTCATTTATATAGAACAGTAAATATAACATTTTAGGAGTGAAAATAATGATATCAAAGGTAGAGTGTATTTTTTTTCCCAAGAATATATGCAACATAGCTGTAAGAATCTGTAGACTGACAAGGTTGTGAAGGTAGTCCTGTGCAGGCAGAAGCAAAAAGGGGAAAAATAAACAAATAAACAAACAACATTAAAACAAGTGTGGGTTTTAAAATGTTACAGTCTGCATTAACTCACCACAGCGGCTATTAGCTGCTGGAAAACCTTATGAGCATCCTTCTCTGGCATCCCCACATCAGGCTCTAAAACAACAGAAGAAACCCCAGATGACAAAAAAACATTTAAACAATGTGTATAAAAATGACATACAAGATGATGCAAGTGTAACGATACAGAAGAGTTTATTTACAGTGTGTTGAAAAAGTATTCATAATCCATTGAGCTTTGTTATATTTTGGCATGTCACACTCACAAACTCATATTGTATTTTATAGGGATTTCATGTTTCAGAAGAACACAACAAAGAGTATTATTTAAAGAAGTATAAAGTTAAAGTAGATATGGTTTTCATTTTTTGAAGTTTTTAAAAATGAAAATCTGAACTTTGTCGTGCATTTGTAGTAACCTCAGTCTCAAGATGTGGGAAGCTGGTGGAGACATACCCCAAAAGGTTTGTAGCTTTAACGGCACAACCGGTGGGAGCTAAATAAAATACACGCCACAAATGTTGAAAGCCAGAGGGTCATGTGTCATTATCCTTTTTTCTTCACAATTACATACTACTTTGTGTTTGTCTATTCCATAAAATCCAAAGTTAATACATTAAAGGTTGAAGATGAAATGTGATAAAATGTGAAAAGGGATATGAGTATTTTTGCAAGACAACGTGAATGCTGAATTTCTACTGAGAACAAATGGCAATAGAAAAAACATGGCACGAAAAACACTGTAACACCCTGAGGAGAAAATGCATGTGGTACATTACCGATACGGTCGAACAGCTCTCCTCCGGTGCAGTACTCCAGAAAAAGATAAACAGTTGGTCCTTCTCTCCGATGACCAAAGAACTTCACGATATTGGGGTGGGTGAGCATCTAACAGAGAACAAGTGTTAAAATGTGTAGATTGTGAGGCTCAAAATGCAAAATAACCATCCTACCTTATGGATGCAGATCTCCTTTTTGACATTGTCTGCACACTCTTTAGCCTGAGAGGTATCAATCACCTTCACTGCCACCGCCTCCTCGGTCTGTCTGTTGACCAACAACCTCACTCTGACACAATCAGAACAAAAACAAATCCCTGGTTAAAGTAGTGAAGATGTAATGCCTTGTCATTTACAGCTACAGTGTAAAAACTAAACTGTGTGTGTTGCACCGTTTTCACTAATGAGCACAAAATAGAAGGAGACAAGGCAAACTGTTTAAAGCATCTTTATTTCGTCAGGTTTTAAAGGGAACAAACGGAACGCATTAATAGCATGCAATGACCTAAACATGATCCTTCGTCTGACGGCCATGGAAAAGTTAAAAATACATATTTAATGTATTCTGGATAAGAACTGATTCTTACTCTCCGTAGGCTCCTTCCCCTAGAGTCTGAACGACGTCCCAATCCTGCACAAAAGGCACCGCCATGCTGCAATAAAGACAGAAACACAATCTGAATTAGGCTGCAACACGTTTTTATGACGTATATCCGACACGGACTGTGTATATCTCATAAACCACCACCGTCTATTTAGAATCTGCCATTTTTAGAGTCCAGACGTGCTGGGAAGGATGCTGGACTATTAAATGTCACAGTTCATTTAAGGAAACACACCAAGAGCCTTATTTCACCGAGTAATATCTGTTCATCACATCGTACCTGCACAGCTTTGCTCTACAGCTGCGGTTTCCGCATGAGGTGATTCGCAAAAGACTAAAATTACTCAGTCATGTGTCTGAGGTTGAAGATTCTGGCGTAAATTTGGCGCCTTGTTGTTTTACTGGATACAACTTCCGCTAAGCTTCGTCATTTCCGCCAGACCAGCACGGGCCGGTGTGCTGTTTAATGTCTCCCTCTGTTGCAATAAAATAAAATAAATTTTATTCAGAGCACAACATATTGAATAAAGAATCAAAACAAAGTAAAAAAAAAATATATATATATACAGCAATTTCAACATTTAAATGTTTAAAAAAGGTGTTCAAAAAATCCTTGAGGAAAAAGTAATCACCGCTCAGGAGCGTTACATGAATAAATGAATGATAATATTGTAATGAATGGAACTTTTTCCAGATTAAAAAAATAAATTATTTGATTTTAAGGTAAATGTCAATTAACAAGCCACAAGGAGACCCTTTCAGAGATTCATTTACAGTTGATTCTTTTATTTCTGGTCTCGCTGCTTTAATTGCTCCTCATTAAAATGTTTAAATTATCCAAACTCAGCAACTATAATGTAATGAAGTAATGAATATGAAATACTAAATGAATATGTACAAAACATGTCACACTGTGATTTTAGGGATATTCAAGAAAGTTTTATATCAAATGAATCTCTTTTTGATTATATGGAACTGAAATTAATTAAGCTTTCATTACATAGTGTCAAATCATGAATAAAATAGATTTTAAGCCAAGTTTCATAAATAGACGGATTTGATTTTTTAAATCAAGCAAGAAATGATAATGAGAATAGATGAATTTATCATTTTGGCAAACTGACAAAACAAGTTCAAGGTGATAAGATATAGGAACTATTGGAACTAAAAAACATCCCTCTTATTCTGACAAATTGGTTTGAATGGAAAAAAAAAGAACCATTAAAGGCAATGAAGTTAAAAAATTGGAGAATAGATATCTTTTGTGGTCCAACTTCCACCATCACATAAGTCGGGTTTGTCCAGAAGATGGCGCTGGACAAAATGATACAGGGATAAAAGAAAACTAAATGCAAAACTTAAAAAAAAAAATCTTTTAACTGCCTAACTCTGAGCTTTTTTCATTTATTTCTAAACTATATTAAATTATTTGCACTGTATCTTCCTGGCACCAGCCTCTCCACATTAATTGTTTATAAAAAATATGAACACAAGCTTAGAACAGATTCTAAGGGTATACTGCAATTCATACCTGGGGTAAATCCACAACCTAATCAACAAACATCACTCTTATGTGCCTTAGCTTTTGGGAAATGATGAGGCAAATGTTTGTACTTTATCTCTGTTTCACAATGACTTTGTTTTTTTATCCAACATGTGACCCTGTGTGTACACATGCTGGGAAAACCAGAATTTAAAAAAAAACAGTTATGGCCTACTTTAGAGTGATTTAGAGACCATTAACAAGGAAATCCACAGGAAACCCTAAATATTTCCAATTAACCAAAACGTCTTCTTTAAGGGTTTTTCTTTTCTCCTTCTTTGTGTTCTTTGGAGAAACACTTTAAACAAAGTACTCCTGATCGAAACATTTTTTGGGAAAGACATATTGATTGCCTTTCACTGGTCAAACAGTTAACTAGCATCAGGTTGGTCTTTGTCTGGCCCCCACTCTGAACCTTATGAGCTCCTCTGAAATAAATTAATTGCCCCTGCTGTTTTCATCACATTTCCAGTCCGTTCTCTTTGGCTGAAACATGGGGACATCTGGAAGCTGGTTTGCTGCACTCTTGTGTTTCCTCAGTTTGGGTAAGACACTTTTTATTAACATATAATACCTACATTTTATTTAGAATTTCCAGTTTTAAAATGTGCAAAATGTCCAGGTTTCTCACTTTCAGAGTTGAATGATATTTGTTGGTCAACACCCAAGCCTAAAAGTGAATTTTCTTTAATCAATCAGCTGCTGAGAATATTACTCTCCACAAATTTGGAAAGTTAGAAATCTTGATTTAGTTCAAAACAAAAAAGTAGTAACTTCTTTTAATATACATTTCACTAAAAACTGTTCATTTAATCTAGTGATGACATTTGCCTTGTGTAAACACAACTGTTGAAAGGCTTCTACCTTCTTCCTACTTTCCTTCACCCCTGTTTTTCTGAAGATTAGTTAGAGGTTCAAGCAATCATCTCCACACACAATGCAGCCATGATTCTTTCTTGTAGATCGAGTAAAAGCATGTTGTTTCTCAAGCTTCTCTGTTTTCTCACCAACTCCAAGTTGCTCCAGTTTCAGCAGAACTTCCTCTTGCGTCTTCAGGAATTTGAGGAAGCTGTCAAACTGATTGTCTGGTGTCACCCCATTAGTAGGATTAACCATAAAAAGTACCCATTGTCTTTTTATAACATCAGGTAGTTTGCTTTCCAAAGATTTTGTAACCAGAGGATTTTTCATGGCTCCAGTATTACACAGTTCGGTCAAATCAGCTAGAGCCTTTTCAATTGTTTGTATAAGGTCTATCACTTTCCTTGGCTGGTTTGTTTTCAGGGGTGAGATTTTCTCAAGCTCTTCAATAATCTCCAAAGCAATACTTGACTTGTCTCCATATCTATTTTCCATCACTCTGAACATGTCTGTAGCAGTGTCATATGAAAACAGGCGCAATTCACGACCTATCCTTTCATCCACACTATCCAACAATTGGAACTTTTTCACCTCAACTGAGCCAGTTGGATCCCCCTGCTTCTGTAGACTCTCCCAGTCTTTCTTCTGTGAAAAGTCCTTTTATATCCATACAATTTTGGAAGACTAATGGGACAGATCTTTACAATGGATATGGCTTGTGCCTGTATAGGTAAAAATGTGAAGTCTAATTGAGCTGCTTCAGGTTTACTCTTTTCTTCTGCGAATGTTTGGACTACAGCAAACTGATTTTCTTGTTTGAAGTTTATTTCTCATCACTTTAAGCTGCCTTACTTTACCATCTAAACTGTTCCTTTCTTCTGCTGGAACCCATATTTCCCAGGTAACAAGGCTTTTAATTGCTTCGTGAATCACTTCCTCCACAAAGGACAGCTGCATTTCATATACCCTTTTGTTCACAGCTAAAACCTGTATATCAGCAGCATCATCATCATAAGCCTTTTCTGCCTGCTGAATTGCAGTACAGAGTTAATCTTGACCATATTTTCTCTGCAAATTGGACTGAACTATTTGTTTGACTTCCTCTAATTTCAATTCACAGTCATTAATAGCTTTTTCCAAATCAGCTTGTTGCTGTTTATCAAGTTCCACTTCACCATTTGTCTTTGTCTTCCATTTCTGGTAATAGCCCAGCTTTGGAATCATCATTTGAATCACATGTCTAGCATCAGAGGTGAGCTTTTTAAACTCCTCCCTGCAGTTCCATCTCTGTCATATTGGGAGCTCTTCTGCTCAGGAAGTTGGCTTGCTTGGTGAAGGAAGATTTAGCCATGGTTCGCTCCAGCTTTAATTGTTTCAGTGACTTTCCAAACATTTCTTCAGCCATTGTGAACCTTAATGCTGATACTTGATGTCCTCCTTGATTGTCCTCTTCTGCTCACCAGAACTCTCTTTTATCAGGTCTTCACTGGAACCATGGTTATCAACTGTCAAGTTTTTTTTCCATCTGAAGTCACTTCAGCATTTGCCCAAACTTGAAAAGGCTTGCTTCCTCCAAAGAGATGCAGGAATACCTAAACTCAGTCACATTTGTTTATTCATCCTTTCTTTTTAGATGGATCTCAACAGCAGTGCAACATTCGTAGGACATAAGTGGGTTGATAACCTACAAACAGATGGGATAAACAATAAATATTAGAAATAACAATGTGTTCACTTTGACTTTTCTTAATTAATGCTTTCAATAATTTACTTTTACGCTTAACAGTGAATGAAATAGGTACACAAACTATGTTGCAAACCGTGCATACAAATATGTATCCAACCACAATCAGCAAATTTCAGTACAGTTTTAGTTTTTTGAATTAAATATGAATTATGTACTTTAAATAATATTGTCCAGTTCCTACCAGTGGTGTCTTTTGAGAAGCTTTCAGCTGAAGTTCTTTCTCTGAATAGAATTCAATCTGAGCACAGGTGAACAGGATTACCAGATTTGTCTGCTGAGATAGAGCAATGACAGGGATAGGTGCGTTTGATTCTTTGTAGAGTGCACTCCAGTTGCATGGAGATAGTAAAACATTCAAAACTGTCAGATTTGTTGGTTTAACTTGATAACCACTGCAGAAAAATATCAAAACGCTCTTCATCCTCAGCATATTCAGAGGTATAGAAGATCAGCATAAAAATCTGCTGCTCTCCGCCTGATGTCACCATCTGCAGTCAAAAGAACCTTGGCGGCTGATTTTAAACCATGCAAAAACTTGCTCTGTCCTTTCTTTTTTTCCAACAAGAAAAAAAGCTTTGTAGGAGTGTCAATCAAAGCAACCTTCTGGAATCTGCACCAAACCAATGCTCCCTGTGTTCTTCAGCCCAGCAAGTCAGCCAAAGCAGCTTTTTTAGACTTGAGGTTTTTAAAACAATTTGATCTCCTGTGGATTGTGCAGAAACCTGCAGCTCCACTATTTCAGTCTCCAGATCTCTTATAGATATGGTTAAATCAGATGAAACATTGACAGTGTACTGTTGACAAAACTCTTTAATTTCAGTTTTATCACGATCCCACCACTGCTTTATATTTATAAACTCAGTTTTTCTAGATCTGTGAATTCTCCAGAAAAAACTAAACGCCTTCTTAAAGTTGACATCTAACAACAAAGCAGTGTTAAAATGCCAATAAGCAGACTTATTTTTAAATTATCATGCGTTTCTATCAGCTGGGGTTCCTTCTTGCCTCCCTCCTTGTATTCCCAAGACCCTTCTTTAAACCCTAAGAACTTTTCTGCTCCTCTGACTATTATTTTAATCTTTTCTGTTTTGTGTTTAGCTTGTTCAGTGCAGTTAATGACATATGCTACAAATAATATCAGTTTTTCCACAGACATCGTGACATTATCCTCCGATTCTACTTTTCTCTGTTGATAAGCTGGAATCCTATTTTGCACCAACAATGCTTTTTTTTAGTTTTTCTATATCTTCCTCCAGAGGAATCCCATAAATTACCCCCCGAATGATTTTATCTTCTCCTATAATCTTCCTCTCCATCACCGTTTTCTTGCAAATGTTTTCAACTTGTAAAGCGTTTCTTCTTTGTTCTTCGGTTTTACACAACACCAGTATATTTCCATCTCTCAATACTTTCACCATTTCAACATCTCCTATCTTTTTTTTATTTCTCTGGATAGTGAAATAGGACTCAGGTTCTCTTTTTCTTCTTCATTTTTTATCTTTAATATTATTTTACATTCTTCCCTTCCAATTTTTCTCCTAACTACTCTCTCTTCTTCAGAACTGTTTTCTTCCAGCTCTCTTTTACTCCTTTGGCTGTCTAACATCTTTCCATCTTCTGCTTTACCTCTTCCCCGTCCTCTCCCTCTACTTACTGGCGTCCAATCATCAAAGTCCATATTGACCTCCTGTGTATCCATTCTGAACCATTCACATACCAATGTATGCCTTTTGCCGCCACTTCCAAAAGTAAGCAATCTCTCCTGCTAATCCTTTCTTTTCTGCCAAAGAAACGTGCCGATAATGTCGCCAAGGCAACAGTCTTCTTCCGGTTCGATTTCAAAATCGAGATCGTTTTCCGTGTGCGTGTGTTTCTCTGACGAATCCTCCTTCTTTTCGTTGACCTACTCACAACCCATCCTTCAAAGGACACATTTATCGGCGGCATTTGACAGACCTTCTGCGCTGCGCTGTGACGTAGTACGGCCTTGGAAGGATCCAGCCCCTGAATTGGGACACACCCTCGGCCTGCACATGGATCCTCCTCCTTCCTATTTATTGACCAATAGTAGAGGAGCTGGAGCAAGAAGGCAGCCTTCCTCATTTGCATAATGAAGGAGAAATGCATACGGTAAAGGAAAAAAACGAGACGAGGAAACGTAAAAAGAACAAAGGCATGTCTAAGGAAAAGGAAAAACAAAATATATACATTTTTGATGATAAAACCATGTCTAAGGAAAAGGAAAAAGAAAATATGTACATTTCTTGATGAAAATGCATGTCTAAGGAAAAGGAAAAACAAAATGTATATATTTCTGTGTCAGGTTTGGCCCTCCATACACAACCTCTCCCACCGCCAAATTACACTCCTCCACTGTGGTACTAGGACAACTAGGTATGATCTTAAAACCCAGTTGCCTTGTAAGTTTTGTGAAATCCACACCCGGCGTTTTGCAAACAACCAGCAAAACGCTGGTTCCTGCTTACTTGGAGAAAAAAAAAAAAAAAAATCTGGAGCTCTTAATTCAACTTCACAAAACACAATCCAATCCAAAAATATACACAGAAAGACAAATTAGAGACAGAAAAATCAAAGTTAGAAATTCTCCATCTCTCAGTCCACTCACCACACGCTCCACCACCAAACCCCAGCATGCAGTGCGAAAGAAAGAAAGAATAATAATCATTGCGTCAGTTTAAAATTAGAACTGTTTAAAGTGTTTAATTGTTTAATAAATGATCTATAGATCTTTCAGTTTTTGTGGTACTTTAAAGGCTGTGGAACATGTTCCACAAATGTTGTAGGTAAAGTTGAACCATATAGCAGTTTTCATAGATCTACTGGCATTATAATAATATGAAAAGCTATCAAGCTAACATGTAATTGACCAAAGTATAACATAAATTATTATAGGGATTATGTAACTGCATTTGACTATTTTTGTCCTCATTATCATAATATAATATGATACATCTATTATATTATAATATGATACATCTATTATATTATATTATATTATATTATATTATATTATATTATATTATATTATATTATATTATTTAATGGTTAATCTTCTGTCACTGTGTTGTGGGGGTAAAAGGATACCTAGATATTCATCAGCTGGGATGAGCTTTGTGAAATGCCAAAGGGAGGCATCTAGGAGGAACCCTGATTAGATGCCTAAACAACCTCAACTGTATCCTTTTGACACAAAGAAGCAGCAGCTGTACTTCAAGCTCTCCTTAGATGAAGGAGAACATCACCTTATCTCTGAGGCTGAGCCTGCCCACCTTAAGGGGAAAGTTAATATTACTTGCTCGTACTGTACCAGCTATCTTGGTCATGATCCATTGCTCATGAGAAAGTCAGAATATAGAATATTTCTTCCATCATTTAGAAACAACAAGATACACAAACTCTCCTCTGTTTGAGGATTAGACTGACCCCTCATTCAAATGGTGCCATCCAGCTTTTTCCAGTTAAGAACCATGAACCCAGACTCAGAGGAGCTGACTCTCATCCTCGCTGTTAACATGTGATTGCAAAACCCTTCTATGTACGCTGAAGGTCATGGCTTTAAGATGCAACAGAACCACATCATCTGCAAAAAGCAAAATGAGGCCCTGAACTTCTCAAACCACACACCCCCCTTTCAACGCCAACACTTTGACAGGATCAGGGCCCTGACTGACTCCAACCTGTGCAAAGAACACGCTTAACTTGATGCTGAGAATGTGGACAGAGCTAAAGATGATTATTAAGTAATTAGCTGTCAACTAAAGTAATTAGTTCTTAATTAATTTAATTACACTAAATTATAGTAAAAGGTGTTAAATGTAATATTCTAACAACTTAGAGAGGTTTCCAGCTATACAACAGAATCAAAATTTAAATGCTGAGTATGGTACACTTTTCTGTTTGATTAGTCGCTTTCAATAGGTACATTAATCAAAAGTAACAAGATTTAATTTCGAAATGTGTACCAAGCCACTATAAATACAACACTTCAGTACATACATGAACAAAGTCAGTTCATTGGGCCCGATCTAATATGCTTAACACATCTGGAGAAAACCTCAATTGTTTGGATGTGAATTATATTCAATCCATGAAAAACACTGGAAGATGTAGCAGAGATATATTTATATATTTAAATTAAGAAGAATTTAGCCGCACTAGCCATTGAAATACACCATATGTAGTTCTGTGGCTTTTAAAACACAAATACATGACCTCTGTACCAGAAAACTAAGCAAACATCAATGTCTGTGTCTTTTTTTTTAGGTGTTGAGGTTCAGTGTGTTTGCACCGAGAATGGTGTGCAAATACAGGGTGGTAATTATACACTGTCCAGAGATCTGGAGAAAGGCAGCTTACTGATCTACCACTGTCATGAAGAAGGATACTACCCATACCCTGCTTTGACCCGCATCTGCCAGCCTAACGGCTCCTGGAGACCCCCGCCCAAAAGGTTTTCACCACAGAGATGCAGACGTGAGCACCACAGCTTTCAATGTTTCACAATTTACCTCAGTTCACCCCCTCGTCAACAAAACAACCCTGACTCATTTTGCTTTCTTTCCTGAAGGTGTTGAATGCCCTGACCCGAACGTACTGGAGAATGGAAACGTCTCCCCTCCTCAGGACAGGTACTTTGTGGACAACGAGACCTCTTATGAGTGTTACTCTGGATACACCTTGAGAGGCTCATCCAAACGCATTTGCTTAAACAATGGAAAGTGGAGCGGCTCGACTCCAATCTGTAGCCGTGACAGTGAGTCCTGAGCAACATTTCTTTTTTTTTCTGCCTTTTAAGGTGCATAGACATTTTGTATATGGGACAAACACATGATTAGGAGTGTATTCAGTCAGTCAGTCATTTTCTACCGCTTATTCCATAGTGGGTCGCGGGGGAGCTGGTGCCTATCTCCAGCAGTCTATGGGCGGGAGGCGGGGTACACCCTGGACAGGTCGCCGGTCCATCGCAGGGCAACACACAAACAACCATGCACACACGATTAGGAGTGTATTAAATTTGGTAAATCAGTTATTGAGACAGGGTTAGACCTGATGATGTAATAAAAGTTTAGAGTCTGAAGGCAAAGAAACAATCATTATGCTTGTTAATGTAGCTGTTATACATTTGTGCCAGCCAACATTAGATGATTCGGGCCAAAAACATGCAGATAGATGTACACTACCCCCTTAGATTATATGATATAGTAGTCATGTCATCAGATCTTTTTTATAGTGATATTAAACTTATAGCTTCCATGTTTTTTGTTGTATTCTCATCAGGAATAGTCATCTTTAATTGAGGCCTTTATCTCACCATTGCTTATTTTAAGTAAAACTTTCACTCCATTCTCTCTTTTGGGAAAGAACAGAGGACATTTGTGTCTTATCTTCTGTATTTTGTACAGCCGGAGATGTCTGCGCTGATCCTGGAGTCCCACCCGGAGCGTCAAGAGAGGGAAATATGTTTGGGATAGATGACAAAGTGAGGTACACCTGCAATGGTGAACTATTTTTGGTGGGTTCTAGAGAAAGAGTGTGTCTGGAGAACGGCCAGTGGACAGGAACAGAGCCAGCATGCTACTGTAAGATTTGTTGATATCATTTTGGTATTTAATAAGGGACATGATATGTTAATTAGATACCAAACTACTTTAAAATTCAGTTATCTAAATGTTTAAATTGGGGATCATGAATATATAAAAAAATTAAACAATGAATAGATGAAAACTCTTGTATATAGATTCTTGAACTTTTGCTAATTTTGTCATGTAACAATCAGAAACTTTGATAAATTTTATTCAGACATTATTTGATGAACCATCAACTAAGTAATGTGTTAAGTGTAAGGAAAACAATTAATGGTGTTCAAAGGATTTAAAAAAAAATCTAACTGTAAAAGTGTGTCCTTTTGTATATAGTCCCCCTGAGTTAATACTTTTAGACTCTCCTTTATGGAGGTTTTTCACATCTGGAGTTGTGGCCCATTATTCCTTAAAAATGGCTTAAGTTCAGTCATACTGGACGAAGAGTGTCTTTGAATAGGAAATTTCCAATTGAATTTAGGTCTGGACTTTGACTGGGCCATTCTAACAGAAAAACATGCTTTGATCTTAAACTGATTCAAATGTTTAAAGTTGTGGTCTTGCTAAAAAGGTGAACCATACCCCAGTCTCAAGTCTTTTGCAGCGTCTAACAGGTCTCCTTCAAGCATTGCCTTTAATTTAGCTCCATGCTTTTTTCCATCTATATTGTCCCTGCTAAAGAAAAGTATCCTTACTGCATGCTGTTGCTATTATGGTCTGTTTAGGGTGATGTGCAGTGTTAGTTGCACCTGACACAGCATTTTGCATGTAGGCCCAAAAGATCAATTGACCAGGTTCATTCTTCCACCTGTTTGATTGATGTGTGCCCTACGTGGGTTATGGCGAACTACAAGCAAGACTTTTTATTCTTCTTGCTAATTTTCTACAAAGACGAGATTCATGGAACCCACAGTTAATAGTTGTCCTATCAACATCCTCCCACCTGAGCTGTGGTTTTCTGCTGCTCCTCCAGAGCCAGAGTTACTGTGGTCCTCTTACCTGCTTCTCTGATTAGAGATTACTTAACTTTTAAATACACCTGTTCTGAAAAGACCAGCCAAACATTTTATTTTGTGTCTGTACTTCTTTTGTTTTGGTACCAAGCAATAAAACTCTGATGATCAGAGGCGTCTCATGAACTGTCTATGCTAATGAAATCTCCTGTAAGGAGTTGTGTCTTTTTTGGTGCCAATTTTTGTTTTCTAACTTTTCAAATCTTAATCAGTAAATTAAATCTTACTTTGTTTTGCTTCTATTTCTTGCAGATAAGCACACATATGATACCCCACAGGAGGTTTCGGAAGCATTTGGAAGTGCGATTAAAGGCACCCTCACCACTACACAGTCTCTTAGTAAGTTCCTGGACTTAATCTTATTACTGCTATTCCTGTTAAATTATATCTGTTGCTATAACATGTTTTGTAGACAAATATAGCAGTGAGTTAATTTTTGCTTAACATAACCAAACTGACGCTACATATAAAATAATACATTTTTGGTCATATTGCATGACAACACAAGAAACAGAGTCATTTCTAGTTACACCTGATTGCACATGTGAAACAACTGTATAAATGTGGAACATATTTCTCCTAAAACTTCTTATTACACAGATGATACCCAAGAAAGGAGATCAATCAGGATTTCAAAAAATGGGACTCTCAACATCTATATTGCTGTGGACATTTTGGAGAGCATTAAACAAGCTGAATTTGATCAAGCAAGAAATGCTTTGATAACTCTGATTAAAAAGGTAAGACACAAAAAACTGTGGTGGGGAATCCTTGCAAGGTCTTTAAATCATATTTTCTTACTTATATCAGTTTTTCACTTTACATTAGTGAGTGATCGCAAGGGTGTAACTTTGGGTCTAGCATTGGGGGGTTAAGTTCTCTGCCTAGTTGTTTATTGAATCATTTACTTTTGTAAAAGGAGTCATGCTAAACTTCCGTTGCCGTTTTAGAAATTCATTCTAATGCTTTTACTGTGATTTACCTAACTTTCCTGTTTTCTTTGTATTTACTCTGCAGTTTTTCTGTTCCACATCCGTTCAGCAATTAATAAAAAGCTTACTTTTACTTCATCTTTTTTCTAACAAAGAACCAAATATTTAACATTTTTAGAGCACCTTCATATTCATGAATGCTGCATTGTGGTGTTTCAAAAGCTTCATTTGAATTGGTTTTAATTTTTTGTTCGTTTAAGTGAAGGATGAAGATTAACAGTGTATAACTGATGAAAAAACATTTGGCTGAAGCAGATAATTGTGATATTTAGAAAAAAATTTCTGCTCAGTCCATTCGACTAAAGTTGTTTTTAAACTCAGAGAAACTGTTTACTGTGTTTCAAACTAATGTGCTTCTTTTCTCATCTATGTAAATGACCTTTATTAAATTTTACTCTCTCACTCTCTCTCCCACATCTGAGGCTCCATTGTCATAATTTCTTACATTTCTAAAAAGAAAACTGCAATAAAATTGATTTTCTTATATTTTAATGGAATGGTAACCCCCTAAAAACTAATTTATCTACTTTAATTATGCTGTGAGCTATCCCAACATTTCATTAAAATATGTTCCTCTTTTCATGAACCTTTTGACTAAAGATCAGATATTTTTCACATCATGGTAGTTGTTTGATGCACTTAGTGTAACTTTTCGGGTGATTAATGAGGCAGGCCGACGCTCCTGGACCGAGTGGACAAATTGCCAGTCCGACCTGAGCATGCGCGTCGCACGTCCTTAATTTTGTCACACTATAATGTACCCACTGCGACGTCGAAACGACGTAACTTCCAAGTCATTCCTGCACCTCTAATTTGGGTCCCCTGAAGGTGCAGACTGTGACGCCAGACGACGTCTTTTTCCGACGTTTACCGAATGTCTAGTTTTTGACGTCCTCAGCACCGCCAATGTAGTGCAAATGTGGTCGCTGTATACGTCTTTTCTACGTCAAATTTGAACTTATTTCAGACGGTGCGATGCTGCTTCTATGCTGTTCCTAATCACATTCACATTTATTTGATTATCCCATCAGCAGATAACTGGAAACACTTACTAAAGGTGTAAGGCGTTTCCAGTTCAAACCTGCTGCTGAGCCAAATAAAGCTAGGAAAATAGTACCCGTTTGGTTTACAAATAAGTCACTCATTTAAAGTTCTTTATAGGTAGCCTATTGGCTGCAAAACAAAAATATTTACACACATAGGTCTGTACTATACATCAAATATAAAAAAAAGAACACCCCTATGCAACTTTTTTAAAATTGGACTCACAGATGATTAAGTTTCATGTTAACACAGTTTTTACAACCAAAAAAAGTATATCCAAATAAAAATATAAAATTCCACAGCCCTAATCAGTCCTGAGTGATGGCTTTGTGTCCTCCACTTCTTTGCGGTGCATGTCTGAGATGCTCTGCAGCATGTATCCTTATGATGTCTTCTGTGGCTGCTTCATCTCCATTCATGATTCCATCTGCATTTGTAGAAATACAAATTAGTAATCTGGAAAAAGCACAAAAATGTTGCTGTTGCCTCCCCTAGCAATACTGGATAAATACAAAACCATCTCTGCAAATGTTAAGATGACAGTTGGCTTTTATTTTTTAGGTTTTGTTGATTAAGAATCTTTATTGTCATTATGTCACCATAATGAAACTGTTGTTGAGGCTCTAAAGACATGCATGGATTGCACAGACATAACTGAGAAAACGCTTACAAAATTTGAAGACACATATTAAATAATAAAAACACACTTAGAAAAAAAAAACCTTCGGAAGGTAAACATTAGCACATTTGCATCATTTAAAATACTTGTACATTTTGAACCACTTTTCACACTTTCAGTTTTAAAAAAAAACACTTAGAATTAACCCCTGCACAATTTAAACACTTACAAAGTGTTCACACTTGTCTTTGCAAACACATCAGCTTACCTTTTATTGCTCCATAAACCTTCGTCTTCTCCAAAGATCTCTTGCCTTGTTTCCCCTTCATATTGAATGTAGCCATCAGTGCATTCGTGAAGAGCCTAAAGAACAATAAACTAAAATTATAAATCAAAATGAATATATGAAGGATAATATTATACATGCCAGAAAACTTCTATTATGGGAGAAATGGGACTTAAGTGCACAGAATGTTGTGGTGGAGGGGAGGGGCTTGCTAATGGTTAGTCGGTTGGAGGGAATTGTGAGGATTGTGTGTGTATGTGTGTAGAGGCATGGCATACCTATCAAGAACTTTGTGGACACAGTCCTTTGTGTTCTTTCTTCCAATTCTTGCAATTTGCAGCACCTGTTGGAATAAGTGCATGACACAGGTAAATGACACTCCCAAGAGAACCCAACAGTGTGTCAGTCCTTTGTTATGCTATGGACTATTTATTTCTTCCAGACTTCTAAAACTTACCAAGGCATCAAAGGCTTTTGGATTACAGAGACGTTCCTCCTCTCTCTAAATCCTCGATGGTCGCCATTCTCTCAACGTGTACGGCTGAAGAGATAGGTTGTGCTCATTTATGCTGATCGCGAAGTTCCATCAGCAAGTTTAACACCTTTTTCTGGAACACTGAAATAAACACATTTGTTGATTATTATGGCTATTGCTACCTAATGTAGCAAGGCTACCCAGCTGGTAAATCATTTTTGTAATCAGCTTCAGTATTTTTCATTAACGCAGCAGAAAATGTTTCAATGTCAATCAATACCTACCACCCGGAGGGTGCCCACCTTCCATTGCCTGATCTGAAGGAGTCATCGCGGTGCCCGGACCCGGGGGCGTCATCGCGGTGCCCGGACCCGGGGGCGTCATCGCGGTGCCCGGACCCGGGGGCGTCATCGCGGTGCCCGGACCCGGGGGCGTCATCGCGGTGCCCGGACCCGGGGGCGTCATCGCGGTGCCCGGACCCTATAGGGTCTTGATATATTGGGGGCTTTAGCCCAGAACCCTCCTTCCTGTTCTCTCTTTAAGAGTTGCCCTTTACAGTCTCTGTTTATGTATATTGACCACTATGTTTATTCCTCCGGCTACCTGCTACCGTGGTCAAGGGAGCCGACAGTCAGAAATACACGGTCACACCAGCCGACACTAGCTCTCTCTTAAAGATTAGCTTCGCGCATACAAGGTGCATTACGGTAATGGAGCAGAAAGGATGCCAATCCTGGCAACAGTTGAGTAAATAAGAGGAAAAAAGGAAAGTAACCTTCAGAACATTTATATTAATGACATTTTTACAACTTTCACATCCATGTTTTATGTAAAAAAAAAATTTAATAATTTCACTGAGGATTTGTGGTGAAATAATACCTACTAATGCTCACCAGTATAGGCATTTGTGTCACTTTCAGGAATGTATTTCTCCAAACTCATGAGGTGACAACACAATCTCTTCAGATTATATTAAAGGGTCATCTATACTAAAACCGGAATAAATATTTCATAATTTGTCAACTTCCATGGTTTTGGAGAAATAAATTGCTGAAAGTGTCATTCTATTTGCAATAGATCTGACCCACATCATAATGGTCGAAAATATCACTGTATGGAAAGAGGGGAAGAGGTTGAGTGAATACAGGGAAACAGAAAGTAAACAAAACCAAGAACAATTAACTAAAATGATTGTGAGTTCTGCTTACTAGGTAGCTGTGGTCAGGACGCCAGGGGTAGAGAGATTCAGGATCCAGGTTTAACGAAGGTGAGTCCGTAGAAGATTTCTTGGGTGCTGTTCTGTGTGAGCTTGGAGCGGACAGGAATGAGTTCAGTGTGCAGATGCTTACGTTGGAGGGTGGACAGGTTACGCTTATGGCTTGGTCCAGGAGACGAAGGCAGCAGGAAATTGCCACCTTGATGCGAATCCAAACGAAGACAGGATATGAAATCCACAGAGCGTAGATAGGCTTGATCATCCAGAGTAACTTCCGGAGACGTAGTCAGTATACAGTGACTTAGATCCAAAGCTTGGGCTTTCTAAATCTGCAAAAGGAGCATAGACAAAGTTACACGAGGTCGAAGAACGAAACGTAAACTTAGTGTTTGGCTCAAGCTTGTACTACTGGTGGCAAAACGAGCCACTGGCTTTATCTGGGACACATGGAATGTAGGATGGACCCGAAGACTTGGAGGTAAACAGAGACGAACAGCAGACGGACTAATTATAGTTTCAATCACATAGGGACCGATGAAACGAGGCGAAAGCTTCCGTGACATAGACTTAAGGGGTATATCTCGTGCAGACAACCATACTTTCTGTCCAGGCTGGTATTCAGGTGCAGGTCTGCGTTTACGATCCGTAAAACGCTTGTTCTGATCAGCAGTACGTGTAAGCTCTGGACAGTTGAATTCCAAATGGTCTTGCAGCGGCGGACATGTTGGTGGACAGATGAAACAGTGATATCTCTTTCGTCAGCAGCAAACAGGGGTGGCTGGTAACCAGGGGAAGCCTCAAAAGGTGAACATCCAGTGGCAGAAGAGATGTGAGTTCAATGCATACTCTACCCAAGCTGGGTATGAGCACCAATCAGAGGGATTAGTGGATGCGAGACATCGTAGGGTAGATTCCAGCTGCTGATTTAATCTTTCAGTCTGACCATTAGACTGAGGGTGATAACCTGAGGTCAATGAAACCTTAGCTCCAAGAGCTAAACAAAACTGTTTCCAAACCTGCGAGATGAACTGTGGGCCTCGGTCAGATAGGATGTCCTGCGGAATTCCATGGAGATGTAAAACATGCTTTGTAAGGAGTTTGGCTGTTTGTAGGGCTGACGGACGTTTTCTGAGGGGAATGAGCTGACACGCTTTAGAGAAGCGATCCACAATAGTGAGAACTGTTGTCATACCTGAAGAGAGAGGCAGTCCAGTAACAAAATCCAATGCTATGTGAGACCAGGGTCGACTTGGGATGTGAAGAGGTTGGAGAAGACCGGCAGGAGACTGGTTACAGGACTTATTTCTGGCACAAATTGCACATGCCTGAACAAACTCTTTCACATCTTTGAGCAGTGATGGCCACCAAAACCTTCTTTGAACTAATGCAATAGTCCTACTAACAGCAGGATGGGCAGAAAATTTTGCTGTGTGCAACCAATCGATGATTCGGGAACGTACTTTAGATGGGACAAAGATGCAGGTAGGCGGTCCATTGCCAGGTTCTGGTTCCTGTTGTTGAACCTTTAGTATAGTGTCCTCTATCTCCCATCGGAGTGCGCCAACCATCCAACTGGGCGGTAGGATGGGCGCAGGTTCCTTCACTGAATCGTCTGTGGCAAACTGTCTGGAGAGGGCATCCGGCTCAGTATTATTAGGTCCGGGTCTGAAAGAAATACATAAATCAAAACGAGAGAAAAATAAGGACCAACGAGACTGGCGTGGTGTCTTTTAGCTGCTGTAGGTAGGCCAAGTTCGTATGGTCAGTTCAGACTTTGATGGGGTGCTCAGCCCCCTCAAGCCAGTGGCGCCACTCCTCAAGGGCCAATTTGATCCCCAACAGTTCTGTCACCCACATCATAGTTCCTTTCAGTATTACTGAACCTGCGAGAAAAAAAAAAGCACAAGGATGAAGTCTTCCGTCTTTCGAGTTCTGCGATAGCACCGCTCCGACTCCAATGTCAGAGGCGTCGACCTCTAGGATGAACGGTCTTGAGGAATCCGGAAGGACCAAGATGGGGGCATGGGAGAACTTTTCCTTGAGAGCTTGAAAAGCTGATTCGGCTTCGGACAACCAGGAGAAGGAGATCTTTGAGGAAGTCAGAGCAGTCACAGGTGCAGCAATGAGACTATAGTCTTTAATGAAACTGCTTTAAAAGTTAGCAAATCCTAAAACACGCTGTAAAGATTTGCGTGAGTCTGGCACCGGCCACTCCAGTACTGTTCTTATTTTCTCTGGATCTGAAAATACCTGTCCACCCTCAAGGATGTAGCCCAAGAAAGTAATTGAAGACTGGTGAAACTCACTTCTCGGCTTTTACGAACAGGCGATTCTCCAGAAGACGCTGAAGAACTTGGCGAATGTGTTTGCGATGCTCCTGAATGTCCTTTAGTAAATCAGAATGTCATCCAAGTATATGAAAACAAAAAAGGTTCAAAAAAAATCAATGAGAACGTCATTGACTAAGGCTTGAAACACAGCAGGAGCATTACATAGTCCAAAAGGCATGACCAAATACTCAAAATGGCCCAGCGGCGTCTCGAAAGCCGTCTTCCACTCATCCCCCAGGCGAATCCTGACCAAATGGTATGCATTACGAAGATCTAACTTGGAGAAAACGGTGGCACCATAAACTGGTTCGAAAGCAGAAGTGATGAGGGGAAGTGGGTACTTATATTTAACGGTGATCTGATTTAAGCCCCTATAATCAATGCAGGGACATAACAAACCATCCTTCTTCCCTACAAAGAAAAAACCCGCCCCAAGTGGTGAGGAGGAAGGCCGAATAATACCTGCAGATAAAGAGTCATTCTGCTCAGGACATGAGATATTATAGAGTCTGCTAGAGGGCAGAGGTGCACCGGGAAGAAGGTTGCTTGTGCAATCATAAGGTCTGTGAGGTGGTAGGGATAGGGACTTATTCTTAGTAAATACTCCCTTAAGGTCATGGTATTCAAGGAGCACATGAGTCAAATCAATTACCTCATCCTCTTTGTTGGCCTGCTGGGGCAGACTAGGGGAAAAAGCAGATTGGAGACAAGAGGAATGGCAATTAGTGGACCAGGACTCAATGAGACATGTAGACCAGTCTAGATGTGGATTATGTTCTTGCAGCCAGGGGAAACCTAAAACTAATGACCCTTGGGACACTGGAAATACAAAAAAAGATGTCATCTCTCTATGATTGCCAGACAATAAAAGTTCAACTGGTTTGGTTCGTTGAGTTATCTGCTGTAACCTCTTACCGTCTAGAGCTAGACCTGAACGTGGGGATTCAAGTAGTTCCACTTCTATTCCTATCTGATTTACCAACTCAGAATCTATAAGGTTCTTTTGGCAGCCAGAATCTATAAGAGCAGATAAGGTCATAGTACGGTGGTTCACTATGAAAGTAGCAGGTAAGCTGAATCTGGGGGCTTTATAAATCTGAGCTTGGTCCACCAACTCCCCCTTAAAAGCCTCCTCTCTCTCTTATTCTGTTGTCAACTCGGGTTGCTAAAGAAATAACCTCATCTAAGGTAGTTAATTCATCCTTTAGTGAATCATCTAAGGCATGCAAAAAGGTAGTTTTCAAAGCTTCATTATTCCAGCCTGAAGTGGCTGCTAACGTACGAAATTCGATAGAAAACTCTGAAATGGGTCTGTGACGTTGCTTTAAGGCCCTCAACTGTCGACCAGCACTAGATTTGTCTAATACAGGGGAAAAAGTCTTCTTAAACTCTTTAACAAAATCATCAAAAGTACAACCAAATTCCCTGAAATCAGGAAACCGGGCTTTAGCCCACTGTAAAGCTTTGCCAGTCAGTAATCCAATAACATACGAAATTTTTACGTCATCATGGGGAAAAGAGCAGGGGGGGGCGGATCGGTTGAAAACCAAAGAACACTGAAGCAAAAATCCCCCACAATTGCCCACCTCACCAGAAAACTTATCTGGATTAGGGGAAGTGACATCACGAGAATGAGGTAACTGTTGGGATACCGGAAATGCAGTAGCGCCATCTGCAGGTGTGGTGGACGGAGTACCTAGGGTTTGTTGTAACATGGAGGCAATCTGTTCAGGCTGTTGATTAGTCTGGCGTTCTGAAAGGGAACGGAGAGAGGAATCATGAAAGTGGATCTGGTTAGCATGTTCAGAGAGTTGTACGGAGTGCTTCTGCTGGGTCTTGTTGGCCAGAGTGTTCCGTCATTGTATTTGCAATAGATCTGACCCACATAGAGAGAATACTCCGGAGAACAGAATGAGTAAAAGGTTGTTTATTTGGAAGATGATAATCAGGGACGTAATGGTTGAAAATCTCACTGTATGGAGAGAGGGGAAGAGGTTGAGTGAATACAGGGAAACGGAAAGTAAACGAAACAATTAACTAAAATGATTGTGAGTTTTGCTTACTAGATAGCTGCGGTCAGGACGCCAGGGGTAGAGAGATTCAGGATCCAGGTTTAACGAAGGTGAGTCCGTAAAAGGTTTCTTGGGTGCTGTTCTGTGTGAGCTGGGAGCGGACAGGAATGAGTTCAGTGTGCAGATGCTTACGTTGGAGGGTGGACAGGTTACGCATACGGCTTGGTTCAGGAGACGAAGGGAGCAGGAAACTGCCAGCTTGATGTGAATCCAAACGAAGACAGGAGATATATGAAATTCACAGAGCGTAGGTAGGCTTGATCATCCAGAGTAACTTTCGGAGACGTAGTCAGTATACAGTGACTTAGATACAAAACTTAGGCTTTCTAAATCTGCAAAAGGAGCGTAGATAAAGTTACACGAGGTCGAAGAACGAAGCATAAACTTAGTGTTTGGCTCAAGCTTGTACTACTGGTGGCAAAACACCCTGGCATCGAAGTGCTGGCAGTCCTGCTTAAGTACTCCTCAGAGTAATCAGTAGGATAAGTCGCACCTGTCACCCAGCACACCTGAGAGCTCCAGCACCATCTGCAAATGAACACATGTAACAAGCACAAAAACGCAAAACACAACCCAGATCCTGACAGAAAGTGGGAGAAATGCATATACTGGATGAGCATTAGTTGGTACTTTGAACCATTATTTCTCCAAAACTCTACAGTAAAATTATTAAATATTTATTTTTTTACATAAAACATGTAGGCTATGTGAAAGTGGTAAAAATGTCATTAATATAAATGTTCTCAAGGTTACTTTTCTGTGTTCCTCTAATTTTCCCAACCGTTGCCAGGATCGGCATCCTTTCTGCTCCATTACCGTAATGCACCTTGTATGCGCGAATCGGCTGGCGTGACCGCGTATTTCTGACTGTCGGCTCACTTGACCGCGGTTACCTGATGAGTAGGGCACACCCCGGTCTCAGTATAAATGATGAGACCGGACAAGCGGTTCCCAAAGAAGACGTTTTTTCTTCAGCCTTTAGGAACCAGTAAACCCCAGACCTTAAAGGGCTGTGCATATTCTCATAGAATCTAGGGTTATGTAACCCCAGATTCGTAAGAGAGAAGCATAAAGAGGCAGTCAGAGGCTCCCTGCGCAAATGAACAGGGTAGACAAATCAGGACGGAGGCTGACATGACAAACCTGCTGCTGTGGACAGTGACGACACAGCGTAACAAACTGTAACAGTCCAGAAAAGCAGGAGCAAAACATAACAGAAGGAAAAACATCAGCAACTGGATCATGACGCAGCACAACAACCTCATGCGTGCTTCAAGTGGCCAGAGCAGAGGGCATCTGTTCGCTACACGGGAAAACGCGCAGTGCCAGAACAGCTGTGGTTCTCACTGAGCCCACAGGAGGGTCCGTCGTCAGGAGTGGACGACTTCCCTCACAGTCCATGGCCGAAGACGCTCCTTTGTGGTTTTGTTCCAGTTCGGCTGAACCCGCAGCCTCTGGATCGGGTCACAGTTCCTCCTGCAACCCATGGAGGAGCCGCAGGATCAGCGGAAAATAAAAAATAATTTTAGATAATCAAATTTGACCTTATATTAAATATTTAGTTTTTCTTGCGGTCGTATTGTTGAACAGTATAGAATTAATTGAAGCATAATTAAAAGCTTTTAAAACGACTAAGTTTTAACTGAGTTAAATACAATTAAATATCAGTTTCTATATTTGGTTCATATATTTGACTGGCTTCACCAGTCATGGACCTCACCGCACGTCACTGAACTGAGATCCAATATAGCCCGGGAAAGACCAAATATGTTTAATGTCACAGGCTA
This sequence comes from Crenichthys baileyi, assembly GCA_036173005.1. Lineage (NCBI taxonomy): Eukaryota > Metazoa > Chordata > Actinopteri > Cyprinodontiformes > Goodeidae > Crenichthys > Crenichthys baileyi. Next base: position 592,161 of record JAHHUM010002058.1, on the reverse strand, counting down.
TTATTATATCACAAATAATCCCAAACAACAATTTATTAAGAACAATCATTAGGCCTACATTGATACACGAACCGGTAGAATAATGATAAACGGGTGTTTTAATTGTAAATCTGATTTGTCAGATGTAATATTTTCTTATTAAAATAAAGACAATTTAAAAATAAAATAAAACATTGTCTTCCGTTTTGTCGTTATGTTGTTGAAGAGTTTTTGCAGAACTTCTGCTGACAAAACAACAATTTTTCCCCTTTTTCATATTAACCAATTGTCTTTAATAAAAGGGAAAGTAAAATAGAAGTTCTTCATTCATTAAAAACGGTTTCGTGCATCCTGGTGTCTGGAGATATTATGTGACGGCCGTTCCTGACTGGCGTTGCATTCAGAAAACGAAACAATGACCCTGACAGGCTGCAAGAGGTCCTGATTATTTTTATTCCATTATTTCAAAGATGTTCACACGAACAGAGAAGGTCGTTGCTGTTCTTTTCATCTCCACAGAGCGACCAGCCATCGGTGCGCACTGCGCGGTGCTGTTGCAAATGGCAGCTGCTTTTGGATCACGCATGGATGACAGATTAATAATGAACGCAGCTATTTGCAGTTTTAGTGAGATACCAACACTACATGTGTTATAAAAACATATTGGCATCAACTCTTCCCAGAATTTGACAACTTTGCGATGAAACGTCCATTATTGCACATTCATTGAGGCAGCTGGACAGTGTTTTTGCTGCAAGTCACTGACTGGATGCAATCTGCTGGGTTTCCTTAGACAGAAAAACTTTTTATCCAATTTGAATAAATAACTAGCTCTGACTGCACTGTTCAATGGTTAGGACTAATTGGAATGTATGTACCTGACTTTTGTGAAGTGCCTTGAGACAACATGTGTTGTGAATTGGCGCTAAATAAATAAAACTGAATTGAATTGAATTGTTTTTTGCGCTTCCGATTTCATTGCGCATGTAAGTATATCACGCTGCGCGTGTTTTTGCGGAAGCTGTTAGGTTTCAAGGGGCACACACGTTTTGTTTGTGACTCTGTCTGTCTCCAGACAGTGAGACCGCCAGAGAGGGAGAGAGAGAGATCCGTCACAGCCTCTCAGCACAGTCGGGTCAAGCCCACGTGAATTTTTGCTGGGACCAGATCACAGAATAGAGAACACTAAGTTAACAATACATATATATTTACCTCATTTTGATTTTCGCTCTTTTTACAAGGTTTTTTTTTTACAAGGTTTTTACAAGGTTTTGCAATGCAGAAACTCAAGACAAATCTAGACTGTTAGAATAAAGTCCACAACAAACATGAGCATCCTAAACTTTACTGTTCATTAAAAAATGTGCAAAACAGAGAGACATTTAAGTGTCATCAACCGCTCATATTAAAAGTTTTTATATTATTTTCTAATGGAACGGTCAAGTACTGTAGAGCTCCCTCTGCCTTACGATACGCTGAGTATGCAGAGACTCAGCAACATAGTGCTTGGACTGCAGTTATGTTATGATGGCTCTGCTGATTGCGGGAAGAGTTTAGGGGTCTGAGGATGCACACGGGGTGAGACTACAGACTGCTGTTGATGGGTGCTGGCAACACAGTTGCTGATCTCTTAAAGTAGGTTCAAAACGTAGCAGTTAGTGCTGCTAGGACTGGACATTTAATCAATCCATGAGAGGAATAAAAAGACATGTTTAGAGCACAGAGGAGGCCATTTTTACATATATATAAGAATCATTTTCTCTAAAGGCATGCTGTGTGTGGACTAACTGGTTGGCCAGTTGGGTCTGATTATGCATGAAGCTTTTATTCAGTGTCTGCCACACACTTACAGGCTCATTTGACATACTGTCCCCAGTCCAATTTGGCTGCCGCAACAGCAGCCCATTAGAGGTAAATTTAATTATGAATTACAAATCATAATCTTGACTGATGTCTCTTGGCGTGAGGCCCTTGGCCCATTGTCAAAGCACGCTTCTGAAAACGCACCCTGCTGATAAATGGATCACTTTCTCTACAAAAACAACCATAAGCAATTTAAAACATCAGAAGCACTGGATTACCAAAGCATTTCACAGCAATCATTCAAGTTAACCTGTGCTCGTAAAGATGTCAAAAGTTTACAGAGGATACCCCACCTCAGCTGAGTTGTTGTTTTCCACAGATTGCCTCATTCAGTGTGTCACCAAACTACGAAATCCTCTTCTTCTCATCTGAAATATACGAAGTGGTCAACATTCTTGATTTTTTCAATGCCAAAATACAACTTAATTCAATCATACAAGACCTGAAAAAGTTCGAAATAGGAGGTGAGTCTAACTCAACTAGAAAATGTCACTGTTTTAAATACATACCTGCACTCTGGTTTCTGGTTTAACATCTGTGTTTTTGCATGGTTTTGTTTAAAGACAGAAACACTGGAACAGATCTGAACCTGGTCTTCAAAACCTTTAATGAGCGAATGGCTTTTATAGAGAGACACGCTGGAGAGGGATTTAAAGATCATCGGCATGTCCTGATCCTTTTCACAGATGGTAACAAGCACATATCTTACGTTTTGCTTCCATACACAGCACCTTCCATTAATTTATTGACAACCCTGGTAACAAGCCTAAAAAACCTTGTTTTCTTAATTATTTTTTTAGAACTTTCGTTATCTTTAATGCAAATGGGATTAAACTTGACTATGTTATGCATTTTGGAATCAATTTAAGTTTTTCGAGATTTCTTTATGTGCCATTTATGCCAAAAAAATAATAATCTGTTTCTGCTTTGCATTGTTGTGCCATTGACCTCCATTGAAAATACATCAATTGAAAACTTTACCAATGAAAATTGAGTTCTACTATTTTTTTGTTTCCTGGTGTTGAAATACGTCAACATTTCAAAATTTACCATTAAACTGTTTTACCATTTTCCTGAGGCTTGTAAAGATAATGTACAATAAATAGAAGAATTTGCATACATATGATGAAGAAGAAAAACCTTTTTAATGACTTTCTGGCACTACCAGAATTGGAACTCCATTTGATTGGCATCAATGTTGTTGCCAGTTTTTGAGACTTTCAGGCACAGATATTATTTCCTTGTAGCTTTGAGTTTTTTTCTAAATGAACATTGCAAAACACTATGGAAATCCTTTGGAATTCCTAGGAGAATCCCCAGGTTGCATTCATCCCCATCTTCACTATAACTGCAGCAAATTTGGACTGAATAAGTTGAAGCATATATGTTCCACAAAAGTTGTAGAGGGCAATGTGCCAGGCAGAAATGGCAGTTAGGCAAAGGGTGCTAAAACTTTCCCAAATGTGTTTTTCACCTCATAAAAAGGAAATAAAAGGGAATCTGGTCAAAAGAAAGTGCTGATTTACATTGTAGGAGTCCTTCTGCATATGACATAGCATTTGGTTATGACATTTACACTGTGTATCATGAAAATGTACAGTTGCAAACATAACTGGAAGCTAACAGAGTAGAGCGCAAGCTAGCAGCCAGCGGACAGCAACCAGCAGAGTGTAATGTGCAACCAAATCACCAGAGAAGGTGCTAGAAAGACAAGTTGTGCCTTGTTAGAAAGGTGAGTGTCTCTAGGTTGTTATGATATGAGACATGTGGGGGTGCTGCAATGAGAAAGGTGCTTTTTGTACCGTTTTATTTATAGAGTCAGCAATGTCTGAGGTACCTTAAAATGTCATTGCCAGTGTTTAAGTTACTGTAAAACTAAAAGGTATTTGTGCGAAACTCATTTGGGGAATTATTTTGTGAAGATGAAAGCTTCCTCTTGCGATATATTTAAGAAAAAATTTTTTGTGGAGTTAAGAGGCTTAAGGGGCTTAATTGTCGCACCAGTGATTTATTAAAAAAAAAGAAAAAGAAAAAAAAAACAGTTATTACATAGCCTCTGATTATTATGTTGTTGTTTTCTTGTTTGGTGGGGTGGGCGTGGGGGCTGAGGCTTTCCCTGTAAGAAACTGCTACAACATTAAAAGAAAATATGTTAAGGTTTTCACACATAATTAGGGACATCAATAAATGTGATTTTTTTTTGCTGCAGGTGGCTATAACATGGGTGGTTCTCCTTTACCTACTGTTACGAGAATAAAAAACAGAGTCTATATGAATTTAGCTGTGAACAAACAGGCCAGAAGTTCAGTTTTCAGTATGTGCCATGTTACTGTTGCTCTATGAAGTCCCAGTGATAAACCTTTATGTATATTATAGGGAATCAATGTGATATATCAACAAAAAGTAGTGCTTAATGTGTGTGGATGGAAAATGATACGTGGTTTTCAAAACCTTTTATAAATAAAAAAACTGAAAAACTGAAATGCATCACTTTCTACCTTTTAACATGCGCTATTTTGTGTTGATATATAAAATACCAATAACATATGTTGAAGTTTGTGGTTATAATGTGATCAAATTTAAAAAAGGTTCAAGGGGTACAAAAACTTTGGCAAGGCACTGTGCCTTTTGTAATTTCTATGAAACACTAACCTATCACCTACCACTTTACAGACATTTATGTCTTCGCCATTGGGGCAGACATCTTTAATGAGGACCTACACCTCCTCACTGCAGGAACGGGAGGCAACCATCATTTCAGGATGTCAAAAATTTATAAATTACAGGAGACTTTTGATTCAATAATTGGTGAGACCTCTATGAAAAGGGAAAGTTGTAAAAATCCTCTGTTTGTTTGTTTGTTCAGCTGTGATGTGTGTTCATGTCTGTTCTTGTATGTTAGTTCCCGTAATTCCTCATTCACCACAAATTTAGCTCAGGAAAAACAAGTGGGGGCACTAGTCGATTTAATAAATGGGGGCCTGGATGGTTCTCTGGTTTCCCAAACTAGTTGAGAGGACAGCTGTTTGCTCCTGATGTGGAGGGATGTGATGAAGCACCCTGGTGGTCTGGAGTAATTCAGATTAATGCAATGAGCCCAATGTAATATTTATGCATATTTGCACAATTCTAACTTGCCTTAAAAATGGATGAATAAATTATTGGGTAGACGTGAAATCTATGCACATATTGGTTATTGTTCTTTTTTAATCTCCTCAACAGTTTGTGCATTTATATTTAGTGAGTGTGGAAAACCAGAGTCACATTCCTTGATTGTGCGCACAAACTTGGCAGTTTTCTGATCGTAAAGTTTAAATCAGCAAAGTGAATCAACCACAAATATCTGCATCCAACGCTATAGTACAATTAACCTAACCATTATGCATTTGCTTTTCTTTTTTTTTCTTTTTTAATGCAGACGAAAGCAAAGTTGTAGGTCTGTGTGGCCTGCACAAAGATTACGAAACCACGTTAGACAAAGCAAGCAGGAGGAAAAGATATCTATGGTTGGCGTTCATTATTAACAAGGTGAATAATGTAGAAATTTACATAGCATTAAATAGCTGTATATTATATTTTTTGCAAGACCATTTGTATATGAATATGATAGCTTTGAAAATAACTTTTTCACCACTCTTTCTTATCTGTTAGAGTTACACCCTTAGTTTATTGTGAGATTTTTAACTGGACTAAATGAATGAATTCACCAAAAATATTATCATGATTTAACAGTTACTATACTACCTGTCCTGTATAACTTCAGGGAGTAAAACCAAAAACTTGCATCGGCTCACTAGTATCGCCAGACTTCGTCCTGACTGCTGCTCACTGCTTCACCTTCGGGGATGAAGCAGAGAATATAGTGGTTGGAATTGAAGATGGATCTGGTAGCATAGGTAATGATTTATGTGTACTGATGAATTTTCCATTGACTAAACAGAACAAACTTCAATTTTGTCGATGATTAATAAACAGCCGCAGACTTATCCATTTATTACAGATTATTATTATGGGTTTTAACATAAAATGTAACTAAACTGCTTCTCTCCAACTATAGTAATCGATTTATATCATCAATTATAGCAGAAGCTGAATCTTTATTTATGCAGAAAAAAAAGTGAGAAGTTTCAAGCTACACCCAAAGTTCAACCTCTTGGCCAAAGTGGCAGAAGGGGTTGCCGAGTTTTATGACTATGACGTGGCTCTTCTCCGCCTTGATGAACCAGTGACGCTCTCTGATGCTGCAAGGTATTTATTGTTTTAGTTGTTAAATAATATGGTTCCACTTCTAATTATTTATTGACATTATAGAAATTTTTACATTCCTGTTTATTTATTTATTTTTTTTTTCAGACCGATATGCTTACGGAGACCAGGAGACCAGTGACGCTCTGAACCTGGTTGGCAAATCAACATGCAGGCAACAAGGTCTGGTAGTTTTGCCCCTGTGCTCTACACTTGAAATGAGATACTTACATATATTTCTGAATTTGAAAAAGTAATACAAAAGCTCTCAGTCTTTCACTATTCTAGCTTTTAGCAAAAAGAAATTATTTTTAATAATCCCAACTGACCAGAATAAGGAAAAGTTTGATTTGATTGAATTTTTAAATTTCAGACATTGACAAACAATGAAAAAATTAGGTTCATTCTCAATGAAATGGTCATAAATATAAAAATGCTGCCATTTATACTCTGTGTGAGAATTTGGGGCCTTAGGAATGGCTTAGTTCATTTTTGCCACTGGCCGGCATTGCCTGATTATTTTACCTGGATTTTGTTTTACATATTGTTTTTTTGATGTAAATGTGTCTTTTAAAACAACAACCCAGTAAAAACAAACTTACAAATGGACACACTATTAATATGGATTGTAAGGTGCAAAACAATTATATCATAAATATAACAGTGACAAATTCAACAACTAATTTTAGTCCTAGTTAGGGTGTAAACTCCCAAAGATTTAATTTACGGTTAAGCTAAACAAAGTAAAACTAATGTGAGCATTTTCTCTCATTCCATGTTCAATATCCACACTTAATCTATGATTATTATTTATGTAAAATAGCAATAAGTAATTGATTTAGTATGTGAGGGAGTCCTAGAAAGTTATGTTAGAAAGTGACTGTAATTTGCAAAGCCTGTTTGTAGAGCACACTGTAATAAAATGACCACAACAGCTCACTAACAAAGGAACAGATATTTGTGCCAAATGATTGCGATGAACTTTCTTCTTAGGAGCGTAGTTTTCTTTTGAGTATCTCCATTAAGTCAGTAGAACTGTGAAATGTGTTGAGTTCTTTTGAACAAATTAACCTAATGGTTTTTTTAAAAATATACTTTTTTTTCTAAAACATTTAGTCTGATGGAGCAAGTCATTTTATAAGTAGCACTATATAAAAAGCCTTGTTGTACCAAAGTAATTCACACAAATACAAAATAAAGAGGTGATTACTGTCTAGCATATATAAAGAATAAAAAAAAAACAAGTTGTAAAATTAAATATACATATACACTATTTTGAAGCAGTCTTGTATGTTTCATTATTTAAAAAAAACTAAAAGGGCAAAATGAAACAAAAACTACTTAATTTTTTACAAACATCAAAAAAGGGAGAAAATAATAAAAGAAATATAAGATATTCAAAGAATATTGAATTGCTTTTGTGCCGTGGGGACTGGAAAATCCACCTCTGAAGGCGGGCTCTGCCTTAAATGGGCTTGTAGTTAAAATAGCGGCTAGGTACAACTTATAGTGTTGTGTATTCTGACTAAACAGAACAGGTCCTGTTGAAGAATCATCGTGAGCGACTCAGTTTCCTAACAAGGAAGGCACCGCTGGTAGCAGAAAAGGACATCTACGCCAAGCTTGGAGAAAACGTGAGTTTTGTATAAATGAGTTCAGTCAGTTAGGTTGTTTTATTTCCCAACTTAATGTCTCGTTGATGCTATCTTGAATTACTCATTGCAGAGAAATATATGCATCAAAAAAGCACTGCTGGCACCGGGCATCACCACAAAAAATGAAAAGGTTGCTGTGACCGATAACTTCTTGTGCACTGGTGGTCGAGTTGACCACAGAGATCATATAGCATGCACAGGTATGTTCTTGTCACCTTTCAACATATATAACTATGGTGGTGCAGTTTAGTAACTCTGTCTGTGTGAAATTGTCGGTACAGGTGATTCTGGCGGTGCTGTGTTCAAGAACTACGAGCTGCGGACAATCCAGGTTAACAGCTGTATGCAGCAAATGTGTCATATTGGTTGTATGATTAGAAATATGATCATAAAAGAACAGGTCAGCAAAAGTAACAACTGAGATGACTGATTTTTTTTTTCACAGATCGGAGTGGTCAGCTGGGGAACCCATCAGCTGTGTGGCTCCACGGATGGTCTGATTGAGTCTAATGATGATTCCAGAGATTTTCATATCAATCTTTTTAGAGTGGTCCCTTTCCTTATTGAAAATCTTGGAGATGATACTCAAGACTACACAGCACTGAAGTTTCTGAAAAGCTAAACCAACCTGCATGCTTTAATCTGCTGCACCTGCGCTCTTAAAGCATTTTGTCACAAATTTGCTATCTTTTTAGGCTGTCACCTTTTAATAGTACCCCACACCACAGACATTCAGTGTCTATTTGGTGTGTTTATATCATGTTTGAAAATATGCATTTGTCAAAATTTCCCCTCTGTCAACAATGGAAGATGATGCACTTATTAAATCAGACCCTAACCCTTATTCTGCTGTTTTAAACCTTCGGATAATCTGGAAGATAACCATATCTTGGATTAAAGTTATACATATTATGGAATTTTTCCTGGTGTCAGTTTCTTTATTGAAAGTTGGACCATCCGTGGAGCAATTCTCTACACCACCTTTATCCTTGCAGGGTCGTTGGGGGTTTGGGAGGGTGTTGGTGCCTCCATGTTATCTCCAGCAGTCATTGGGCGAGAGACGGGGTACACTCTCTACAGGTTGCCAATCCATCACAGGGCAACAGAGAGACACACAGGCCAAACAACCATGCACACAGACACTCACACCTAAGGGCAATTTAGGGAAACCAGTTAACCTAACAGTCATATTCTTGGACTGTGGGAGGAAGCAAGGGTCTTGTTTTTCATGTGCCCTGTCTTGGCATTGTAGACATACTGTATTGAGAAGATGGTTGCATAAATGTGCCAGGGTATATTTGCTCTACAAAAAGGATATTTCATGAAAAATCCTAATTGTATGATTAACTTTAATAACTGAGACTGGTGTCAGAGTCTGGGAGTGTTCATGTATTGTTTTTTGCCACTGCTAACACTTACTCACCACTAGATGTCGCCAAGATCCTCTGGTGTGGAGGGTGGCAGGTGTTCCTCATTTCCATCAACCTGGAGGAGTATAAGAAGGTGGAGCTGTCAGCACTCCAGTGCCTGAGTTTTAACCTCTGTGGTAACTCCTAATGACCAAGCTATGAGATCTCAGTCTAAAGTTAAAGTTCCTAGTCTCTTACCTCTCTTGTGCTCCATCCTAGGAAACCTCAAGTCCTGGTCTCAAGTCCCTGTGAACTTCAGCTCTGGCTCTAAGTCTTCAGTTTGGTTCCTGCCTGAGCTAAGTATTCAAGCCTCAAAAAGAATTCCATTTTGGATCAAGCTCCGGCTGACAGCTCAATACCGACATCTCCAGGCAAGCGAACCCTGCCCACCCTCCACCAATTGCTTCACCGAATCCTCACCAGGTAACCTCTAATCAGTAAAATTGATCTGGATAATTCAACTGCCAAATACTCACCCAAAGCCTCAGCAGAGTACTCACCATCTTCCTGGATAACTCACAGTTTCTGCAGCAGCGTCTATTCAGTGAAGTTGAACATCTCCCATGGCCTGCACAGTCACCAGATCTAAATATTATTGAGCCACTTTGGGGTGTTTTGGAGGAGCGAATCAGGAAACGTTTTCCTCCACCAGTATCACGTAGTGACCTGGCCACTATCCTGCAAGAAGAATGGCTTAAAATCCCTCTGACCACTGTGCAGGACTTGTATATGTCGTTCCCAAGACGAGTTGACGCTGTATTGGCTGCAAAAGGAGGCCCTACACCATACTAATAAATTATTGTGGTCTAAAACCAGGTGTTTCAGTTTCATTGTCCAACCCCTGTAGTTGCTGACCAAATGTGTGAGCATTTACACTGCAATGACCTGCTTGAAGAGTTTCAGTCAGGTGTCAGAGCTCATCATAGCACTGAAACAGCTCTGGTGAAAGTCACTAATGATATTCTTATGGCCTCAGATAATGGTGTGTGTACTTGTCCTGTTAGATCTCAGTGCTGCATTTGATACAGTCGATCACAATATTCTCTTAGAAAGGCTGGAATATGCTGTAGGGATCAGGGGAACAGCGCTAGGCTGGTTTAAATCTTATTTGTCTGACAGGTTCCAGCTTGTTCATGTAAATGATAAATTCTCTTTAAACTCTAGGGTTAATTGTGGAGTACCACATGGTTCAGTGCATGGGACCATTCTCTACACTATATATATGCTTCCAATAGGTAAAATTATCAGGCAGCATAGGATAAATTTTCACTGTTACGCTGATGACACTCAGCTTTACTTATCCATAAATCCTGATGAGCCCAAGAGTTAGATAGACTACAAGCATGTCTTGAAGACATAAAAACTTGGATGACTTTAAATTTTCTGCTTCTAAATTCAGACAAGACAGACATTGTCGTCTTTGGACCGGAGTCTTTAAAAAAGAAACTACTTAGTCAATCACTTAACCTGGATGGCATTAAATTGACCTCTGGTAATAAAGTAAAAAACCTTGGTGTTATCTTTGACCAGGACATGTCATTTAAATCCCATATTAAGCAGGTTTCCAGGAGTGATGCTGAAAAACTAGTCCATGCATTTGTTCCTTCAAGGCTTGACTATTGTAATTTCTTACTATCAGGATGTCCACAAAATGCAGTTAAAAGCCTTCAGCTGATTCAAAATGCTGCAGCAAGAGTTCTGATGAAAATTAAAAAGACAGATCATATTTCTCCTATTTTAGCTTCCCTTCATTGGCTCCCTGTTAAATCCAGAATAGAATTTAAAATTCTCCTCCTCACATATAAAGCCCCTAATGATTTAGCTCCATCATACATCAGAGATCTGATTGTTCCATATATTCCTAACAGAGCACTTCGTTCTCAGACTGCAGGTTTAGAAGTGGATTGGGAAGCAGATCCTTTAGTTATCAGGCTCCTCTCCTGTGTAACCAGCTCCCAGTTTTGGTCCGTGAGGCGGACACACTGTCTACTTTTAAGGCTAGGCTTAAAACTTTCCTTTTTGATAAAGCTTATAGTTAGAGTGGCTTAGGTTATCCTGAGCTATCTCTGTAGTTATGTTGCTATAGGCTTAGACTGCTGGAGGACATAATGACCACTTTCACTCTCTTCGCTACATTCTCACACTACTCTCCATTTTTGCATTATTTGCTGTTATTTCAGCTTTTAGCTTTGTTCTCTCTTTTCTCTTCCTAGAAGCTACACCTGGCCTGAATCTGTGTCTACCTGTGACACTTTCCTGGAGGGAGGCATCGTCCAAGCTTCTGCTGGCAACAACTTAATACTCAGCTTCTACCGATGATACACTTGGCCCTGTCTTTCAGTGTTTAACCCTATTTTTCTCCTAGACATAGCTACTGACTGAGCTTTTACTGTGACTAACTGTATGTGCTCTCTCTCATACTCTAAACTTGAAAACTGGCTCAGAATTTATCTGTTTTTTCTTCCTAGATGAAACCAGTAAAAGAGCTACATTCATTAACATTTACTTTCATTCCCATAGAAAGTACTCCTGGATCAGTGCTTCTGTGTTCTGCTTCTGTGTTCTTTTTCCTTCTCTGCTCTGTCCTTTTAAACCCCCAGTCGGTCGTGGCAAATGGCCGCTCACACTGAGCCTGGTTCTGCTGGAGGTTTCTTCTTGTTAAAAGGGAGTTTTCCCTCCCCACTTTCAGTACATGCATGCTCAGTGTGAGGGATTGCTGCAAAGTCAACGCCAGTGACTGTCCACTGTCTCTACATGCTCATCCAGAAGGAGGGACTGCTGCGGGTCACTGACTCGATGCAATCTGCTGGGTTTCCTCAGAAAGACTTCTTATCCAATTTAAATAAATAACTGAATCTGATAGTTAGGATTAATTGGAATGTATGTACCTGACTTGAAATCTGTATGACTCGATTGAATTGACTTAATCCATTTTAAACCTTTCACACAATGCAACAGGAAGCAACACTCTCCAATTATTTTTACCTCTGCCTTCCTCCCTCCCCATCGGATGGAGTAAGGTGGAGTCAGGTTTAGAGTCAGGTGTAGTGGAGTCAGGTGGTACAGCAGTATGGGCATAGCAGCAGCTCCAGGCAGACAGATACAAGGCCTCTCCTTAGGGTAGCCATAAGCCCTGCACAGAGGTAGACTGTCAGTGAAGCACAGGAGCAGCAGCCCTCAGGACAAAGACGCACAGGGCAAGATGCGGGGCAACTAGTCTCCCCAACCCAGCAACAACACCATACCCCGCCGTGCAGGCTAAGCCTGGGAGTAGTAGTTGTAGTAGTTGTAGTTTTATACTTATATACTGTAGAAAAACTTTCTATTGGAACTGTAACTGTGAGTTTTTTGGTTTATGACTCTAGCAGCGTTGCATATCTACAGACTGAGCTCAGTTTCAGTCAGATTGGACTTAGAAGGCATGAACATCAGTTAAAGTCAATTCAAGTCTTGCCACAAATTCTCAGTTGGATTTGGATCTGGAGTTTGACTGGTCATTCTAACAAAGGAGTGAGCTTTGATTTGTTTTTTTTTATAGTTGTACTTATTAAAGGGGAACCTCTGCCCCTCAGATCTTTATCAGCCTCTAGCAAGTTTTCTATAAGGATTGCTCTGTATCAACTTTCACCAGCTTTACCGTCCTTCTAAAGAAAGGCATTCCCACTTTGCAAGATGTTTTGAAAACTAAGTATAATTTTCCTTCCACTTCCAAATATGTGCTGCTTTGTGTTGGCCTAATACATTAAACTCCAAGTGTAACATGTTTGTGGCTGTACGGGAACAATGCTTAAGGAGGTATGGATGCTTCTACAAAGCTTTGCAAATCAAAAATGCAACCAGTTTATTGCAAGACTGAATATTAAAATAATTTATGTGCTTATTTGTGTGGCTTAAAAATACTAATGGAAACAAACATTTATGACTTTTTCATTTGAGTGTAATCGACACTGTAATGACCCAAATGAAAGACAAATACTAAACAATCAACTTTTTTTTAAATCAGATGTTGCACAAGCCATCGCTTTCCAAAAAAAAAACAAACAGTTCCCACAAACCCCCAAAACAAGGGGGCCTTGTATGAACTAGCACCAGTGGAAAAAAGGTCAACAAAAAGAAGCGGGCCCAATGTAGAGCAAAGGGAAAATGACTTACCAGTTGCCAATGGTTACCCCAAAATATGGAAACCAGTAAATTACAGAAAGGTTTTATTGGCTTAGGAACATGTTTTTTATGTGTTTTATATAAACCGTTTGTTAAACTGGGGCATCATTTGCTCTGTCTTTATAGTACCTCATGTTAAAATTTAAAAAAAAAACCCTGATCAATTTAGACAAATCATCTTAGTTTCCATAAAAAGGTTTGGAATAATCTGTAACAGACTTTAAATAAATATTTCAGTTGCAGTAGAAAAATCTGCAACTAATATTTTTTTAAAAATCCAACCTTTAAATGGAGTAAATTTATTGAGTATCGGGAAAAATCGTATTTAAATGAATTATTCTTTTTAACAAAATCCAGTGTTTAGCTCTTAGAGTTCTCCTATAACATTTCAGAACATTGAAACATGGAGAGAGAGGAGGGATCTTTGACCATTCCTCTTTGCACAATCTCTCTAGATCATCCAGAGTCTTGGCTCCTCTCGTTATGCTCGGTTTTTTTTCTTTTCAAGTCACCCCAAGCGTTTCTAAGGGATTTAGCTCTGGGGGAGAAGGTCGGGAAAAACAATTTATTTCATGTCTGCTGAATCATTTCTGGTTTTGATTGTATCCTGCAAAAGTTTCAATGACTACCCATTTTTTACTTACAAGTAGATTTTCCCCAGATTTTTTTTTAAAAGTCTTGGTGTGAAAAAGATTTTATAATGCCATACATTCTAAAAAAGCTCCCATGCCTTTTGGAACAGAGACCCACAGCATCACAGATTATCCAGCATTAATAACATGGGTAACAATGAGATGTTTCTATTCATCAAATTTTAGAAATGTTTCTACTTGTCTACCCTGTCTACTTTTAAGGCTACCCTTTAACACTTTCCTTTTTTAATAAAGCTTATAGTTAGAGTGGCTTATATTATCCTGAGCCAACTCTGTATTTATGCTACTGTAGGTTTGGCTGCTGGAGGACATAATGACCACTTTTACTCTCTCTGCTACATTCTTATACTACGCTCCGATTTTGCGTTATTTTTTTTTTTCAGTTCTTAGCTCTATGTTCTTTCTCTGTTATTTTCTATTCCAAAAAAGTACATCTGCCCTGGCTCTGTGTCTGGCTGTGGCACCAATTTGAATAACAAACTGAATCTAACTGCACTGTTTGATAGTTAGGATTAATTGGAATGTATGTACCCGACTTGAAATCAGTATGATTCAATTGAATTGACTTTGTAAAGTGCCTTGAGACAACATGTGTTGTTGGCCCTATATAAATAAAACCAGAGTCAATTCAATTCAGTTTTCAATTCAGTTTATTTATATAGCGACAATTCAAACACATGTCGTCTCAAGGCACTCAAAAAAAATAGGTACATACATTCCCAATTAAACTTTAATCATTTAAAAAGGGCCAGATTTTTGTTTTTTATTCAAATTTGGATAAAAAGTTTTTCTATCTAAGGAAACCCAGCAGATTGCATCCAGTCAGTGACTTGCAGCATTCCCTCCTCCCGGATGAACATGTAGAGACAAGGGGCAGTCACTGGCATTGACTTTGCAGCAATCCCCTTGAGCATGCATGTAGCGGGAAATGGGAGAGGAAAAAATCCCCTTTTAACAGGAAAAAAACCCCCAGCAGAACCAGGCTCAGTGTGAGCGGCCATCTGCCACGACCGACTGGGGGTTAGACAAAAAGACAAGGGAGACCAAAGAGAAAAAGAAGCACTGATCCAGGATATTTCTATGGGAAGGGAAAAGGTAAATGTTAATGGATTAGCCCTTTTTGTCGTTTTCACCCCAGAAAAAGAAAGAAAGAAAAACCGACCCAGTTTTAATGTTAGAGTCGAGAGAGCACAGAGAGTTAGTACAGTAAAAAGCTCAGCTAGTAGCCAGTCTAGGGGAGAAAAGGGGTTTTTAAACACTGAAAGACAGGGCCAAGTGGGTCATCGGTAGAGGGTGAGCATTAAGTTGTTCCAGCAGAAGCTTGGAGGATTCCCCTCCCCAAAAGGTGTCACAGGAGACACAGAGTCAGGCCAGGGGTAGCTTCTAGGAAAAAAAGGAGAGAACAAAATTAAAAGCTGAGATAACAGCAAAAATAAAAAAATTGAAGAGTAGAGTGAGAAAGTAGCGAAGAGGGTGAAAGTGGTCATTATGTCCTCCAGCAGTCTAAGCCTATAGCAACATAACTACAGAGATAGCTCAGGATAACCTAAGCCACTCTAACTATAAGCTTTATCAAAAAGGAAAGTTTTAAACCTAGCCTTAAAAGTAGACAGTTTGTCCCCTGCTTTCAGCAGTCTGATGGATTCCTCCACCTGCTGGTTTTGGATCATTAAAGTCCTCTTCCCCACCCAGTGCTTTAAGTCTCAGCAAAAATAAATAAAGACAGTTTATGATCTAACCAAACATAAGAGCTGTTTACCAGATATGTGCACCCATTTTAGCAAACAACTGTTCTCAACTAATATTACAGAAAACGTAAAATTGTAATCAAGTGTGCTGGTGTGAAAAAACATATAGTTAAAGATATACCAACATTGAGAAATGGCTAGAGGAACCTCCACAATGGTCAAGCTGCTTCCTACCTTACTGATTTGTCAAAGCCAAACACTCCAACTCGAGCCCTCAGGTCCTCTAACCAAAGCTACTTGTAGTTTTAAGGACCAGGTTTAAAACTCTTTCCAGACTGCTGGACTTTAACTGTGGAACAAGCTTTCTTTGTTTTTAACATTGTCCTGAGAGCAACTTCATTAAAAAAACTGCTTATTCCATTTTTTAATCCATTTTGAATTCATGTAATTCATATGTTTGCCCTTTGAACCATGTTTTAATTTTCTGCTGTCTTTGTGAAGAACTTTAGATTTTTTGTGGAAGGTGCTTTATTAACATGCTGTACATGCTACTTGCTTATTCATTCATTTTCTCAACATATTGAAAAAAAAACTCTTGTGTGTTGTATCTTTTATCAATATGGAGAAAATGATTTTCTAAGAAGAATCTACAATATTATATAACCTAACATTCGAACAAACAGTTGCTCCATTGAAACAAAAAGATTCTTAAACAATTCTGTCTTTTCCAAAATTGAAAATGAAAAAAGGACCACTTTAAAGAATTACTCCAGCCCTTAAAAGGTTTCATCAAAACTCTTTTATGGCTGCTCAGCTCTTGCTGATAAAGCTGTTCGGCTCGCTCCCCCCTCTGGGTCAGTGACTCAAGCCCCACTTTCAGCTCCCGGTGCAGACGTACGCAATGCGGACACTCCATTTGGCTGCATGCCACGGCCAGATCATTTAAATTAAATTTAGTGGAGAGTTATTCTTTTGTGTAATTAGGTTTTTCTCTTTCTCTTTATGGCTTTAAGATGAAAAGGTACTGAATTTGTCAGCTGTTATATTTTTACAGCCCTGACACAAACAAGGCAATTACATCAAGAATGATTTGTTGTGGTTGGAGCCATTTGGTTGCTTTAAATAATTTCATTTTACCACATAACCACCCAGCTTTCAATAAAAAAAATACACTTTCCAAACCTCTGTGCTAATGCATATTGGCTGCTGCAGCATCGCAGAAAAATCATGACATTTCAACATAATGTTGAACCCCTGCTTTTTTGTATGTGTGCAGCTATAGGGGTATGATGTACTGGTTCCCCCTGGGAACATTTATCTGGTTTCCGTTTAACTAATTGGGAGAGAGGGAGGAGGTCAGTGGGATGAGAGAGTAAAGGAGAGACAGAAGAAGATAGACTATGTGAGATGAGGGACGAATGGCAGAGGCTTAATTGAATGAAAGCTTCTCCAGGTCTCAGATGCCGTAAACAGGGAGGAAATTTAAACCAAGGTTCACTGCTTATTGAATCCCTCCTGAGGGCTCACTAACCTCTCTGTCTTCTATTCTATCTGGCTCACAGCTGCCTCATACTCCTCCTTCAATTTAACCAAAGCTGAACCCCTAGCTTTCAATGAAATTAATCTACACCTAAACTGATTAGCGGTGTTTGGATCGGGCAGCAAGCATAAGGGGCGGTAATTTCAGGGCAGCTCAGCTCCCTCCTCCCTTCACTGCCTTTGCGCTGCTAGCCCACACAGCATATTACTGATGAAGCATCCTGCTATTTAAACTCTGGATGATCTGTCTCACTGAGAGCCCTAAATCAACCTTATGGGCCATTTCAGAAATTGCTGCTATTAGGAACTGCATGCATACACGTTTTGCTCATCTTTTGAGCTCTAGAAAACAAGATTGCATGCACTGACTGCACAGCTTCTGCTGATCTCGCTGCTTGAAAACAAAATTATACAGATGGACAGTGGAACCTTATTTGACTGAACTCTCATGCTCTGTATTTCCTGTTTTTCTTGTGGTAAAACTAAAGATCAGGTAACAAATTTATGAGCAAATACTGGCTCACTACTGTGCATACATGGTACCATGCATAAGTATTTTTTCACATGTTGAGACATTAAACCCAACATCTTATAACGCATTAAAAAAAAACAAAAAAAACCCAGAGAGCAAAGTCAAATTCCTTGTTTGTATGTACGAACTTGGCAATAAAGCTGATTCTGAAACAATGTATTTCCTTGAGGTAGCCTATTATGTAATGGACCAAAACAAACTAGTGCATAATTGTGAATGGTTTTTGTACTCATTCATTACCATTTTTAGAAGTCTCCAAATTAGTAAATATCGTCTGTCCGTCTCTAATGTAATGTCAGTAAAAATCCAGCTGTTCTGTAAAGGACTTAGCAGTTTGCTGGAGAACGTTAGTGACACATTTGAGGGTTTGGAGGCAGGACCAAAGTGCAGCACATGACGGGGAGGCCGCATGGTGAGTCGATGAAGTTTTAATGATTTGATGAAAGACTTACAGACAGGCAGGCAGAGTACTGAGTACACGCAGGTAATCCACAGAGAACAGGTTCAGGAGGCAAAACAGAAAACAAACCACTAGGAAGAACTCAGGAAGATAACAGGGTAGTTGACGAGAGGAACCAGCCAAGAACAATGAAAACTAGAGAGCTTAAATACAAACGGGGAATACAGGGAGAACCAATGAACAGAGGGACAGAGTAATCATGGGGAACAAGGAACAGGTGTGGAACAGGGTTGCAGGGAGGCTGAGGGGAATGTGACTAATTATAACTAATGAGACCTGACAGCAAAGAAAACAGACATGAGGAACTGAGCAAAAAGAGACTGGACTAAATAACAAAACTCAGCGAAAACAAATTTAAAGGCAAATATAAACAAAGACATGAAGCCAAGGATCTAGGAAGAAACAAGAAAAGTGAACTAAAGACCTGGAGGAACAGAAAACACGTGACTAAGCAAAAGTAAACAAACACAGAACACTAAGTGACAGATCGGGACAATTAGTTAACAAACAGCATCTTGATGATCAGAAACTCAGCAGACAGGTCAGGGTAAAGTTGTGAAATACTTTCAGCAAGGTTAGATAATAAAACTATACATCAAACTCTAAACATCTCTCTGAGTACTATCAGGTGAAAATGCACAGAGTTTGCTACAACTGAAAATCTACCAAGACATGGTAGTTCACCTAAACTGAAAGGCCATGCAAGGAGAGCATAGATCAGAGATGCAGACAAGAGACCTGTAGTAACTCTGGAGGAGCTGCAGAGATCCACAGGTCAGCTGGGAGAATCTGTTGATAGGACAAAAATTAGTCATGTTCTCCATAATTCAGGCTTCTATGGAAGTGCCTGCAACAAGTCATGTAGGACACACAGAAAACATGTCAAAGAACGTGCTCTGATCAAACAAACAGCCTGGGACACAACTGAATGGTTTAGATCAAAGCATATTCAGGATGACCCAGAGAAAGTCCAGGCCTAGATTGAACTGAGTATCTGTGGCACAGCACGAGAACTGATGTTCAAAGATGCCGTCCATCCAATCTGGTCGAGCTCAAATTATGTTACAAAGACGAATAGGCTAGATTTTCAGCCTCTAGATGTGCAAAGTTTGTAGAGACATGCACTAAAAGACTTGCAGCAAAAGTGGTTCTACAATGTACTGATGGGGGGGGGGTTAATACAAGTGTATGCCACACTTCTCTGATTTTTGATGAATGTAGAAAACCAGGTAAAATTTTCCTTTTATGCATATTTTATTTTATGCAGATTTTATGTTGATCCATTACATTCAATTACTATACAATACACTGACGTTGTTAAAGTAGTGTTAATGGGTTTATGGGCTGGAAACACTTTAATGAGGAACTGTATTTCTAGAGCAAGATGTCATGATCCAAACCTAGCCTGTGTTAGGTTTTTGAGTTTGTGTTATGAGATTCATTCTGTTTAGTTTTGTTATTTCCTGGATTCCTATGTTTAGATATGTTAGTTTATATTTCCTTATAAATCTGGTTCCCCCCTGTTACCGTCCTTTAGTTTAGTATCATTGTTTACTTGCTTCAGTATATTCAGTGTTTCTGTTACCTCCCTGCATTCCTGTTAATCAATGTTTATTTGTCACACTCCCTCAGGTCCCTGCAGTCCCTTGGTTACCAGCTGTCTCATATGCTCCTGATTAGTTCCTCTCCTAGTTCATTGGTCCACTCTCCACTTCCCTCAATATTTAAGTTCTCTGGTTTTCATTGTTCTCTTCCAGTTCCTCCTGGAAACTACCCAGCTTGCTACCCTGTTGCTGTCTGAGTCTGTGTCTTTTGATCCCTTGCTCCTGTTATCATCCTGCTCATCCTCCTCCTGGATGAGCATGTAGCGACAGTGGACAGTCACTGGCATTGACTTTGCAGCAATCCCTCATACTGAGCATGCATGTAGTGACAGTAGAGAGACAAAACTCCCTTTTAACAAGAAGAAACCTCCAGCAGAACCAGGCTCCGTGTGAGCGGCCATCTGCCACGACCAACTGGGGGTTTGAGAGAACAGAGCAGAGACAGAGAAAGAACACAGAAGCACTGATCCAGGAGTACTTTCTATGGGAAGGAAAAGTAAAATGTTAAGGGATGTAGCTCCTGTAGTGGCCTCATCTAGGAAGAAAAAAAAGATAAACTCTGAGCAAGTTGTCAAGTGTCCTCCAGCAGCCTAAGCCTATAGCAGCATAACTACAGAGATAGCTCAGGATAACCTAAGCCACTCTATCAGCTTTATCAAAAAGGAAAGTTTTAAGCCTAGCCTTAAAAGTAGACAGGATGTCTGCCTCAATGACCAAAACTGGGAGCTGGTTAATGGAATTGCTTTTTAATGAATTCAATTCAAAGTTTTTTTAAACTGAAACAAATTCAAGCACCCCCTAAATCCATTTCAAGGTGGAAGAGACCATCAACTAAAGAGGCAGAGTAGCAACACCTTAAAAAATGAAAATATCAAACTAAAGGAAGAAGAGCCCAAATTGGTATCAAGGAAAAAATAATCGGTGTGCGTGTGTGCAAAATCAGCGGAGCTGCGGGCACAAATTTTTTTAGTGTGTCTGCCTTCATGAATATGCAAAACATATGATAATGACCCAAACACGCAAATTCATGGGAGGAGGATATGCAAATGTCATCCGCAATGCGATTTGTCAAAGCCTGAAACGGTTTGCGGGCGCAATTTTGGCGTGTGGATTTAGCACGTTTGAAATGCAGGTGTTAACTGAGACGCACAAATGCCTGCTGTCATTTTGCCCAGAAGGAGGCATAGATGGAATAACAGATGACAGAGAGAGATAATCTTCTGTACATATGCCAAAATATTTGGGTTGTCAAAAATAAAAAATATTAAAAATAGATGAGAATAGAGGATTCTAGGAATGATTATCTAAGCTCTGATTTGGAGCCAATCACAAACAGAAGACATGATATTTCTCCTATGGTAAAAATCCTTGCAACACTTCATTCAACATCATTCCAACATAACATTGCTATCAGTGATCATCTGCTGAACGCGCACAACCCTGATCATGGCAAAAGAGTTAAATGCTGCTAGCACACACATTATTTTGAAACTAGGTAATTTCCAATTTGTTTCCCCTAATCTGTTATCCTTGTTTTAACATGTCAAAAAAAAGAAAAAAAAGAAACCCAGAACATAACCAAAACAGAGTTAACATAGCCTGACGCTTGTCTAAAGTCTGGTCTGGACGTCACCTGTGTTTAAGTTCATGTCGGTTTCTCTGTTTATGTTCCCAAATTGTGGTTATTTCAGTTCATTCATAGTAGATTAGGTTTTTGCCACATTCATGTGTTTTTGATATTTCTGTTACTTCCCACCAGCTGCTCCTCATTCCACCTGATTAGCTCATTTTGTTCATTGGTCATGTCTCCACTTTGCCTCTGTATTTGTACTCTCTGGTTTTTATTGCTTACCACTGGGTCCTTCTGTTTACTACCTGCTCCTTTTCCGGTGCCTCCCTGATACTGTTTGCCATGCCAAGCCTGTCCACCACTGTTTGCCTGCCTCTAAATATGTATCCATGACTGTAACCCTGTCCATGTTCCGTGTTCTACATCTCTGTGTATGTTAACTTGTTCATATCAATAAATGATTCAACTCACCATGCGACTCCCACGCTCCTGCTTGCACGTTGGTCCTGCTAAATCCCAGCCAAATATAGCAATGAAAGATAATTCTTCCCAGAACAGATGATAAAGTCCAGTGTCATTGCCCTCCAAATTCAAATCCTAACAAACACACACAGTGCTACTCAAGTTAATACTTTCAACTTTTGTTTAAAAGCAATTATATTTTCCTTAATGTTTAGGTATTCATAGAACAATTAAAAATTTAAACCATTGATTAAAGAACATCCCTTGAAATGAGTTTTCACTGTTTAAATTAAATATCAGATGTAACAGAACATCACATTTATTCTACAAAAATATGAAAGTCCTGGATTAGCAACTAAAACTTCTTACATACTCTTAAAACCCAAAACATTATGCATTTACATCCATTTATTTTACATTTGTAACAAAGTTCCTCACTGATTAAATGCAGTCAGGTTAGAAGATTGATTATTCGAAATTCTTTAGTTTGAGGTCAGGCTGCTGCAGTGACAGATGGGTTGAGTTTTACGGTGAAGGCTGCTATAAAACTAAGCATAGAGAAACAGGCTTCTCTTATCCTTTATTTCTAATTCAGTCTGACAAATTAAGACTTAACAAACCTCCATCTCAGTGGACCTTTCTGTAATGATGAGCATTATTTCTAAATAAAATACAGACTGGTTCTTCTACAGTTCAAGACAGATTTTGCTTTTGTTCAATTTGCACTCTGCTTATTGAATTAAAGAGAGGGCTTTATTTGAAAACCTGAAGTCATGTCTTCCAACCTGAGGTAATGCATCTAAATCAAAGCTTGATGCATGCATCCAGATATTTAAAATCCATTTCTCAACTTTCATATTTACTTTTTTGTTCAATAGACATCTTAGATTTCCAACAAATGTCTGTGCTGTTTGCACCAAGTAAAAACACTGCAGCCCGATGGAGCTTAGAATAATGCTTAAATCATCCCTGATCGAATTAGGGGGGATCATTTTCATGTAACACTTTTGTAATGATAATATCGAAAGCTTAAGTAATAAAGGAATGAGTGAAATCTGCCTCTTGTCAGCGTTTACGATAAGAAGCACTTGGGCGATTGGATATCCTGCGATCAATGTAGCCTCTTCTCTTATCATTAAGGCTGCTCTTAACAGATTACAGCCCCCTCCCAAACATGCAGTTTCTTTCTCCTCCTCTCTCGCTGCTCCTCCTTTTGGATCACACACAGTTCAGTAGATACAACGGAGGACTTATCTCTGACGTTTTTTTTAATTACTTTTTGTCTTAATATCAACCTTTTCATATCAATATCAACTTTTTCTCACAGTCATCGAGTGGCGTTTAGGGTGGATTTAATCTGGATTTGTTTAAACTGATTGGACGAGCTGACAGATGAACAGAAATGAAAAAGACCGAACTTAAGTTGAAGGTCTGGCAGTAAATTGAAGACAGTAAATGAAGATGGACCTGTTGACAACTGTCGTTCTTCTCCTGCTCTTTTGTGTTCATCCATCTGCAGCAGCAAGCCTCATTACAGGTAAACGTCTCTCAAAAATAGACAACACAAGGTCAAGAAACTTTTAATTAATTTGAGGATCTGTTTTTTTCTTATGTTTTGGCTTCTGGACCCTAAACTGGACTTTGATTCCTGAAGCAGACATATTTGAAGCAAGGGGTATGCAGACAACATGTTCTAAATCTATCTTAGTATGTGTTTGCCTCATAGTTATGAGAAAAAAACCAGGAACCTAAAGAAAACATTCTGCAGGTTTGCTTGAGGTATCCTTTTTGTGTGTCTGTCCAGGCCAACGAGTGTGCAAAGCAGGAAAAGGGAGACCGTGTTACAAGCTGGCCTATTTCTCGGAGCTGCGCTGGAAGCTGAACTTTGAGGAGGCAGAGAATGCTTGCAAGCGAGACGGAGGCCAGCTGCTAAGCATTGAGTCTGCATCTGAGCAGAAGGTCATAGAACAGCTCATCAGAGATCTCCGTCCCACAGATGGAGACTTCTGGATAGGGCTCCGGCGTGGCCCGGGACACGAGGACAGCAGTTCGGACTGCTCGTCCCAGTACTACTGGCTGGACGGTAGCAAATCCGCGTTCAGGTATGGGAGGAAGGGTCACTGAGGGTCATTCCTGTTTTTTTATTAGCTCCAAACAGTTATATAAAAAATGTATTGCAACATACAAACATTATTCCAACATATAAAGAAGTGGTCTGGTCCAACAGAGCAGCTGTGACAAATCTTACTTAAGAGAACCTCAGATCTCGACCCACCCATTGTCTACCCCTTATCCAAGATCGTGTCGCAGGACTTACAGAAGGGAAGGTCCAGAAGGAAAACCCAAACATCCCTGTGCTCGGTGACACTCCCAGCTTACTCTGGGGATCTCAACGTGTTTCCAGAACAGACAGGATATAAAAGTGGGTTCTGAGTCTATATTCTCCTCTCCAGCGTGCCCAGAGAATGTCCAACTGACGGCACCAAGGAGGTAGCATGATGAGATGCCCGAACCACCACAACTTACTTCTTCTAATGTGTAGCAGCAGCGGCTCTACTCCAAGCTCGACCCAGATGTCAGATTGTCTTGCTCTATCTCTAAGACTGAACCTGGCCCCATGATGAAGCTCATTTCAGCTGCATGTATCTTGTTCCTTCAGTCATGACTTATATCTCAT
This sequence comes from Crenichthys baileyi, assembly GCA_036173005.1. Taxonomy (NCBI): domain Eukaryota; kingdom Metazoa; phylum Chordata; class Actinopteri; order Cyprinodontiformes; family Goodeidae; genus Crenichthys; species Crenichthys baileyi. The sequence continues at coordinate 567,664 of JAHHUM010002058.1, read as the reverse complement.
GCCTAGTTCAGGGTCAGAATGTAGACAGATGGGTAAATCGAGAGCTTTGCTTTTTGGCTCAATTCTTTCTTCAAATAAATATACCGGGCAGCACCTCCATTACAGCAGACAAGGCTCCAACCCCTAGTATCCTACCATCATACAATCCTACCAAACGCTCAGCTTTGACCCGAGAATGCGGATACAACTCTCTCTCTGCCCCTAAAGGCATCTCCAGCACCCCTTACTCCCACAACACCCTCCAGAAAATGCCTCTGTGGTAACAGCCATGAGACCTTATCCAGATCCACAAAACACATGTGAAAAGGACAATCAAACTCCTCAGCTGTGATGTAAAGGTAAAGGTTTGGTCCGCTATTCCACGGCCAGAATAAAATTCACACAGCTCTTCCAGAATCCTAACTGCAACCATCAGTCAGAACTTCTGATGTAACTACGGCTCTGTAAGTGGTGTAGCGTGACCCATACGCGGAGGCCTCAGTGCTGGACACAGCCGTCCCGACTCGGAGACCTATGCTGCATGTCTTCCCCCTCTCTCCATCCCACTTCCTGTCTGTCCACTTTGAAAAAAATAAAGGCCACTAGTGCCACAAAGTATATATAAAAATGTCACTTCCGATTTAACACCCAAGAGAAAGCTCTCCCATGAAGTAGTGTGATTCCTCGATAGTCAGAACACACTCTCTTGTTCCCTTTCTTAAAGATTTCGAACACCACCTAAGTCCACCACTCCACAGCCCAGCCCTCCATGCACCACTAAAGAGGCATGTCAAATACAACAGCTTTATAATTTTAAAAGTGTTCAGCATCTTGGGGTGAGTCTTGTCCACTTCTGGGTACCCATCAAAATCTAATGCAGCCAAATACAGTAGCAACTATTAATCAGTATAACAACACCAGCACTACAGCCAACAGTGAGTTCAATCTGGCAGAAAAAAAAGAAAAACGTTCCAAGAGACAGGTTATAAAACTATCTTTTTATTTACTCAAATTATTTGTGGAATTTCTTAGATGTTTAGTAGAAGTGCTAGGCAAACTAGTGAACACATAACCTGTTTTTGAATAGGGTTTAGGCTAAATTAGACAAACAGAGGCCGCTCATCTGAACTAATTAAGTCCAGCCTAAAAAAATTAACGAAATTAAAATAATTCCGGGAGACTTGAACTAAGGCAAACCAAATTTATTTAATCCAACCTCTAGTGGTCATAAAGAACCACCCTGACATAAAACAGTGTACAGCATGAATGGATATAAGTGGAACAATGAGGGGAAAGGGAAAAAATAAATAAGACATTTTTTTTCAAAACTTTATTTCTATTTAAAAAATGGGTTTCTGCTGTACAACTGATGCCGTTCTTTCATAGCAGTTCAAAAAACTATACCAACAACCAATCAGTTGGCTTCTGAAGACAAATGATTGAAATTTATTTTATTTAGGGGCATCTAAGTAACCAGGTCTTTGTACAAATTCTTGCAAACCACACATACTTTTCCTTTCACTTCACTACTTTGTGTTTATCTGTCTCAATAAAATGCCCAAATAATACAATGAAGTTTTTGGTTTAAATGTGACAAAATGTGGTAAGATCCAAACTATATGAATACGTTTGCAAGACACCGAATGTGCTCTGTCTGTGTGTTTCAGGAACTGGCACATTGATGAGCCGTCATGCGGCTATGAAGTGTGTGTGGTGATGTACCACCAACCGTCGGCTCCCGCAGGTCACGGTGGCCTCTACATGTTCCAGTGGAATGACGACAACTGTGAAACCAAGAACAATTTCATCTGCAAATACACAACAGGTACAGCTGGAAACATTTCTTGTGGTTTTACTTTGAACATTCCTGAATTCCTGTTATTCTATATTCTCCACAGAAAAGCAAGTGGAAAGCACTCTGTCGTCCACCTCCAGTGAGAAAGGTAAATTACATGACAGCACACTGTTATTGGACATTTCTGCTACTTTAAGGAATATATGTAGCCTGAGACATGAAAGCCTGAGACATCATTACATTGCAGAGGTCATTTTTCCATCCGCACTTCCATGGGATCCAAGTGACAACAACCAGGAAAGGAGAACAGGTCAAACAAAGTCTGCAATTACTGGCTAAAATTATATAGTTATCACTTAATATTTATTTTTATCATCTGTCTCTATCTTGTAGCTGTGAATTTAGTTTATGTCATCATTCCTACGATCCCACTCATCCTGCTGCTGCTGACAGTGATGGGAGTCTGCTGCTACAAACTGCTGCTCAGACGGTGAGAAAATAAATTAATTAAAGAAAACGAAAACACAGACTACCGAAAATAAAAAGGGGACTCCTCATCAGTCTTATAATTCTACAAAATAATAATAAGCCAGGTTATGGGACTCTTTAATAATAAACTGAATTTTCATTTCTATTATTGGAGAGGCAACATTTCCTAGCTTTAAATTTCCAGCAGATTTTGAAAACAAGCATTGTGATCATGTAGTGATTAGAAACAACACTCCACAGCTCACCCTTTTCTTAGAGCCGTTTTCAAGCATGAACCCAGATAAGTCTGTTTCTTAAGGGGGTTCTGTAGAGTTGTTATCAGCACTGTGTAATTCAGTACACGGCAATCTGAGCAAACCTAAATTTGTAGAAACAAAGAAATTCTGATTGGAAAGAGAGGGCAGTTGCTAAATAAAGTGGGGGAGCTTCAAAATCGGATTTTGCCCCTCTTTAAACGCACCAAAATCCCCCAAATGTCTTAGCAGTTTATGCAAATGCCATACAAGAAACTTGTCCAATATCATCACCAGAGATGAAATCGGAGATCGGAAATGAGCCAAGAAAATCCAATTGGTGCATTTGTAATGGCCACATTTGCATTTTCTATAAGTTAATACTTAATGCTTAATAACAATGACAAAGCTGGTCAATGGAACAGTAAAAGCGAGACTAAACCTGAAAAAACTAAACTATCTAATTAAACATTAAAAAACTGTAAAAAATCAAACACTGTTCACCTGAACAGCTGTGAAATGTTTGACAAAGCTTATGTTTTTTATAAGAAAACAAGGAAGATTGCAGAAATAAAACTGTAGTTTCCATGGAGGCATGTTGGCTCATGCAGCCACAATGAGGAGTTAAGATCAGAATCAGAATCAGAATCAGAATCAGCTTTATTGCCAAGTTTGTACATACAAACAAGGAATTTGACTCCGGTACACTTTGCTCTTTGGTTTTGTCGGCAAATAACAGGAAGCTGAACATGTTACAGCAAAATGGCTTTCTTTTTCTTAAAAAAAAAAAATCTGTGTCATTGAACATGCTGGATTGGGAATTATTGGCGGTCTTTATGAAATCTTTCAGTTAAGGCTAATGGTCTACTTATTCTACAGGGACTGCATACGGACATTTACAGTTACTGTAACATTAACCAAGCTAATCGCTAATACAAGATGGAAAAGACAGTTCAAAATATCAATTAAAAGCCCAGTTTATCTGCAAAGCTTCTAAACAGGGACACAATGACTGCTCTCTTTCAGATACACAGTGCCACGCTGACTCTGGTCCTAATGTAAATACTGTTTGATTAATCACCACAAACGGTTCATTTATACTTAGAATAAATGAATAAATGACTCAACAATCTAACAACAGTTTATTCCTCTCAAAAATTTAAAGCACTTAAAAGGCGCTGTCATTTATTTTGGAAATAATTAGAAAATTAAGTGTCTTGAACTATCTTGTGATATGGTGCTCTAAATCTTTTATTCTTCTCTCTTATTCTTTTACGGTATTTGGGGGGGGGGGGGTGTTTATTTATTGGTACCTGTTCCATAACTTGCAGGTATTCATAGATTTTGATGCTGAGAAAAACTGCCCCGAAACCTTTGATATTTATAAGAAAATCATTGTACAATTTTTGTATAAATATTTTATAATAGAGACAGTTAAGTTTCAGTTCATTTACAAAGTAGAAGAACGTATTTTGTTGTTTTGTATATAGTTCTTAAAAAGGAATCAGTATTGTCTAAAATCTGTAATTGCAGGTCAAAGCTTTTCATTTTCAGGGACTGTTGCATCTGAGTATGAACTTCTCTTTCTCTAAACTGAGATTGTTCAGAATGATGTCTACTGTAAGTAAGATATTAGAATCCCACCCCTTGGAAGGTCTAATCATTCTAAAACTACAGTTTTGAATTGGCTTTTATACAACATTACTACTTTGGCTGTTTGCTTATCTCTGTGTGTGAAACAGAAAGAGGAACGAGCAGAAATCAGAAGTATGCCAAACAGACCCCAGTCCAACTTCTACAGACGTCTACAACATCATTCGCTCCCAGAAAGATGATGACCTGGTTTCTGCTCGCCCACAAACAAAAAACACCTCCTTTTTGTGCTCTTCTCCGGACACTCCGACGGGTGACTATGACAACCTAGGGGGTCGGGACACAGAGAGCGGCTTTGTGACACTTGCAAGCACAGAGAGCGACTTTCTGAACTTTGACCTGAACGATCTCAGCCTTGGGCGTCGGGGGACCCGTGACTTCTACGACAGCAGCTTGGGCCGCCCGGCAAAGAGGGACCTGAACGATGGCAGTCTGGGTCGCACCAGAAAAAGAGAGTATTACGACAGAAGCCTGGGTCGCCGCACCACTAAGAGCGAGCATTACAGCGGCAGTGTGCATGGAGATCATGGTCTATACAACACCAGCATCAGAGCAGGCAGTGAATTGTATGATGCCAGACTAAAAGCAGGGGGTCAAACAGGAAAGGGTGACCTCTACCAGACATACGTCACCAGCGGCAGGCACGAGGCATTCCAAACCAGCCTGGGAACCTACGCAAACCGAAAGTCCTTCCACACAAACCTGGACTGCTACAGAAAAGGCCTAAATCTTGACAGTGGAGGGAGGTACTTCAATGAGCAGGAATGGATAAACAAAGAGAGATACTGATCCTTCATTCTCCTCACACCACTGTATGAGCGTCTCAACAGGGATGAGAGAAAGGATAAAACTGTGCATGTGTGTGTTCTAATTTTTTGATCTGTTTCCGGTTGAAACATTGTCAAAATACATTTTGTTTCTGCACCAACCCTTACTTTGTTGATTGTTTGGATATTGAATTAACTGTGGTAATTTAAACCAAACACATTTAAATAGTTAAAGCTGTCTACACACTGTTTATTATGTTGCCATGTACCTATTTGCCCTCTCACAGATTTCCTCTATTTTTACTTTAAATTAGACAAAGATAAACTTAGCAACTACAAAGTACAGTTTTACACAAGGCGATGTCATTTATTAAAAGAAAAAGGCTATCCAAACCAACCGGGCCCTATATGAAAATGCAATAACCCCCACTTGTAAACTCAGGAATAAACTGTGATATACCACAGATTTTGGGCAGCTAAGTTAAAATTCCACCAGGCCAGACAATGACCAGACCTGCAGAATCAAGAAATCACTCAAATAGAATCTGTTTGAATCCATGAAGCAGCCTAAAAGGTCATCTATTAGTCTAGAAAGGGTTTGTAAGCAATTTAAAGTGTTGGGACTCCAGAAAATCCCAGTGAGAACCATTATCCACAACTGGAGAAAACATGGTACAGTGGTTAACCTTCCCAGGAGTGGCCAGCCTACCAAAATGACTTCAAGAATCTGTCTCACATTTGCCAAACACATCTTGTTGATGCCCAAAACCTTTGGAAATATATATTTTTTAAATATTTTGTGAATTAATGAGAAAAAGTTCCACTTTTTCTCATTAATTCACCAGTGGGTGTCATTAGTGGGTGTCCAATTACATCTGAAAACAGTATTATAGAAAAATAACATCATATTGACAGTCAAAGATGGTGGTCATGTGATATTGTGTGGCTGTTTTGCTGCTTCAGGACCTGACTGACTTGCCCTAAATGAATGAATGATATATTCTACTCTCTAGTCGAAAGCCCTGAAGAATGTCCATGATTAATTTTGAGACCTTAAGCTCAAGTGCTCAAGGGCTTTATAAATGGTCTAGTCAAAGTCTTCACTTAAATCTACTTGAAATTCTCTGGCAAGACCTTAAACACTTAAACAAGCCATCCATGCGCGAAAACCCTCCAGTGCTGCTGCATTAAAACAATATTGCAAAGAAGTTTGGGCCAAAACTCCTCCACAGGAAATTAAGCAATCATTTGAAAACTGCATTTTGTATTTACTCAGGTTATACTGTCTGAAATTAAGATTAATTTGATTACTTAAAACAAATAAGTGTCACTAAAAGCTAAAGCATAAGACTATAAGAGGGGAAATATTTTTTCACAGTCCTGTAAGATTTAACTGTCCATCTGGGGATGAAAGCTCAGTGCTTTGTGAATGCATCAAATTATCAGCTGAAAAAATAATTAGAAAGTAAGTCAAGCTGCCATCAGTTGTAGCTGCTTCAAGCAATCAGCAACCAGAAGTGAGTGGATCTTCATAAGTATAGACAGTGTGTCTGCATAATGCAGCATGAGGGTCATTTCAGTAGTATTTGCATCAATTGCACTTTCTCTGCAGCCTGGATTAGCTGGAGATGAGATTACGAATGCTGCAGTATGAAACATATTTTGCTTAAAGCTGCATATGTTCTTGTGTAGGTCAACCTGATACAACATAGTGTACTTAATTACCTAGTGATATTTTTCAGACACCGCTGCCTTCAGCTTTGAAAAATAGCGGAAAATGACATGCAGTTGTTACAGTAACTGGTTGCAGACAGTCTGGGAGTGACTGAGTTAGTGGTTTTCAGGTCTTTATTACATTGGAGTTGGAGGGACACAAAACATATGAAAATTCAATCAAAACAATCGCATGCAACCATCTGTTTACAGCTACGATAACAATTTCAAAGAGCCCAAGTGGCACTACGGAGAAATGGGTAAAATACCTCAGCTGACCTCATTTGCTTCACTTATTTGGTGTTAGGAGAAGACCAAAAAATGTGAGTGTGTTTCATGTAACACTGTACTTCATCTCTCCTCCCACTTTTAGGTTAGCTGCTCTGGTGCTGCACAACCTTATCTCACTAACATAAATATACGTCAGCTCATGCAGGTACAGGGTTTCTGCAAGAAAACAATGCATGGAAAAATAAAGCAAACATTTAGTTTAGCTGCATTAGTTTTGACCCCCTTTTCAACATGTCTATTTTCAGTTTGACAACAATATTATACAATGCTAACCTGGTTGAGTCTTCTAAACCATTTCTTTGGACCTCTGCATTTGACCCACTCACACCAATGGACATACCTCACAGATTAACATTGCAAAAATTAAAAGAAATAGAGAAAACTTTCAGAGGCAGCTGATGCTATTTTAACAAGAAAAAAAGATTTGATCTCATCCAGGATTTATAAAGAACTTTAAAAGATGTTTGTGTAACAGCCTGTTTGGATGAACTTGTCATGCAGCCCTTGCTTTGTCACATAAATATTGATGTCATGGATCATTGTGTTCACAGTGCCTGAAAACCTCTTTTTTTATCAAAATGCATCTCTGTATAATAATCTGTATGTAGTTTTTTATGTATTTTTTGTTTAGTTTTGGATACTGCCTTAAACTGAAAGATGTTACAAAATTGTTCTGTGATTTATCACCATCCCTCTTCTGCACAGTCAGTTCAAACAGGAATGAATTTAGCTGAAGTGGCTGCAGCCTCACCACATAATGGCATGAAATCGAAGGGAATGAGAAAATGCATCTTCATTATTATTATTATTTAACATGTGTAATCCTTCAACAACTCTCCTGCAACCAAGAGGGGTTTGTATGTTTACATGAGAAAAATCTTTAAATAAAATAAGATTAGAAATGAACCACCCAGGTCATCTTCAAGTGATTTTTCAGTGAAGACAAAACACAGATGCACCCACAGTCATGAATTTATTCACAAGTTAAATTAACACAGGGTTCCTACACATTTTTCATATCAGAATTCAATACTTTTCCAGGCTTACATCTCTACATTTTTGGCCTAGTTTTAAAAAGCAAAAGCAAAACTTTACCAAGAGTTTATGGCAGATATGTCTGCTGCGATCGCGCTTTAAAGACGTAACCTGCAAACACAAGACACTGGAAGGAAGGCAGGAAAGAAAGATTGAAACAAGCACAAAAACATGGTAGCAAGGGAAAAGGCCGTAGGCATAAATGATGGAAGGAAAACAGGACTAAAAAGAAACTATTTAATCAAAAAAAGCTCAAGACTGTGTAGGAACCCTGTTAAGAACACACCCTCACACTCCGCCGCCACTTATTTCTTGTTTCCAGACAAGCAGACGTTACATTACTTTGATCAAACATTCAGAGGAACTCTTCAATTCACGCCACATTTTCAAGTAGAGCATAAAAAAAAAACACTTGGATTTGTTGTGCCGTGGCTTCAGAGATTGATTTAGTGTAAAATCCTGTTTTTGCTTATGCCTTTACGACAATATGAAAACAGACACAAAAAGTAAAAAAAAAGCCCAGTTGATGATTGGAAATCACATCTCAATACACAGCACTTTCTCACAATCACTCCACCCCGAAGCAGACATAATGTCTTTAAAGGGTCTGCTAATTCACACATTTCATGAGATAAATCACATGCACACTAACACACGAACCGGCAGCTATGAACAGATGTAATGACTCCTATTTAGGGTTTTGTTAATCTTGTATGCGGTGGGGGGAAGGATGAAGTCCAAATGTCAGCCGTGGGCCCGCTTACGAGGCTGCTTTTGCCGCCGTGCTTTCAAGATCACGTACCGCCTGTAGGTGGTGTGATGGTCCGATATGAACGGGATGTAGAAGGCTCTGAAGAGAGGAGAGGATCTGACAGAAAAACATGCCATTAAAAGAAGTGTCTGTCTCTCATGTTTTTGTAACCAGTGAAAAAAAGCATGTTTATTTTAAATACCATGTGTGTAGGACTTTCTTGAACATCGAAAATGACAGAAAGTCCATTTTAATTAGTCAAAATACCTTGCAGCTTGAAGGAAAGGCTTATAAGCAATAACTGTCCACTCTTCTTTACTGGTTGAGTAACGAGGCTCAAGTGGTGTTTCCTCATCCGTCTCCAAGTCCACAACGTAGTGGCACTGTTTTATATCTACCTGCACAAAAGGGAAATGTCACCGCTCAGTTCAAATGTCCACCAGAGCATGCCAAATTTTTTTATGCCTGAGAGGCTCACATATCTGGATGGCTCCTCCAGGTTCTGGTCGTTCATATTGGCTGGAATGAGCTGTGTGGCCTGAGGCCCAGAGGCATAGGGCTGTGGAAGCTGCCCCTTAAACTCAGACCGAATGAAATGCAGCTGCCAGCTACAGAAAAAAAGGAGACCTTAGTAGAAAAAATAAGATGTCTCTAATCACCTTTTTAAAAGATGTACAGAAGCAAAAGTGATTTTATGTAAATCAAGCTGTTCTGGAAATTAGATAATAATGGAAAGCCTTTAAAAAGATGAATTGGCAGCAAAAACTGAACATGAGGTGGGTTAAACAAGATTACACACCTACAAAGAGCTCCAACAAAGACAGACGTTACAGAAACACATCAAAATTCCAATTTTTCCGGAGTCAAATTTGTTAATACATTCTTGGTACATTTTTAACCTATAGATGCCAAAGATCACCATGAAATTACACCAAATATATTTTTAGAGAGCTCAGAGAGGGATGGATGGGCAACTAGATAGAAATTTCACTAACGCATGGATCTACGGACGGATGGACGGAAAGACAAGGGACGGACAGATAAAAGTAGGGATTAACAGACAGACAAATGGACAGAAATTTAAATGGCTGGACGAATAGCTGAATGGATGACTAGAACTTGCTGACATTGGGACAGGGAATAAAATATGGAAAGTCCTGTATATTTTTCCACACTGTCTCTTATTCATATATTATTATTATTATTATTATATTATTATGTTTTTAAAGACTGAAAGTATGAAACTTTAATGCCTGTGGCATTACAGTTTCATACTTTAGGTATATCTCCAGCAACTGCCCTTGATGGTTTATTATTTATGTCTTTCTGTTTTCTTTCAGTTATTTTTTTTAAGACACTTTCTCACAACCGCATCGGGCAATACAACAAAAATTAAATAAATAGATTAAAAACCTGCTTATAACTACTCAATACTAACTTGTGAGGCAGAAGGAAGCTACTTGGGAAGCGGTACCACTCTTTTCCAACACACACACTGACCGGTCTGCCATCAGGGACTGGGTGTAGCGTTGGATCTTTGGCGATACGGTGAAATTCTGGATACAGGTCCAGAGGAGCGTGGTAGCCTGTAAACACAAAGGAAAACAAAATCTGACCTTACATTGAACTGCTCATTCTGCTACTAACACTGCTGCTTAGAGACAGCGAGGCCTGTTTGTGCACAAACCTCTGAAGAGGGCAACAGAGCGAGACAGTGACAGAACTGCGAAGGCAACAACAGTGCTTAAAGCCAGCCAGTTGGAGGAAACCGTGTAGTGCTCCAGTCGGTATCGCTGGAACAGGAAGTGGTAGCATTTCTGGGGGAAAATGAACTAATATCTTTTATCTGCCCAATCACATTCAAAAAATAAAACCAGCGCCATACATCTGGAAAAACGGTGAACTATACCTGTAAAGAAGAGAGCGCTACTGCCCCACTGAGGCAGATGAGAGGGTAGATGGGAAAGAGAAAGCGTTCTTCTTTATGGGGTCTAGTGAAGAAAACCAACATCCACAGATACATGGGAGAAAGAGTTAGCCAGTATGGGCGGCCCAGGTTCTGAACTGCAAAAAATGAAAAATAAAAACACGCTGTTATGTTAAATCACAACATAATCTGATCATAGGTAGAGAGAAACCCTTAAACCATGTGTAATGTTTTAATTATAGCTAAGCTGAAAGGAACTAATGTGGAGAAAAGCAGCAGTAGATGGGTATATTTCTGGTAGTTTATAATTGTGACACCAAAGGGAGACCTTGTTACAAAACATGTTGTGAGCCACTCAGTTTATAGGGCATGGGCTGTGTAATACCCTTGCGCTTATAAATATTATTATCTGGTAACAAAGACAAGAGCAGACGACAGAACCTGAGTGCCTCATTACCAAAGACAAAAATAAAAACAAAACAGATTAAAAAGAGAAGAGGAAACTGGTCGGGTCTCACCATTGAACCTGTGCAACAGCGTCTCCATTAGAGCGGTGAGCGGCAGGGAAAACAGCGCCAAAACAAACACCAGGTTGAAGTTCAGGACCCCATTAACAAAGTAAAAATGCCACGGCTCTGTACCTGAGGACAAAGTGACACAATGTGAGTCAAATACCACAGAAAACAATAATCCACGTTACTCACAAAACAAAGGTATCAGACTATTTAAAGCGGCCTACTGAAGTAGTGCAAATATTCGCCAGAGTTGTACATTTTTATGACAGCAATGCCGTTAAATGAGACATGGTTGTGATGTGCTCGTACAAATTACCATAAAGATCAGGCCCATGTTCTGTAAAGACATTGTAAAGCAGGATATTGAGTGGAGCAATCACAAGTTTGCCATAAAAGAAGGAGTCCACAGCCACCAGAGGAACCTGGAAAATCCAAACAAGATGAAGAGGAAACTAAATCCACACAGTTCTCGCTTAAATAACACAGTTAGAAATCATGGAAAAGTGTCTATGCTGTGCAATTTTCTGTTTGATCTCAAAACAAAATGAAATCTCCTTCCTCCTACTTCACTCTTGGGCAAAAAAATCAGCTATGACACAGCAGGAGATTTGCTTAACAGAACGTGATTATTATTTCTAAACATCTATTTATTTTACAACAAATAACACTGGATATTCTCACCAGCAGCAGAAGCAAGGCGAGAGCGAACCAGATCAGGAAACTTTTCCACTCTCTCTTTATCACCAGCAGGTCGAACGCGATTGGAAACCTGCAGAGACGATTTTTAACCAAGCAGCATTAGCAGTAAAAAAACATGAAATACGAGACATTCTGGATTTTACTTTTTTTTTTTTTTTTTTTAAAAGAGATTGTTAAAATGTACTTTTTTTTTACCCAATCAAGGCAGAAAATGGCCATCCAATAATTCCACCAGCAGCCACGCCCATAATAGCTAACGGTATTGAGTCCTGAAACCAGCCCGTCATGGCAATCAGGGTTGTGTACATGCAGAAAGAGGAAGGTAGAAAAGCTGAGGAGAAAGAGCAAAAATAATAAAAACTATGAATGATAAGAAACAAAAAGCTGTCAAAAACCTGTTAAAGATGCATCGCGCACTAAAAGAATATTAACTGGAGGTTTCTTCCTGTTTAAAGAGCATTTTTCTTTTCTATGCACGCTCAGTTTGGGGGATTGCTGCATAGTTAACGACCTGATACAATCAACCGTCTACTGTCACCAGATCATCGTTCAGGAAGAGGGATCGCTGCAAAGATAGTGGCTCGATGCAACCGGCTGGGTTTCCTTAAACAGAAAATGTCGTACAAATTAGCACTAATACTAAGATCAAATTGGAATGTATGTAATTGACTTAAAATCGGTCTGCATGATTGTACTGAACTCTGTATTTTTAATGTTTATAAATTGGACCAGGTCAAAGGCGACTTTTGTTCTGTGTCGACTCTTTACTCGAACTGAATGATTGTCATCTGAGAATTAGTAACAGAAGCACAATGAAGGAACAAACAGCAGAACTAGAAGGACATAGTGATGCCTGTGGAGGACCACCTTAAAAATCACATCAACATCAAATCAGGAACATTCGGGACATTTTTCTGTTTTCCCCAAAAAGATGTTTTCAGATAAAATAAAATTTAAAAAATCTAAATGAAAGAATCGGTGGCCCGTACAGAAGCTGTTTTCTGAGGTTGGAAATGTTTCTGTTTGGAATTGTATGCAGATATATAACAAAAACTGAGAAGGAATAAAATTATTTTTAATAAAACATTTGTGAAGTTGTACATTGTCATAGTCCCACCAAGTCTGACCTGTTCCTCGAAAACTAAACACCCCCTGCCCGTTTTTTTTTCCAACATTTAATCCTTTAGCTGTTAGTCTCTATAATGAGTAACCTGACTAGCTAGGAATAGATGTGACCGACCTGCAGAGGAGCAGAACATCCCCGTGCTCAGGACAAGGAATGCCAACATCAGTCGCCCCACATGCAAACCAAACTTCTTACAAACTGCCCTGCATTGCAGCAAACAAACAAACCAAATGCTTTACTTCAATCACATACACACTATGCAATGTATTCAAGCACTGCCTGGCTAAAAAAAAAAAAACAAGTCACACACTAATAAGCTTTCACCTTTGATTTCATATTTCCAGAGGATTTTGATCAATTTTCACAAACATCTGTTTTGATGATGGAAGAATCCAACCTTTAGCTTACCAGAAAGGAATCTCATCAGGTTTTTATGACCAATCGACCTGAACTCAGATGCTTCCTGGATCCATTTTTAAATATTTAGGGGGAAAAAAAAAAGTTTAAATTATAGAGCTTTATTTATTTATTTATTTATTTAAAGGACGGACACAGGGAGGGATGGAAGGAGGGAACGACAGGAAAGGAAGGAAGGAAGGAACACATGTCAAGGAAGAAAGGAGAAAAGGGAGAATGGAAGGAAAGACAGAAGTAAGAAAGGAACGAAGGACCCAAAAGGACAGAGGGAGGGAAAGAAGGAAAAACACAAGGAAGGAGAGAACAAGAAAAGGACACTAAGAATTAAGGAAGCATGGATATGAGAACAAAAGGAAAGAATGACAGACTTTTAATCTTTGCTTTCAATGAACATGCAGGATGTGGAAAATGTTGGCAGCCTTTTGAAAAACTTAGAATTAAGAATCACGTTGCCTAATAAATACACACAGAGATTGCTGATTACAGTTAGTAACGCTAACCTTTCCCATTGCGCAAACTGCTAGTATTAGATCCTAAAGATATAAAAGAATAATTCACAATTTAGTTTTGATCTATTTATATATTTTAGGCAAAAAAAATTGAACAATAATCTTCAATTAGCCAGAACTAATTATTTCTGCTCCCCATTTACTTTTTTCCTGACCTTCAGTGGGGACCTCGTCTCCGGAAAGCATCAGTTAAAGGAATGAGAAGCTCCTCGTGGGATCAGTTCCAACATGGCGACATAAAACGTTGCGCCGACATCACCGCGGGATCTCTATGCTCAGTGAAGTCCAGGTGCTGACTTCACGTTTTTGTTTTTTAACCAGGCAGTGTAGGGCTAAATATAACTTAACAGTGCTATATTACCAACTTGCATTTAGGGGAACAAACTCACTTGTAAAAATAGAGTTCACAGACACAGCAGCAGAACGCTAACACGCATCGTAAAAAGTAGAACACCAACACCTGGAACACAGTCATAACACAAGCTTTTAATCACACTACATGTTTTGGCATCACGGTTTGCAACGGTGTGCATTTTTTCATGGAAAATCCACATCTTTAAAAAGAGTCCATAAGAATATTATTCTGATAGAGTGAGGCTGCTGTTCAGGTGAACATTGGTCACTCTTCATAGTTGCCAGCTAAACATTAAAGATATAAAGAACTGCAACAAAGACTGAAATGACATCTTGGAATATTTACCTTGTTAGTCTGTAGAACATGGGCGTGCAAACAAGCAGGGAGCGCATGCAGCCATAAGTAAGCGTAGGACCTGATGGCGTACAATGGCGAATATTCCCATGTTTGCATTCCTGTCCCATACAAGAGGAAGTGCATCTGTGCAAACACAACATGACATAAACAGCTGAAATAATGCAAAGTTTGGCAGAGAGGTTTTAACACTAGAACTCCCAAGCCCGTCAATTTGACGGCGAGCATTCTGGATGCAAGGGCAGTGATGACGTCATCCCATTAACGCTAAAAAATTATGGTTTTGACAAGAATTAATAATAGTATTTGATCAAAACCTATTAAGTTTTATTATTATTTATAAATAGTACTGAAAAATAATACAGAGTAGCGGGTACATTTTTTAAAAAAAAGCTTTACTAATCTGACCAAAAGCTGGACAGCTCCATGTTACGCCCCCCCTTTCACTTCGCGGACATAAACTAGCGCTAAAAATGCCTTCAGCTCATCCACACTCATGTCCGAGGAGGAATCATCTCCTACTCTGTGGGCCTCGGCCACCCTGCAGCCCTGAATGTGGATGAACATTTCGGCATCCACCAAGCAGAGGAACGCAGTCTGGGCATCTTAGATCTGGCGCTCTGTCAACGCGTTCTGGCTCTGACGCTTCCCTCTACTTTCTTCCTCCCCTACCGCTGTCCACACCGTACCATCCTTTTCTATCTCCTCCTCATTCCCAGGTGTGCACTCGTCTTGCGATGAAAACGCTGTAAAGCGCAGAATAGGTTGTTGTTACTGGGCTACTATATCTATGACCTAACTTATTGTTTATTTCTTTTTCCATAGTGCCTTGATTTGTAGTTTCTCTCCTGCCAGTGAGCTGCATTGCTGGGTTTATAGCTGGACACTGGGCACCTGGCTCGTCTCCCTACATCTGAACCTGCGCTGATTGTGGCACTGTTGCTATAATTTATATAATATTAGTTTACTAATCTGTAAACTATAGCCTAAAATGATAAAATCGTTACATAGGCTAGTCTTTTACAACCTTGAAATAATGCGTCACAACCTCCTGCTAATGGGACGACCCGTGTTTTTTTTAGCCGGGGGAGGCTCACTCTCTGACCCGCTGTCACTGGAACTGAATACTGACCAAGAGCCGTCAGAATCCCTCTCGACCCAGAATCACGATCATCTATTTTTGAAGCATTTCCAATGCGCAGAAAATATCCTTCTAGAAGCCATTTGTAGGATGCCAACAATCTGACTGCGTTCTAGAGTGGCGGTTGCTAGGCAACGCTCCTGCGTATACTCAGCTGCGGGAGAAAAATGTCAATGTAAATAACAGGGCCGTCAAAATAGCGGCTGTGGTAGTTAGAGGTAGAAATACTTAGATCTTTTATTTACTTTGTTATTTTTTTAAAATAGAGACATAGGAATACAAAAGACACAGGTTTAGAAGAAGTCAGGATGCCAGGATGATAAGAGTTTTAATAAACCAGAGTTATGGTATGTCAAACTTTCAAAACCGTCAAATTGACGGCCCTGGGAGTTCTAGTGTTAAGGCATCTTTCTTTATCATTAGCATCACCAATGAGAGAAGACTTGAATTTCCCACAGTGTGATACTTACAGGCTCCCAGTAGTTAAATGTCTCGTCACAGTCTGAGATGTTGCTGAGCAAAGCGGCACAAAAGCGTGCAGAGAGAAGACATTTAAATGCCGTTGACCCTTCTGGAGCCCATACCTGCCCTCCGCGACTTATCGGCCTATGAAAAGAGAAGATACCGTCGCTTAAAACTTGTTAAATGGATGAAATTAGATGTAATTGCACTCCATGCGAGCAGATTTAATAAAAAACGACACCTTAAACACCTTAGAAAATATGCTCCTAACCGTGTTTTAACTAATCATTATTAACTACTTACATGCCTTATGAGCACCTGCCTTTAATAAAGCATCTACCAAGGTCATAAACAATAAAAACCTGCATAGTCACTATGATATAACTGATAAAATTAAATGTACAATGGAAGACAAAGTACATATCAACTCACCAAACTCACTTTTCCCTCCCTCCCTTAATTTGAGTGTTTTTGCTTATTTTTGTTTAGGTCTATATATATCAGTGAGAACACAAATGGAAGTGTTATAGACATTACTAATAGAGAAAATGTTTGTTTATTTTACCTGCAGTGGGAATAACAATTTCATTGCGTTTTAAAAACAAGTGATTACAAGTGATACCTTGAAAGAATAATATTTTAATCAAGATAATGTTGTCAAAGTCTCATCCCTGCCTATGTCTAGTCACATTAGTCAGTCATTACAGGCATTAGCAAAGGATATAATACCTGGTATTGGTTTACTGTGCCTGCGGCTAATCCTCCTAATTCTTGAATATATAGGTAATAAGTATAGCCAATATTTTCATTTCTAGAAGCCTTGATTCCCACTAATATTGTAGGCTCCTTCAACATGTTTTGACTTGTGTGTTGGAAGGATACGATGACAGCTGTCATCAGATCAGATTGGACAGCTCAGACCCAGCCCAGCGTTGATCCTCATGTCACTTTATTATTAGGACACGTCATTGTATAAAGCTGGCTACATGTCCTTTAGGCTACTACAACAACGGCCGCCGATACGACATTGATACGAGGTTTGGTGTCTATGCCGTGCAAGAGCAGACGGCGAAAAGCTGTTATCCTTAAAAAATCTAATGGAGCATCCGGAGAGAATGAATGAATCGGATCAGGTAAACCTGCTATGGGTCTACAATGCGGAGCGGAGTTACGATTAACTGCTTGTTGGGTTTAAATCACTGTGAGCAAACAGTCTTATTAGTTGTCCAGTGGGCCATGCCAAATGTTTTTTATCGCTTTGTTATTGTCGGAACTTGCCATGAAGTAATTAGCTGGCTAAGCTAGCTGTCAGTTACTCCGGGGACGGAGCTCACAGCACCGTAGAGTCAAACCTCTCTTCTTCGGGCTCATACTCACTCTTGCCGGGTCTCTGTTATTTTGGTGTCATCGCTGGCTTTCTCTTCTTTCGTCGGCCGGGCTTCGGCTGGGACGTTCACGTTGTTTCCATCTTGTTTGCTGCCTCGTCTGGCTCGCTGCCGAAGCGCCTTGGCCGCCATGTTTCACCAGTGTCAGCTGCGCTGCTCTCCCGAGTCGCGCTTCGGTCATTTTCGCCTCTGTTCGGTTATTGACAGCTCCCGTCCCCCAGAAACATAAATCTGATGTCTTCATCTCATGGACGTTGTGTAGCACTATTAATAACTATTGTATGAAACATAACGTTTTGTGAATAAACCGTGTAGGAAATAAAAACAAGGGACTGATTTAAAAGTGTGATATAATGTGCCAATAGAGATCGTGGTTCTAAAAATCTCTGTTCAATAGAAATATGTATACATCTAACCTCGAGTTTACGTGACCATACGCTACAGATTTCACTATGTAAATTTACACTTGCGACCACCTGGAAATAAACACTCCCCCAATAAAGCCTGTTCTGCAAAAAAAGAAGTTTATTTCTATTTATATTACACTTAGGCCCTACAATTAAAGTTACCATTAAGTTATTGCTGCATATAACCCAGGTCTAAAAAAAAAAGTATTTTTTTCTGACAGTGTTGGCTTAAAAAAAAGAGATCAAGTTAAAGGTACTATCCAGACTTTTCTGTAGTATATATTTAACCTACGTCAACAATTAGTCTGTCAACTACAGAACAACATTCATGGTCAGTTTTTAATCTATGTCAAAGTCTGTCAACAGTTGCTCATCCACCATAGAGTTTACTAATGCCTGCAAATCAGCTTTTGCCTCTTGTGATGTCATTGACCAAAACAGATGCAAAGCAGACAAAGCAGTTTTTTCTCTTCTTCGGTGTATTTTTAAAAACTATACATTTCTGGAAATCATGCCGTAGAAACCCATACTTCATTTACCCACCTGTGTTTATACTGTGGGTGTATATTTAAAAGTAAAAAAAAACCTCACTGGATATTATCTTTAAAATTCGAGACACTATCTCAGCTTGTGAAAAAAGGGCAACTAAGAACAATGGGTCAACTGGTCCTTCTGGGTTGCCCCAATAATGGTTAGACCATAGTAGAATCACAATTAACAGCTTAGCAGCAACATGTCTGTTTACAAGGCCAAATCTGAAGCTCCTGTAAATGACATGTAGTCATAAATATTCTGATCTTGTGATTAAACCTTTACACATTCGAAAAAGTATAAAATCACCTTGAAGCTTTCGCAGATTCATTAACAGGAAGCACAGGTTTTGCAATAGTAATACATAATCATTTAAGTGAGATGGACATCTTACACCTTTACTGCTGCAGAACTGAGTAAGTCAAGCAACACATAGCTGCAGACTAATGATTTAGCTTCATATTAAAAAAAGGTATGGCGTAGAGAGAAAGAATTGTTGCAGCATTGCAAAACAACACATTTATACTACATACAAATAAAAAGAGTATCTCTAGGAAATAAGTATGAGTGACATAAGTTATAGACAGATGAAATTCCTTAAGAGTGTAAATAAGAAGCAAATATTTTTCTATGTGATAAAAGGTGTGAAGAAGAAAAGAAATGTCAAGGCAGATGGGGGTCGATAGTCAATTTGATTCACTGGAGACTGCAGAAAGTAAGTAGCTCCAGAAGGAGGCAGTAGTGCAACAACTAGCAGGATGCAGGCGGATATTTAAAAAGCCTGACAAAATGTTTTGTGCTTATCATTAACTTTAACATTTCAAAATGTATGTTAAATGCAAACAATTCTGTATCCTCCACATTAGTAATCTGTCGCATTAAATTTCATTTGTTCACATTACTCTCAAAGCAATGTCCAAAAATACAGCGACAGCTATTTTTAGCTTCCTGTCATTAATTAGTCTAAAAATAGACAAAACAGGGATTAATACTATCAGGGATTAGGGGATAATTAGACTCTATAAACTATAGACTCTATTGACTCTGTTGATAGTAAATAATGATGGCTTGGAAAGACTTAGACACATTGAATTGATATTTTTAAAAACTGAACAAATAGTTAAACAGATAGCTGTCATAGTTTTATTTATATGTTTACAATAAATTAAAATGAGTAAACAAA
The DNA here is from genome assembly GCA_036173005.1 of Crenichthys baileyi. Lineage (NCBI taxonomy): Eukaryota > Metazoa > Chordata > Actinopteri > Cyprinodontiformes > Goodeidae > Crenichthys > Crenichthys baileyi. The sequence continues at coordinate 547,947 of JAHHUM010002058.1, read as the reverse complement.
GATCACCTGTTTTAGATGCTGGAGTTTGTATTTATAATTAATTAGTTCTGTCACATACTTGGGGTTAAGAAATGTTGGTGATTTTCCATGTTTTGAAAAGGTGAAAAGCTCAGATTTTTTCAAGGTCATTTATTTATCCACTCATGTCACTTAACTTGGGATCGGAAATAAACAGGAAGTCATGACTATCATTAATAAGTAGTGCAGGCGTGAGATTAAATAAGATTTGCTTCTTTCTGCTCCTTAATGAACATGTTCACTGATTACTTCCATTCTTTTATTATTTTTATTCAGATATTTGTTTTATTCATTTTATTCTGTCTGTATTATATTAACACGCCTGAAATAAAGCCTCATAATTATCCTTATCATCATTCCCTACTTTATAATAATTTTCAACTGTCCAAAAATTCAGTTTAAATAAGTTTATTGTATAGTTATAACACAAACATAGAGTCACATTTCAAATGACAACACAACAACCACAGTTTCAACCACTGTAAACGTTTGACTATAGATTTTCAGGTCATCTTTTCCTACGGCTAAAAGCTCATGTTGGAGTTTTTCCTAATGTCTCCAACAGTTTGTGTGAAGTGCTACCTGATTGTGACCTGCAGACGAGACGAGAGTAATACCTCCAGCTGCTTATGAAATCTCAGGGCTTGTGTGTGAGACAGGGCGTGTGTGTGTGAGTGGTAGATGAGTCTGTAGCAGTAACTGGTCTGACTCAGGTCAGGGTGCGAGAACGTGTCGATGAGTTTAACTTGCTCCACAGTTCCGCGGCTTGCCTCTCGGACAATAGCGTAGAACCTTTTCTCCTCCCATGCTGGTCCTGTCCAGAAGCTGATGTCAAAGCTGAAGGACTCAGGGTGCAAGGAAAAAGGCTGAAAAGACGTCCCTGGTGGTGGTCGGAGAGAAAACTGTTTTAGGAAGCGTGGGTCATGGGACCAAAGCAGCCGCCAGTCGGGGACTGAGAACAAGAGAACAGCGAGGAGGTCTAAATTTAGAGATGCACTGACAGTGACGTGCTTGTTGCTGTCAGCGGTGTCGCTTGAAAACACTTTACCGATCAAACCCATCGGCTGAGCTACCAGATGCAGGCCTCCCTCTTCTGTAACTATGGAGACCCCATAGGGAGAGAGGAGCGTTTCCAGCTCATGTAATATCAATTTAACTGGCTCACTTTCCAAAGGGAAAACACCCGTGAGGAGAAGCTCATGAAAGGCAGGCAGAGCCCAAAGGCTGATAGGCACGCTCCTGAACACCACCCCACTTATACCAAACAACAAGCTAGAAGCCCCATTACAGCCCTGACAGGCTTCTTCTTTCTTACTGCCCTCTACGTCAGAACCTTTATCAATTTCCTCCTGAGGTTGTGCAGCATCAATATCTTCCTTGTTTATAAGGAGCTCTTCCAGCTGAGGACGCAGTGATGGACGCAGCATGTAAAGACCCCCTTCCACTTCTAGATTAACATCATGGCAACATATAGGCTGTAAACACTCAGTTCCCTTACTCCACACCTTGTCTGACTTGGAAGGAGATAAAGTAGCTTTTGTGTTTGAGCAAGCAGCATCTTTTTCTTGAACATGAAAGGTGAGTTCTTTCTGAAGTGGATGGATCCAGTAGCACTGCAAGTTGTCAACACCGTGGCATGTGTGGAGCCGTTTGGCCGATATGAGAAAGGGAAAAGGTTCTTCTTTCATGGAGACTGGCCACCGTTCTGCAAAGCCCTCGAGAAGAAAGTCTTGCACCAACTTGACGGGATGGATGGAATCTGAGCAGAGGAACCTCCTGATGAGAAAAGAGGTAGTAAGCACCGGTTGCTTATTTATTACACATCATGAAAGTCTCTTAGTTCCAGTACCTGAATACATAATCACTGAGCTCAGCTGGTATGTTGTAGTAGACCTTCTCCCCTTCAACAAGCTCTTCCATCTGTACTATCTGGACAGGAGTGTAGGAGGTGCTGCGTGAAAACACATGCAGCAGAGCTTTCTCCACATGAAAGCCCTTATCCTGGCTCCTGCACAACAGCAGCACCCCCCCTCGTTAAAACAACGGCGGATCCCAAACACACCGAAAACATGCTGAGGAACACAATCCTACACTGCAACACTCACCTTGGCTTCTTACCTGTATCCAGTGGACTTGTAACTTGGGAGGTTGTCACTTTCAAACGGACGCACAGCGCCGAGGATGAGGTGAGCTTCGGCTGCCATGGCACTCACCTGCCAGCTGTTGTGCCACTCGCGCTTCGGCTGGTCCGCCGGAGTCCCGCCTTGTCCGTTACACAAGGAGACGTGAACCTCCCCGTCCTCAGCCAGAACCTCGACACAACTGGAAGTAAACAAAATAAATAAATTTATATTAAACATCTTTCAGAACTTCTGAAGATTACGATGACCTGGAGGACTGAAAATCTACAGATGCAAAGTATTCATACCATTGACCTCGTCACATTACAACCACAGACTTTTATGTATTTTAATCAGGGTTGTAGCAACATTAAGTAATGCATAATTGAGCATGGTTTTCAATGTGTTTTACAAACAAACTCTGAAAATGCATTTTTATTCAGTCAGTACTTTGTATAAACACCTTTTAGTTTCAAGTATTTTGGGGTATTTCTCTACCAGCTTCACACATTTACAGATTGTCATTTTTCCCATTTAGTTTTTGCAAAATAGGTCAAGGTCAGTCAGATTGGATGGAGAGCGTCTGTAAATGTCATTTTTGGGTCATTCTAACCCATGGATATGCTTTACTTTAAACAATTCACTGAAGCTCTAGTTGTATGTTTAGGGATATTACCCTGATGGGAGGGTGAACTAACTAACAGTTTCCTCACCAAATTGCCCCGTATTTATCTCCATCCATCTTCCCATAAACTCTGAACAGCTTCCCCACAGTAAAACATGTTGGCAGCATCATGGTGGGTTCAAGGGGATATGCAGTGTTAGTTTTCCTTACCTAAAGCATCTTCCATGTAGGCCAGAAAGGCCTGGCTAACTAATATGGTATCTGTTGAGTGTCTTGCTTTTAGATTTAAATAATTTCAGACGTGGTAAATACAAAACCTTTTTCTATGTCCAAATACATTAAACTACAGAATTGCAATGGGGTTTGCTGTCTTTTAACCATGACTGAGAGTTTGTACATTTGGAAAAAAAAACAGAAGAGAATGTTAGGCTTTCAAAACAGGTTAACGGAGTGGTAAAAGTTATCTGTGCTAGGTCAATAAAAGCTTGGGTTAAACATTTAAAAGCATCTCAGCTGATCCTCCTTTATAAAGAAGGCATGACGGAGGAAAAACACTAATGAACAAGACATTTTCTAATAGTCTCTTGTTTAGTTTTAGTTAGTTTCGATTTTTCTTTCTGACCATGAACTTTGCTGACTTCAGTCTGGAGAAGTTTGGTATTTGAACGTGAAACATGTAGGAACCCCGGGATATTTGAAGACCAGGTGATGTATGATGCTGTCATACCTCAGGAAGAAGTTTTTAAGAAGCTCTCTGTTCTTTTTCACCCCACTCTTCCTCCCGCAGTGGGGGAAGTTGAACACCACTCGGTCAAACACACGGCCCTTAAGGAAGGCGCACTCCCCCAGCTTTGTGCAGTCCACCTCAAAAAGGACAGTTCCTCCTGAATGACAAACAAGGACCAAAAGTTATCACAAAAGTACAAAATACAATTAAATTACGGCATGCACCGATAATTGAGCTCCTGGTACCCGAGTCCTTGATGGTCTGGATGTTGGCGGCTGCACCTTCTTGCCGCAGTGCCTCCTCCTGATGCTGCAGACAAGTGGCCGTTACGCTGCTCTCTGATTCAGAGCCCAACCTGCACACGGAGGAGGAAAAGGAGAAGTTCCCCTCTCCCACCAGCAGAACGGACCGTGAAGGTGACATGTCAGACACACTCAAGAGGAGGCTTAAATAATAAATTTCCCCAACAAGTTGCCCTGAAATTTGTTCTGGTTTTTGATGCTCTGAGACAGAAATAATGAAACGACGACAAGCGACAGACACCACTCTCCGTCCTGCTCCAATAACGGTCTAAAGAGAATTCAGAAGCCGCATATTTTAGTTAAACCTACCGCGTTTTCGCATCTAAAACTGGCCCACTTTGATTCTGAAATATTTTTACTTTGTTTTAGAGATAAACAAATGACCTTCCTGTACTCTCCGGCGCCGCTGCGGTACTTACCACCGGAGTCACCTGTGGCAACCAACGCTGGTGTCGCTCATACAGTTGTCCGGCGAGAAACAAATCACAAGCAACGTTACGCAATTTTCCCTGAACTCCCACATTCTATAAACAACAAATCGAGGTCTTATAAATTGTAATAGTCGTTATTCCTATATCGTTGCATACAAATGTGCTAATTGTCAGTCCTCGTGTTTATCTTTATATGTATAGAGGGAAGGCTTTGTAGGAGCGACGCACAGCATCTTGAGCAGGGAGTAATCTGCAGCATCACCTGATCTGCAGCATCAGTTCGCATATTTTTGAGTTAGTCGTTCGTTTAGAAAGAAAATCCCCCCTGACATTGTTTCTGATGTGTGGTTCCCAGTTTCGCTCGGGATTTTAAGGTACTCCGATTATATTTGCAGTTTATAGTGAAACAGCATTCGCCTATACATGCCAGTTTTTACTGATGCTAAGGTCATGCTAGCTAACGGAATTGCTGCACTTGGTAATGGAAACAGCACTTCATTAATAATACATCTACCGTTTCAATTTCCCATTGAATCATGTTATATGTTCAGTTTAATACATTTTAAATTGCTAGTGTCTGTCATCTTCGATTTAAATCTGCTTATTATTCTGTCTGTGGCCAACTCCAGTGTGTTTTATGCTCTACTTATCTTGTTCTCATGCAGGATCCCTTTATAGAAGTGCCTGTACAGGCAGTAGGTATGCAAACAAATGTGTCATAAATTTTCTCTTTGTCTCTATGTGGTTCAGGAAGCTTTGTGCCCACATGGGCAGTGTTCTGGCTTTGTCTTCCAATCCGGGCCATCAGAACTGGCCTTTCTCCAAGGATCCTCTTCCTTCTCGCTGGGACGCACATCCTCCCCACTGGGACCGTCCACCACACTGGGAGAGGAAAGATGGGCGCCTACCCAACCCTGGCAGTTTTCACTCCCTCCACAGGAGCTGCAAAGGTAGCTTTTGCTGCCTTTTTTTTCACGTTTGCTGGTTCCCCCACACGGCTTGTGGCAAACTGCAGACAGGACTACACAATATATTTTCTGCTTTATGCCACTCTTCCATAAAGGCTAGAATTGTAGCATGCATACTTCTTAGTTGTCCTGTTAGCAGATTCTCTCACATGAGCTGTGAATCTGTGCAGTTCCTCAAGAGTTACTATGGGTCTCTTGGCTACCTCTCTGATTAATGCTCTCCTTGCTGGGTCTTTCCGTTTAGGTACACGGCCAGGTCTTATAGGCTTGCTGGTGTGCCATACGCTTTCTATTATCACGTGATGTATTAAACAGTGGTCTGTCAGATGTGCAGTTGTTTTATAACCTAACCTGCTTTAAACTTCTCCACAACATTCTCCCTGACCTGCCTGCTGTGTTCTTTGGTCTTTATGATGCTCTTTGTTCACTAATGTTCTGTAACAAACCTCTGAAGCCTTCACAGAACAGCTGGATTTATACTGAGTTCTATATTTGCACAGATGGGCTCCATTTAAGACTTTGGCGACTTTTGAAGGCAAATTGTTTTACTTGATTTTATTTAGGGGTTTCGGATTAAAAGGGGGGAAGAATACAAACCATGCTTTTTAGATGTCTATTTGGATAAAAAATGTTGTAAAAATGCCAGCACCAGCATGCCGGAGACCATGACCTCTTTTGGGTGCCAGATGGAGCTCCCAGAGGCCAACATGTTTTTTTAGGTAGCCTAAGGTGCCTATAAGTAAGATTATTTATTGTAAAAACATCCAGTGTATCAGACTCCTTATTATGGTATATATCCAGGTATGATCAACAGCCGGTGCATCATTGGAGGTGTGTTGGAGAAGCGTCTGACCCCTGTGATTATGCACTACTTTATGTTGGCCTATCACATAAAATCCCAATAAAATATTTTGAAGTTTGAGGTTGTGAAAATATCTGGAAAAAATCAAGAGGTATGAATACTTAACAAAATTACTGTTTAACATGGTCTTCATGTTTCTTTTTTGTTCTCCCCATCAGATGTTTTTCCACATCAGATTGAGGGTGTCAAGATGATTATCAATAAAACTTTAAGCAGCTTTTTTAAGGTGACTCCTCAGTATTTACATACATACAATAAGAAAAAGGGTTTTATTTTTGACTACAATAATGGGTCTGTCTCCAGGTCAGTCATACTCTCCACCTCAGTGCTGTAAGTCCTTCCTACTATCGGTTCCATGTGGAGCATCTGCAGTCTGATGACTACAGCAAGGACAAGGTTGGTCACTAATGATCAGATATAATTATCACTGCTTTTTGCTGACTGCTCAGACAGGTTAGAGAAGGATGGATTTCCATTGTTCCAGGTCAGGAAAGGAAACAGAGTATCCAAGTATATTGATATTTCCAGGCTTTACTCCCTGTTTTATTTATAACCTGATTATTATCTGAATTTTTATAACAACCAGTCCAACCAATTGCATTTATCCATTCAGCCATTCAGAGAATGACCAATAGCTCAAGAATGAGCAGAAAACTCTGGAATATTAGTTCTGGAAAAGTATGAAGTTTTGATTGGGCATATCGACAGTAAGCCTTGCTTAAATGTTCCTTGTCTTTTCCAATTTTAGGATGCCCCAGCATTGATCGGTGAGATGGACTCTTCAGGTAGTCTGAACGCTCACGCTCTCCTTCATCTCACCGAGCGTGTTCGAGCCAGAACGGTATTTCAGGTCAGTTTCTTAGTGTGTTTATTGGGGCCATTTATGTCCATCTCATGTGCATTATGTATATAAGTCTGAACCTTCCTGGTGCAGAGGTACTGCCTGCAGCTCACACTCTGAACTACGTTTCAGAGCCAGCAGTCTCAGTTTGTAACGTGGCAGTTTGAAACCGAGTACAGAGGGAGCGACTTCACTGCTGCTGTGACAGTGGCCAACCCAGACATCCTCAGAGAGTCAGGTGAGAAACGACAGTCTCAACTAAAAACATCTCTTTAGCATATCAAAAAAATATACCTTTGCTGCAACTAATGATAATTTTGATAATCGATTAATCTTTAGACTATGTATTTGATTAATCTATTAACAATTGAATAGCAAAAGATGCTTAATAGAAGATTTTTTTTACAGGATTTGAATCAGCTGAAGCTAAAACGTGCCACTTAAGGAGTTCTGGATAGAGCATATTTACAGACAATGAAGGTTTTTCATCTTAAATGCAAAATGTATACATTTTTGTACAGTTTTGGCCTAATTACTGTTGTGAGTGGGTTGTTCTTTCAGCAAATGGCATGTTTTAGAGTCTGTATACTCCAGTTAACGATTATTCGATTATTAAATTAGCTGATGATTATTTCAAAAATCAATTAATCACGATTATTCCGATTAATTGTTTCAGTCCTAAAATATTTGTTTGGTAAAGAAGGTGTCAATTCTATGTCCAACTTGGCAATTTGCACAATATTTTACTTTTTTGTTTCTAGTTTTTCATTATATCTTCTTTTAAGTGTTTATTACTTTCCATATGTGGGTCACTGTGGCTCAGTGGGAAGAGTAGTCGTCTTGCAATCCGAAAGTTGTTGGTTCTGCGTATCGGTGTTTGAATGTATGCGTGTTTGTGAGTGCGATTGGGTGAATATGGAAAGCGTTTTGAGTGGTCAGTATGACTGGAAAAGCACTATATAAATTCAGTCCATTTACCAAATGCATCGTGTGTACAGTCATCCTGGTGGCACATTTCCTGCAGAGTGTGTCATCTGGCCTGGTGTTGGGAGGGGAACTGGTGTACCACCGAGGACGAGCAGAGGAAGGAGGAATTCTGACTCTGGCTGGACAGTACTCAAGTGAGATGTTTTTTTTACAGCACACTCCACCTTTATAGGCACCCTAGCTGAGACTCATCCTATGAGGTTTCACAAGGTTGGAGAATATATAGTGAGAAATGTCTTTGACCAATTCTCTCTTAATAATCTCACTAGATCATTTCTTATGCTCTCTTTTCTTCAACTTACAATACTGGTTTTCTATAGGATTTAGACCCATAGACTAACATGGCCTCTGAAGAAGGTGGATTTTGTGTCTGATGAATCATCTTGAGTTCATTGTTTTGAATCATCCTGCAGAAAGACCCATTGATAACAGGTTTTCGGTTTTGTAATCCAGCTCATTCAGTTACTTATCCCTCCTCATTACCACTCCTGCCACTCATCTGTTTTTTCCATTACTTAAGCTCATGTTGCTCATTGTCTTTCTGCTGGATTTTTCCGTTGCCATGTCTGTTTTTGCCCATGCTCCAAGTCCTGATCTCCTCAAAGTCACACTGTAAGTTTTGCTTTGTGTTTCCATTAAAATCCTTTAACCCACCCTGCCGCTCAGGAGCTTTAGTCTGGACCTTGGTCGCAGTGTGTCATCCTTTGGAGTCCAAGTTCCACACATTTCTATTTGTGACAGTAGGACAGAAAAGCCTTTTTCTGGCATAATTTCTAAAGAACCTGTTGCCAGGTACATAGCTTCTAATTGTTGTCATGGAGACGTGGTGGTTAAGGATGCTACTAATTGTTGCACCTCTCTAATGGCAAGCTTTGGGGAATTTTTACCTTTGTTACCAATGGCAAGGAAAATATGGGTCTTCCTCTGGCCTAGTGGCCAGTTGCAAAAAGACAAAAAGGTGTATCTGTCATGTTAAATTTATATCCCACAGGATCAGAGAGTCATGGGTTACTAAAGAAAAGTTGCTAGAAAGTGTCATCAACCTAAAAATGTGTGGGGAAAAAGCTCCAGCTACATTTATTTTATAGGGAATTTTATAGGTGACAATAACTATGGCTCCTGTAATTTTGTTTAAAAAGCTGCAATTATAAAGATTCTGTTTTAGGCTTTTGGAAACATTTTCACCAGCATATTTGGAAGATTTGTGCAAATCGACTAAATATCTTGTGTTGCATTTTGCTGCTTATTTTATTAGTAATGTTTTTCTTTATTTTAACCCTTGTCGCCATGCAGGACCAAACTGGGTTGCAACCTTTAATGCTGGCAAAGGGGGCGCCCATGCTAGCTACTATCACAGAGCTAACAAACAGGTATGGACATTAACAGCTTAACTACGATGTTTGTGTGCAACATGCTAAGGTGAATTTGTGTTGCCAGATCCAAGTTGGCGTGGAGTTTGAAGCCAGCACCAGGACGCAGGAGACCACGACCTCCTTTGGGTACCAGATGGACCTCCCAGAGGCCAACATGGTTTTTCGAGGTAGTCTAAGGTGCTCAAAAGTAAGGTTACCTATTGTAAAAACTTCCAGTATCAGTCTTCTTATTATGGTATGTATCCAGGTATGATCAACAGCCGGTGCATCATTGGAGGTGTGTTGGAGAAGCGTCTGACCCCACTTCCTGCCACCCTGATTATGGGAGCCTTTGTGAATCACAGAGGTGACAAGCTGCAAGTCGGTCTGGGCGTCAACGTGGGATGACGCTCCATCATACTCAAGCTGGATATATGAAGGGACTGTCAGGATATCAATCTAGAGACCTATGTTTGAGCTTTTTTTAAATGCACTGACCTGAAGGGTGCATCACCTGCACCAACTGTTCCTGATTGTTTAACTCCATGTATCTCACCTTGCAACCTACCTCTCAATAACAAGGTGATGTTTTCTGATAATGGTGAAAGCTCTGTGCCAGAGGAATGGATGCTACTCTAGAAGGGTGCATCACCCTCTGTGTTATAAAAGGTGAAAGGAAAATTGTACAGTATACTTAGAATATCAATTTTATACTGCAGGTAGTCATGACGAAATGTATAAATATATAAAATAACAAAACTTTACTTCCTGTTTTAATGAATTAACTTGAATTTATGTATTGCTCATTCTGCAAGCTGTTTCTAAAGGGAAATACAAAAAATATGGTGTTTTATTATTTTTTAGGAAACTTCTGGTCAAGAATTCAGCTGCGAACAACAGAGTCAAATGAAAATGTAACATTTTTGTCTGATCTGTCTTTCAGGCTTAATGGGCCGTCTGGTTTATAATCTATTCAATTTATTTCAGGTTTGCAAGGATTCCCTGGCATTAAAAGGAACTAACTGGTTAGATATTTGAAAGTTATTTGCCTGAAGCTAATTAAAATTCTCAAATGCAATAGAGACAGTAAGATCATGTCTGTATTAGTTTTTGTCAGCAGTTGAGTTCATGCTGATATTAGTGTGATCCCTAAAGAAACAGAGGAGCCCGCTAAGGAATCTGAGGGCATCTATGCACAAAAAGACATTTGTGTCTTATATGTTTGCTGAAGAAAGCGTGTAGAAACACGACTCTGGCATTTTCAGCCCCATTTCCCAATTTCCAAATATAAATCTGTTATGTATGTTTTGTTTAATAGGAGCATGGATTGAGAAGCAAGAGAGAACGTCCTTTTTTCTGATACAATTTATTAAGATGTTATTTATGTCGAGACCCCTGTTTGCCTTTAAAAAAAGCAGCTGATACGGTCCCTCAAACATTTATTGCCACATATATTTTATGTGATAAACCAACATAAAAGTGCGTAGTAGTGTAGGTGGAAGGAAAACCATGATTTTTTATATTTTTCACAACTAAAACTTTGAAAAGTGCAAGTGAATTCAACAAGCCCTCTTCTGACACCTTTAAATAAAATGAATGCAACTTAACGCCTTCTGAATGGAGGCCTTAGAGATTAGAGAATATTATTGATCAAACAGCATAGTGAAGACCAAAGAACAGAGCAGACAGGTCAAGAGGCCCTGGGTAACTCTGGAAGAGTTGCCATGCAAAGTGTAACTCATAGAAGAACCACAGCTCATTTGGGAGAATCTGTCAGTAGGACAATTATTCATAATGTAGTCCACAATCTGGGCTTTATAGAAGAGAGGCAAGAAGAAGGTTGGAAAAAAGCTATAACGAAGCAAACCATATAGTTGGCACAGCAAATATTTAAAAACGTAGATGGTGGAAAACTAAGCCAGAACCCACTATCCCCAAAAATAAATCATGCTGTGGGGATTCCTTTTAAAGCCGGGACAGGAAAAATGGAGGTAAATTCAAGGGAGTCCTGGAAGAATATCTGTTAGCTGCAAAAGACTTGAGACTGAGGCAGGGATTCACCTTCAGGCAGGACAACAACCAACGCTGAACTTACAGCCAGAGCTACAATGAAATGGATTAGATCAAAACATATTTGTGCGTTAAAATGGCCCAGTCAAAGATCAGACCTGAACCAAATCGAGGATCTTTGGCAACTCTTTACAATTCAGAAAAATATACACAGACTCTCTCATTCCAAACCTACTGAGCTATTTGGCTTAAGCTGTAAGAACAGCAACATTTAATTCTGCAAGTCGTTCACTTATGGGGAAAGGATAAAACTACTATACTTGACATTTCTTACCAAAATTTTCTTTTTTATTCTATTGGATAGTGACTAAAACTAATCTAAAATATTAAATAAAAACAACTGGTCCGAAGGTGTAGAAACAGATAAAAAAATTTCCCTCCGCACATCTATGGACAGCACTATTTCTTTAAAGAGGACTCATGGTTATTTTTAGCTCTTTTTCTGACATACAGCTTTGCATGATTCACAGCAGAAAAAAAGATCTTCTCCTGACCCTGTGTACTGACCATAACTTCTTCCTGCATGAAGCAGGCAACTTTAAATAGAAAACTGAAGGAAACGATCTGTTTCCCTTTCTAAAGAAAAAAGAAAAAACTGTTTCCAGATGGTAAGAAAATCACTTAAGAATTTAATATTTTCATATTAAGTCTACAATTATGAATATACTGTACAAATATACACACATACAGAAAGGTACATTCAGATATTACTGTACTTTTGTAAACATTTAATGTTGATATTGATCATATTGTCCATTTTCTGGGGCCAAATGACCAGTAGCAAAATCTGGAGGCTGTTTCTTATTTGTCCTTGAATAAAGAAGAAAAGAATCCCTTTCTTCCTTCACCCCTTACTCTCAAAGACTTGCTTCTTTGGAGTCCACCCATCTCCTCATTCTCTTCCTGGTCTTTCTTCTTCTTCTCCCCTTCCCTCTGCAGCACCTGTTGATTGATGACAAAGCGCATATCCTCCTGCAGACGGACAAATTTGTAGATTTTAGAAAGTACTGATATGAGGTGTCATCATTTAGAGCTTACACTACCTTACCAGAGGAAACTATAGTTACTTAATTTCATAAGAAACGTCCAAATGTTGTTGGAATGTTAAAGATCTCAAAAAAGCTTCCCATCAAACTAATGTTACACCCACTTATCCCACTTATCCCTGCAGGGTAGTGGGCTGGGTACACCCTGGACAGGATGCCAGTTCATCACAGGGCAATACAGAAACACGCCGGACAAACAATCATGCACACCGGTCATACCAGAGGGTAGTTAAGAGAGACCGGTTAACCTAACAGTCATGTTTTTGACTGTGGGAGGAAGCTGGAGTACCTGGAGAGAACCCAGGCATGCACAGGGAGAACATGTAAAGTCCATGTCTAAACATCCTGGGATGGGATTGAAGCCAGGTCCCTATTGCTGCTAGGCAAGAGTTGTAACAACTGTGCCAACGTGCAACACTACTTTTGATAGAATTCATGCATTCATTTATTCACTTCATTTATTCACTGAATCATAGGCTGAGCATTGCCACTGGGTAATTAGATATTTTATACATCAAGTCATTTGTGAAACTGAGAGAAGAGAAATGCTTGGACATTGCTGATGGCGTTCCTCAGGGATTGGTTTTGGGTCCTACTTTGGGTACCAGATGGAACTATGCTTTTATACACACACCCAAGGATGGACAGCAATTACTGTCATTTTGCAGATTGCATAAATATTTTTTGTTCTGAGTGGGGCTTACTAGTATGGAAGCATAGAGCTGTAACCTAAACAAAAGAAGAACAGTATTTTAATTAGGTGGCAAAAGATTATGGCATTCAAGAGGGAAAAATGTATTGCTCTAAGAATATCTTTTGGGCAATATCTGGTTATTACATGAGCTATATTACATGTTCAAAATAAAGTCTTCAATCAATCAACACCTTTATTCACAGACTCACCTGCCAGGCATCCAGCTCTTGGGACAGCACCACCTTGTGTCTGATGGTGTTGAGAAGCTGCTGAGTCAGTGATTCTTTCTCCTGACGAACTTTGGCCAGTTCACTCTCTAGAGAGCTGGATATAAAATGTAAGAATGAGCCTTTAAATAGTTTTTTAGCCATAGAACTGAAAAAAGACAAAGAAATTCTACTAAATCATGAAGGGGTTTATGTTGCAGCATCACCTGTAGCTCGGCTTCTCTGGGCTGCCTCTGAAGCCCCTTATTTCGTTCCTCAGAGACTCGAGCTCTTTTTGCTGAGACTGGAGCTACAAAGACACAAAATTATTCAAATTAAAGTTTCAGTTTCTTATGTTAATAGATTTTAGGAATATCTATATAAAAATAAATTACAAAACACCAGTTTTTTTATATAAGTGTTACATATATATTTTTAAAACATACACATTCTATAATGGTTTCAAATTTGTATGTCAAGACAAAAATGTAACTTCATTTAAATTCATGCCCCCATCGAACACATATTACATTTGTTATTTAGCTCTTTTTACTGTCTTGTTTCATGTTCTATTGCTGGCCAGCCCCAAATGATGCAATTTCCTCTACTCTAGAGACCCGATGCGTTATTTAAATGAATGTTGAACTGGTATGTAGACTTTAACAGACCTCCTCCTTTAATGCTTGTATTTCTTCATCTTTGGCCTGCAGTGCTGAGGAGTGAGCCAGGAGAGCCTCTGTGGCCTATAAATCATATAGAGCATAAAATGTTTAAGCAGATTTTGTCATTATGTTGGCATCTGTGCAAAGTTTCCAACAAAAATCAATTGTGGACACCAGTTAGTAGCAGGGGCTTTTAATAAAAGGAATGTGAGTAGAGGATCAGAGTTAACAGTCACTTGCTGGGTTAGACTGTAACGTTACTGCATGCCTGTTTCTGTAAGTACCTGTGATTGCTGAATTTCACTGAGTAGAGACAAAGGTTGTGTGTGCGTAGTGTCCAGGAGGCTCTCCTCTCCGAGGCTCAGAGCTTTTTGTTGTAAAGAGCGATTCAAGGTGCGTAACTCAAACACAACCCCCTGCTCCTGCTCTATCTATGTACACACACACACACACACACACACACACACACACACACGCACACACACACACACACACACACACACGCACACATTATAAGAAATAAGCAGGAGGACCATGCAGGATTTGGAAGCAGCTGTGTTAGTTATTTCTGTTAGTAATCAGTAGTAGTATTAATATTAGGATAGCTGTGATTCTAATGCCTGATCCCCACCTCAGCTTCCTTCTCAGTCAGTTTAACGTGGAGCTCTGACAGTCTGTCCCTCAGTCCGTCTCTCTCCACACGGAGCCTCTGGCTGTCCTCCTCTGAAGCTTTTAGCTGTCTGTCCATGTGTGACAGCCGCTCCTGCAAAACTCTGTTCTGTATGAAAAAAATGGAGGGAGAATAGTCAATTTCCAAAGACAGAGTGATATAGAAAGTTGGATTATGTTTCTTCTAAACTTCTGAATATATTTGAATTTACTTTTTTACATCAAATGTAGGTGGTTAGAAACAATATTATCTATACTACAATACTATAATGTGCATTATAGTGAGTTTTTGTTTTAAAATTTTATTTTAAATGTTTAAATGGGAATCTGCACTATTTAGTAGCTACTCAGGATTGATTAATACTCAGCTAATGCCCTGCACCTATGCGCTATCTGGACATATTTCATGAACATTTTGACCTTCAGTCCTTTACCATACCAAATATACAAAGTGCACAGTTGTGTTGTGAAAACATTAGTTGTCCCCTTACAGATTACTTCTATTTTGCCACAGTTAAATTTTCCAGAGCATCACAGTAATTGTAATATCAAAAAATATAGCCGGTGTAAATATGGTTTTAAACAATGATTTTATTTTTTAAGTTAAAAAAGCTAGCCAAACGAACCAGGCCCAATGTGAAAAGGTGATAACCCAGCTTTCTTATTCAGTTTCACAAACCAAACCCAGACTTGACTGGGTAAAAAATTGAATACATGGGAGAGCTCCAAGGCAACAGCCACAGCTGACCAAAAAGAACATGGCTTTCTATTTGTTCAGCTGTGGTTGACTCACATTTGCCAGAAAAACATATTAAACAACCCTAAGAAATTTGGGAAAAAGTTCTGTGGACTGTGGTTAGCATAAAGCTAACATTTCTCTTTGCAAGAACAGTCAAACAGAGCAGTGACAGTATGATGGTCTGTGGCTACTTTGCTGCTTCAGGACCTGCACGACTTTGCAGTATTTAATGGAACCATGAATTCTGCCTTCTACTAGAAAATCCTAAAGGAGAGTACTTGGCCATCAGTTCTTGACCTTAAGCCTAATCGTTCCTGGGCTGTGCACCAGGACACTGAAAGCCCACCAGCAAGTCCACCTCTGAATGGCTTTAGGAACTTAAATGAAGGTTTTAGATTGATCTAATCAAACTCTGGACTTAATCTGATTAAGGTGGTGTGGCATCACTTTAAAAAGGCCATTCTTCCCTAAAATTCTTCAGCGTAGCTCAAAAGAAATAATTCTGGAAAGAAAAGTGGCAAAAATTGCTCAACAATGATGGAAAAGACTTATTGACAGTCATTGCAAATGCTTGATGGCAGTTGTTGCCACTAAAGGTTATTAGGTTTAGGGGTCAATTATTTTCTTCTTTGAATTTGCTGTAATCTTTGTCTTATAGTAATATTAGTTTGATGATCTGAAACATTTACCTGGGACAAAAAAGCAAAAACATGAGAAATCTGCAAGGGGCCAAATACCTTTTATACCACTTTACTTATACAACTCTAATAATACCTCAGCTTGCATATTTTCTAATTGTGTGTGGCTGATATTTCGGTTAAAAGATGACTCCTCCATCTCTTCTCTGAGGGCGCGGAGCTCAGTCCTCAGGGAGTGCTCCAGTGTTACAGCCTAGACACGTGTGGGAGAAGCAAAGCTGTGAAACCTGTTGGTCTGCATAGCAGCCAGAAAATGTTCATATGATGTGACTCAACACAGACAAAAACTATCCAACCTCAGCGAGCTGCTCCACCAGCCTCTGGTTGTGATTGGCCAACTGAGCCATCTGCTCGCTATCATCTTTGCGCCGGTCCCGTCCCTCGCTGTGGTATTTCTGCAACTCAGCCCGCAGAGAAACTAAATCTGCAGTGAGCTCTGACTCCTTCTGCCCAGACTCCAGTTCATTCATGTCCAGCTTCCTCTGCAGGACATGCTTCTCCTGCTGTAAAGCCTGAGACAAAAAAACTGCACATTAACCAACCTCATGGCATCAGTAAGGAGTGTATAAATATTAGCAGACTGAGCCTAAGGCAGGAGCGAACTAAACCACTGCGTAGGGCCCACAAACCTTCAGGGGCCTCCAATTAATGCCTGGATTTTAACACACTGTAGATCTAACATATGAATATTTTTATTTTATATTTATATTTACTTTGTAAGGGTGCAAAGAATAATCATTGTTTGATTGTTGTGTTACCATAGGTACACTCTGATGCTACGAGTTTGATTTTTTTTCGTTCGAGCTTGGCTTTTTCACAAAAACAGCTCATCAAATAATAACCAGTTATCCATGATTGACTTTAAGCTCAGGCAATTAAACCCGGTCCCCTCTCCCAAATTCCACCAAATCTGTTCAAAAACACTGCTGGTGGTGGTGATGGTGATGTTTTCAACAGGAAGAGGGGCTCCAAATCTGTAGACAAGTTGGAGTTAGATTTACTGTGTGTTTCTTGTGTGCTTCCATAATTAGGTTTTTGTTTTTTTTTGTTTTTACATAATTTACCTTTATTCCTTTGAGTCCTTTTTGTCTTATTGTTTTTATATACTAAATATGGTTTAGCTAAGAAAAAATAGGCATACGAAAATCCAGAGCTATATTCCAGTTTTTGAATTGTCTATTTTAGAGAAGAGTGGAGCAGAAATCATGCACAATAACAGCAGTGTGGATCTATACTGATTTACTGTTTCTTAAACAAATAATAGATAAAAGCTTTCTACATGCAGCAATTTGACCTGACAGCTGAATTAAACTAAAAAGAGCCAAGTGATATTTTATTTCCCAAGAGAATTTGCAATGTAGTATTAATTAAAATATATATATTTAAAAAACTTAAATAATATTACTAATACTTGATCAAACATTTGGTGAGGAGAGGAGAGGCATGACTAAAATCTGAAAGTCCTGAATGCATTTCGGTGTTTTGTTTGCAGCCAACTTTACAACTGAACTGATGAGGTTAGATTCAGCATTGGAAGGTTAATATAGTGAACTCTTTAAGTTGCAGGCACAAGGAGAAACCAGGACCCAGGGCCAGGTTTAAGGGAATGTGGGGTGCCTGGCCTATTTTGCTACAAGTTTCTTTTGCCTTTGCAAATTACAATACATTGGTATTGTGATACATATTAATTTCAAAGTTTTTTTTTAGACCTTGATCACACCAAATTAGAGTTTTCTCAAAAAGTTCTTTTCATTGTTCTGTTCTGAAAGAACATTTCTTTGAGATCATTATCTCAAAGAAATGTCTACGTCGATCCATTAACAAAAAAGGAGTGACCCACAATGTGACATATGAAGAAGCAGGCTTGGAGCATGCACCTGATATTTGCTGGGGTTAGGTTTTTGTTTTTAAGATTGTGAATTTGTAATAAGTTTATTTTGTTTGATATGCAAACGTATAACGGTGAAATAGGCTTATACCAGCTTTACAAAATCTCCATTCGTTTTAAAAAATAAAAGAAATTTGAAAACAATTGGTTTAGGGCCACAAAACCTCAGGATCTAAAAACAATGGGCACACATCAGTTTCCAGGAACCCTTCACAGAAACATCTAAAGTCAGATTAGAAACCACACAGGTGTTGGATTATGAAATCTCTTTCTGCAGCTGAGCCTTGGTGGAAAACATGGTGATGCCTTCCCAAGATTTTGTGTCCTGTGCTGCACTCCAAGATTATCAGTTTGATTTGTCATTGATCTGAAACATGCAACAAAGAAAATAAACCATTTCACCCTTCCCTCCTTCCTGTGTTTTTTGCACCTCTTACATGTGTGACAAGTTGACAATTCATCTGGATTCATTTTTTTTTCATTTATTACTTGTGCTTTGCAAAGCTCCACAGTGGAGAAGTGGGGCTAACAGATACCTGGTGAAACATTGCCAGTATGTCCTAGGGATAGCAAATATATTGCAAAGGTCCCTCATTTTCCTTTTCTGAAACCAACCACGAGTTTTCTTTGTTGTGTGTTCGGAATCATTGTCCTTCCAAAAAATCCACCATTGTTTTAGATTCTTATCAAGAAGGTCCCTGTACATTGCTTTATTCATCCTTTCTTCTTTATTTGAAGTTTGGTGGTATTATCTGCTGAAAAATAGACCCACAGCATACATTTATTGGTGTAGTGCTTTCTGGAAAACGCGCAGCACTCATCACTCGTCACATCCCAACGAGCCCAGTTTTGGTCATCTGACAAGACTGTATTCTCAGTGTATTTAACTGGCTGGTTCAAATGTCTATCCTTTCATCAAAAGAGCTTTGGAGAGGCACAAGCGACAAACAAACAGGCACTTTCTGACCAAGGGGTAATTTAGAGAAGCCAATTAACTTTGCAAGTGTTTTTGGACAGTGGGAGGAAGCGTACCTGGAGAAAGCACACATACACGGGGGGGCATGCTAACAACATTCCTTAGCAATGTTGTCTTGCAGCAAGAAGGTCCCTTGGCCTCTTGTCCAAATGTTTAAACTTGAATCGAACTGCAGGACTCATTCCTCTGTAGTGGAGTCCTGTGCAGTTAAGTGCATTCGAAATTGTTTTGTGAAAACTGTTTTGCTTATTCCAGGTCTTTCGGAAACTCTGTGCGAGTAACACTTAAACAATGGCTGTGATACATTTTTTTGACCTTCCTGATTATAGCCATTTTGTAGAATAGATTGGCAATAGGAAAGCTTTTTTATAGACAATCAATTAGGACTAAATTATTAACTGACAATGACAGGTCGTATAACTGCTTTTAAATAGTGACAGATTTCAGCCATTTTCCTGGCTCAATGGCTCTTTGCAGCTTATTTTCTTTATCTATTTAATAAACTTTCCAGTGTCATTTCACCTTTTTGCAAATAACTACAGTGGGGAGAAGAACTATTTGATACACAGCTGATGATGCAAAACATGTAGAAGTCTTTAATTTTTACCATAGGTACTCTTCAACTGTGAGTCACAGAATCTAAAGCAAAAATCCTGGCAAGTGGATTCCTGGAAACTTATGTGAAGTTCATGCCAATTGCCTCATTAGAAATATATTTACTGAGAAAAACATCAACATGTTCAGTTGTTGTTCAACCGTATGGTTAGGGGTAAGAGTGTAGGTTTTACTTCATTTACCCAGATACAGCATCCAAACTAGTGTTTAAATGCTCATTCAATGTTTTCATAAAAGATAAGTTTAGTGGAGAAATCTGAAGAAGATGCCATAACACAACACGTTGCTACTGTTGCAGCAAGCTTTCATTCCAGACCTATTTGTCACCATTGGGGGATTATCATTCAGTAACCACAATTTCTATTTTCATAGGTGGACTAACCCTAAACAATACATTTTATACTTTTAAAACTATTACATGTTCTTTTTTATTTTACCTTAAAATCTCCTTACCTCTACCTCTCTCTCTCTCTGCTGCAGAGTTTCTGCCAGCTCCTCATTCTTCTCCAGCAAAGCCTGTCCCAGCTCTGCAGCCAGTATCAGGTCTGTCTCTATCGCTCCCCCGCCATCCACACCGCCGGCGGGGGACGAGGTTGACTGTAGAGCAAAGGACAGAGATACCGAAGAGGAAGAGGAGAGAGGAAAGAAGGAGTCCTCCAGACTAGGCGAGGGAAGGCTATTTTTCCTGGGAGTGAACATGACTGAAACTTGTTAGCTTGTAGGCATTAGTGTGAAACCATCACTTCCTTGGCTGTTGGATGATTTCTCCAGAGTCAAACAGGTGCATGAGGAACACCTATGCCTTATGCTTTCATTGAGTTTCCCACTACATTCCTCAAAGGCCTCGATGCTGCAATCATTCAAAGCTTCTGAGAAATCTGTAACAGCAAGAAAACAATGTGGAAAATCTTAGAACGACTTAGCATGATGTTGTTGTGGTTGTTTTCCGGTGATATTATCTAACAGCTTTACACAAGGAGGTCTTTTGTCTGACTGGTGATTTGGTTTCTCTGACTGAAAAAACAGCTCCTCTATTTTCATTGTTCTTGCTCCCCTCCCTAAATTCCACAGGCAATGTAAGCAGAGCGTTTCAGACCCAAGGTTTAAGGAAATATAAAGGTTTCAGAAAAACTATGAACATAAAAGACTTTAAATGTTCCATGTTTTTCCACACACTTTAATGAATGTTCTAATACAAATTTCATTCAAAACACTATTGCCTTCTGAGGTCATCCTGTCAATTCTTTGACATAACACTCTCCTGTTAAAGCCATTAAACCAATACATTGTCCAAACCTAGTTTAAAACTTACTGTAGTGTGTGAAATTATTCAAATCAGAAGATCAGACAGATACCAACTTAATCTGGCTAAAAGAAGTAGAAAGAGGTCTGTCTTACCTGACGGTTCCCAGTCAACTCTGGTCGACAAGAACAGTCTTCCTGTTTGGTGTTTTGTGTTTCTGTGTGTGTGCACGTTTTGTCTGTGTGTCTGGGAGTATTTGCGCAGGAGAGGTTCAGCTGGTTTCCTTGGCAGTGGAAACGTACGGTATGTAAATACAAGCTGAGGGCCACACCTCCTCCAGAGTTACAAAGTTGTAAAGGAAACATGCAGAGAGTCCAATGAAGCAGATACCACTTGGACATCTAGTGGTTGAGCAGGGATATTAAAAGGCAGATTAACTTTGAGGAAGTTGCTGCCTGAACGTTCTGCAGTCTTGGGTTCTGGTAAAGAGGGATAGAAAGAGATTAGGACACAAGTAGGGGTCTGTCAGCTGCAGCTGGCAACTCCTTCTCCTCCTCCTCCTCCTCCTCCTCCTATCCTGTTTACCTGCTTAGAATGTTTCAAAGGAGCTCTCTGTTCATTTATGAGGAAAGGGGCAGGGAGAGTGTACAAGAAAGAGCAATTGACATTCCATGTTCCTTCAGGAGTCAGCAAGCAGAAAAAAGTGGAATACAAAGCAAAGCAGGACCCTCATCAATCATAAACAACTCTTTTTGTTTTAGTAGGTGTTTTCTGCATGCTGAAATGGCTTTCAGACTCTTCTTTGCTCTCTCTGTGATGCTTTTCCTGGCAGCCGGAGAAGCTGGAAAGCAGATGCCCAAACTATCAAATAAGAAACTCTGCGCTGACTCAGAATGCAGTCGTAAGTAGCAACACCTTCTGTTTCTTCCTTGCTTTGGTTACCAATTATATTATCTAACAACTAGAACAGATGAGAGATCAATGCTGAGTTTTTAATAAGATGTGCATATAGATGAAACAAATATTATTTTATCTTAATGGATTAATTGAGAATGATTTAGTTACACTTATGTACACCCAATATTCAATGTCTCAGAAAATTCAAACACTAAATGTTATCATCTACAGAATCATATGGAAGATTGCTGACTTGACATTTGTCTAGCAGTCACTGACAACCTCCATGAGGAGGGTAAGATAAAAAAGGTCATTGACAAAAAGCATGGCAGTTCACATATTGTTGTATCCAGGCACATGAATGAATAGTTGGAGAGAAGAAAAACAGGTAGCAGAAAAAGGTGCACAAGCAACAGAAATAAAGCACTAAAAGTACTATAAATGAAGCCCATTCAAGAGTGTAGGAGAGATTCGGAAAGCGAGGATTGCAGCTCGAGTCTGCTTCAAGACCTACCAAACACAGGCATGTCTAGGGACGTAGCGACAACTACTACATTCATGGATCTAGACAGGGCCAACAGGGGGCAGTGCCCCTGTAGAACTGATCCTAGCCCCTGTTATGGCCCCTGTACTGGAGACATAATACAAAATCAATTCCTTATGATAATATGAGGAGGCACGGAAACCGTTACTGATTGGTCCTTTGGAGCAATTTAATTTTTACTTTAATAACAAATAAAAAATTAAGGTGTTTCACTTTTAGCCTCAGCCATATTGAGACAGGGTCACAGTTTTTATCTGCTAGATCAGGGGTCTGCAACCTACAGATATATTAAATGAGCCACAAGTGGTTATGTGGCTCACTTAATATATTAGATATATTATTCCGGCATGACCTGGCACCTGCCCACACTGCAAAAAGTTCCAAACCCAGGGAGCCCCAACTAGGCCTGCACAGTGATGCAGTGGTTAACACTGTTTTCTTGGAGCAAGAAGGTCCTAGGTTCGACTCCCGCCCAGGGGGCTCTCTGCATAGAGTTTGCATGTTTCACTTGTGCCTGCGGGGGTTCTCTCCAGGTACTCCGGCTTCTTCCACAGTCCAAAAACATGACTGTTAGGTTAATTGGCCTCTCTAAAATTGCCTTTAGGTGTGCATGGTTGTTTTTCCTGTTTGTCCCTGTGTTGCCCTGCGATGGACTGGTGACCTGTCCAGGGTGTACCCCGCCTCTCACCTGTAGACCGCTGGAGACAGGCACCAGCTCCCCAGTGACCCTGTATGGGAGAAGTGGGTATAGAAAATGGATGGATGGAGCCCCAACTAAGTATTAGGTGCATATACTGCACAGAATATGGATGTACTTACAGAAGGTTCAAAGTTTTGTATTAGTCTATTGTAATATTCAAATTGTTTGACAAAAGTAAGCCTTAATCATCGAAGTTAACAGAAATGAAAACTTGAAACATATCCCTCTGTGAGTAAGAAGTCAACATTTTTTTTTTGAACGTAATTACTAAATAAAAATGATTTTCATTTTTTAGAAGTAATATCACTATTACAGACCGGAAAATCCAACACAGTCATCCAAACCCCCACAAATCAAACTATATTCTTACACAGATCCAATCCTGATGGCCCGCGCGCTGCAGGACTACTACCCTGGAGACTGCAGGTTCATCCCTATCCGACAGGGGCAGCTCGTCTATGTTTATGCAATGCTGAAAGACAGAGGGAATCTCTTCTGGGCTGGCAGTGTGAGTAAAACAAAACATATTCGTAAAATGAATTGTAACCTTAATATACAGCATTCATACTTCTTAAACATCACATTACAACCACAAGTACACATCATTACAGCATTTTATTAGGATTAAATGTGACTGACCAACGCAAAATAATAGTTAATGAAAATCTGAGAACTTTCTTAGCCTTAACAAATGGGGTTTTAGCAAAGAAGACAGACAAGATGAAAGAGAGGCATGGTTGAGAGTGAAATGGCTTATGTTGGCCATCATCTTTTTGATGATCAGAAACATTTACATGTGAGAAAAAAAGCAAAAACAGAAGAAATCTGTGCAGAGTCAAATACTTCCTCACAGGACTGTAGGTGATTGTATCATGCAAAAAGGTGGAGAATATCAATGAACATACCAAATTAGCCTGGTAATCATAAAAAGGAGTATGCTGGACTCCTTTTAAAAGATATAAACCTCCTACACACCTAAATGAGTCCACATTGTAAATAAATATTTAAATAAAGTATTAATCACTAAAATCTGATTTTAGGGATATAGGTGCTGTACAGAACAGAATGAACAACCAAGGGGGAAGCAATCAGTTAGCGTGTCTAGGTCCAAAGTTCTCAAACTGTGGTGCCACTGGTGGTATTTGGGTTGCAGAAGACATTTTGGTATTATTTCCAAGGTAAAATAGATTTTTATCAACTGCAATGCTAAGTTAAAAAGATAAGTTATTCAAGCAAATTCTTGGCTCATCAGAATCAGTCTTTCTCTCCATATAAACTGAAGCAGAGAAATGTGAACCAAGAACAAGTGCTAAGGTCAATTTATGACATGTGAGATTTGCTAAATCATTTGCTTGACAAGGCTAGCTACTATTAGCAGTGGAACCTAATACTATGTGTGGCCAAAACCACAGCCATAAGTAATATTCATATTTTACACTTGCATAGAACTATGTAAGTGAAAGATTAAACTAGACACAAATCACCAGAAGTACAAATAACTACTTTTTATATGAGATAGCTCTACATTTTAAATACAAGGAAACTGTATTGGATTTTGAGGTTGAGGTTCCTTATTAATTATACCGTTCCTGCTTCAATTCTGACTTCAAGAGAACTCTCTGTTTATTTTTCCACCTTTAAACTTGGAGATATACATTTCTGAGTAAAAACAGAACTAATGTTTGAACCGCATCCTTCAACAAGTCATGCAGGGCTAATGGACAATAATTATTTGTTGTTTTTTTGTGACAACACACAAAAAAGTAAAAACGTCCTCTTGTTTTGTTGCAGTAAAATGCCCCTCAAGACTGTGGTACTCAGACAACCAGGAGTTTATTGAGATGGTGCGTGTAGTAAAAAGTTTGAGAAGCACTAATCTAGATATTTTGTTACTGCAGGTACAAAACACATATTATGGAGACCAGGAGGCTCGCATTGGTCACTTCCCCAGTAGCGTTGTGGAGGAAACACATGCTCTCATGCCAGCAACCACTGAAGTTAAAACAACCGTAAGTGAACCAACAGTTCTGTGCGTATGCATAAATGCATCTATGTTGTGAAACCTTCTTTTAATTTCACTGCTTTTCTTTTTTTTAATCCAGAACTGGGACTTCTACTGCAACTGATGCTGAATGGACACACCCACACATCCACACACACATGCTTATTCTAACATCAAATTATTGTTTAATCCACGTTAGCTCAAATCTGCATCTAAAGAGAAAAAATCATATAATGACTTGTATGGGAATCAGCAGTTGTATTCTGGTAGCTTTGTCAGATAGATGCTTTGATTACTAACTGATCATGGATTTCCAGTTATTGTTATTTTCCTCTACTTCTTATATGTCAAACCATGGCTTCTTCTCTCATGCTTTTTCATACTCTTGTTATTTGGTATTTAAGTGAGAATTTGCCACCAACTTCACACAACAGGATAATAGAATAATAGGATTTTATGTCAAAATTAAATGAAAAGAGACATTAACAATTATTTTGTCTTTTCTGTATTAAAAAGACAATGTAATCATTCTTAAATAAATTAGAAGATAATTCTCCCGTTTAGACTATCTGTGACACATTGGCATTCTGCACTTTCAGTTTTACAGATAATAAAAACTGGGAACATATTTTTCCTGTTGATTGTACTAAAAGCATTGTGACCGACATGCAATGATAGCCATTAAAAGATAATGCAAAAAAAAAAAATCTGCAACTAAGCTGAACCTGCATGTTATTTGGGGGTGATCTTTGCAAGAGAATGTACCTCATTATGCTGCATGTTCTTTGTTGTAGCACCCTTTAAGATAGTGAAACATACTTGTTTAAATGGATGTCATTTTCGTTTTATCTTGTTATGCTAAGAGGTTTATATAGGCCACCTGGATTTATAAAATTGTTGAAAGTACTATGTGAGAATTTTCTGACCCTTTTTCCAAGGCAAGGTCAACTTTCAGTATCTGCCAGTAAATCAGTGTGTTTTTGACCCTTGCAAAAATTTGCAAAACAAACAAGCAAAAAATAAAAAAAAAAAAACACTTGCAAAATCCTCTTGGGGTTGAAGTGATGGCAATAAAAGGGTTGAAATTTTATAAATTACTTAACTGTCTGAAACAAGAAAGCAGCTTGACTCTTGAACCTCTGCTGTTGTGTGATGTTATATTTTCAAGAGAAAAGGGTTATAAAATGAAAATACACATTTGAGTTTAATTATTTATTCTAAATCTTGTTTTCTGTGTTAATATGCCAGATGTTATAGCCAGCTTAACAGTAATAATAGAGTGTTGGATTTACAAGTAAAATGCACTCACTGTCCAATAAAGTACTTATAGACAAGCAATCTGAAAAAAAGCGCCTCCTGTGCTCGTCCTGTACACGGCAACCTACTCCTCTCTACTTATTCTTCATCTGTCGCTCTCTCCACTCGGCCCTAAGTCATTCTGTGGCTTTTTGAATAAACAAACAAACAAAACAAAAAAAAAAGCAATCAAGTGCTCCTACAGATGTTGCTCCTCCTCACTTACAGAAACCCACGCCGTTATCCCACTAAAAACAGAGCACAGATGGCATTTTAGTAACAAGTCTGATAATGTTAGTCTCAGACAGGAATTTGCCAAGCTGTCTTGCTTTTCCCCTCCTTCCATTTGAGTGAATAGGCTTCCCAAGGTTAGAATTTGGTCTCCTAAATGCAGAGCTTTCTCAGGCTTTGTGCGATATTCACACACCTGGTAAATGAGAGGAATATATTTGGTAAAATTTTGGTAAATGCATGGATGTATTTGCCAATGATAGGACTATGATAAGAAGATGCATTATCTGGAGCTTAATATTGTGCACATAAAACTCACATGTAATGACAAATAGATGTGCAAGCTCCAAATCTGTTCCAGAGGTTACTGTTTTCTAAAGCCTCAGTGGTTAGCAGTTAGGAGTTAACAGGTTAGGCGTGTATTTTTTTTTTTTTACTTGCCTGACCTATTATGTGACCCAAAATGCCAATATCTAAACAAGTAGTAGTAGGTTAGTATCAGTTTCAGGGCTGTCAGATTGCTCTACATTTTTTGCTTCTGTGTGCCATTTTCAAAGGAGATGGGAATGCTGCAGTCTGGTCCGGGAGATGACCGCGGCGCTGTAATTGTCAGGATGCCATCAGACGACAGACTGGAGGTGATGTCGGCCCCTATCACGCCAGAAGGAAGCCTGTACTTCCTCAGAAACTCTCTCGACACAAAGCCGTGATCAATCTGAAAGCAGAATTAGTCGTTGATTAGAAAAGTTGCTGCTTGCAGTTTTAACAGATCTCTGCAGCCTCTCCTGACCTGTCTGTCCTCGTGTTTGGCGAGCACAGTGATGAACTCGTCGCTTACATTGACGGCCAGCTCGTCGGGGGAGAAATGCTTCACATCCAGATAAATAACAAAGCGGTCCCTTTCCATCCTCATCTGTGCAGAAATTTATTAGAAGTAGCAAGTTGCTATTTTCATCTCAATCCAATATTATCTCAAGCTCTTAGGACTCTGACTTAACATATTTCAAAAAGGTGATTTTGAAATACAGAGATACTAACTTGAAAGGATTGAATTAGTCTCATTAAAAGGTGAACTAAACAGCACTTTACCTCACTGTGTCCATTTTCCGGCCAGTTGAACCAACGGATGAATGAAGGCCGCATAAAGGGGAAAGACCAGGAGAACGGCCACATCAGTGGCCAGTCAGCGAGAGGTTCTGCCTGGGAGAGGTCAGACAACCGACTTGGGAAGCCACGGCGGTACCAGGGGTACTGAATGGGAATATCCATATTGGAAGTCGGAGAAGGCTGTAAGCTCAGAGCTGGTCTAACTTGGCTTAAGATGGGTGTAGCTCAGCTGTCCCACACTGCATTTATAAGCCTTTCCCTCCCAACCCATCCAGTCCTCCCTAACCTCCCATGCCAACACTGGCAATGAAACTGAGCCAAGAGGCTGATCTCTCTGGAACAATGAAGTCTGCTGTTTGTCCCTCTATCACACTCACTGTTTCCTCTGTCTTTTTGTTGTCTTTCCCTCTCCCCCTGTTTCTCTCTCGCCATGTTTCTCTCTCTCAGTCATGAGGGGACACTGGCTGGAAATATTGCTGATACTTCCAAGCTTATGCCCCAGGAAATACCCCTGCCTGGAGTATTGTTTGGGGAATAGCTTACAGAGCTTTAGCCAGTGGTGCTCCATGTGCCAGAAGCTTAGATCTGTGTGTAGAATGGATGTAGGGCTGAATGGGAACTGATGAGTCTGTGTGGGACGGCATTAGATGAGACTTTATCTCCATATAATTTCACCATTATCTCAGATTTAAAAGACGAATTCCTTCCCATTGGTTGTGCCAATTAAAAAGTATTTGTCTTTCAACAGTTTTTTCTATTTTTGCAGCAGTTATTGTCTTGTCTTGCTTATCAAACCCATTTTAACCTCAGACACAGAGAACCCCAGTAAATAGAAAAAGCAAATTTTAAATTATGATTTATTTATAAATAATTCTTTATTACCAAGAGCAAGGTGTACCAGAGTCAAATTCCTTGTTTGTTGTACAAACTTGGCAATAAAGCTGATTCTGATTAATGGAAAAAAAGCTATCCAAACCTAACTGACTTTGTGTTAAAAAGTTACTGATCATGAACCAAAGCAATCCAAAACCTTAACTATAACCCTTAACCTAATAACTAATAAATAATAAATAATAGTTGTGACACCCTTGGCTGCAACAACTGTTGTCAAGCACTTGCAATGACTGGCATTGAGTTTTTTTTTACATCGCTATGGAGTCATTTTCTTCTTTGCAAAATTGTTTTAATTCAGCCACATTGGAAAGTTTTTAATTAAAAAAGGTAAAAACTGTCTTTTACTCAGATTATTTAACATAATTAACCATTTTAATTAATAATATTGTGTAAAATCAATATATTTTAAAATAAACCAAGTCTCAATTTCCAGCATAATGGAAAAATAAAATACATAAAATTATAAATAAAAAAGCTAGGAAAAGCAAAAATATGAATATTTAAGAAACAAAAGCTAATAAATATATTTAAACAAAATATACTTTTTATCTTAAATGTATTTATTCAGTCATTCTCACTCTTAAAAAGACAAAAAAACCAAAAAAACAAAAAAAACAGACTTCCGTTAATGTTTTAATTTCCTGTTACCATCGTTACCATAGTGACGTGTCTAACACTGTTGCCGCGTCAAGGAGTTTGTTTAAAAATTGTTATTTTCTGTTTGCAGAAATGGACTTACCGGCCACATATTACGGCCAGCTCGACAGAAAAAACCCTGTTGTTTCCGGTTTCAGACGAGAAACTGAATCATTTTTAACGCTAATGAAACAAGTTAGCTCGACGACGAGCCGTGACCCCAGCTCGCATGCTAGAGGGTAAGAAAGCGATAAACGTTAGCATGATGACGTTACGCACCTGTTTTCCCCACTTAGTTTATTCACAATCACAGGTTGCTCGTAGTTAAGGGCTAACATTTAGCGCAATTCAGTGTTTCTTCAAAGCAGTTATACACTTTGTGGAATCACATGAGCCTCTTTCCTTGTCATATTTTAGTCCAATTATTCTGTCAGATTTATTATTTTAACATGGTTTTGGTTTTAGGATTAAAATACTGGTGGATATACGGAAGAAGTACAAACACCGACTGCCAGAGAAGTTCTACCAGGAGCACATGTTGCAGGTTGCAGATATTCTTTGTGGATTAAAGGTACTTAAATAAATAACAATTAGTCATACTGTAGTAATATCCTGCTGCCATCATTAATGTCATTATTGGTCCAGAATTATGTCAGACATCATAAACAGGCTGGTATAGAAATCACAAGCCACATTTAGTGTTGTGCATGTTACACCTATGAGATCAACAACAACAACACACTGTCTCAAGCTGAAAAATGTGCCTCTGATATTTTAGGGCTCTGCAGTTCTTATTTCAATTTTGACCCCAGTTCCCTTTATTTCTAGCTGTACCAGCTGGCTCTGTGGCATGGCTACAGTCTATACCTGCTGCAGTTGAGCTCAGTGCAAATAACTGATGTGACAGATGTGGACCACTTCATGGCCTGCTTTTTCCCAGAAGGATTTGATCTGGAACAAGGCACCTTTGCAATGAAGGTACACTGCCAAATGTGAAAATGTTTGGTAAAAGTAGAAATGACAAGGTACAAAATGTGACTTTTGTTACATCCAAGCACACAAAATGTTAACACGTATGTTTTTTTTTCTGTGCATCCAGACACGTGCAATGCTTGGTTGTGCCACTTGCATCTTTGAGGAAGAGAAAAAGTGCAGCATCTTCAGCCAGAAGGGACTCTGTAAACTGCTGAAAGTGCTGAAGTTCATTAGGATCATGATGCAGGCATTTCAGCAGCATGAACATCTATCCTGGCAGATATATAATGGTAAATACAAATAAGAATAATTTAATTAATAGGTTACCAAAATATATTTGTCTTGTAAAAGTCTGTTTTTAGATTAGGCAAATTACAAAACTATTTACATCCTTTCGAATCATTTACATTTTGTCAATTCACAAGAACCATTGTATACATTTCATTATGATTTTATGTGGTACACCAACAAGAAGCAGTGTTAAAGCATTAGTTAAATGATGCATTGTTTTTAAATTTTTGCTGATAAACAGTGGAAAAAATATGGCTTGCGAGTCAATACTTTGTTGAACTGCTGCAGTTACAGCTGCAAGTGTTTTGGGGTCTCTACTAGCTCTGTCCATGTAAAAACATTTTTTTGCCCATTTTTCTTTGTAAATTATCTCAAGGTCAGTCTCATTGGATGGGAGGTGGCTGTGAAAATCAATCAGGATTTGCCATAGGTTGTCGAGTGGATTTAGGTCTGAGCTTTGACTGGGTCATTCTCACACATTAAGCTTTGATCTTAACCTTTTCAATGTAACTCTGGCTGTATATTTAGAGTTGCTGTTCAATTGCAAATTGAACCTCTCGCCCAGTTTTAAGTCCTTTTCACTCTAATGGGTTTTTATTCTAACATTGCCCTGTATTTAGGTCCATCTTCCTGTCTGCTGTTGAAGAAAAGCATCCTCCCAAAGCTTGATGCTTCCACCACCATGTTTCACCAAGGGCTGTGTGTGTGCAGATTAATTTGCAGAGTTAGTTTTCTTTCACACAAAAGAGTTTGCATGTAGGCCAATTTTGGAGAGTGGATAACTAATGGTTACATATTCTTCCACCTGGCCTGTGGATTTCTGCAGCTCCTCCGGAGTTACGACAGATTGATTCTCTAATTATTGCTCTTCTTGCTTGGCCTGTCAGTTTTGGTAGATGGTCTACCTCAAGTCTTGGTAGATTTGCAGTTGTGCCACACTCTTTCCATTTTTGAATGACGGATTGAACAGTGCTCTGTGAGATGTTCATAGCTTGTGATATTGTTTTATAAACGTCTCCCCAGCTTTATCCCCGACCTGTCTTGTGTGTACCTCGGTTTATCTTCTAATGTTCTCTCACAAACCTCTGAGGCCTTCACAGGACAGCTGAATTTATACTGAGATTTAAGTTACACTCAGGTTGACTCTGTTAACTAATTAGATGAGTTTTGGATCCAGTGTGTTGCGAAGGATTTTATTTAGGAGGATTAGTGTAAAGGGAAGTGAATACAAATGCACATCCCACTTGTTAAGTTTTCTTTTAATTTGTGAAGTCGTTGGAAAATTATGTGTCATTTAGGGCTGAAACAATTAATCATGATTAATCAATTGATGAAATAATAGCCAACTAATTTAGTAATCGAATAATCGTTAACTGGAGGATACAGACTCTAAGATATACCATTGGCTGAAAGAACAACCCATTCAGAGCAGTAATTAGGCAAAGATTGTACAAAAAATATATACATTTTGCATTTAAGATGAAAAACCTTCTTTGTCTGTAAATATGCTCTATCAAGAACTCTTCAAATGTCATAGCTTTAGCTTCCCCTAGTTCAAAGGGTAAACAATCTTCTATTAACCAAAACTGTTAACAGATTAATCAATTAGCAAAATAATTGTTAGTTGCAGCCCTAGTGTTAGCGACTGTCAAACAAAGTTGCTCTAGAAACTTCCTTTGAAACTTCTAGAAGTCTTCCTTTGACAGCCCCATCTGCTCATCGTGGCTGCTCTCAGGAAAATCTATCTTGAATTGTTGCTTCCATAGGTTATCCATTGTAACAGCAGAAATTCGGTTCATGGTGACAGTTGACAGACAACTTGTTCTTTCCCAACATTCTCGGTCAATTGGCCCATTCACTGTCCAGCCGAGCACAGTTTTAATGGCGAAAGGTCCATCACCTTCGCTCCTGATGACCTCCAAAGGTTCTAGAGCTCTGGGCATGTTCATGCTAATCAAAAGCTCCACCTGCGCCTTGATCTCTGGCAAATGAACGCACTTCAAGTGTGGCCAGATATCCACGTCTTGTTGCTTTGGGATATTACTCAGGTCTACAGGCATTTTGTGCTGAGTAAAGAGGTCAGGCATGTCATAATACATGTCGCTGTCCAATCCGGCAATTTCAAGTTCAGGTACAATAAAGTTGTCCACAACTTTCTCTTGTCCCATGGTGCGCAAGAGAATCTTTGTTTTTCTCCCAGTGAGATTCAGCTTATCCAAAAGACCCACTGTAGGATGCTGAACTCCCTTGGTCCAAAAAGGCATACGTTTCCAGTGTCCGTTGACCTTTCTTTGCTTTCACCTTAACTGGGACAATGGCAAGCTTGCAGTCCTGTGCACCGACCCCAGTAAGACCACTAGTCTGAACTGTGTCAGGAGAGTTCACTGCTTCAGCATCAAGTTGACCTTCATTCTTCTTCTTGTTGTGAATATGGAGTATGCATGCATGTCTGAAACCACAGATTTTACATGAAAGGCGTTTTTTGCATTCTTTGCTGATATGCCCTGTAAACAAGCAACCAAAACAGATGCCATTTCTCCTAAGAAATGAAATCTTCTCATTATGAGGTTTCTTTTCAAGCAAAGAGCATGACTCTAGTTTGTGTCCACCCTTGCAAAGCAAACAAATCTTCACATCAGTCTGATGGTCTTGAGCCTCTGACGGATTATTTCTCTCAACAGCAGAGGTAGTGATGCCAAAGCTATTTCCTGTGGTTCTTGGGCGAGAAAAATGTTTCCCTCCATCTGTGCTCCTGGCTGATGAATTTATTAATGGAACATCACTTAGGTTTCACACGACTGGATCTGTAGTAATTTTGACTTGACGCTCAATAAAGAAAACAATGTCAATAAATGTTGCTCTTCGACGCTGCTTCTCCTGGATGTCACATGCTACAGTTCGCCATTTATCTTTTAATTTATATGGCAATCTTTTAATCACAGCAAGCATATTAGCAGGTGTGTTTAATTCAGAAAGATCATAAACGTCCTCCATCGCATTACAACACCCATGTAAGAACAAACAGTATGACTGAAGGGTTTTTCCATCTTCTGATTTAATCAATGGCCATGAATACATTTTATTCAGGTAAGCAGATGCAATAACATGTCCATTTCCAAAATCTTCATGCAGCATAGTTTTTGCTTTCGCATATCCACCACCATCAGACATACAGGGGTTGGACAATGAAACTGAAACACCTGGTTTTAGACCACAATAATTTATTAGTATGGTGTAGGGCCTCCTTTTGCGGCCAATACAGCGTCAATTCGTCTTGGGAATGACATATACAAGTCCTGCACTGTGGTCAGAGGGATTTTAAGCCATTCTTCTTGCAGTATAGTGGCCAGGTCACTACGTGATACTGGTGGAGGAAAACGTTTCCTGACTCGCTCCTCCAAAACACCCCAAAGTGGCTCAATAATATTTAGATCTGGTGACTGTGCAGGCCATGGGAGATGTTCAACTTCACTTTCATGTTCATCAAACCAATCTTTCACCAGTCTTGCTGTGTGTATTGGTGCATTGTCATCCTGATACACAGCACCGCCTTCAGGATACAATGTTTGAACCATTGGATGCAAATGGTCCTCAAGAATGGTTCGGTAGTCCTTGGCAGTGACGCGCCCATCTAGCACAAGTATTGGGCCAAGGGAATGCCATGATATGGCAGCCCAAACCATCACTGATCCACCCCATGCTTCACTCTGGGCATGCAACAGTCTGGGTGGTACGCTTCTTTGGGGCTTCTCCACACCGTAACTCTCCCGGATGTGGGGAAAACAGTAAAGGTGGACTCATCAGAGAACAATACATGTTTCACATTGTCCACAGCCCAAGATTAGCGCTCCTTGCACCATTGAAACCGACGTTTGGCATTGGCATGAGTGACCAAAGGTTTGGCTGAAGCAGCCCGGCCGTGTATATTGACCCTGTGGAGCTCCTGACGGACAGTTCTGGTGGAAACAGGAGAGTTGAGGTGCACATTTAATTCTGACGTGATTTGGGGAGCCGTGGTTTTATGTTTTTTGGATACAATCCGGGTTAGCACCCGAACATCCCTTTCAGACAGCTTCCTCTTGCATCCACAGTTAATCCTGTTGGATGTGGTTCGTCCTTCTTGGTGGTATGCTGACATTACCCTGGATACTGTGGCTCTTGATACATCACAAAGACTTGCTGTCTTGGTCACAGATGTGCCAGCAAGACGTGCACCAACAATTTGTCCTCTTTTGAACTCTGGTATGTCACCCATAATGTTGTGTGCATTTCAATATTTTGAGCAAAACTGTGCTCTTACCCTGCTAATTGAACCTTCACACTCTGCTCTTACTGGTGCAATGTGCAATCAATGAAGACTGGCTACCAGGCAGGTCCAATTTAGCCATGAAACCTCCCACACTAAAATGACAGGTGTTTCAGTTTCATTGTCCAACCCCTGTATGTTGACAGCTTTTGAGAAGTTCATTGGGCTGCCCCCTGGTGTACTGTGCAAGGTAATGCAGGCAATCATCAGGATCACCAGTCTTTGATTCAATGACCTGTTCAACTGAGCGCATAAAGGCCAGAAAATGAAGCGGATCGCCATCAAAAGGTTGAATTTTTTTTTTGGGTAGCAAAGAGAGACTTTGTTGACGAACCAACATGCAAGTTAATTAATTTTGTTTCTCCATAATGGATAACAGATTTTCGTTGGTTGCTGATTGAGCAGCTTGCTGCAGAGGCATATTTGATATTGTTCTGCTCATAGGATGAGAAGGTCCAAGAAGAAGAGGTGCAAACCTTTCCTTTGTCACCTTCTGTTGCACTGTTTTTATTTGAAGCTCTGCCTTTTCATTAACTATATTTCTCTTTGTCTGTGGGACAAAAGTATTATCATTAAGAGTTTCAACAGTAATTCCTTTTGTTTTAAAATAGGATTCCATACCATTGGATTTCCGTGAAGCTGAGCTTTGCACTGCAGATCCAGTTTTCAATACATTTACTTTTGCAGCAATTGCAGCTATTTCTGCTTTTGAAGCTGTTCTTTCCTTTTCCCGAGTTGCGAGTTGCTCCTCCTGTTCTTCAATAGCATGTTTTTTTTTGAGCATATTTTGACGTGTGAGCAAGGCAGCCACTTCAGCTTCTAACCTGAGACGTACAGATGAAGTTGATGATACTTTGGAGCTTGACTTGCTTCCTTGATTTGAAACACTGTCAGATGGCAACACATCATCTTGAATGTCATGCTGGAGATTGGCAGATAACTGAGGCACCATTTGTTCTTGAACCTCCACTTTTTCTCCTAGTGGAGTTAACTATGACCGTAACATGTCAGAGGATGATCTGCTTGAGCATGTATTTGTTTCAGAAAGCCATATTTCAACATCCTCAATAAACCCTTTGTTGTATTTAATGATACTTGAAAACCATGTATTTTTTTTATCTTTCTCATCCAGCGAAATTAAAGGCAGCAAAGATTCATGCAATACAATGGCATCTTTATACAGGTGTGTTAACTCGTCCAGCAGTGATTTTACTTGTGAATAATTTTTATCATCTCTCATTAGCTCTTTAAGAGACGATATTACACCTTTCATTTTCTTTACACACTTTTTCCGCTCTGTTTGGATAGTTTCAATTTTATTTACGAGAGCTTTCTCAGTGAAAACGATCGTTCTTTTATCCTTTTCAGGTTTCTCAACAACAGATACAGCAGATGATCCACTCATTTTAATCCAATATAAAGGAAACTTCCAGGCAACAACAACTCCTTAAACTTTATCGAACGCACGCAGAGCCACAACACACACTCGCACACCAAAAATCCCGCAACCGCAGTCCCACAGCAAAACGTAGCGGGGGGGCGTGTCACAACAACAGCTTCGCGTGGCAGAACCAAAGAGCAGTACGCAGCACAAAAACATTCAGGTTACATACCACTGTCGTCTTCTACTTCTCTGTCAAGCGATCCTCTTTTATAGGTGTAGTGGCGGTAGTGTGTGGGCTCGCGTTGGCGTTCCAGCTGTGCAAAAAACTCCGTTGTTTTTTTTTGCTGACAAATGTTAGCGACTGTCAAACAAAGTCGCTGAGCAGCTGAATAGGGGAATCCTTGTTGACGCGCCAGCTTATCAAAACACAATCCAAGATGCAGTTAAGATGGTTTTATTTTGTCGACATCGTCAATATCCAAGGTAGAACAGAATCCAAAGCAGCATAAAAATGGATCCGTAGGATTAAACAGTGATTAAGGACAAAAAATGTATTAGCTTAAGGCGGTCATCAAAAAAAGGTAGACCTCCCCCATCACCCACTCACTAAAATCACCCAAACCCAACAGGTGATCTACAATCACTAATAGCACCACGTGATCCACAACACCTAGTATCATTAACCTTCCACTTCACAATGATGCACCCCTTATTGTCAGCGAGCCTGCATCAATGTTTCCAGACTGAAGTCAGTCATCCAGCGAGCTATGATCCGTCTGAGCTACAGATTGAAATCAGATCTATCCGATGATTTCTAGTGTTTCAGCAATAATTTCAAATCAAGTCTTACCTGACCATTCTGTGATATGACAATGCTGAAACAACCGTCAATGTGTTTCAAATTTATTTCCATGCTTTTTTTTCTTATCTCCTCTAGGTTCATTGTCCATCTACAACATTTGCCGATACTTGATGACTATGAACTGCAGTTCGCAGGTACTGTTGCATGGCTAGAATCTATACTACTGCTTCATATCCATTATTATGATACAACCTAGAATGTTGAACATTGTAATTGAAAGAGATCTGCCAGAAAATTGAGTTGTTACCCATGTACTTCCACATGATGTAGAAAATAAGGTTATCTCGCCTAAAGAAAAATATGTACAACATGCATATAAATGTGCCCCTATTTATGACATCTAATAACACTATTTATGCTCCTATTCAGGCACTGGAGTACCTTCTGTGGGCGAGTATCAGCTTGGAGACGTCCATCCCTTTGATGACAGCCAGATATCTACCACTTATTGCTGCACTCTACTGTTCAGTCTGCCAGTGTTACTATGACAACCAGAATGAAATGCAAGCAGAGGTGAAAGGCGCCTGCATCCAGACGAACACAGTCACATAAAAATCTATTACAAATGACATTTATGGCTGTGTATTTGCTCTCCAATAATCCAATCGCAAATCATTTCTCATATTATTTTCAAAGAAAGAATTTGTAGAATTGATTGTGGGTTTGAAACAATCTGGAGATTTCTTTAGGCAAAATAATATCTATCGTTGAAAAGGACATACAAAAGGTTGTAGAGGTTCTAGAAATGACTCTTAAAGCATAACCAACCTCTTTTCACCACTTTTTTATGGTTTTTACTGGTTTCAGGAATTTGCTAAAAGGGCCCTTGGAAAAATAAATGAGCTGGCTAAGCTGGAAGAACAGACTGATGTCACCAACAGAGAAACTCAGAAAGCTCACAGAGAAGCTTCTGTGAAGGTAGGAGACTTCTGTCTGAAAGTAGACTATGATCTACAGTGTAGTGAAGCAGTGTTTGGCCCTGTTCAGATTTCTTCTGTTTTAGCTTTTTTGTCACACTTAACCCTCCCTCAGTCCTGGCTAAGCGCTAGTACAGAGGGAGGCGCTAGAAAGAACTGCATGCGGGGTTGCTCTGACCCCCGCAGGACCAAAAATCTAGGGCAGTGGTTGGGAACCGGCGTGTGGGAAAACCATGAAACAGACAGGGGAAAACTTGACTAGCACACACGGGGTCCATGCAACCCCTCCAGGTCTGCGGGAGGGTTAAATGTTACAGATCATCAAACGAATATTACTATCAGACAAAAATAACCTGAGTTAATACAAAATGCAGTGTTTTACGTAGTTAGAGAGGGAATTTTGCCCACTTTTGGAGGGTTTCTGAACATCAACACCCTGTTTGATATCATGCCACATCATCTCCATCAGATTTAAGTCCAAACATTGACTAGGGAGCACCAAAATCACTATTTCTTTAAGTCATTCAGATGTAGACTGTGAATAATTTTCTTGCTACATAAACCAAGTGAGCTTTATTCAAACTCATTGTGGGACATCTCCTTCAGGAGTTTTTGGTAGAGAGCAAAATTCAAGGTTCTATCAATTATCAGCTATCTATCAGCAAGTCTCCCAAATCCTGAAGCAGCACAGCAGTCCCAGACAACACGCTACCACCATCATGTTTGACTACAGGGGGGATGTTCTTTTTCTGCGTAAATCTATGTTACATGTAACAGGAGACAGACTTCCATGTTTTCTCCATGTGTGGCTATCAACTCTCACAATAGTTTGCTGAAGTCCTAAATCCTTACAAATGGCTTTTAAACCATTTTCATAATTAGACTCACCCATGTTTTACATTCTCAAGATCAGAGATTGTGTTGCTTTTGAGATCTGTTAGCCTACTTCATGTAACCAACAGGTACTATTTAAGTGTTTATTTGAGTCTTTAGGTCTGGCTGTGATTAGCCCTGGCTAGGGAAATTGAACTCAGCTTTTTAAAAACTTAACGGGGGAGGGGTTAGTTTTCCCCCTTAATTCAACTGCAGTTGAATATATGCCAGTTATCGTTGTCTGATATTCTATTTAGTTTGATGATCTCAAACGTACACAGTCATACATAATACATTATAATATTATTTAAAGTTTCATTTATTTGAGTAACTCAATTCACTAAGTGAAAAACATTATATAGATTAATTACACACAGACTGATGTTTTCAAACTGATATTTCTGTTAATTCTGATGATTTTTCACTTAAAGCTTATGAAAACATGACTATTAAGATTAGAAAAATATAGGCTTATTAAAAGTATGTTTATTACTTCCTCAAAGATTACTTTCAAAAGGTACTTTTAACCTGACAAACGAGCCGCATTGTTGTGTTTTTATATATATATATATATATATATACAGGGGTTGGACAATGAAACTGAAACACCTGGTTTTAGACCCAAAAATTTTATTAGTATGGTGTAGGGCCCCCTTTTGCGGCCAATACAGCATCAATTGTTTGGGAATGACATATAAGTCCTGCACAGTGGTCGGGGTTTTTTAAGCCATTCTTCTTGCAGGAGGGCCCCAGGTGGCCAGGTCATTACGTGATACTGGTGGAGGAAAACGTTTCCTGACTCGCTCCTCCAAAACACCCCAAAAGGGCTCAATAATATTTAGATCTGGTGACTGTGCAGGCCATGGGAGATGTTCAAACTTCACTTTCATGTTCATCAAACAATGTTTCACCAGTCTTGCTGTGTGTATTTGGGTGCATTGTCATCCTGATACACGGCACCGCCTTCAGGATACAATGTTTGAACCACTGGTTGCACATGGTCCTCAAGAATGGTTCGGTAGTCCTTGGGCAGTGACGCGCCCATCTAGCACAAGTATTGGGGGCAAGGGAATGCCATGATATGGCAGCCCAAACCATCACTGATCCCCCCCCTCTTCACTCTGGGGCATGCAACAGTCTGGTTGTACGCTTCTTTTGGGGCTTCTCCACACCGAAAACTTCCCGGGATGTGGGGAAAAAACAGTAAAGGTGGACTCATCAGAGAACAATACATTTTTTCACATTGTCCACAGCCCAAGATTTGCGCTCCTTTCACCATTGAAACCGACGTTTGGCATTGGCATGAGTGACCAAAGGTTTGGCTATAGCAGCCCGGGCCTGTATATTGACCCTGTGGGGAGCTCCCGACGGACAGTTCGGGGGGAAACAGGAGAGTTGAGGGCACTTTAAAATTCTGCCGTGATTTGGGAAGCCGTGGTTTTTATGTTTTTTGGATACAATCTGGGTTTTAACCCCCAACACCCTTTTCAGACAGCTTCCTCTTGCGTCCACAGTTAATCCTGTTGTTTTGGGTTGTCCTTCTGGTGGTATGCTGACATCACCCTGGATATTGGCTCTTGATACATCCCAAAGACTTGCTGTCTTGGTCACAGATGCGCCAAAAGAGTTGCCCCCAAATTTTTTGTCCTTTTTGAACTCTGGATGTCACCCATAATGTTGTGTGCATTTCAATATTTTTGAGCTAACTGTGCCTTTTCCCCTGCTAATTGAACCCTTCACACTCTGCTCTTACTGGTGCAATGTGCAATCAATGAAGACTGGCTACCAGGCTGGTTCAATTTAGCCATGAAACCTCCCACACTAAAATACTGGTGTTTCAGTTTCATTGTCCAACCCCTGTATATATATATATATATCTATATATATATATATAGATATATATATATATATCTATATATATACACAACAATGTATATATTGTTTATTTCTAAACAGCAATGTAGTTATTCTGATGACATTATGCACAGAAAAGACAAAAGGGAGGGGTCTTAAATAACGTTTTTTTTTATTTTAAAAAAAATTTTTTTCTTTTCTCTTCATATTTAGCTTGCTGTTCTGGTGTTCAAACGGGCGGTCTTTGACAGCAGAAGAAGACCTAAAATCATGCTAAGAGGCAAAACCAAAAGCACCCTCAAAGACATCCCCAATGTAATATCATGTACCTGTATCTCGTAATGTCGATCCACAATGTTAAATCTCACCTTTAAGTGAAACGTCGCTTTCATTTCTTAAGGCTACAGTACACTGCCTACAAGGTCATATTTCTTACAAGTCTTCTAATGCCCTTCTGTTTCCATGAAATGTTTTGCGTTCTGTTGAGCTGTTATGAGATATTCCTTCTTCTTTTTTTGGATGTAGTATGTTTTAGTCGCCGAGATCTCTGCAGGAATCGTTGTATAGTTTCTAAACTAGACAAAACACTGAAAGTGAAGTCTGGATCTCCCCCAGGCGCCATGGCCTCGTACCCCAACAGAGCAGATGCTGATGGGCCAGTTTGACTGCACTGCAGGACAATTTTTGGGCATTTTGGAGGCTCTTTGGGACAGCAGCACACGTCCACTGCAAATGAAGATGCCAGATGATGCAGAGCTGCTAGAGGTGGTCCTTGAGCTCCTCTCTGCTGGCATGAGTATCTTATCTGGTTAGTGAAACTAATGCATCAACCTACAACTTATAACAGTAGCATAATGAAATGTAGAGGTGTTAATTGTATACAATATAACTTAGTATTGTGAAGGCCTGACTGGAAAATGTCTTTGCATGTTAATGTTTGCTAAGGAGTCACAAGTACCAGTGACCAAAGGTGTGATGATCACCAATGCCTATCTCCTAACATATTGACATCAGCATCCACTCTAATGGATTTAGTGATTAAAGGTGAGTCAGAGTCAGTACGTACATCTCTTGTTCCTATGCAAGCATAGGATGATTATATGC
This sequence comes from Crenichthys baileyi, assembly GCA_036173005.1. Classification (NCBI taxonomy): domain Eukaryota; kingdom Metazoa; phylum Chordata; class Actinopteri; order Cyprinodontiformes; family Goodeidae; genus Crenichthys; species Crenichthys baileyi. Next base: position 506,335 of record JAHHUM010002058.1, on the reverse strand, counting down.
ATCAAGGTATACCAAGGTTTTAAAAATGCATGGATTCAAGAGGCTAAAATGTTCAGTTCTTTTAATGCGATGCCAAAGAACGTGCCTGAGTGGTCCGTCATGTACCAATGCCAAGCTGACAGAAGGAAGGCTCCTACACAACCTTGCATGCAAGCAGGGTTTCTGTGCAGTAGGTAAAAGCATGGAATTTCAATTTGGACTATTTAAGGCGATACTATTGCAGAGAATGTGGTAACAATCTCATACTGGCTCATGGCGGATCACATGATAAATTTTTTTTTTTTTGAACCATTTTCTGGATAAAGAAGGCAGAATTATGAGGTGTAATATATTGTTTCACCAGGTGAGAACAAAGTGCCTTTCGTGTCTGCAGTGAGATTCATCAAACTGTTGTTTAAGTTCAAGCAGCCCGAAGCGTTCTCAGAACTCACCAAGGAGATGCTGCGCTATTTGTCTGTAAGTGGCCAGCAGTAAGTGGCTAGCTCCTTTTTCATAGAAGGTAGTAAAAAATAAAAATATTTTAGTGTCAAAAACTGATTTGAGAAAGGAATAACAAACTGCTGTCTATTTTTTTTAGCTTAAAGAAACAGAAAAAGGAACTTCATTCAGATGATGTTCTCTGTTTTTAAATGAGTACATGTGAGAGTTTCTTCTGTGTCTCCATCAGGGTGTGGAAGGTCAGCCTTTCAGAAGGGCAGAACGTGAGCTCACCTTGTTCCACAGTTTCAACAAGCTGCTGTTTTCTCAGGGAGACCATCCCAAAGAGGACAAAAAAGATGGTAACAATGAAACTATTATGTATAATGTAGGCCATCAGCCCTTTAAACATTTATGTTGATACATACATTATCCTATTGTTGGTTATGTAATATGTTATTTTTTTCAATTTTTAAAACGTCTTAACAAGACTTCAAGCTTCTTCTTGTTATTTTGAAAATATTGGTAAAGAAAACATAAAAAGTATTTTTGAGCACTTTAAAAATATCACTAAATATAGTTGTTTTGTTCTATTTTTTTCTCTAGTTTATATATCAAAATCCTAATTCTATTAATATAAAATAGTGTCAGAAAAATAAAATAAATAAAATGTATTCCTGTTTTAAATTATATACATTATATAACATTACCTGTAATGGGGGATATTTTGTTTTATTTTTGCAGCAGTAGGAATATTTTTTGCTTTTTTGTTTTTGAAACCAGCTTTTAGATGATTAATGCAGCAAGAGTTCTGATGAAAATTAAAAAAGATCATATTTCTCCTATTTTAGCTTCCCTTCATTGGCTCCCTGTTAAATCCAGAATAGAATTTAAAATTCTCCTCCTCACTTACCCTTTAATGATCTAGCTCCATCATACATCAGAGATCTGATTGTTTTCCATACGTTCCTAACAGAGCACTTCGTTTTCAGACTGCAGGTTTACTGGTGGTTCCTAGAGTCTCTAGAAGTTAGAATGGGGGCAGATCCTTTAGTTATCAGGCTCCTCTCCTGTGGAACCGCCCCCTTTTTTGTCCGTGAGGCGGACCCCCTGTCTACTTTTAAGGCGGGCTTAAAAAACTTTTTTTTGATAAAGCTTTATAGTTAGAGTGGCTTAGGTTATCAGGGAGGGGAGTTGGATGGAGTAAGGGGAATCAGGTTTTAGCCTAAACCGCCCCAGTTTATGGTTTTTGAGGTGCAAACACACCCTCCATTTCTGCTACCTGTTAGACCCCTTTCTTTTCCAATGGTTATAATCAGTCTGACAGAGAGAGGTTATCCCAATCCTTGTAGTTTTTAGTATAAAAATGACCATCAGTTGGGGCCCTTTGGGGGGGCCCTTGGGGAAACGACATTTTTGAAAAAAAAAGCGTAAATAAGTCTAACTAAAATAATCTGAACTGAAACTTTCTGTGTAGTTTTCCTGCTATAGGGTTAGGCTGCTGGAGGACATAATGACCCCCTTTCTCCCTCTTCGCTGCATTCTCACACTACTCCCCCAATTTTTTCCCATTTGCTGTTATTTTAGCATTTAACTTCGTTTTACCTCTCTTTTCCCCTTCCTAGAAGCTACACCTGGCCTGACTCTGGGTCTACCTGTAACACCCTTTCTGGGGAGGGGCATCCTCCCAAAATTTTTGCTGGCAAAAATTAATGCTCCCCCCTTCACCGATGATCCACATGGCCCTGTATTTTCAGTGTTTAAACCCCTTTTCTCTCCTAGAAAATGGCGATTGACTGAGCTTTTACTGTAACTAATTATAGTGCCCTCCCTTTCAGACTCTAACCTTGAAAACTGGCTCAGAGTTTTTTGTTCTTTTTTTTCTAGGTGAAATGTCTAAAGGGGCTAAACCATTTAAAAATTTACTTTTCCTTCCCATAAAAAGTACTCCTGGATCAGTGCTTCTTTGTTCTCTTTGTGTCTCTGCTCTGTTCTCTCTAACCCCCAGTCGGTCGTGGCAGATGGCCGCTCACACTGAGCCTGGTTCTGCTGGAGGTTTCTTCCTGTTAAAAGGGAGTTTTTCCTCTCCACTGTCGCTACATGCATGCTCAGTATGAGGGATTGCTGCAAAGTCAATGCCAGTGACTGTCCACTGTCTCTACATGCTCATCCGGGAGGAGGGAATGCTGCAAGTCACTGACTGGATGCAATCTGCTGGGTTTCCTTAGACAGAAAAACTTTTTATCCAATTTGAATTAATAACTAACTCTGACTGCACTGTTCAATGATTAGGACTAATTGGAATGTATGTACCTGAGTTTTGTGAAGTGCCTTGAGACAACATGTGTTGTGAATTGGCGCTATATAAATAAGACTGAATTGAATTGAATTATTTTGTATTATTATTATTATATAATTATTTGAATTATTATGTATTTTTGTTATTGACTCTAGTGTCTATATCATGGTACCGTGAAACCATAGTGTTTGTACTCAAGGTTATGTTACAACAAATACAAAACAATTACCAAAAAAAACTAAAAGGTTATCATACTGTGAAATTCAAATGCTGGCACATGAACTTTTTTAGTTTTACATCTATTATTGTATTAAAATGTGTTCGTTATTTGTAATTAATGTTTTCACAGACAAGCAAAGATTCTCTTCCATCATGAGCGATGAGCTTATTGGCTTAACAGACGCCCTGCGTGTGTCTGTTTGTGGCTCTGAACCTGTAAGTTTCCATGTTTTGTGTGTCATTGACTGTTTTTAGGCACCAGACTGAAGAAGAGTTCAGAGGAGGGACGTTTAGATGTTTGATATATCCTGTTCATGCATGTTCTCTGCAGGAACTTCATCCAGATCCAGACCTTGTTTATGACACTTTGGTATTCCTGTGGCGAAAACTAAAGATGATCATGCAAATCCATTACCTGGAAGCCCCAGAATCGATGCATGACCAACAGAAGATGGACTGTTATGACTCGGTATCTTTTGCGCAAGGAAACCTTGCTAAAAATGCCAAGTTTATATGTATAAAACAGTGACTTTTCAGTACTCTTCCATTATAGGAGCTCAGTAATGAATGAATTTGATGAATAATTCTGGCATCGCAAAAAGAGAAGACACATTATCCTGCTTGCTTGTTTTTTACGTTTCTTGTGAACATGTTTCCAGTGGCTGTGGTGTCTATCTGTGCTGTGTGAGGTGGCCCTTGCCTGTGAGCTGGCCAGTGTTGACTGCATTATGACGGCAGAGATGATCTGTATGTTGGGTAGACAGCCCGAGAGAGCAGCTGACTGTATTAATCAAACGCAGGGGTCAGGTGAGAAATGCATCTGTGCCCTACTACATGTAGAGCCACACAAACGGGTACAGGTCATGTCTGGCAGACTCTGGCTGAGATACTTTTCTATTTCTTCATGGCAGCTTGTGGAGGATATGACGATGGGAAGCTACGCTCTTTTTCTCCTCTCAAGGTGTGTGACTGACTTAATTATACACAAACCTGAATGAAGTAGCTTAATATTGCTTACATGTGCAAGTCTAAAAGGTGACTTGACCATTTTAAGCACATCGATATGCTTCATCTAAACTGCCAAGTCTTTTGCAGCCTCCATCAACTCTAACCAGCTTCACTGTCCTCGCACAAAACAAAAAAAAAAAACCATGATGTGTTCAGGGTGATATGCAGTGTTAATTTCCAGACACACCTTATGTATTATATGTAGACCAAAATAGTTAACTCTGATCTTATCGGACCAGAGAACCTTGTTTTACGTTTGCTGTATTTATAGTGAGATCAAATTACACACTAACTTAAAAAAGCAACTGGTTGTGAACATTGTTTGAATACTGTGTCTCATTTCCCATCCAGTTAAATTCACTTGCCTCTTTGTGTTTGTCTGGCACAAACATTCCCAATAAAATATCTTGAATATCTGCTTTTATAGAAGTCAAACACAAAGCTGCTAAAGAAGGTGTGTGAAGTGACGAAGAAGGGTCTTGAAGCCTTGTCCAAGGGTGTCTCTGCACTGATTCCACAAGATCACTCAGCTATCACCGACACCGCCTACATGCAGGTAAGCAGATCCTTTTTGTTTGTCATGCAAAGTTATGTAAAGCTGTTATTTCTTAATGCATTATTGATGATTTAATCGTTAATAGGAAAGCTACTTTCATTCAATAAACAGAAATCTTCTTTTGCTGCTAGAAATTTATGTCCCTTCATCCCTTGAATGCACCTTCAACACCATCAGAAGAGCAACATGGAACAGATGAAAACATTGTAAAGGTAGAAGAAGAAAAGGAGTCAGAAAACGAAGGCTGTCAGGAGACAGAGTCCAAAAGTTTGTTTATGCTGGCCAAGGACTTGCATCTAGAGCTAGATATCATCTACCACAAGGCTTCTGTGAAGTTACTGCTGCTAAATGAAGGTTTGATTCACCTATATAATATACATATATTGTGCTGATTATCAAAGAAGCTAAATGCTGTGGTAAAACGTCCTTATCCTTTAAATGTTATTGATAAGGTGCCAATTCAGAAATAATTGGAACCTCAGTAACAATGTTTCTGCTTGTAAAGGTTTGTCCTGAGGCTTTGTTTGTCTTTTGTAGTTACAGAGTCTGATCTGCTGGATCGGATCAAGAGGAACAAGGTGTCCAAAGCTCATTTAATGATCCAGAAAGCATCAGTGGAGCACAGCAGAGGGGGGGCAAATGAAAGCAGCAAGATCAAATATCTGCTAGAGGTTAAACATATATAATCTCACACATGCTTATAATAAAAATGAAAAACACTTTCCGTCTAAACTTTAAATCTGTTGTGTGGAAAAAAAAAATCCCTGTCCCTTTTAGTCTACAATTGCATAAGTTGTACATTTACCAAAATTGGTGTGGACCCAAATGCAGACAGACAGGTAGGAGCAGTTTAATGATTTGAAGATTTAATGAAACAACAAAAACTTGCATGGCAGGCATGGGGTGGACAAAACATGGAGCAATGGCAAAAAAATCAGGCATGAACAAAAACAGTCGTGGATCAGGTGACTAAACAGTATAATCCAGGGGAGGCAGAGACTGGAGAGAGCATAAATAGTGCAGCGCGCAGACTGATAGGTTTAGCACAGGTGGCCCAAATTAGGCTAATTAGAGTGGGAAGCAGTGGCATGAAAACACAGCATGAACATAAAACATAATCTTACAGGAATAACTCAAAATGTACAAAGAACAAAGCAAGGAAAAAATCAAAATATGTGCACACAAGATCAAAATCCAAACACCTAAGAATTGTGACACAGATATGTTTTCCAGTCTTTATTTCTGTTCATTATGATGGTTTTATGCTTATAGCCTAATGAACACAAGGCATTTAACATTAGAATATTACATTAGACCAATAAAAAAACAAAAGCATTTTTAATACGGAAACTATATGCTTAAGGAAAAGTATGTTTAATACCTGCTTAAAGGTTGTTTTCAAAATGTACTTTTAATCTGACAAATGACTTTCATATTCTAATTTATTGAATATGAAAATATTTTACAAAGACACCTGTGCCACACTGAACAGATCTAACAATTCCTGAAAAATTATATAACTGAAGCATTTTTTCAGAATTTATACTTAGCTTTTTCAAGCTGATGACAGTGTCAATCAGCTTTTAAACTGGAATCCACAAGTTCCTGGTTCCCTGTAGTGTAAATATGATGTGACACAGATCCCCATTTTTTTTTTCAAAATTCATACAAAAGATGAATATGTAGTATGGTGGAGGATTTGCGATGCAGACTGCTGTCCAAAAGGAAAAAGTTGATGGTACAAAGTACTGACATGAGGATTGTCAATAACTGTGACACCAGTGACTTTGTAATAAAAAGTGGGTTATTTCAAGAGTGGGATGATGCTATTGCAAGAAAAGATCAAATAATTTTAAGCTTTTTACATATCTGACATTGTCTGTTCGTGTATTCTCTGCAGGAGGCCTCCATCTTGATAGAAAAAGCAGAGCTGGAGGAGAGAAAAGTATATATGGCCACTGTTAAGAATCTAGCACAAAAGAAGAACAAAGCAGGACCTGGGGAGAACTCTCCACCTCCTCCAATTCTAATCTCACGAACTGACCACTCCCTTTCTTTTGCTCCTGCTGCGTATGACTGGGAAAAACAGGTGGAATTTGCTTAAAATTAGCCAATTTTCCTCACAACCTACGTTTTTTCTGTTCCTTAGAATTTCCTTTTCTTTAGGTGAGCTGGTACCAGCTTTGTGGGCGAGCCGTCCAGGGTGTTAACCGGAAAGTCCGCCTTAGTGATTGCAGTATACCAGGGACTGGGAATATGGTACCATTTAGTTTCTTTTTTTTCACTGAAGAGTTTTGAAAGGCATGTGTTTATAATCATCAATATTTTCATCTATCTAATTCATGCAACACTTTACGTTTTAGGTGCCAGTGGTTTCTGGTGAGTGCTTGCTCACGGTAGAGGGTCTGCAGTCCAACCAGAAGTATGTGTTTGCTGTAGCGGCCTATGACAGCCAGGGAAAGCTACTGGGCAACGCTATAGGGGACACAACCTTACCGGTGCTGGCGTGCATGCCCGCTCCACTGCTTTCCACATGGGCTCACTTGGCTCAGGTAAAATTCACACACAGACATTTACCAAGTAGACAATGAAAGGAAAGACAGGAATATACATGTGCATGTAGCTTTGTTGCCTTCTCTCCCAGGTGGCATTTCAAACAGAGCAGTACACTATAGCTAAAAGAGCCTGCAAGAAACTGTGGAGTCATTACACAGATCCCCAACGTTTGTCCAACAGCAAGCACAACATATTTGCTTCCATCGGGTCAGGATTGAAACATACACAGTTCACTTTTTCGGAATTGGTTTTGCCTATTTTAAAATTCTAATCAGCTTGTCCAAATTCCTCTTATTTAAGGCTGCACAAGGAGACCCTACAACACTCCTCTCCTCACCTCTGCCAGATGTTCCTGACCTCCATCTTCACTGAGACAGAGATTAACATTCAACAGGCTTCTCTCCATTGGGATTCATTCAGTGACAGTGGACCATTTATCTGGGAACAGGTAAAAATGTCCAGTAACACAACGATTTTTGACTGTTGATATGATGTCCTTGTTGGTCAGCTGTTTTCGCATTGGAACTTTTCCACAGATGCTATTTTTAACCAGCCTCTTTCTTAAAGCTGAATCCTAAACATTGACCTTAACTGAGGCAGGTGAGTTGTTCTGGGTTCTTTTGTTACCTCCTTGATGAGCTGTTGCTACGAGGGTTCACCACTGTTCCATGTCTCATCAAGGTTTTCAGCATGTTGAAAAGCTTGCTGTCCCCATTGCTGGTAAAAATGATACACTGTAGAAAATATCCCACTCTGAAAGGAATTGCTTTTGATTGTGTGTATGCAGGAGGCCAGATTGGCAGAGTGCGAGCGGATGCTGCTGGCCATGGACTTGGCGATATATTTGAATGACGGCGAGACTGCTTTACGAGCAGTAGTTACCTGCTACAGGCTTTTGGCTCCTCTGATCTACCATCAGATCACTTGCTTTTCTGTGGTGCAAGTATGCAAAATGGGGTATAATAATATATATGCATGTAAAAGTACTTCATAAAATTACAGTTGTGTGTCTGTTTGAATGACCAGGTGCTAAGAAAGTGTTTGGTGGTTTTGGAGGAGAATTCCTCTTTTCTGAAACAAAGATGGACCGGAAGCTCCTCAGAGTCCCTTTTGCACATAGTTGCCTGCATCACTTACTACGTGTCAAAGGTTTGTTTATGTACAGTTCTGTGTACGGCCTACCAGCGTTCTGAAAAGACTGCAAATTTAAGAGTCTTGACATTTTACAAACAGTGTAGGTACATTTTTCATCTTACTTATGTCCCCTTCACATCAAAAAGGGGTCTGGGGTCCATCAAAATGCTATTAAAAAGCCAAGTGAGCCCATGTGGAAAGCAGTGGGGTGGGCAAGCATGCCAGCACTGGTAAGGTTGTGTCCCCTTTTGCGTTGCCCAGATGCTGATATTCATTAGCAACCTCATGCTCCAACCTGTCACATCGGGCCACCTTTCCCAAAAACGGCCACGCGAAAAGTGGAAAACAGACGTTTTTCAAGCAGGTGGGAAGCAGAATATCTGTTGACAAAGGTAACGCACATAGTTGTATTTCTTGTGTGTGGAGCCTGCGTAGCTATAATGAAATAATTGAAAATTTTTTCAAAAAAAATCCAGGCTGGCATGCAACTTTGTCCAAGCTTTTAATTTTTGCCCTCAATTCATTTGAGTTTAACGCCCCTGCGCTAGGCAGCTAGTAGAAGCTGGAGGAGGTGGTGGTCTTTGGTGGTTTTAAAATCCCTGTCTTACTTCCACTGCCTTCTGTTCGCATCTGCTGCAACATGTCTGAAGCGATGCGTTTGATGGACAATAAAAAGACTCACTATATCAAGGTTTAATGGTAATTTTACCTTTTAACTATTGAAACTAACATCATTAAAAGCAGTCACCAGTGACATACTTTTTTTTAAAAAGTTGACTAAAACGGAGGAACACAAAAAGTTTCCATCTGAGCAAGAGAATACGACCGTAATGCTTTATAGACAATCTCTTACTTGTTCCTTTAGATTTGCAGCTTAAATCAGTCAGTTTTTTTCAACATTTTAACGAATATATAACCAAAAAGTATTAAGATATGTATAAAAAATAACCCATTTACCAATGTACCTTATAAAAAATTACTTATTTGTTGTTTTTTGGTGAATTTAGTTTACTTTTACCTACATTAACAACAAAGTTAATTTTGATGTCTTTTGCTCACAGGTACTGCGTGTGTTTAGGAAATATCAATCGGCTGCTGCTGTGCTTGATTGTGGGCGCAATCTCCTTCAGGAGGTCTTTGATGCACATTTTAAAGTTAGCACACTTCCTTACCAAGCTGGGGGCATATTTATTATAATACTTTTATTATATGTTTAAGGTTATGAAATGTGGTGTATAACAGGTCTGTTTTTATGTGCCTTTGTATAGGATAAAGCGGTGGCTCAAGCTGCAGCTGATGGCCAGAGGAAGATAAGCCACCAGATAAAAGCGCTGCATGTCAAGAGCATAAATAGCATTTTATCCGAGGCAGAACTTAATATAGACAATGGTAATAACAACATTATTTTTAATATATATTTGAATTATATTTAGCTGCCTATGATCTTAGACCTTCAAAAAAAAAAGTATTTTGTGTCAAACGCAAAAAAGGTAAAAGTGAAACTTTTACTATATCACCATTAAAAGTACTTATACTGTAAACTTTTTCATATCTTTTTGGATGTTTTCCCTGTACATGTGTGGGTACTCTCAGGTGACTGTCTCAGGAGTGTGTGTGTGTGTGTGTGTGTACATGGTTGTTTGCCCTGTGATGGACTAGTGGTCTGTTCAGGATGTACCCTGACAACCCCCTTCCCCTTTAAAGGATTCTCCACTAAAACAGTGGAGGGTCCAGACTAAGCTTATTTGCAAACAAAAGAGATTCAGTAATAGCTACCAAAAAACAATCAAAATCCAGAAAATCCTCTCGGATGTAGGGCAGTCCAATCATCTGATCTGTTTCTCCTGCCAACTCCTCACTGACTGCACATGCACAAAAATACAATAAACTAATTTAGTTTACAACTTTTGTTGCTTACTCGCTCCTTCTTCTAATGCAGCTGTGAGCAACTGCCAGTGTTGCCCATATCAAAAACGGCCTTTGTTTATAGCCCTGACCTGAATAAAATATAGAAAATGTAAATGAACCCTTTAAGAACGAGTAAAGACATTTTAACTCACCTCAGTTGAAAAGCTTCAGATAAATCTGGCTGTCTTTATTTCTTCAGAGAATGTATTGGTTACCATTGAAGATCCCACAGTACAGTATCACCTGTTCTCCAGCTGCACACTGCAGGATACCTATGACAACGGTGAGTGGCTTATCCTTACAAATGATTGAAACCAGAAATTTACATTCACTGTAGACAAAAAAACATGTAACCTTTTTTTCTCACTGTCTGACTTTAAAAAGTAAATTCCATATGATGGCTGGATATTCTCATGATGTGTTTACTTGTTAGTGGCGCCTTCAGGCATCTGGAAGTAAAAAAAAAAAATGTGTCTCAATAATAAGTCATTTATCAACCTGAAATATTATGGGTTACCCTAACTGACCTAAAACAGGAACATTTTTGCCTGGTCGTCTAAAAGTTCATTCAATCAATAAAAGTAATTTCTTGAGTGATTAGTCTAGTTCACTCAAAGCAAGATTAATGTTTGTGTGTTTTAAATAGTGATGAAGGTCAGACGAAAAAAATACTTTCTTGAGTTTGCGGCACTACTTCTACAGAGGACCATGGAAGAAAGCAGCCCAGACGTCGTGCTGGACTGGGGGCAAAGCATTCTTCAGGTTCTCTCCAGGTTTGCTTCACAGATATTTGTGCAAGACAAGATAACACATTTTACCTTCAATTTTATATGCTTTCTTTGTTGTGCTTCAAAGAATAGATTTATTGATCCCTCTCCAAGTTGATATTATTAGCAACTCAATATTTACTGTATATCACATTGAGCTTCGTCATTACTGTGTATTTCACTAATCATACTGCTCTTTACTTACACTGGCAGACGGGATGAAATTTTGGCACTATCCACAAAACATTTGCAGGAAAACGGCAAAAGTAAAAGAGGAAGTAGCCCCCTGGCTACAAAAAAAAGCGAAACACCTCAGGTGAACATAAAATACACATAAATACACACGTTATGCACACAAAAGTGTTCATATGTCATGATCTTTTTCATATTTTGTCATGTTACTACCACAAACCTCATTGTATTTGGATTTTACTCGATACACCAACACAAAGTTGTGCATAATTGTGAATGGAAGAAAAATGGTTTTCCAAATGGCCTATGACTCTGTAGTTCTGTAGTTCAGGTGAAAGAATCAGTTGGCAGGACAAGTATTAGTTGTGCGCTCTAAAATTGAGGCAGAAAGAAAGCAATTGTAACAACAAGAATGGCAAGAAAACATGAGCTTTAAGTTCTGTTTTCATTTTGCCACAAGCCATGTAGGGGATACAGCACACATGTGGAAGAACATGCTCTGGCCAACTTTCTGGCCTGTATGCAAATCTATATGTTCGGTAGAAACCTAGAACTGCCTCTTACCCTGAAAACACTACCATGCTGAGGGTGGAGTTTTCTTCAGCAGGGTCAGGTAAGCTGATCTTAGTTAATGGGAAGATGAATGGAGCTAAATACAGAGCAATCCTAGAAGATAACCTTTAAAGTTTGCAGGAGACCTGAGACATGGTTGAAGGTTGACCTTCAACAACCCAAAACATACAGCTACAGCTACAATGTATGGTTCATGTTTAAGAATGACCCAGGAAAAGTCTAGTTTGAGGGTTGTGGTTTTAATGTGACAAATTCCGAAACATTTCAAGGCAGTGGCAACCAACCGTGGCTGTTGGTAGCACTGTTGCCTTGCAGCAAGAAGGTCCTCGGTTTGACACCTGGCTAGGGGTCTTTCTGCATGGAGTTTGCATGTTCTCCTCTTGGGTTCTCTCAAGGTACTCCAGCTTCCTCCCACAGTCCAAAAACATGACTGTTAGGTTAATTGGTCTCTCTAAATTGCCCTTAGTTTGGAATGGGTGTGTGCATGGTGGTTTGTCCTGTATTTCTCTGTGTTGCCCTGCGATGGACTGACTGTTTTGTCTTTACATACGAGAAAAAGCTCTGCATGCGTTTTATAGCAGAACGTGCCCACACATGAGGATATAAGAAGGAGGCTAAGGAGGAAACTACCACACTGCATGCTACAGAATCTGAGAACTAACAGGTATCGTGGGTGGCTATTTAAAGGTCAGAGACATTTGAATTGCATTGTATTAGTTTGGACTCACACAGAAGTCTGTGTGTGTTTTTAGAGAGATGCGTATTGTGGAGAATTTGCTGGGTATGATGTCTTCTGTAGTGCAACGCCACAAGAAGCTGCTTCACCTCAGGAACTTAATAGCTGAGGAGAGACCATGGAGATCTCTCATTAATTACTGCATGGCTATGGCACATTTAGCACAGTTTTACCAGGGCCTGGAGCTGATGCAAGGAGGACAACTGGAGCAAAGGTTCCCACTCAAGATAAAGCTAAGCAGCACTGCATTTCTGGAGACAATATACTGATATTTACTTTTGTTATTTGAAATAACATTGTACATTTTGTGACCAATATTCTCAGGTTGCCATAAATCCTTTCCTTTTATGATGCTTCTCTTAGGTACAGCCAGCTTGATAGCTGGTGGTTCTCTCTCGCCTTCACCGGCGTCATAATGAAGAAGGATTCTCTGCCCTCTACTAACAATAAAGAGGAATTAAAAAGGGACTCCAGCCTTATGGATGAGATAATGGCTCCGAACAATGACAGAATACAAGAGGAGGGTGAGAAAATTAATCATCAGTCGGCTGACTAATAACATAGCCTTTGTTTTATAGCTTGGTGCTTCTTTTTTCTAGCTGTCAGAAATGATGTCTCTGTGACTAAGGAGTTTCTTGATGAGAGAGAAGGCTCCTTTCAAGGTGTGGAACATCACACAGAGTCACAGATAAGCGGTTCTGACTTACTACTGGACTCAGTTAAAAATGCTGCTTTATATCTTCGCAGAGCAATGGTAAACATGATGCAGCTTTAAACAAATGTCTTTGACTGTTATGTTCCTGCCACATTGTATTTCTGTCTCTATTTTCAATCTTTTCAGGTGCTGGCCCATCGTGGAAACCACTGGACAACTCTGCAGTATTTGTGTCAGACCCTGTGGGACCAAAACCACAAACTCACTACCATGATACAAACGGTTGCTTTGCGTGAAATCTCCCCACCGGCGGTAAGGGCTGATCAGCTGCCTGCCATCTTCACCCCTCTTCTGGTGCTAGCCACTGATCTTATGCTGGACATGCTGGATAAACTAGAGGTCAGAGTCTGATACTTCTACTTATATACAACGAACATTTAGCTTAAGGTTTTTGTGACTTTCTGGCATCTTGCCATAACTCAGCATTGCTTTGATTATCCCCACCAGGTTTGGAGTTTGTATGATCTCGACTCGACTGCTGACGAGCTTGAGTCCCGTCTCCACTTCTCAGCCCCCCTCGATAACTGCTTCCTGGTGGACTTGCGCTGGGTTCGAACTTTGGTGTTGCACACTCTTGAGCAACTTCATGACTGTGGAAAGTGGGAAACCCTGGCACACTTTGCTTTACTTTACAACTCATACACACGGTGAACACATTTGATTTTTTGTTAAAAAATACAGGGAATTATACACTATGTCCCACATCTTGCAAAAAGTATTTACATTTGAAACAAGTATTAGTAGTATAGACTCCATGTAGTGGACACAGAAAACATGTGAAAGAACGTCCTTGGGTCAAGTGAGACCAAAATGTATCTTTTTCGGCCTACATGCGATATGTTGCGGATGGGGGAAAACTAACACTGCACATTACCCTAAACACCCCATACCCAGGGTGAAACATGGTGGCGGTAGCATCATGCTGTGTGGAGCATTTTCTTCAGCAAAGACAGGGAAGCTGGTCAGAGTAGATTTGCAAAAAATTGGAAAGACTTGAGACTGGGGCAGATTTTCACCTGCACTTTGGCACGAAAAATGCAGCCAGAGCTACAGTGGAATGATTTAGATCAGAGCGTTTTCACAAGTTAGTCTAGACCCTAAATCCATTTGAGAATCTGTGGAAATTCTGGGAAATTGTTGCTGACAGACGCTCTCCATTAAATCTGACTGAGGTTGAGCTGTTCTGCAAAGAAGAATGGGCAAAAAAAAACAAATCAGTGTCTAGATGTGCAAAGTTAGGAGAGACAAACTTCAGACGACTTGAATGCAAATGCACGCCACACTTTTCAGATCTTTTTTGTAAAAAAAAACAAAAAAAAAAAACTTTGAAAACCATTTATTAATTTTCTTCCACTCAACAATTATGCAGTACTTTGTGTTGGTCTTTCACATAAAAGACAAAAAGCACATTGAAGATTGTGGTGTAATCTGTGAAAATGTGAAAAAGTTTAAGTGTTATGAAAACTTTTGCCAGACACTATATACTGTATGTATGTAAAAGAAGGGGCCTTCAAACATGTCTATTAAATATTTAGCATTTTCGCATGAAAATTATTTTAATTCAGTGATATTCTTTGTCCTAGGGAACGTTACGCCTTGACCATAGTTCCTCTGTTGATCAACTCTCAGATTCAGCTGCTTGACAGAATTTCTTCCTTTGGAGGACCTGCAGTCCCACAACCACATCATGTCAAGACGAAGAACATCACTGGGAAGGAAGTAGGGCATACACAAATCAGAAATCAGATCTTGCTTTATGTGATGATTATTATAGTCCAAATCAGAAAGTCACAAACAAGCCAAACCAAGCAGAGATTTTAGATTACATTGCAATGAAAAAGAACCAATCATAAATCATTCCTGTGTAGTTAGCTACTTTTTTAGCTTATTTGTATTATTTGTATTAAAGAAATAAAGCTATATTTGAGTTGCCAATAGTATTTCGACAATACACACAAGAACAAGTATAAAAAGTTCAAATATGCTCTCATTTAGTGCCTGAGACTCAATGTTTGTCTGCTCCTCTTTATTAATTTCAGATAACTAACAGAAGTTATGCAGGCTGCCAGCTGCTCAGTGGGTGGACCTGGTACCCTGCACAGAAACAGCCCTTTCACAAAAAGGCAGCACAGGCAAAATCGCTTCCTGAAGATGCACTTTCATTGAAAGGTTTGATGAGACAAAAAGCTTCAGTCGTGAGAAAAAATATTGAACAGATTCCTAAAGAATCTCTTATTTGCAAGAAAAATAATCCAGTGTCTAAAGACATAAGCAACTGTACAAAATCTTTCAGTGCTAACATAATTAGAAAATGTAAAAAGAAAAATGCAACAATGTGTTGGAAGTTTCAGAGATGCAGCTCTCCATGTCGCTTGTGCGCGTTCCTCTTGACACGGAAGACACTCTGAGCTGTTATCGTGAAGCCCTTGGCAAAAGACCACACTGTCTCCTAGTCCTCCAGCATAGCCGTTCGTTGTTGGCGCAGCTTTTAGCGGGCACACAACCCTGTAAGTTTGTTGCTTATTAAACAACAGATGCAAATACACAACGGCGGTGAAACCTCTGCTGGTGTCGTTCTTCAGGCTTTGCGGCGCAGTTGCCTCACTGTCAGGACAGAGGTCTCAGCCATTCAACAACCCAAGTGAACCTGTGTGAGGAGGACTTTAGTTCTCCAAACGCCATCTATTGCCTTCCCATCAGCCCTAACAGCATACCAACTGTTGCTTCTGCATACTCAAACTCCATCAGTAAGAGCTCCAACTCTAATTCATTTTGGAACAGTCTTTAAGTTTGCTACAATTATAGATTTTAAGAAAGACGCAGAATAAAAGTATAAGGTCGTCTTATTATCTTTAAATTACCCTGTGGGATTATAGGTTCTTATGAAGCTCTCACTGTCCTTTCTCTCAGAGTACCTCCAGGATAACGGTCATGACTCCCTTAAAATTTTAGCCCTGCATGAAATGGGAAACCTACACTTCTATGCTGGAAACATAAGGTTAGAAACCATTTAAATGGGTTGATGTGTTAGTTCTGCAGCAACACCATGATGTCTTCTATCAGATACATTACTAGCAGTTAGGCAAGGACAGTGTGTACATTTTCTGTGTCATGATTTCTCTTTCATCATCACAAATAATTTCCGTCCTGCTTGTGTTGTCTTGCTTCTAGTGCTGCACACTCATGCTGGAGTGAAGCCGTAGACTGTGCCTTCCAGAGCTCTCATGTCATTCAGAAATGGGACGGCGTTTCCTCCGAGAGCCGCTCCTTGCAAAACACAGTGAAGCAAGCTGGCATATGGGGATGTTTGCAAGGTGCTGTGCTCACTGCAAAGATAGCACAGTAGGTTGGACTTTTATTTTAATGTGACTTTTTGTGTGTGTGCAAGCCTGTGCCAATAAAGCTACGCTAGGTACTGAGGCATGCGTTTTGATTTGCAGGTTTGTTTTAATCTCTGATATCAGCGAGCGCACAAAGTGTTGTCTGCTGTCTGCTCATTTCTTTAAGGTAATCTATCTAAGGAATGCTATTACGGTGCCTTGCCTTGAAGTAATTATATGTGTATTGTTGGGATTTCATGTGATAGACCAATACAAAGTAGTGTATAATTGTGAAGTAGAAGAAAAATTGTGGTAAGTTTTTCCCCCATTCTTCTCTGCAAAAATGGCTCAGACACTGTCCGGATTTGTGGAGTTCAACTAATAGTTGTCCTGTCAGCAGATTCTGGCACCTGAGCGTGGAATCTCTGCAGCTCCTCTTCTGGGCTGATTAATGCTTTCCTTGCCTGACCTTTTGGTTGACGGCCATGTTTTAGTTGGTTTGCAGTTGTGCCACTCTTTAAATTTGCAGATGATAGATTGAACCTTGAGATGTTCAGATCTTATTTAGATATTGTTTTAGAACTTTATTCCTGACCTGTCCTGTGGTTTTCTTTAGTCTTCACTATGTTTTTTTTCTTCTTTTCTTCTCCAACAAACTTCCATGGACTTAAACATTTTTGTATTTGTAAAACATTTTCAAGACCATTTATCCATTTTGTTTCACTTCACAATAATGTGTGAATTTATGTTGGCCTATCATATCCCAATAATATACCTTGAAATCTGTGGCTATAACATGACAAAATGTGCAAGGAATATGAAAACCTTTACAAGGGACTCCATTTTGTTTTGTATCTTTGTGTCCTCTCTGACATGGTTCTCTGTTTATCCTCTTAAGTGTGTGCTGTGTTGCTCCATGGCCCACCCTCGATCAGACCTACAATATGCCTCACACACCTTTGGGGATGAACTGTTTCCTGGCATCGACCTTTTTTCTGAGCCCCATAGGCTTCAAGTCGGCACCACAGTAACAAGTCTTCACTTTGTTTGCCATTGGCTCTTCACCACAGGCTACTACATTACGGTATTTACTACCGTTTGTCCTTAATTTAAACTTCAATTCTGAAAAAATAGACTTTATTGGTAAACTCTTGTTATTTCAGCTTCTCCCAATTCTAGCCCTTTACCTCCACTTAGTGGGGCCCGTGTGCAGAGATGTACAGCGCACTGCTGAAGCCAGGATTCTCAAGGTCGGAATTATAGCTGTTGTTGTGAACTTTATCAATTATCAATGACATAGTGAGATATGAACCCAAGGAGGGCCAGCCAAACTGTAGTTTTGGTGATTTATATTTAAGCTTGTAAACTGAGAGTGAAGCTGTTTGTTTTCTCTGTTCGAGGAAAGAGCGAACACTTCTTTAAGCACAGATACAGTATCATAGTGGAAAAAAAGCAGCTTGATGATTCTAAATCATCCCAGGACGTTGCAGAGGGTACACTAGACACTAGACAATCAGACAGTCTTACAGACAGGATGATGGGATAGACTACATACAGTTTACAGGTCTGATGAAGCACTGAGTTTTTCCATCAGACAGAACATGATTAAACATACTCCAAAAATTAAAACACCAAATCCATGCCATCATCTTCTGTTTTTAACATGAAAACCTTTCTTGCATCATGATGCAGCTTTGATCTGGCTGTTGTTTTCTGCAGGTCCGTGCTCTTACAGACATGTGCATGTTTACTGAAGCCATCAGAGAAGTTGTTCAACTCACCCAAGGAGCAGATATTATTCTGCCTGCTGGACATTACATCACCAAAGCAAATCTACAAGTATTTTCCCTTTTTTGTCTAACCCATTTAAAATGTACTATTATTTTTTTTCTACAGTGCTACCGTCTCTTTCTCTGATGGATAAGTCTGCTAATGCAAAGAAATATCCCATTTAATATTCACAATAGTGATATAAAGGAAAAACGTTTATTTCTGACTTCATTTTATTAGTAATTGTGCTTATTGAACAGCCTTTGAGGACTTTCTGCAGCAACAGATCTCTTCCTGATAATGTGGAGGTAAATTCTACAATTTCCATGAATCCACGTTTTGATTAACGAAGTTAACTAAAATCATCTCAGTGCATTTATGAATTTATTCATTATTTCCTACACTCTTGCATAAGAGAGCTTAAAGTGCTGTAGATGTGATCCTTCCTCTGCTGGATTTTCACCTTTATTTTTAAAAGAAACGCTGTGTCTGTCAAACGTTAACGAACACATATCGTCTGCATTATTCTGATAATTTGTGCCTCTTAAAGATTTATTTGAAATTGGCTGGAATTGTGATACAACATACAACTTCAAAGACAAACAAGAACTGGGCTCACATGTTTGAATTTATTGTAGATGTTCTCTATTCCACACTTCAACATTATATTTACAGCCTCAAATATATAAACACACCATCAATAACACATTTTGTCTTGCAAAGAATCCAGACACTTTTTTGTAGCCATCAAAAAGGTTCTGGAATAGTTCTGGCTGTTGGTATATTGGTATAGACCTGGCTTTTAAGTAATGTTACTGGATTTTCATTCCAGAAGCTTAATGTTATAGATTTAATCCATTCCAAACCCAGTTTTGATGTATGTTTGTACTCTTGGAGCTTTAGCTGTTGATTTGGGATCTAATAAGGAGAAACAGCCACGCAGCATGAGGCTACCACCACCTTCTTTCTTAGCTTTGAAATCCTTGAGCATTCCTCTTGTCACTTTGGCCCAATACTGCACTTTATCCTGTCTAATCATACAGCTGTTCTCCATAAGTCGTTTGGCTTGTCGATGTGGCCAGCTGCAAATTTAACTTCAGCTTAAAGATGTTAATTTTGGACCAGAGCCTTGTTTCCTGGTCGGCACACTCTCCTTCCATGTTAATATTAAACTCGCTTCACTTTCCAGCATTTTCCTTTTTATGGTAGGCTTGAGCCTTAGTTGTTCCCAAATTTCATTCCTCCACCAAGGAGGTTATGTTTTTAGTTGAATTTTTTACCAGACGTGTGTCTTAGCTCAAGGAAGAATGCATTAAATTTTTGTGGTGATCCAGTTCATGATCCAGATTCAGGATTTTGTTTTCTTTGTGACTCTACGTTGGATGGCGGAGGTACTCAGTCTATAAAGCGTATGGCTGTCTTGTTCTGAATATGACAGTTTAGGCCAGGTGGTTTTAAGTTGGAGAAAACCGGGAATTCCAACAGATCAATGATCCCAAGCTCACATCAGAACTGGGAGCTGGAACAGATAAAACAGGCTTGCTTTAGGTTTCTGGATTGGCTCTGACCTTACCTGACCAGGAAACGACCCAATTTAAATAAACTCTACCAGCTCAGACAAGAAAAGTGGCCAAACATCCAGTCAGAAATGTGTCAGTTCATTGTTGATTCCTACAAATGTGCACGGTTTCTCTACAACTTGCTAACACACATTTAGCTAAATATTAGTGGGTATTTTTCAATACATTTGAGCCCGTATGTAAAATAGTAACTATGTTTGAATTAGAGAATACATAAATTCAAACTTGGGCACTCAGATCTGGTTTTTGCAATACCTATGGAAGTTGTATGTTGCCATCAACCCTGGAATAGTTAAATCATGGTTCAAATGCAAAATAAATGTGAAATTCATGCTGATGATGTAAACTTCTAACTGGAACGATATATGCTGTTGAAATTGTCTAATAAAATGGTTGTTTTTGAATCTAATTTGTGTGTGATGCTTATGATTATGCTCAGGCATTGGAAGACCTTGTAAACTGTGACTTAACTTTGGAGGTCTGCACGTTGTATGGTCCGACACTATGCTCCAGATTCAACCTCGCCCGTATTCAGCTGATCTTAGCAATCACCAAGTCTGAACGCGGCAGTCCTGTGTCAGGTCTGGAAGCGAGGCGCTGTTTTCTGTTAACTTTGTTTTATTTTGTGATCAGTGTGTTTGCAAAAGAACATTATTGTAAGACCTAAGAGTACTGTGAGCGCTAAACTGTCATGAAGACGTACTGTTTTTCAGATTCTGAAGAATGTTGTGGTAACACGGAAAGCAGAGAGGTGGATATAGAACATGAAGAGCAGGAGATGCTAGAGACAGAGGGATCGTCCCCAAAAGCAGAGAAACCAAAAGTTGTCACTCTTTCTAATAAGAAGGAAAAGCTATCTCCGGAAAGGATCAAGGTAAGACTAAGAGCAGATAAAATTTTTTTAGTTAGCTTCATGCATCTCAGTAGATATTTTGTTATTGGGTGTAGTAGCTGCTTGTCAGTTCTGTGTTTAACTGTTCTTGGCACTTTTACACAGATAATGTGGAAATGGTGGCCCATGTGTAAAAACATGTCATTTCCCCTCATACAGTTTCTTTTACTGGAAGGAGCTTCCACCTTGTTGTCCTCTGCTATGCAGCAGGTCACTTCTCATATCTGCAGCGAAGCTGAGAACCTGGAGTTGTCCATGGAGTTCAACCTTCTTAAAGCCAACCTCTGTCTGCAGCAAGGAAACTTTGCTCTTAGGTACTCAAACTTCAAGGTGGATATGTGTATACATTCTTAGTATTTGCATAAGTTTTCTACTTTGCCATTTTTGATTGTTTTCCCTTAGCTCTGAGATTGCAGTTTCATGTTTGGTGTTGCTGCAGACATCTCCTGTCATTGTGCGACAGTCCCCTCCAGGGAGTAAACAGGTACTGCAGCACATGTATGCATCTATGGTAAAAAAGGAAGTACACTCTCTTTCAGTTTTTAGGCTTTATGTGCCAATACATGAAAAACTTTTCATGTAGCCCTCATTCGCATTCACATTCCTATCAGCTTGTTTAAGTTTAGGTCCATTTCAGTTCCCCATAAAGTACTCTACTGTGTTTGTATGTGTTATGTAATGTCTTAAGGATGCCAAAGAGTGCAGTGAATCAAACATCCTGCATGGAGACGATCCCAGAGCTGTTGAAGCCTGTGAGAGAATTGGAGTTTTGCTGTGGCTGCGCT
This sequence comes from Crenichthys baileyi, assembly GCA_036173005.1. Lineage (NCBI taxonomy): Eukaryota > Metazoa > Chordata > Actinopteri > Cyprinodontiformes > Goodeidae > Crenichthys > Crenichthys baileyi. Next base: position 484,908 of record JAHHUM010002058.1, on the reverse strand, counting down.
GCCGGCTGAATCTGGTCCACAGCCTTGCTGCTAACATCTCTGGATCTGCAACTCTTTTTCCAGGTCTTAGGGGTTTTAGACTTCCTTTCCTAGTATTTCGGGACTCTATTTTATGCTAATCATATTACATTAATGTGAGGATGACTAGCAAACATATGTATCAATAAAATATCACTCACAGAAACAAAAAAGACTACCTGTTTGACGTTCTTCATTAAACTGTAATGAAGTGCAGCCATCAGTCTCTGCTTATGAGTGACAATCAGTACACTAGCAAAATAGGAATTAGGAGGTTAATTTGTTTGTATGTGTTAATGAATGGCAATTTGTCTTTTAAGGTAAAAACGTTAATAAAGAAATAGCTCGGCTGATACAGGAGGGACTGGATGAATGTGTGCAATGGGGAGACCAAGATATTCAAGCTCTGTTGATGGTGGAAGCTGCAGAATTGGAAGCACAGAGAGGCAGGGTGGATGAGAGCATGGCAATGTTGCAGGTACAGATGTTTTCATATTCATTGAAATGTTTTATTTTAAATGGGAAACACATAACGAAGGGCACTTTCACAAAGCATAGGAACATACGAAGATGCCTCAAGTTGATATAGATAGATAGCATGTCTCATTGTTGTGGTTAAGGCCATAATCTTTCATCAGATTTCTATAATTGATGACCAAAATATGAGAATTCATGTGTTCAATTAAGAGTTTACATAAAAACTCAAGTTATAGGTGAGTTATCACTGTCATGCATTGTTAGTGCCCTGAAATAACGATGTATTTGTTGTTTGTTTATTCATCTGTTACAATTATTTCTTTTTCTTCTTCATTTTTTTTTATTTTTTCGGCTGCTTCTATGTTTGAGTGGACTTGAGGTGTCTCAGCGAAACACATCATTGGGGCTTTTTGTCCGTGACTTATCTATCTTTTGCATATTGCTTTGTGTTTTCTACAATCTTGCTGCCATTTTTGAAAGTTTAATCATTACAACATAATAGGTTTTTGGTAGGAACATAGATTAAAAAAATAACCTGAACCAGTAGCTAGGATTTAGTTGTGAGATGTTGCAGCAGAAACTGAGTACCAACCATAAATTCATCACACCCACTTTTTTTTTTCTTCCAGCACCCTTTTTGCAGTTTTTATTGGTTCTGTAAATTCTGTCCATTGAATAGCAAGACTATAAATAACTAATGTTCTCCATATATTTATACCTGTTGTTTAGAAAGCAGTGAACCTGCTGTCAGGACAAATATGTATGCCACCTGGGTCCGTTCTGACTCTGGCTCGAGCCACGCTGTTGCTCAGTGACCTGGGAAAAGTACAGAGCAAAACACTTCTCCAACTGACACAGAAGCTCCTGGAAAAGCAGGTACACATGCAATAAGACTTGGTTCAAACAATCTACATGTACTTTCTATAATTCTGCTGACAGAAGGGAAATACATACAATTAAACCTTAACCTTCTATTTCAGCTGTGCCTTTTCGGTCAAAACGTATCTTTGCTTGATGGAAATACAAGTTTCTCTCCACCTGGACCCAGAAACATCTACCTCCCTTACCTGGACATGCTGAACAGAATTACTGTTCAGATTGGTAGAACATGAACCTGCATACACAGGGCACAAGCAGTTCATTATCTGTGAATTATTTCATGAAAATACCTAAAAGAATGACCATGTCAGAGAGAAATCAGAACTAAACTCTTTGCAAATCCAGCTGTAATTTGACTCTTGTTGTATATTACATATAGTGAAGTAATAACCTTTACTTATTTTCGGTTTTCCTAATAAAAACTGATTATTGCTTTTTTCTTTATTTTTCTAATTTGTTTCCTGCTCAATTAGAGGAAACATCTTGTTGAGTCCTTGATTTAAAACATTAACTGTATATAAATAATATCAGGAGACATTTTCAATCAAAACATTTCAAAACTATACTACAGTAATGTTTCAAATCATCAATATATATTGTAAAAAAATATAAAAGATTTTTATGACTGATCTTAAGTTAACTCAAAATTGTTTAGATTATTTATATCCTTATATTCCTCACGTTTACCAGTAATATGTTATTACAATAAAACGACCAAATTGTAACAATATGAATAATTGTTTATTATTGTAGCATGCTCATTATTGACAGCACTAACCCACCCCTAACCTTGTTAGAAAATAAAGGATTTCCCTGCTCTTAGTCTGACTAACAGCTCCCAGATTAGTCTAAATGAATTAAGCTGAACATAATTGTATGTTTTAATTAGCTTCACTGTAAAATGACAACCACACTGTAGTTATGGCATAAATTGGTTGGTATAAAATCAAGCATCACAAGGCAGGATGCTCCCTTTCCTAATGATTTAGCCACCTAGTATACCTAGGAGGCAATTAAAGTCAGAAATCACTCAGTCTGCTTGCCATTTTGCACTAGTAACTATGAATTCCACCAGTCTTGAACATTATTTAAAGTCTGCACCAGTACAATAAGACTGAGAGAGATTCTCAGGCAGTTTTCCCTCTGACCAATAAAAGCTCATGAATGGCATGAGCTCTCATCATAAGAGTTCTTGTCATTTTGAGAGGCAGGAAGTGTTTACTTCCTTTAGTAGAACCTATGCAGTGATTCATCACAGGGTTATCTTTGTACTGCATCACCACAATGAAATTACATTTTGAAGGTTTTTGTTGTTTCTTGTATTCTGGAGCATTTTAGAGAAAACAAAAGCTGTACTGCAAAACTGCACAATCCTAATTTGAAGAATTAAAAATTTGGCCAGTTTTGAAAATGCAGTTATTAGGTTTAAGAGGCAGTTACATTTTCACAAAGGGCCAGGTAGATTTTTACTAACTTTTTCTATTTAATATATCATTTGAAAATAGCTTTTTGTATTTACTCAGGTTGTCTTTGTTTAATAATAAATCTTGTTTGATGATCTGAAACATTTGTGAGACAAAAAAACCAGGAAAAACAGAGAAAAACTGTAAGTGGGGAAATGCCTTGTCTGAAAAAATATTCGATCACCTAAAAATCACTCAATTCATCCGTTTGCTAATTGTATACTTCCATTGCACCAAAAAGGTTGCATTGACTAACATTGAGATTTAGGTGTCCGTCTTCCAACAGAATGGGGCACATGGTCGTTTAATGGAGAAGGAGGTTGCGTACTGTTAAACCAGCTCTTACCTTACAAAAATAAAATGTATTTATCTGTAACCTTGTAAATAGATCATTTCCAAACTCTTAGAATATGCGAGCCAGTCAGATGTTTTACTGTGAAGCGTCACCGGAAGTGGTCCTTGTTATCATGGCTGACTTGACAACAGCTCTGCTGTCCAGAGTAACGGTAGCCTGCTCGGAGCCATCAATTGTCTCAACTGACGTTTGTTTGAGTCCAACAGTGGTTAGTAACGGGGTTCACCCGTTGTTCAGGCTAATCCTGTAACTGCTAGCCGGTTATCACGTCTTTAAATGGAGTTTCGAGTTAAAAGATGATCGCTTCACTCTCAAGAGGAAGTTTGCTGGATGAGGTTCTTCATGGGGGCTACAATGAGGTAACGTTTAGTTTACCCAGCGTTACTGGCTGCTGTCTATGTTTGGTACATTTGGGAGCCAATTAGCAAGCTGAGGTCGGTCACTTTTGCTAACCTTAAGATCCGTGGGCATTCCTTTATGCTAAAAATTGAAATGCGTTTAATTTTTAGATATGTTAAGCTGGTGATAAAAATGTAGTGGATGGTAATGTTTTCTTTCAACCCGAAAAATGTTGAGATGAATCTTAGTAATAAAGTTATCCAGGCTGCTAACTGTTTAGCATATATAGTTGTTAGGCTTTATCTTTACTGCAGTTTTTCAATCATATTTTAGCTAAGGAAGCTAAGCAACACAGGTAGCCAAACATGACAGCTGTGTGTAAAATGTGTCCCTAGTTTGTGAGCCGTCATCTGAAACATCAGCAACGATGAAATGTAGTAGAGCTGATGTGTTGATGGGACATTTTAATCAGGAGCACAATTGCGAAAGCAAAGATCTAACAACCAGTTATTGGGACAATAGACTGGCCTCCCTCCCCATCGACCTCCCTCTCCTCTGTTCTAACTTAAACAAAGGCTCTTATTTGTCTGAGCTTCATGTGGCCCCAATCACTAAGCCCTGCATCTGTGCATGTGTCTGTCTGTGGTGGGTTGGATGTGTGCATCTGATTGATCACTTGCAGCAGCAGCTGGCAGCATATGTTTCCTGGGTGAACTCTCAGCTGAAGAGGAAGCCAGGCCTACAGCCCATTGCAGACCTCAGGCGTGATCTGCAGGATGGCGTTGTGCTTGTACAACTGATAGAGATTGTTGGTAAATACACACACTCACAATTCACAAAAATGGTGATGTACCACAGGTTGAAGTAACTCAAAACTACAAGTGCTTCAGTAAACCTCTTCTCAGTTTTTTGCTGATTGTCATTCTTAAATGATCAGTATCATAGTCCCTGACTAAACTCAACTCCTGATATCTGTTGTTCTTATGTGTAGGGCGTTCCCTTCGCTGCAATTTGCAGCCATTTAAAAAAAATGCATGGCCTGTGTTTGTATGCACGACTCCAATATTTCATAATGTCCACGCACCTCATGTTGCTAATCTAGTGAAGCTGGGTTCGTTTCAGCCTTTACAATGACGTTCATAATGAAAGAGAGACTGTACTGGCAGCTGCAGCTCCCTCTCGGTCTGCCATGTGACATCCTCTGCACGCTGTGTCCAGGCAGCTTTTGGTTAAGAGAAAGCTGCACAGTAAGCAGCTAAATATGAGTTTTAAAGTCTTCTGACATTCATACAGGGCCCATACACATTCAGGAAAAGATTGGCTTTTTCTTTGCAAGATTAAACCTTTTTCTTCCTCAACAAGAAACAAAAATCTACAGACTTCACTACTGTTTGGACTTCAGACAATCAAATAAAGTCCAATAAAAGGCTCATTACCATAACTCTGCAGAACTGGATGACATGCTCAGGAGGTAATTCAGCCAATCGATTCAGGTGTGTTGCTGGACAGTAACTTGAGGGCTAGAGTTTGAGACCTTTGGCTTGGCTACTCTGCATGAAAACATCAGAAGCAAGGTGTGAGTTCACTGAAGACTGTAGCTGAGTGTTAAGTTAGATAAATGATTAAAAACTAAAGGCTGTCCTGCACTCCTGTTGGGACAAAGTGTCTGTTGCTGTGAAGAAAAACGGAGAGTGCAGCAACCGTAACGTCACTGATGAGTCTGTTAATGTAGTGTGCAATGTTGCTACACTTTTAAGCTACTCTGTTTTCAAGGATATAGATGGCACCAATTTTATTGTTTTGGTTTGTTTTTCGTTTCTTAATTGAAGCATGGGATCGCGACTTTGTGCTGGCAAATACCTTTTCTGAAAACTGAATGGTATATGAGAAAACGAAATTCTGATTGGACAACATAAGGTCCCCATTGGTCTCCACCTGTGCTTTGTTTTATTTTTGGCAGCCGGTGAGGTTCTGCAGGGAGTCTGCCTACATCCACTGAACAAAGAGGAAAGCAGAAAGAATGTGGAGGAAGTCTTGCAGTTCATTTCCTCTAGAAACATACGCATGCCTCACATATCCGCAAAAGGTAAACCACAAGCAGTTATTTTTTTACAGTATGGTTTTGGTATAGTATCTAACCTTACTGACTGTCAATTTTAGTCAAAGAGCTGTCAGAAAAGCTTTTATTTAACCTGCCATAAGAAAATGATTGTTTTGGCACATACTCAGTATTTTGTCTTTGGGCAATGATAGAAAAGCTGTCATCAGAATGTACCCACTGGCTATCACTGTGTTGTGCTGGTAGATGACGGTAAACATCCGACGTGTTACTTTACTTGCTCTCCCTGCTGAAACTCAAGCTGTATCTTCTGGTCAGGCTTTACGCAGGCACCTTTTTACTGTTTAATACAAAAACAAAACCACTTTTTATGGTTGATAAACACCTGAACATGTTTCCTCCATAAGAAAATTATCGGTCATCACATGCTGTGTTTTGGGCCTTTTAGACATCATCGATGGTAACCTGAAGTCTATAATGAGGATTATTCTGGCTCTGGCAGCCCATTTCAAACCCTCAGCCAGTCAGAGGGCCGCATCTGGAAGTGGGAGGAGCTTAACTAGAGGCAACACAAACCACAATCCTCTCTCCACGGTCGCTTTGGCTCAAGGGGCCGCTGCTGCTCTGGCATCTGCTCGCCTGGACGCCTCACTGCCAACGCGTTTCGCACACATCAACAGGTATGCCAGTGCTATTGATCGTTTTCAATAGGAAGGATATGTCTTTCCATACTTTAGCTGCTGCTGGGTCAGTGGTGTGCTGTGATGGGCTGAGTTGATCTGACCATCTTATATAGTTTAGTCTTAACCCAGATTTGGTTTCTTGTTGAGGTCTGATGAACTTGACCTGCTGTTTTCTTCATGTCTGTCTTGAGTTGTGGGCTGTGGCACACAAATAATCTATAACCAGACACTAAATGTTGCTGTTGATAATATTAGCTTATAATGTAATTGTGTCCAAAATGAAACAGTCTGGTAGAATCAAAGTAAACTGCTGTCTGTCTTGTAGGTGGCATCAAAGTAGACACAAAACAGGGCTTATCTTATCTCTCCTAACATTTTGAAACGGCCATGTTTCAGTTTTATTTTGTCAACCTTCTGAAAACTGTCCAACGTTGCCTTACCTCAAACCTCTATATATAAATAGCCTAAATGATTGAAGGCATAAATTTATCCTGACTGGACTGTTGCACAAGATTATTATTTAACATGTATTTATCTAAGAAACAGGACCATGCCAACCACTTCTAATAACAAGAATGGATGTTCCGATCAGGATTTTTGGCCTTATACGGATCAGAATCATTTAAAAATAGGGATTTGTCAATACTGAATCCCAGTGTGGTACTTCAAATCAATGTCCCATATATGCATGAAAACATTGCCTTATTGGCATAGCTGTGCACAGTTTATCTCACCAACCAGTGATGTTCCAAACGCTGCCGTATCAGTTTTTCTTGATAGCGACAGATATTCTCTTCCAGGAGGAGTTTCTGCAGGAAAGCATTTTTGTTTCTAAAAATATAAATGACTCAACATATACAGCTACAGATTTCAATAGACTCACATTTTGCTTCAGCTGTTTGGTAAAGTGCTAGGCTAATCCTAACAGGTTCGCTCTCCACTTTAATATTACTTAATAATTTGTCTCGTAATACATTTTTCTGCTGCTCCAGTTAATCGCGTGTTTAAAAATCTCCTAGAAATAAGTTGCCCTGTTTCATAAATGTAGTTTTCCGGCTTGAACGTCTCAACATAAAATCAGTAGTGTTTCAGCTGCTCTCTGTTCAGCTGATGGAGGACAGGAAGGTGCAGCAACCAGTACAGTGAACGTCATAGTAAAAGGTGAATTGTTATGGATAACTCAGGTTTGTTGGATCAATACAATATATCCAGTGCTTATAATATAGTTTAGCAAGCTGTGCGCATGAAAACAGGCTCTGATTTTTGAAAAGTGACCACCTTCACTACCTACTCATGGAGTGGCTGCCATAAAATCAGCCTTTACACCGACAACAGGTATTGAAGGTTGGGTTTAGTCAGGCACTCCGATCATTTAAAAATGTGTCGATGGGAACTCCACTCTGATATTTGGGATCGGATCAGAACATCGCAAATCACAATTGGTCCTAAATGCACGGCAACACGCTCGATTCTGGAAAGAAGGATGTAGGGTCGGTTTCTTTGTTTTATATCTTTATTTGTCACAGATTAAAACTGAAATCTGAAGTTCCAAATTCCCTATTATACAGTACAATGTTGAAATCATTTAAAGACGCAATCATAACACTGTACTACAACATGGACAAATATTTATGATAATTAGAAACCATGCAGCCATTTAGTTCTATGTTCTGGTTGCTGTAATTATGTTCACTGACAGTATTGTGTATAAATGACTGTGACTCATGACATTTTAGCCTACCATGTACTTAGTTTGCCATAGTTTGTTTATTCTGCTCTGTTTGAGCCTGCAGCTCCTTCGGTTTTACTCACCTAATCTGCAGATACAGGTTCTGAGTCTGAGCATCATCCTCAAAGGATTTGCTGTCCTCTAGTGGACAAACCAATACTAAAAATGGATTATCCTAAATTTGAGCTGCTGAGCTGAGGCTCATCTCTTTGTTCAAAGATGGTGAACCAGACGGTTGTTACACCTAATTACATTATTTTCTTTTATTAGCTGGGGGTTAGATGGAGAACGGAGCGTACGTGTCCGAGCACTGGTCCAGCAGTATGAAAGAGGAGTTACAGATGAGCAGGAGAACCCTCATCTTAGCAGGTAATTTAGTCCTCCTCTAATAAACACATATTTCTGTCTGTTTGATTAGTATAGAAATGGATGATATTAAGACAGATGCTGTTTTCATGTTCTTACATCAAGCAATGAACTTTTTGCTTAACTTGTTCATATTGCGTTGAAGTCAGGTGAAATAGTATCTGAGAGCAGTAGCTAACCTAACAGACAAGCACCATACCCAGAGAATTAAAAGTCCTCTGTGGCGAACCCAGTCTGGCTGAACTTTCAGATGATGGCGAATGACTGCTTGTAATTAAGTCAAACTAAAGTTGGGGCAGCAGTCGTGTAATTGTGACTGCTCTGGTTATAGCAGAAATGAGATAAATCCAAAGAATAGGTTGAGCTGAAAAGATTTACTACTGTAGGAATGCCGAGTTTTCTTCAGCTTATGTTTGAAAAGGATTTCAGTTGTACCGATTCAAAATCAAGAGCGAGGGCCTTGCTGGGGGGCTGCTGAATACGATTAGATAGGTTTTGGATTTCTTTCATAATAATAGTCCTAAATTAGGATGAAATATGTCAATCCCATTCAGCTATGATGCTGAAAAGATTAGCTGACCTAAAATGTCTCATGTTGAGCCATTTTGTTTTGTTGCTAGAGCAGATTTTTCTGTATAAGAATTATTAAAATTGTCATTACCTGAAACATCCTTAATATGTGTCGAGGCCAGACAGTCCTCGGCTTTAATAGAAAAATTATAAACAGGATTTATCTGCTGTGCTGCTTCACACAGAGTATCTGAATGAGCTGAAAGTAGTTGGAAAGCAAAACCTGCAGATGTGAGCTACAGCAGAATAAAAGCAGAAGAGCTTGAATGTCTTGGAAATGTAAGAAGAGGCCGATTTGATTCAACTCGATGCAAATGGCTCATGTTTTAAATAATATTGTACTACTAAAAAAAAATTACTCCTTTTTGGTTGTTTTCTTTGCCCACAGTTACGTTTTTTTTTCATATTAATCAGTTTTTAAGCTCCGACAGCAGATCCTATTTTGTGGTTTATTATTGTATGTGTGTGTGTGTGTGTGTGTGTGTGTGTCACAGCCTGACAGAGCATATGACTTTGGTCTTTGTCCTCTAAGCTTCATCCTGGTGAGGATTTGTGTGTGTTAGCTCAGAGACATCCGAGGCGAAACACAGGACTGATACTTGAGAAAAAGAAATGATCTGTCTTCATCTTCTGCGGTCACATGCCTGGCGTGGAGTTGTGTTTTCCAGGGTTGTTTAGTCACTAACATGATGGCTGAAATCCAGCGCATTTATTGCTACGCTCACCGCCTTCTTTGAGAGCATCTCAGACTCACCAGAGCTATCGCAACCATTTATTGGACATATAGCTTGACTGAGAGACACCGAGCAAAGTCGGCTGCATCGGTTGCCACGGTAACTCTTGGCTGTCTGGAGTGCAAGGGGGCGGGGCTTCATAGCATAAGGATACAGAAGTTGTCATGACTTTTTCGAGCTCCTAAAGGCTAAAACTCAGGAAAGGGGCGAAGTGTAGTCTCCTTTTAAAGTGTTCTGTGCCGGTCGGACTGTCTGTATCCCACTATGGGGGGGACCCAGATTAAATGGTAAGATGAGGCACAGGTGCTCTGTGAGTTTAAAAATTTAAACTGGCTTTAACTCGAATAAGACTGACTTTAACTAGCTTTTTTGACATTTTAATGTAATGCTGTTTTCTGTCTGGCTTGTGTCTTTCTGCTCTTATATTCCCTCTTTTCTAAAAATGAATCTTCCAGCAAAAAAGAAGTCATGTGAATCGAAGAACAGTGACTGCAGTTGTGCTTAAAACACAGAAATCAAGGTCATGATGTAACGAGCACCACGGCTGCTAACTTTTCGTTGATTTAGCATTTGCACCGCTGATGGAAGTCTGGTTTGAGACGGCCTTTATTCATATAAAACTCCGGACTGCCCCTGTACCAGCTTTTTTGGAACATGTTGCAAGCATCAGATTCAAAATGAGCGAATATTTGCAAAAAAACAATCGTTTATCAGTTTGAACATTAAATATCTTGTCTTTGTAGTGTATTTAATTGCACTTCGGTTGAACTGGATTTGCAAATCATTGTTTTCTGTTTTTACATTTTACACAACGTCCCAACTTCATTGGGATTGACATTGTACCTGATATTGCCGATTCCTTTAGTGCAATATGCATATTTACAAATAGATTAATCAGTGTTTTGTCTTTTGTGAGCCTCAGCTCCGTCGGGCCACCGCCGTCACCAAGAAGTCAGCCGAGCAGCACCTCGGACCGACAACCGTATGACAGCCAGCAGCAGGAGCAGGACGGCAGCGGTAGGTTCTGTCGAGCCTATTGGTGAACATCAAAACAAACTCATGCGGCTTTTGTGACACTGTTATGTGTGTGCATCTTTGTGCACGTAGTGGAGTCCTCTAATGTTGTAGTACAGATGGCATTGGAGGATTCTCTCAGTGAAACCTTGGAGAAGGAGGTGCTAGAAACACGGAAGATGGTGTCTGCTTTACAGGTATGGAGGGGAAGATAAGTTTGATCCTGATAACCTTTTTCTAAAATAAATCAATTTTATTGGAGTAGCTTAATCTAACACTGAAGATCTGTTTCTAAATCTGAGGTTTAATTTGAATGCATTTATTTAGTGAGGAAGAAAATTGTGAGGAAATAATTGTTTTCAACAATCTCCCAAATATAGGTCTTCCAAAGAGTTCATATACTCTGTATATAACATGGAGCTTTTAAATATGGTAAAAGCTATATTTGTTTGTTTTTGTGTAATATGAATGAATCTTGTTAAGGTTTTAGTGTAACCGAACATCTCCATGCTATGGTGAAAAAGCATCCGATTAAAAAATCAAGTTTCTGTTCTTCCACTACCAAATCTGTCAATTATAACTTCCTTGTAGGATATTATGGCATGTCTAATCTATTTTCTCTTCATTTAAAGCTATTTAAAGTTATTTGTTTTATCTTGTATTTTCTCCAAAAACATTCGCTCCAAATAAAGGACAGTTTTCCAGCTAGTGGGTGAGTGGCTTCACTGCAAAGTACAAATTGGTGTCACATGTTAGACTGTCTTTGCAGGCTCTGTTGCTGCATGGCTCTTTCCCTGAGGATGAACAGGATGTGTCTTTGACGTTGGAGCCAGTCAATGCTGAGCAACAGCTGGTAGGTTGTTTTTTTAAATTATTTAGTTATCTCTTTTAGCTGTTGATTTGATTTTCTGTCCATCTGCTTCTTTTCTGTCTCGACTCTGAATCTCTTTGAGTTTTTGTGCTCGCTGCAGATCACATTACTATTTTCCTGAGCCGTTTTTGAGGGTGTACGTGCCTGTGTATGTCCGAGAGGGACACGGATATCAGTTTCAGTCAGTTTATTCTCCCTCTGTTGTAGTTCTCACACAATTGCTTCTCTTCTTCCAGGTAGTTACTCGCAGCCGTTTGGATCAGAGCATGGAGGAGGTCGCAGAGCTAAAGGTAGAAGTATAGCTTGTTTATCCTTTTCATACTATTTAATGTGTTGTTGTTTTTTAATTATGGGATGCACTCTGGGATTAATGTTTAATTCATTGTGTTCTTTGCTGTTTGCGTCAGAGAGAGCTGTTGCTTTGTAAGCAGGAGATCAGAAACCTGCAGGCAGTTAAGGTGAGGCAAACCACAAACCAGCATTTTTTATGTTTTTTAATGAGCTGCTGGTTAAAGTGTTGAATTTCTGTTTGGTTTTTATTGTGCAGGAGGCCCAGCAACAGAGGCTGTGCGCTCAGGAAGCATCTATACTGCAGATGAAGCAGGAGCTTCTCCGAGCTAGCATAACAAAAGACGAGCTCAACAACCAGAAAGTAGGAAGTATATTCAGGCTTCTCTGAAAGTTCTTAGACCACTTCTTATTTACAATCGTGGAAAATCTTAAAAATAATGCACCTAAAATCAAAATAAAAATAGTATTTATATCATTTGTGTAATAGTAGTTGTTCTTCTCTGCAATGATATGCTGTAGGCAGAGCTCAAGTGGAAGCTTGAGGAATGCAGCAGGCTGTGGGGTGAATGCAAGGTGACAGGCTTGAATATAATTCTCTTCGTTTATTTAACCTTGTTTGTCAGCATCCAGTAAGTTTGAGTTGAATAAAAAAATCTAATATGTCTTTTCTGTATGGCTGGATGCAGAAAGACGTCGGGCAGAAGGACAGATTACTCCAACAGCTCAAACACAAACTGGAAGAAAGCCAAAAACTCCAGGTATGCCATTTAGCTGGGTTAAAAGCTCAAGCTAATATTGCTCACAATATAAACTGTGAAGCTAATTTAACCACCTTACATTTCAGTGGCATTGAAATCTACACAGCTGTAGGTAGATAAAGTTACAACATCACCTGAGCCCATCTCTTATTACCTCAGCTAACAGTTATTTGACCGATTTGGGGGGCGCTCAGAGACTGTGTATAGAGCAGGGGTACTCATACAAATCTTCATTGGCCACAAAGAAATTTTTCAACAAGTCAAAAGTCAGTTTATTATGGTGAAGCCACAAACTATAATAAATGCTTTCTTTTTATTCAAAAATTCAAATAAATACAAAGATATTAAGATATCAGGAATCAAAGTGCAGTGAAAAACATTCAGTCAAACACTGCTTTACTGCTTTTTGTTGTTTTGTTATTGATGTAGCAAGAATCCTGCTTGCAGCTTGAGAAGATGCTCTCAGTTTATTTATTTTTGTTCTTACTTCAGAATTATAAAAGGAAGACGCTTCAGAATCTCTATGCTTGCTCTTATGATGCCGTTTCAAATTGGAAAACTTTATCAGAGCTATAATCTCCTGGCAAATTAAGCACATCAGTCTCGTGCTGGTTGGAGGGAGAATGAATACAAATTGTTCTGTCCATTCATCTTTGATTTGTCAGTTTTTACTTATCAAATAGCGAACCGCTCAGAAAGTGAACGTACGTGCCGCTTGTGCTGCAGCATCCGAGTCACACTGTGACAGGCTGTCAACATGTCGTTGGCATGGAGATGACAGTCCACATTGCTCTGTTACATAGCTGACATATTGGTATCTTGTGGTCTTCTTGTTATTGTGGAAACACAACACAGACAGTACAGCACTGCCTCGGTCTGGAAACGTGGATAAAGTGGAAAAAAACTAAGCTTGAGCACTGAGTTTTCATTCCAAGATGGTTAGGTAATAATCAAGCATGAGGGAAGAAAAAAAACAAGCCAATAATGTCATGGTAAAGGGAACCTACTCTGGTACATCATAAGCAGACACCTACGTCCTAGAAGTGACAGGACCGTGTAAAACAAAGGTTTTAGAAATGCCAACATATGTGAAAACAGCAACAAGTTATTTATGCGCCGCCTTCTTACATGACCAGTTCCCAACTTTTGATTGCGTGACTTTTTTATAGGCTGATGCTCAAAGAGAGTTGGAGCATAAACGGAGAACGCTGCAGGAGCTAATGAGTAGAAATCTGCAAGAGGTAAAACAGCTTCTGTGCTTTGCTGTTTTTATGCCTGCTGCTAGGAACACACTCATGCATTTCACAGCTCACACCTTTTTTGTTTTTGTCAGATCCCGGCCAGCGCAGAAAACAATGGATATTCTTACTCTGGAAACTCAACCCCTTCTGTGTCAGGTGTACGTATTATTTTTCTTGACAGAGCTGGCGGTCAGTTTCTGTATTTCTTTTTCACCGTTTACCGTCAAACCTGAAACCCCCATCACACCTTTTTGAGCTTTTTTTTAAGCTGGTTAAGGTCAGAGTTTTAGACGCTAAAGGACACCTACTTTGGATACACTTATCTAACAAGTCGGAGCCAATACAGTATATTTAATTATTGTTAATTTAATGTTGATATGGTTTTATATCCCCTTTCAGTTCATAATTTTAGTCCGCGATCTACACATATTCTTTAAACCTCACAATTAAAAGGTCTTGACACGGAATGGGGGGGTTGAAGTCGACTCACCTATATTACCCCACTGATCCACCTCAGGTGTCAATCACAAACTTATAAACACTATGAACTGGACAGCCTGAGCTCAACCAGAGAAAGGGGAAATCACCTACACATAATTGTATTGCTCAGGTGAATTTTGCTAATTGTATGCCATGCCCCTTTGGTTCCGAATTATTAAATGCATGATTTAAAACCACACCCGACACGTGATCTCAATGGATCCACCTGTAGGATGTGAAAGGGCAAAGTGATCAGTCATGGGTGCGTGTTCATTGCGGAACTATGATCTGAAACGGGCTGTTGTTGGTGCTCTGCCAGCAGGCAGAGGAGGTCCAGCTGCTCAGAGACGCACTGTGGAGTCTGCGGAACAGCTTCAGAGACCACGACCCGCAGCACCATACACTGGACACCCTGGAGCAGGGAATAGTATCACTCTTTGACAGACTGCATGTTGTTCATACTAACAGGGTATGCAGCCTTCAAACCAATGTCCTTGTTAAGTTAAACAGATATTTAAAATGTATATTTGTGGTCATGTTTCATAAAGTCATGAATGGGTATGAATGTCAAAAATAATTTTAGTCTATTAATGTCTTAATGGTTTTTTCTTAAGTGACCTGATAACATATGGTTTTTAAAACAAGAATTGGGTTCACAAGTTTAAATTTATTACAGATTTCCTTGAGTCTACACAGGGTCACAGTTACACATACTGGCTCAAATACAAACATCCACGCTAATATTTGGACAAATGTCTGTTAGCAAGCTGCACCTTGACCTCAGTTTTGGCTGAATATTTAACCACACACTCGTCTAATTAGAAATGGCTGAGTTTATTTAAATTGGTTCGGATCAGCTTTTAAACATGGTCCATAGATTTTCAGTCGGGTTGCGTTTGTGTGCCCAGCCAGTAGCTGAATGTTAGCCTGCTTTATCCATTCCCCAAACCAGTTTTGAATGTGGGTTTGGGGGCATTGACCTGGTGGAGCACTGAATTATCCGTGTTTCAAATATGTAGCTGTCGATTTGAGGTGATGTGGAAGAATTTGGAGATTGCCTTTAATTCCCTTTTAGGTAAAATTCACAGAGAAACCGGCCCTCGATATAATGCTACCACCACCATGCTTTACAATAGGTGTAATGTTTTTAGGTTTGAAAGCCTCACCTTGATCAAAAAAACTTTTCACCTGACTGTGCTTGGCTTGTCTATCTGGGCAGTTGCAGATTTCAACTGTATGTCAAGCTTAATATGCCCATTTTGGAACAGGAGCTTGTTTTCCTTTGTCGGCACCCTTTAGTCAGCGGTAATCTAAAACTCGATTCATTGTGCACAGTTACTCTAGTGTTGCAGCAGTTTCCAGAAAACTTTAGCCTCAGTGGTTCCTTTAATCTGAAAGTGACAGACTGAGTCAGATGAAATTTGGATCGAAATTGGGTATTCCAACAGGATACCAAAGCCAGACATACAGAAAAAATAGTTTTTGGATGGGGCTCGGCGCTGGTGGTGTAGGGGTTAAGCAGGCAACCATATATAGAGGCTATAGTCCTCGATACGGGCGTCCCAGGTTTGTGCCGGACCCGGCGACCTTTGGCGAATGTCTCCCCCTCTCTCTGCCCCTTTTTTTCTCTCTGCCTACTGTCGAAAAATGAGAAATAAAGGCCTCTAGAGCCGGAAAAAAAATAGTTTTGGAAGCCAAACATTGAGCTATATAAATGGCCTCCAAAACAAAACGGACATCAAACCTGTGGAAATTTTATGTATGCTTAAAATTTCGGTCCATGGCAGGAAGCCAGTGGTGTTTGGTCACGGTGCGACTCTCTGAGACATTTCACCAAATGTTCATAGTTTTGACCATGTGTGGATGGATTAAAGGAAATGCACAATGAAGACAGTTTGATGTTTGATAGTGTTGGATGCTGGCAGACTTATTCACATCTGTAAAGGGAGAGTAACTGACCCCTTTGGAGGGGCTGGACCCCCAGGATGGGAATTATAATAAATAAACATGACATTTGTGTCCATGGTGAGTGGTTGTTAACTTTTCTCTGGAACTGTATGAACAGAAACAGCTGGTTTATCTGAGCTGTTTGGTAGCATCACTTGTATCGCTGAAATTAGTCTTTGTGATTTAATGAGGAGATTTAATTCAACTCTCAGTGTTTTTGTTTCGGTCTGTAGGGAAGAGGAAAATCTCCAAGACGGAAAGGTCAACCCACAGATTTGGACTCTTGGACTTCCTTACGTAAGAATCTCTACTGTGTTTCAATCACAACTGTACGCACAAGAAAAGAATATTTCTTTCTAACCTAAAACTTTTCTGCTGTTTGTTACAGAGAATTGTCAGTCGTACAACGGTTCTCCTTCCTCTACAAAAATCCTTTACTTCACTGGAAAATCCTCAACACCCTCTATGATCAATATACCCAAGAGGTGAGGGTGTGTTTGTCTTTTTACACTGAAATAGATGCTTTCTTTAATGCTAAATGGGAAAATAGGGCTTCGATCCTGTCAATGCAATACAGACACAACATACAATAAACAACGGTGTACAATGCCATAAAACAGGAGGATGATTGACTTTTCTTGACATGCGTTGTCTAGGCTGGGTGAAGTAACTCTGAAGGATGTTAAGGCAGCTGTTGACCGAGAGGGGAACTACAGGTACCATTTCAAGGCTCTGGACCCAGAGTTTGGCACTGTGAAAGAGGAGGTAAGTCTAAGATGGAGAGAGAGCTAGAAAAACAAAGCAGAGTAGTGGTTCACAAACATGCACCTCAATGTTTTCTAATCATGGCAGCTTTATTTATTTTTTTCTTATCATTTTTTACTTTTTTTAAATCGAGTATCGAGGAAGTTCTAATTAGCAATCCATACCTTTTGGTTTCCCTTGGGGTGTAAACATGATTTACACAGAGACCCATTTCTTTTAACCTCTGGCCACCAGGGTGAATGAGGACCTGTATTTATCTTGCCATCACGCACAGTCAGCAGGATATTAATAGATATGTACAAAAACATCCAGAACTCACTGCTAGAAAACTGCAGCAAAGAATGGAGTCTTAGGGGCAACCGCAGAAGAAACCTTCTTGTTGTCGCCATGCGCTGCTCTTCAGATGCTGGAGGAGTGCCTCTACGGTTATGTGTAAGAGTGTTTGTGATTCAACAGACGTTGTTGTCTTCAGGCGATGATCATGTCTTATAATGCATTGACTTCAACACCTTCAAGTCTGCACTATTTAAAAGCTGGAAAAGGAGACATTTAGTGTTAGTGCACATGTTGGTGCATGCAGCAGAGTGAAGACGGTGTGTTTTTGTTTTCATCCAGGTGTTCCTAGATGGAGCAATTGTTCCAGGCTGGGAAGGTAAAATAGTGGCCTGGCTGGAAGAGGACCATGGGGAGGAGAGGTAACTACAATTGAGGTTGTGTCTCTCAGCCGTTTTAATGACTCTTTATGACAAGGAAATAATTTGCTTTTCTTTTCTTAGACCTTTGTAGATTCAAGCGGAGCAGCTACAAAGTTATCCCCTTTGTCAAAATGATTCCAGAGACACATCAAGCTGTTTAGGAACAGCTGCACAGCACTGGAGGGTTAGGACGGATTAGCGCGATACTGTAAGAACAGAGACATTTTGGGTTCCTGAACAGGAACGGAACATCTCTGCAGTCTGAGCAAATGTCTCACACCAAGGAAATCATAAACCTTTGTGCCTTACAAAGGAAGCTGTTTCTATCATGTTTGTTATACTGCTATATTGTGAAAGAATAGTCAGTAAAATTATTTTTGGACCAACCTGGATTAGAAACTATTGTATTGAGGGTTTATTTGTAGTATTAAGGATAATGCAGATATTTTGAGTTTTTAGAAAGTGTTAACCCGATTCACTGTGCACCAAGGAGGCCTTCAAAACACACATTACCCAGTCATTTTTCGTAGTTATTTAAGCACCTATATGGGTTTGTGTGTAAAGACTATAAAGATATTTTTTTTCATTATAAACTCATTTTAGACTGAACAAGTCTATTAGAAACAAAGGGCTGTTGAATGCTACTGCTTGGAAGACGGAGGAGGTAGGGTTAGACAGGATATTAGTTGGTAGGAATTTACTTCTTTTTTATTTTTTTTTAAATCCTACCTGTTGGAGAAGACCGACCCAACTTGGACACTTTTTAAACTTTTGCATCCCATCTGATGGTAGCAGAAAACAGCTGCAGAGAACAGTTGCAGTTGCATGAAGAAAAAAGTCTTAATGTATTTTAGACTAAGTGGAACCTGAATTCAGAGGTGGGTTTTGTTTTTGTGAGGGTCTTTAACAGCCCAGCATGTATTGGAAAAGGCTCAAACTTATTGTCATTGGATAGAAAACAGATTAATATGTCCATGTAGAAATGTAGACAAACGGCACTCTTCCCACTCCTAACTCCATTTTTTTGTAGTTCACTGTTTTGCTTAATATTTTAAAACAAGAAATCATATTTATGTTCATGATTTGTTTGTTTAATGAGATTTTTTTAAGTAAAAATGCCTTTCCTAAACCTCATTTTTTAATTGTTAGTTTGGAGGAAACTTCTGTTTTCATAGTTAACCATTATATTATTTATGCTGTTTATTTCTCTGTATGCAGGTTTGCATATTTTTTACTAACCAGCCAACAGAAACAAAGTCAGTTTTGTGAATAGATTGTATTTAAATGCCATGACTGCATGTACAGTAAAAATGTACAATTTTCTGGTGTGATGTTGATTTACCATTTGTTTAAGGTTTTTGCCAAGTATGGATATTGTATGTTTGAGGAAGAAAAGCCTTTGTTGAATGTTTTATATTTTGAAATAAATTTTTTGTGTGCCACTTTTTAAGGTGCCCTTGCATGTACAATTCTGCTACTTTATTTTTATATTTCAACAACGGATACACGTGAAGGTGTTTTTTTTACTTGAGAAATGCTTTTGTCAGTCATTTTAAATTTAATTAGATTTTTTGCAGATCATCATTACCTTTCACTTCTGTGTATGGTTTCACAGGCTAATACTTTAGGAGCAACTGGAGTATAGTTACATTTAAAAAGAAATGAAAATACGGAAAATATTGTGCACTTTGTGTTCTGCCCCCTGCCGATACCCCTAAATAAAATCCAGTGCAACCAATTATCTAAAGCTTTGAACATCCCACTGGGCGCATTATAGGACAACTTGCAAGCCTACCAAAACATGACCATCCACCTAAACTCACAGGCCAGGCAAGTAGGGCATTAAAAAAAGAGGCCCGTGGTAACTGGAGAAGCTGCAGAGAGCCACAGATCAGCTCGAAGAATCTGTCAAAAGAGAGAACAATCTATAAAACTTGCAATTATTCATGTCATATACAATCCCAATAAATGGTTGTGGTTGTAATGTAAAAAATGCAAGGAGTATTAATTGAAAGGCTCTTTATATGGTGGTAGGGATGAATGTTTTTCAGTTTTGCTGTTCTTTGTAAGCCATGTTTACTGCCACCCTGTGCTCCCTGTTGGTATTGCAATAAAGTTTGATCTTGCATCTCTGCAATAGTTTCTAACACATATCAAGACGTGTTGTAAACAGTACTACGTTTTATTTAATGTGTGTTTCGAATACTAGTTTTATCACAACCTTTAGAGATTACTAGAAAACTAACGTTTAGTGGCCACCATTTACGACACCTCCTCTAAAGACGTTGTCGTAAACTGCGGCAAGCCAGAGCCGTAAAGCGTTGTGTTTTGGACAGGAGGAGGTCATAAGAAAGTGAGGAGGAAGGAGTCCGGGCACAGACAGTTTCAGTAACAGCTAGTTTCTGATGCCGGTGTGAGGCAAATCCTTTATTTAACATCCTCGTGTAGTATTTCAAACGCTGCGAAATGCTTCGTTTAATCCTGCGGCTCAGGCCGTCCGCCGGACTCTCCTGTCCCCGTGCCCTCCTGACGGGGCCCTCCGCGTTCGGCTCTCGCTCCGTGCTCGTCACCGGTTGTCTCAAGCGGCTTCACTGCGGAGCGGGGTCCCGAGCCGTGCGTCTAGGTTTGATCCCCGGTCACAGAACGACTCTTCTGCGGTGTCCTCAGCTGGCGGGGGGCTGTCAGAGTAAACGCTTCTACAGTCTCCCTCCGCACCAGAAGGTAAGGTTACCTGACCGGTTCCTATAGCACCGAGGCTCACGGTAGCAGCTAGCAACCGAGAACTGCCGGCTACATCAGGAAGCTATCACACCTGTGGGAGTCACGACGCTGTGTTTCTTTGTAATAACTGGATTTAAAACTCTGGTTAGTTGTCATCGCGTTGTGAAGCTCCCATCTGGCTAAACCTTGTAACGCAGTGTTTGTCCCCTTGACGCTGAAACGATTTACGTTGACCTTAGAAGTGGAGACAACTGGGTGACGTACAGTACCTCGTAAAAGTATTCCAACCCCTTACGTTTTCTTGGACATTTTGTCACATTACATCCAGAAACCTCCATGCATTTGAACTGTTTTAACTGCTTTGTTGTGAAGAAGGAAAATCATACATGGATTTCATTCATTTTTTTTTTTTTATGAAAAACAAAGTGAGGCGTGAATTTGCATTAATCCACTCTAACAGATTTTCTTCCTGGGCTGCTTTGCATTTAGCTCCGTTCATCTTCCCATTAACGCTGACCAGCATACTTCTCCCTGCTGGAAAAAAAAGAAATCCCCATAGCATGAGGCTGCCACCACCGTGTTTCACCGTGATGGTGTGTTCAGAGTGATGTGCAGGGTTAGTTTTCTGTCAACCATAGTATCTTGCATGGAGGCCGAAAAGTTACATTATGTGCTCATTCATTTTCATTTGAATTTAGGCATGAACTTTGACTGGGCCATTACAACACATTAAGCCACTCTGATCTCAACCATGTAGGATTAGCTGTATGTTTAGCCTTGTTGTCCTGCTGGAGTTTGAACCTCCACCCAAGTCTCAGGTCTTTTTTTAAGAGACTTTCCTTAAGAATTGGCCTGTATTTAGCTACAATTCCAACCAGCTTTCCCCCATCATCATACTACCACCATATTTGATGGTGGGTTTGGGTAATGTGCAGTAGTAGTGTTTCCCCAAATTGTGTTGTTTTGCATGTAGTACAGCAAGTTTAATTTTGATCTTATCTGATCAGGGCCTCTGTGTCTCCTACATGTTTTGTGGCTTCGGGACTTCTTATGGCTTTCTCTTACCACTCTTATTATTGCCAGATTTGCAGAGTGCACAGCAGTGTCTCATATAAAGACTCCCCCACCTTAAAAACCTCTGTCATTTTCCTTCCGGTTCACAATTATGCTTTTTTTTCCTGGCCTATCATGAAATCACATTACAATACATCAAAGTTTGTTTGTAATTTGACTAAATATGAAAAGGTTCCAGGGGTATTAATGCTTATTGCAAGTTACCTCAACCTTTGTGTCTCTGGTCCCTTCTTTTCCACCATTCAGTGGGATTTTATATAAAAAGTAACAAGATTTGAAAACAAATACACTCAAGGAGAATCGGTGTTGTCTTTAGCGTTTTTATGAATCTGTTATGCAGAAAGAATTCAGATTGTTCGGCTGCTTTTGGAAGTTGAAAGTTCACGTTTACTTCAGAATAAAATCTTTGCCCTGATGATGAAGAAAGATCTTTGTTTTATTTTCTCATTGTTTAATGGCTCAGCGGTTTTACAGTATCTGCTGGTTTTTTTTTTTTTTTTGTTTTTAGATAAACATTATATACAAACGTTTTAGTTGATAAATACATTAATTTTCCAGAGATCTTTTAAGCCTTCCTGTTTCATTTTTCACAATTTAGGTTTGCTTTTAGATAAATTCTTTAATTTTCTGTCTTTAGTTTGATGTAGATTTATTTTGGGAAACCTCCCACTCGCTCCTGTCGGCTTCACAGCCGGTAGCTCTTTCTTATCTCCGCTATCAGATGTCACTTGACCCGAGTAGCAACCGTAAACTCTACAGATGTGGCGAAATCTGGCATGTGGGCCATTTTATTGAACAAGTAAAATGAGGCGATGATGACGCTGCACGTCTGCTCACAACTGCTGACATTATTTACAAATCCTCTTTGTAAAGTCCAGTGAGGATAATATAACGTTACTTTCTTTTCTTTTTTTTTTTTGGTAACTTTTTTTGTTTTTTTGTCCATCAGGTGGAGCTTCCCGCACTGTCGCCCACCATGCAGACAGGGACGATCGCTCGCTGGGAGAAGAAGGAGGGCGATAAAATCAGCGAGGGGGACCTTATAGCTGAGGTTAGGAGCCGCCTTGCTGTATAAATGTAAAAAAAAAAAATAGCCAATGCTACATATTTAACTTTTTATTTGAAAACTCCTGTGTTTGCAGGTAGAGACAGATAAGGCCACCGTGGGCTTTGAGATGCTGGAGGAGTGCTATCTAGCAAAGATCCTGGTTCCTGAAGGCACCACGGATGTCGTTGTTGGATCAGTAATCTGCATCACAGTCGACAGGTCACTGCTCTGTATTTATAGTGATGCATGGCAAACTTTGTGGTTATATAGATAATAACCAATGATCAAATAAGAATTTAAATGAAATATTTTCTCCTGCAGCCCAGACCTCATCCCAGCCTTTAAGGACGTAACATTGGACTCTGTAAAATCAGCTGGTGCTGCCCCTCCATCTGCCCGCTCTGCTCCTTCTCCTCCTTCACCTGCTGCTGCTGCCTCTGCTCCACCCGCTGCAGCACCAGGCAGCTCTTACCCCCCACACATGAAGGTAGGTGTACTCGTCAAATACCATCAGGTTTGTACTAATAAGAGTGACGGTTACACAAAGGTTCTGTTTACAGTCACAGATCCAGATAGTACCAGATGAAGAGCATTTTGTGACGTTACAACCGCAAGCTTTAATCAATTTTATGTGATCGATCAACTCCAAGAATGGCATAATAGTTAAGCGGAAGAAAAAATATAAATGTTTTTTCCTTTTGTTATTGTCCGTTAGTCTTCAGAAGTTACATAGTTGGTAAATACAGACGGGGGGGGGGAGAGTTGGGGAGAAGTTTGAAGCAGGGTTTAGCTTGTAGAACCGTCCGACTCCTTATCTGTGAATGGGAAAACTGTGGCACAACTGCAAACCAGAGCCAAGAGGCCCTTGGAAACTCTGGAGGAGCTGCAGAAATCCACAGCTCAGGTGGGAGAACCTGTTGACTTAAGAGCCTTTATTCATGCTCTCAGTGTAGCAAGATGAAAGCCAGAGAAAAGTCAAATTTGCAGTTTAGGGAACACAGCAAACTCTGGTGGAAACTAGCAGTGCACGACACCCTGAACACTCCATCCCTGTTTACAACGTTTTTGTGGCATCATTACGCTTTTTGGATGCTTTTGATTTTTTTTTTCTTCTGCTGAAACAGGAACATGGAAGCTGGTTGAAGTTAATTGGAAGATAGATTGAGCTAAATACGACGAAAACCGCTGAATACAAATACACATCAGAGATATTTATTTGTAATAAAAAATATAAATCATGTATTCATTTCTTCCAACTTCAAACTTGACCTTTTTGTGTTGGTGTATTAAACATAATTCCAATAAAAATACATAGAAGTTTGTGGTTTAATGTGACAAAATGTGAGAGCTGAAGGGATAAAAATGTTGTTGCAAGAAGAACTAAAGGTTTGTTTGTTTGTTTATTTGCTTGTATGCATTTTTTTTCCAGCCATTGGAAATAATCAGAATGTGTAACAAATCCTTGAGGTTTGAAAACAGAAGCTGGTATAGAACAGTTTTGTGTAGTAACTGTCTGGAAGACACTTCTTCTCCAAATAAAGCGCTTCTTTGCCATCCATGTTGCACCTGTTTTTAATAATTAAATCAAAACTTCAGATGCTGAAGTCAGGTGAGTTTATTGTTGACACTTAAGGAGAGGTGATAAGTCAGGGTCAACTGTTCTGTCATCTTTCAGTCACAGTTTAAGCTTGTACGTTGCTCCTGACCTCTTGCTTGGACTTGGCTCTTGTGTGCTACAGATTACACTTCCTGCACTTTCTCCCACCATGACAATGGGAACCGTGCAGCGCTGGGAGAAGAAGGTTGGAGAGAAGTTGAGTGAAGGAGATCTGCTGGCTGAGGTCGAAACTGACAAGGCAACTATTGGTAGGTCCAAACGGAGTTAGAGTCAGACCTGAACGGTTGGTTCGTACAGATACATTAAGCACCATCCATAATTGTGTTAATTTGCAGTTGTGTTCTAGTTGAAGTTCAGACTGTATTAAAAGCAACACATCACCATGTGTTTGTGTGCAGGCTTTGAGGTCCAGGAGGAGGGTTATCTGGCTAAAATCCTGATTTCAGAGGGAACTCGGGATGTTCCTCTGGGAATGCCGCTCTGCATCATTGTGGAAAAAGAGAGTGACATTGGTGCCTTCAAGGATTACGTAGAGACCGGAGTGGGAGATGTGTCCACGCCACCTCCTGCTCCCACTCGCACTCCTGTAGCGGTGAGTCATTCACAAAGTTACTTCTGAAGCTCTTTACACACATGCATACATATTTCCAGGCTTTACTCAGAGAAGTTGAACCCAAGCACAGAAACCACCCGTTTCAGTTGTACAGGTTAATTAGGAGTCAGTGATATGACAGCAAAGCACTTCGTTTTGAAAAAGTAGCTGTTCTATAGGTTTTGAGTTATGATTATCAGGAAGCACTATAAAATCTGCTATGGGTCAAAAGTCATGTCAAAACGGAGAGGAATCTATCATTGCCTTTCTATGCTCTGTGCAGATCCATCAGTTTTACTGCTACAGCAGCCAGTCACATAAAAACAAAACTATAAATAAAATTAATTTTCAGTCAGAATGAAAAAAAAAAACATTCCTCCTTAAATAACTTCTATGTACCAAGTGTGAACTCTTCCTTTTTTTCTTCTTCGGCTGAACAGTATGAGACGAGGTGTTCATTTCCAGCTGCGAATTGCACCAACAGTTGAAAATATCGTCTCTTTTTCTCCTTCAATGCTCTGGTTGTACATTAGCCAATGTTTCATTAAAGCCAGAATGCTGTGCATTAAGAAAGCATGCTGATCGATATGTTCTTTTACTATCTATATCTATGTCTTCTTTATTGTTTTCAGGATGTTTTTATTTTAGGTGAATTATTCATTCCTGTTGTGCCATTCATAAAACTTACCTTCAAATCATTTTCCTACCTCATATGTTCAGACAAGTTGTCTGGCAAGTTCATTTACTTCACCAAGTGTGATCATGTTACTGTGTTTCTGATGCTGGTAAGGATTTCTTACTGGTATTTACAAAAAGGGGGTTTTAAATATAGTTTGATAAAACTGTTTTATCCAGGTCGTTGCTGAAACGGGCTAAAAGCAGGTTCTGTTTGTGGATTTTTGTGTTTATGCTGTAGGCTCCAGTTCCCAGTGCTGCTCCAGCAGCTGCTGCCGCCCCAGCGGCACCGAGGAAGGGCCGTGTGTTTGCCAGCCCGCTAGCCAAGAAGCTTGCTGCTGAGAAAGGAATTGACCTGGCACAGGTCAGCGGTAGGTAACCGAGGCTAATGTGGGCTGCTCTGATACTATTATAGAAAAAGAGTAATCATGTTTATTTTCTCTTCACTCAGGATCTGGTCCTGATGGACGCATCACCAGAAAAGACATTGAGAGCTTTGTTCCACCAAAGGTTGCTCCTGTGAGTGAAGCTCAGTTGTTTTGTTTGTTGTGGTGTTCGCATTTCAAAGAGGTTTTTGCATATTATATTAGCAGTTAGTGTAACTAGCCTTAATAGAACAGCAGTCTCAGTGTGTAGGCCCTAAAGCAGGGCTCTGTTATCGGTGGCCCTAAGGGCCACAGCAGGCGAGCATGGATTCCTAAAATTACCATTGATTTTAAATGTAAAGGCAATGTTTTAATTCGAATTAAATCCTTTCCACTGGCAGACCGTAGCTGCTGCTCCCAGCCCAGCTGCTGCCAGAGCTGCTCCTACACCTTCTGCAGCTCCAGCTGGCACCTTCACAGACATCCCTATCAGCAACATCCGAAAGGTGAGAACACACACACACTAAAATAAACACACACACACACACACACAACTTACAGCTAAGACCTGACTCCTGGTCCCTCCATGATGACTTTCTTCTCTGCCTGCAGTCAGCCTTTGTGACTGCCTCCTTTTCAGCTTTCTGGATTCACAGCTTTCAAGTAAACACCCAGAGGAGTTTTCACAGTGACACTGTTATCTTTGACCTGTGCTTCCACATTTTGCCTTGCAGACGGCCACTCCATTTATCAGAACAGACTGGATCTCCACACCTCTTTCCTCTCTCTGTGTTGAATTATGGATTAAAGCTGAAGTGCATATATCTGTCTGTCC
Organism: Crenichthys baileyi; assembly: GCA_036173005.1. Classification (NCBI taxonomy): domain Eukaryota; kingdom Metazoa; phylum Chordata; class Actinopteri; order Cyprinodontiformes; family Goodeidae; genus Crenichthys; species Crenichthys baileyi. The sequence goes on along the minus strand of JAHHUM010002058.1, from coordinate 458,246 downwards.
TCCAGGTCATCGCTCAGAGGTTGATGCTGTCCAAGCAAACCATCCCCCACTATTATCTCTCTGTAGATGTTAACATGGACCAGGTGCTTGAAATCCGAAAAGAGCTCAATGAGGTTAGTCCTGCATGTAAGATCATTTTTATTTGGCATATTAAATGACTGTTAGGATGAACAAATAAACTTGCTGTCCCCTGTCTGCAGGAGGTGAAAGCCCAGAATATCAAGCTCAGTGTGAACGATTTTATCATCAAAGCCAGCGCTCTGGCCTGCCTCAAGGTTCCTGAGTGCAACTCCTCCTGGATGGATACAGTCATTCGCCAGTGAGTAGAAAACAGAGTTAATATTGACAACATATTTTCCAATTAGTTGCAGGTATAATCTTTTCACTAAAATTTAATTTAAGTCACATTTTAGTCTGTAGTTTTAGTGGACTTCCTGACTTTAAGCTACATCAATATGAAATCTTTGAGGAATGCCTCTTTACATCTTCTTAACAGAAACGCTTATTACACCTGAAGGAAATATATCAATGCTAGAATAAAGTGGAGTTGGTTACAAATATCTAGTCCCGCTTTTTCACAGATCAGATTTGTTTTTCTTTTGAAATATTGTTTTTCTTGCGTTAAAATTTTGAACATTCTTAGCATCTCGTACTATAAAGCAGCACAGCTAGCATTGTTACAACAGTCTCTGTGTATTCCCATGAGGATGCTGAATCTTACATTAACAAGCGACACAGGTGGAGCACAAAGCTAAGGTACCCCGGAGTGTTTAAGGTAATCTAGTCCAGTTTTGACAAGACTAAGTGCTATTTATTTTGACAGGAAGCTAATCTAAATTTCTCCAGGTGCTAAAAATGCTGCCAGCCTTTTGTCCAACTGCAGAATGGGAAGCTAACCTATGAATAAAAAAAGTTCTCTATTTGTGTAACATAAAGATAACAATTCCCTAAATTACTGTGTGTGCGTTTTCAGTTAAATGTTTTATCCATCAATCTCCACAATCCTAAGAAAGCTGTCAGGATAAGTATTGAATTGAAGTAATATTGTTTTTTTTTAGATGTTGCAGCTTCACATGTGAGCCAGCAGAGGGCGCTTGTACATTAGATGCTTTTTCAGTTCTGAACACATTGATTTCATCACTACAGACTGATTATTTTTTTCCCCAGGAATCACGTGGTGGATGTGAGTGTGGCAGTGACCACAGCCAGCGGTCTCATCACGCCCATCGTGTTCAACGCCCACATCAAAGGCCTCGCTGCCATCAGCTCTGAAGTGGCGGCTCTCGCTGCCAAAGCCAGGGAGGGCAAGCTGCAGCCTCACGAGTTCCAGGTACAGCATATTAACTGCTAGGATCTCATGATTTAATCTCATCTTATTTAATAGCTAACATTTATTTGATGTCTTTCAGGGAGGAACATTCACAATCTCCAATTTAGGGATGTTTGGCATCAAGAACTTCTCCGCGATCATCAACCCCCCTCAGGCCTGTATCCTCGCTGTCGGAGGCTCTGAGAAACGGCTGATGCCCGCTGACAACGAGAAAGGGTGAGTGTCATGGCAACAGCTGGTGGATAAAATTCACACACTGCAGCTCATACGCATAACTAATGCAGGGTGCCCTTGGGTTTTTCAGGTTCGACGTATCCCACATGATGTCGGTAACGCTGAGCTGCGACCACCGGGTGGTGGACGGAGCGGTCGGAGCACAGTGGCTCGCAGAGTTCAGGAAGCTCCTGGAGAAACCGATCACCATGCTGTTGTGATCAGACTTGAGGCAAAGGCCTCACAACGAGGAGATCCGATTGGCCTGGAACCTCATGTGCTTGGCTTGGCCTGCCACAAGGTCACTCCCGGTTAGCCCGATGGGGGAAGAGGCAGAACTCACTCCGATAACCTGTCTGTCTGTCTGTCTCACTGTCTCTCCTCTCTTTCTTCTCACTCTCTTTCGCTCGTTTTATTTATTTTGGCCTCAACTTGTGAAAGACCAGAATTGGGCTTCATTAATCCAGGAATAGAGACTATATGTCACTAAAATACTGAAACAATTTCACAAAAGGAAGTGTTACATGTCCATACAGTGAGCATATTTACCCTGCAACGTGTGTGTGTCACTTACAGAACATGGCGAAATACACTAAAGTTGACACACAAACGATACAAATTTACACACACACGCCCCACTCTTCATTCAGTGGCCATACACATGCAGTTGAAAAGGTTTATGCATTTTTGATGGGTTAAAGCTACAGTGTGTGTGTATAATAATCACTGTGGAAGAACACAGTGTTGTATATTTATGTATATGGGGGTAAACTGTTTGGTTAAAATAACCAAGCTCCTCAAAGACCTCACCGTAGAAATGACGAGCTTAAAGACACGGAACGATTTTACAGATGCTCTCTTCTATCCTTTTTATTTTCTAGTGTCATACATTTTCTTGATCTTGCAGCTGAAACGCACAAACCCGGTGCTGGATGTTGTTAATAAAAGAAAAGAAATAAATTGGGACATTACAACCTTCTCTTTGATTTCTCTTTGGTTTGGCTCACAATAATGAATTTTACTTGCCCAGTTACAGGAGCATTTGAATAGGTTAGAGTATCATTGAACGGTTCATTTATTTCAGTAATTCATTTAAAAAATTGAAACTCTTTAGATCAGTTACATAAAAAGTGATCAAATTCAACCATTTTGCTATTTTGATGATTATAGCTGAAACCTCATAAAAATGCAAATTTCAGTTTCTCAGAAAATTTGATGATTGCATAAAACCAATTAAAAGGCTTTACAGTTTACAAATGTCTACCTACTTAGAAACATCCATTTTCCTTTACTATATACACCTTCAGGACTTGTTGTGGGCTGCTTTTGCTGAAATAACAGCATCAGTGCAGCATGGCATGGTGGAGATCAGCCTGTGACTCTTCTAAGGTGTTTAGAAAGCTCAAGTAATCTGGTCTGGTGTCTCATCTTCCTGTTCATAAGCCTCCACATATTCTCTGAGGTGAAGATCAGGCCAGTGTATTTTCCAATCAATCCCAGTGATGCCAGGGGGATTACAACATTTATTGGTAATATTGTGAGTGTGGGAAGATGCCCAGCCCTGCTGGAGAATGAGATCAGCATGAAGTTCTCTAACAGCTGGCAGATAACATCTCTCCGTGATCATCACTGACTTCAGCAACTTTCTGCTGAGTCGATAGCTACAGACCCATAAACTTCAGCTGGCATTCATAATACTTTAAGAATAGTTCATAGAGCGCTTCATGGGGGTGTTTTGGGTTGGTCCTTAATTCCAGTAAAAGGTATTCTTAGTACTTCATCATACCAAGATATTTTCGACAATGTGGGAACAGTTTGTGGACGACCCCTTCCTGTTTCAACATAACCGTGTAGAAATGCACAAAGCAAGACCCATAAAGACATGGATAAGCGAGTTTGCCTTGGAAAAACCTGATTGGCCTGCACAGTCTTGACCTCGAACGATAGAACACCTTTGAGATGAATTGGAGCAGAGACTGAGAGCCCGGTCTTCATGTCCAACGTCAGTGTCTAACCTCATTAATGCACTTCATGGAAGGATGTTGCTAAACCTTTGTTGAGGCCTTCCCAGAAGAGGTGAGGCTAGTATATCGGCTGCCTTCATGTGTGTGAAGGCAGCTGAGCTAATACTTGTTAAATGTTGACAACTTTAACTGCTATTCACAAGACAATGCTTATTGAAGTGCTAAAAAGACATCTTCAGAACAAACTTTGATGATTTTTTTGCTTTTATAGATGCCAGTCAGACTAACAGGTGACTAACAAGCTCTTTCTGTTATCACCTTGGTAACATGGTGATGTCAGAAGAGAAAGAAAAGCAGGAGTCATCCAAACAAACTGAGGGAGAAAATAAAACAGCGGCTGTCAGAGGCTGGAGCGTAACTCAAAGGTCAAGTTAGAAAACCTGAAAAGGGCACATGCTGCTCTGCTGGACCTCTTTGAGAGTCTGGATATCCTGAGTACAGCTTTTTTTTGGCTCCATAGTAAATCATTAGAGCACAAACAGCTGTAACTTCCTGCTAATGATCAACGTTGCTACACGCATGAAGCTGATTAAGGCAGCTTTATGATGCTCATTAATCCTGACACCTTGACTGGCTTTAAATTTGTGGCCCTCGTGGCATCACTGTGAGGCTCAATCGCGACAGTTTGTTGTGGGCTTAACATATTTGGATGATCACAGGAAAACTTTGCAGGAAATCAACCTATGTGAGTCACATACAGATTTTATGCAAATCCGTCAAAAAGAAGCTCCGGCTGCATTTTGTTTGGCCTACAGGTCGGAACCCGAGGATCTCCTTATCGTCGCTCGGCTCACTGGCGGTGTCAAGAACTTGTCTTTGAATATTTATTCACGCCTCTTACAGCCTCAGATCTTTCACTGCCTTGAATCCACACATGACTGCTGTACAATGGGAAGTTGAAAACACTTTTATTTTTACCAGATCTAAATGTGGTTCTCTACAGGAAGCTGCAAAGCTGCAAAAAATTCCACTAAAAATGATTTTAGTTCAAAATCTCAAAATTAATGGAACAAGAAAGCTGAGGTTTTATTGGTTTAGAAATTAGCAAGATGTTGAACAAAGAGAAATTGTATAATTAAAAAAAATTATCTAGAATAAGCATAGAAACCTCAAGACCATCACGTGGTCCAAAACCCTGCCTTATTAACAGAAGTTATTTGAGGTAAATGGTCAAGCCTTTATGTTTGAGAAATTGGTATAAAAAGGCACTAAAAATGAAAAGGCAGACAACAGATAACACCAAATCCTCTTCTTTGCTAGTTGAAGAAAAAGTGGAAAACTTACTACCAAAAGAATTCCCATTTAAAGTAGTAGACCACTTGACTTATTTGGGAATAGAAATAGGGCCTAAACTTGATTCAGTAGTAGCAATAACTTTAATAAACGAAATAACACACTTGATTAATAGATGGATGCCTCTGCTTTTATCCCTAATTGGTAGGGATAAAAGCATCTACAGCGGCTCTTTGAGGAAACCTGCATAATATGAGCCACAAAAACATTTAATTTCCCTTTGGCTAGATTTTATGCTTGATTGTTTGTTACTTTAATTATTTGTGTCTATTTTCTGCAATAAAAACAGGATATGGGTCACTCCTTTGAAAAATAGTTGCAATATTGAGCTGATTTTACTGACTAATGGTTGTTGTATGGTCTGTTTTTGAGTAAACGAAACAGGATGTTTGAGGATCTATTCTGCTGGAACCAAAAAACCAAAAAAATTCCATTTGTAGCAGATCTGTGAAAATCTCTTACTAATTGCATCAACTGCCTGTCCTAGCAAGCCAATTCTTGATTTCCGGGTTCGGGACCGCACAAGAATTTCCCTGGGCCACATTCGGACACCCCTGCTCCGCAGGTCCCTGAGCCAGTGACTTTATGTGGAACAACAGAGAATAAATGCATGGCTACGCCTTCAAAAATGTTTCGCAGTTTTTGAGCCGCTGACAGTAGCAGAGATCCCTACAGTTTGCAGCTTAATAAAAACACTCTACATAGAGCAACTGAATTACTTTGTGCTACGCTGATTAATTCTCAAAGCCACCACTGCAGTTTTTGGGGCATAAACAGTTGATTGTGACAGCCCTGCAGTTGTTTACCTGACAACTCAAATGCATGTCAACTTCCAATCAGAGGAGGGAAACAGGGGGAGAGAGGACAGAGGGAGGTGGGGTTGGTCACATTGCTCAGCAGATTAATCATGCATGCTTATTTGTTGTCCTATTTTGTGCCACAAGTTTTTAAGCAGTGAGAAAGCACAGCCCTTCTTTCTACCCTGTCCATCATGGGTTCTTCGGGAAGGTGGATTATCTGGACCTTGTGTGCGTGTTTTGCAGCTCGCCAGAAAAGTGAGTCGGCCTGTTTGTTGTCTTAAGACAAATGTAGGAAATATATGCTTCTGGAGGCTGCAGAATTTGTAAATGTTTAGATAGATAGACTGCAGTAACTATTGTTTATTTTCTTTAATTCTAAACAGTTTGACCTCTTTATGTAAAAATGGCTCAAGATACACCAGCTGAGCATTTCATTATGCTTAAAACCTAATTTATCTTGTTCCTGGCGGGAGTTTTGGACAAAATTCATTAGGTAAACTGATTTGCATTCACATCTGTCCTGTTCTGATCCAGTTTTAAATCCAAATCCAGATTATGGGTTGACATCTTTATTATATAGGCTTCTCTAAAGGCTATATCTGGTGATCTTTTTCCAAACAATGCTGTGAATCGTCGTTCTGTTTTCACAAATGCTTCCCATTGAAGTGGTCTGTTGTTCCACTTTGTCGGTGATTAGTTTGGCTCACCATCAAAACTGTCAAGTGTAATTAACAGCTGATACGCAGCTCCCTATCACACTCACACAAAAGGCCTGGGGATGACAGAGGAGGAGGAGGTTCATTAATGCAGTAATGAAGTGAAGTGGGGGTGGGGGGAGGGAAGGGACTGGTTTCAATAGGACAACTAGAGAAGTTCAAAGCAAACTGATAAAACTGAAACATGATGAAAACGTGGAAATAAGACTTGTGTGCGACGGATGTGATTTGACCCATTTCCAGCTGCTCTCAGGGTAACCATGAGGGAATCCAGTCTGGAGGTGGTTCGACGTGATTCGGTTCTCCTGCCCTGCTCCTTTTTCACCTCCGCCGACTTCTCCAGCCTCAATGTAATCTGGACTCTGGCTCCTTTCTCCAGCCCAAAGGCCCCTGTGCAGGTTTTCATCTTTAAAATATAACACCTGAATGTACAGGGGCCTGGCAAAAGTATTGGTATCCCTTACACATTGTCACATTTTGACACATTACAACCACAAACTTCAAGGTATGGTAATGAGATTTTATGTTATAGTCATTTTTCCCAGCAGCATGATGCTGCCACCACCTTGTTTCTCCAAGGGGATGGTGCTTTCAGGATGATGTGCAGTGACATTTTTCTGCCAAGCATAGCATATAGGCCAAAAAATCTCACTTTTGGCCCCACCTTCTTCCACATGTTTTCTGTGTCCTCTTCTTGACACCTACCTGCAACAGCTGTATTCCTGCGGTTCTTTCATGAAAGCATCTTGGCTGCTTCTCTGATTGGTCCTTTCCATGCCAAATCAGTTTAGGTGGACATCCACATCTTGGTGGGTTTGCAGTTGTAGAGTTCCATGTTCGGATGATGAATTGAACAGTGCTTCATGAAATGTTCAAAACAATATTGTTTTTAACCAAACTGTGAAACCTGACCTAAACTTCTCCACAACTTTCTCCCTGACCTGTCTGCTTTGCTCCTTGGTCTTCATGATGATAGTTGTTCTCTGATGTTCTCTAAAAACCTCTGAGTCCTTCAAAGAGCAGCTCGATTCACACAGATTAAATTATACACAAATTAACTCTATTTACAAATCCGGTGACTGCTGAGGGCAGTTAGTTGCTCTGGATTTAATTTAGGGGTGTTAGAATAAATGGGACTGAAAGCTAATGCGATGAATGCGTTGAAGTTTGTGGTTGTTACATATGAGAAAGATACAGAATACTTCTGCAAGGCACTGTATTAGAAACACTGACCTGAGAAGTGGAGTCAGCTGTAATTACAGTAAGAGATGTTTTTCTGAAAAGTGTTTTTCTATTTCTCCTGTTATAGGTGATTGTGTTTGACCACGGGCAGGTCATTAAAAACCCCTCCCTCACTGGCCGGGTGCATTTTACAGGTACAATCACGTGTGAAACCAGGTGCTTTGTTATGCTGCCTTCAATGCATTTCCACTATAAAGTATAAATCGAAATTAAAGCGAGGTTAATCCTCACTATTTCCTGTAAAACAACTGCAGGTCTTCCATTCAGTGCAGACATCATGCTAAATGATACACAAGTTTCCGACGGGGGAATTTACCGCTGCATGGTCAACAATCCACCAGACACTGCAGATCCCGGCGTAGGAGAGCTGCTGCTCAGTGTGTTGGGTAAGTGGCTCGCCTGTTTCTGCCTCCCAGTCAGATGCAAACAGATGGGGCTGCTTTGAGATCACAAAAGATAAACAGTTATTATTTTTTGATTTTTTTTTATTGCAAACTGTGCAACCAAATATATTTAACCTTTTTATTAAAGTTATTTTCATTTTGAACACATATTTAAACAAAATATGTAAAACAAAATCACAGTTCAGTCTGATTATATATATATATATATATATATATATATATATTAAAGCCTTGTGAAGAAAGTAATTAATTCCATACAGATTTGGGATCTTTCATCACATTCAAATATTTTAAATACACAAAATACAGTTTTTAAATGGGTGTTTTATTAATTAAGGGGAAAACTACCCAAACCAGCTTGGTCTTGTGTGAAAATATAATTTCCCCCTAAACCTTATTGTTGGTTGAGACACTGACATCCCCCTCCTCTTTACATAATTGTTTTGATTCAGACACATTGGAGCTTAAACATGAGTTTTTTTTTAGCTTGAACAGCCTGCCTGAGAGGATGCCACTGCCTCTCAGTTAGATTTAAATCCAGACTTTAACTAGGCCACCACTCAAACCTTCATGTTGTTTATTTAAGTCAATCAGAGGTGAACTTGCTGGTGTGCTTCGGATCGTTTGACTGCTGCACGACCCAAGTAGTTTAGTGACTGAAAAGGCAAAGCAGCCCCAGACCATCACACTACCACAACCATAGACAGTTTTTGGCCTACTTCAAGTTGTCAGACAGGTTCTATTTAAGTGATTTCTTGATTCTAAAGAGCTGACTTTAATCAGGCCTGGGTGTGGCTAGTAAAACTGAACCAACATGTGGTTAAGCACAGTTAATTCATGATTTATTACAAATGAATTTCACATACAGCAAGGTTAGCTTAGACAGCTTTTTTCTTTGATAAATTAAACCAAAACACTTTTTCATCACATCCTTTTTATCTGATTTGTTTTTTTAGATTATCTGAAAAGTTTAAATGTGACAAAAAAGCAAAAATAGAAGAAATCTTTAAGGTGGTAAATAGTTAGTAGTATTGTACGGCAGTAACCAGAAGTAACAAAAACTGTACAACAGGAAAACTGAAAGACAATTAAATACAAAAGTAAACTATTCTCTGTAAAAAATACAAGTCTACAAAGGAAACAGTGCTGGACCTATGGACTGATGTTTGCAGAGCCACCATCGCTGCCTGTGTGCGAGTGGGACGGAGCAATTGACATGGGAGGAAGCGTGAGGCTGTCCTGCTCGGTGGAAGAGGGTGTCCCCACTCCAAAAATCCGCTGGAAGAAAGTGAACCCTGAGGAAATTTCACTTCCCATCAACATGGAGGGTCGGTATCCTACCCCTGTGCGCTCGTCTACAGTATTTGTGAATTTGCCTCTGAGATAATGATCTTACATTACAAATTTATCTAATTATATTATGCAGAAATCCCAGTCTTTTCACATTCTGAAAGAGAACCTGAGGTGATGTAGATTACAATCTGACATTACTGCAACTAGAGCTGGAAGAAAAATCCTGAAGATTGACCTCAATCTGCCGTTGTCGGCCGTGCATTTATTTTCCGTGGAAAACCATATGTTTTCTGCCAGGGAGTGCTGGTAAAGAGGAGTGGCCGAATTATCCACCACAACACAAAACCAGTCATGGATTTCCCAAAACAGCTGTAAAGCACTTCTGATGAAGCTGTTTGTAAAAGTTGTTGCTTGTTACTCTGTGTGGGTAATAAGTCCAAGTTGGTTTGTGCTGGACGTCATTCTGCCCAGAAGGCTACAATGTTTCTGTACAGCTTCATATTGTAAATGAAGCCACTACAAAGGTTTTATAGATAAGGTTTAGATACACTAAGATTACTTTGCCTTTAAACAATTTGTGAAAGCCCATATGATGATGGGCTTTAAAAGCTTCTGATTAATATACATCCCAGTAAAATGAAGGCACACTTTTGGGGACAAAGTGATTTTTACTATTTTGTTTTTACTGTTTAGAGAAAGCATGGTCAAGGAGCAAGTAGCACAATGCAGCAGGCTGGACTCCATGATGCAACGGTACAGAAGAAGCAGGAGGGGTGGCTTGATGGAGAGAGATCTTAGCCAGAGGATGAGATGGGTTCTCTGCTGACTGCAGAAAGTGTTGTTACCCACAGTGAAACCAGTCCTGTGAAAAGACATGGGTTGAAGGCCACTTAGGGAAGAAGAAGCCTTTTCTCCAAATGCATAATGTTAGGTATTAATTAGTCAACTCAGAGGAAATAAACCGGATTACAATTTAAAAGTCCACTCAGGGACAAAGAGTTTAATTTTTGCAGACATGCCATGTGGTCTGATGAAACTAAAGTTGAAGGTGAAGCTACCACCGAACCAGTTACAAAGTGGCTTAAATCAAGGGGCTTATATTGAATCTTTGTATATTAATCTTCTATTTCCAAATAAAAACGTTGTCGTTTTATTTTAATTTAATGACACACTGTCCTCTTTTCTCCCAGTTCAGTGCCATCAACGTGTCTCTTGTCTCTCAGGTGAGCTGTCAGGCTCAGTCCAGATCGTCAACGTGTCGTCGCAGACATCCGGCTTGTATCGCTGCTCGGCCACCAATGTCCTGGGAACAGAAAACTGCTACGTCAACTTGGCCATTTACAACAGTGAGGGTTTGTTTCAACGCCTCTAATCCTCTTTGTTTTTCTCAAACCGTTCTGATCAAAGCTGTTCTGTGCACCTCAGCAGCTCCAGACAGTCCCTCAGGCGTGCTGCCGGGTGTGCTGATCACGCTGGTGATGAGTTTGGTGCTGCTGGCTCTGCTGGTGCTCATCCTGTGGCTGCATCGCACAGGGCAGGACGGGAGGGGGTCGAGGAGGGACAGGAAAGCAGAGGAAGAGTGTTACAACGAGATATGCTACACTCCGTCCCTGATGAAACGCTCCTTTGTCTAACGTCTCAGCATCAGGTATTAAAATAAAGGACTTGTTCGTTTGTGCATCTTTGCTATTGCTTTTCTCATTGCTGTACGGCAAGACGTATTGTGAAATAAACAACTTCTAAGTTCTGATAGTTGTGTTTTATTTGTTTTACTTGTAGAGTACTTTTTATTTGCCTTTAAAACTAAATAATTATAACCAGAAATAGCTAAGATGTTTCAGCTCAGGGAGTAGATTGGAAATACCTACAGTTCCTATCTCAGTTGAATCTATGTTTGGACTTTGACTGGGACATTCACTGTCCTGTTGGAAGGGGAACCTCTGCCACCATCTCAAGTCTCTTGCAGCCTCTAACAGATTTTCATTAGCTACTTATTTCCATCCATGTTCCCACTGACCAGCTTCTCCATCCAAGCTAAAGAAATGTTTTCCACCACCAACATTACCAGGCGGAAAGTGTGTTTAGCGCGATGTGGCGTGTTAGTTTTATTCTCCACACAACATTTAGCATGTAGGACAGAAAGGTCAATTTTGGTCTCATCCGATCAGAGCACCATCACATATGTAGCTCGTTGCCAATTCTCAAGTGGAACTTCAATGATAGCTTTCTTCTTATCACTCTTTCATCAAGGCAAGATTTGTTGTGCCTTTCACGGAAGAAAAGCTGTGAATCTCTGCAGCTCCTCCACAGTTACTACGGGCCTTTTACCTGCTTCTCCGATTAACGTTCTCCCTGCCCGACCTTTCAATTTGGGTGGACGGCCAAACTGACTGGTTTGCAGTTGGACAAAGAAACAAAATGTGAAGAAGTTTGATATTTTTGCAAAGCACCTTAGATGCTGATGCCTAAAGTGCAGAGTTGATGCAGAAGCATGACATCTTGGCCGTCCATCCTTGAATTTTTTTATTAATCTGAACTTTGCTCTTATTTTAGCAAATTATCTTGAGAAAAAAAACTTAATTTCATGTTTTAAAAAAATAAAAGTAAGCATGAGGAAATATGCTCTTTCTACCATACTTCTATTTCAAAGACTGTGTAGGAGGCCATTCAAATGTAGCACCTGTTTAAACTACACTTGAATTTAGATTGATCCTTAATATCCCTACTGTGTTGCACCCTGACTGCAGAGAGATGGAGCTGGCTGGGTAAACATAGAATATTTACACTTTGTAAAGTCCTGAGAAGAAATGAGTTGAAAGCAGAGAAGCAGGTGCTGCAAACATGTAAGCAATTATTTTATAAGCAGTTACGGAATCAATATGAGGATTTATATACTTTATTGCTGTGCACCCAGAGCATCAGTCGACCGTGTGACTGAACAGAGCTGTTTGGGTGCCAAGACTAAAACATTGTCGGTGAATCTGCAGAATATGATGGACTCCTTGGTGTTTATTAGCCGAGAGGTGATCTCTGGTCATTTATATTTTATTAGTTTGCTCATTTAAGATGTCAACGATTAATGACGTAATAAACTGGGATTATACTGATAGGTCATCTCTGACGTCGGCCTTCTGGCAAAGCCATCTTCCTCTCCATTTAACATGAAAACTCTCCCTTTTCCTCTTCATAACTTCCACCAGCTAACTTTAGGGAGGTGCCCTGTTGGTCACTTCGTGAATGTAATCTGAATGTTATCATCTCATGGTCCTTCATAGATGCCATTAGTTCAACTCAAAGATGTGCTCTTTAGCTTATTCTTTGTTTGCAGTATTTGTTGTAGTTAGAATATTATGCACTTTAGAATGTTATTACTGACTTATTTTGGAGAAATCATCCAGCCAGCTGCTTTTAGTGCAGCAGAGGTCCACATTGAAGAACAGAGGAGAGCTAGATGTCAGGAACAGTCTGCTGCTTGATGTTCAGACTTTTTAAATCCCAATTAAAATCTCTTCTTTTAAATTGGCTTTTAATTCTAGTACAGATAGGTCCCTTTGGGTCTTTTCTGTCCGTTGACTGCTTGTGAAGCTGTTTATATTTTTCATTTAATTTTCTCGATATCCTTGCTTATAATTGATTTTACCTCATCTGCAAAACACTTTGGTCAACTTTGTATTTAAATGCTCTTTAAAAATTACATTGACATTAACACCTTTTATAACATCATAACCACAAACGTCACTGTGCTTTATTGGAATTTTATGTGATGGACTCACACAAAGTGCATAATTTTGACGTGGAAGGAAAATAACCCATGGTTTTCAAACTCCTTTGGAAATAAAGATTAAAAACCCCTTTCTGATACCTCTTCCTTAAATCAGTGCAAGAAAGTAACTGGGAGAATCTGTTGGTAGGAAAACTAGTAATTCTGCAATCTCTACAACGCTGGCCTGTATGGAGCAGAGGCAGGAGGAAGTCATCAGGAGCCACGTAGGGGACACTGCTTGGGTGAGAGGAGACCAAAGTTAAACCTTTTGGTCTAAACGGAAAACACTTCATGTGGACGAAAAAACGGCACATCATCTTGAATCTAGGATCCCCTCGGTGACAAATAGTATTATGCTGCGGGAATGTTTCCTTCTGCTAAGAAATGGGAGATAGATGGAGCTGCAAAAGGACAATACTGAAGAGAAGCTGCCAAAGACCCGAGACCGGGGTGAAGGTTCACTCTGTTGCAAGGCGGTGACCCTAAACATACTGGAAATGCCACAAAAGAACGGTAGATGAGAGCGTTAGAATGGCCTAGCCGATGTACATTATTAAACGTTTTTTCCTTTTAAAACATCACCCAACTGTCCTTCCACTTCATAATCACACCGCACGTTCTGTCCGTCTCCTAATAAAATATATTTAATTTTCTGGTTGCAACGAGACAAAATGTGAAGAAGTTTACAGGGTGTGAACACGTTTACAAGGCACAAGATATTCGACATTTTATAGTTAAAAACTGATGAAAAAGTCAAGATAGAAACAACAAAAATAAATCACTCTAACCAACAGGTTTGCAAACAAAGAAAAACTTTAATTTAAATAGAAGAAAAAAAAAAATACTGTACAGAACAATGACTTTAAGTTCTTAAATAAAAGACCCCCCCCCCCCCAAAAATGACTAAAATGAAAAGCTGGGATGATGGACAATGGCATCTTGTGCAAAAGACGTTTTAATTGATTTTCCCAAACTGCACATTTCAGCTCTTCATGTTGATGGGTTAAATCCAGAGTCTCGCGCCTCCTCGCACCTCAGTATATAGTGTCTTTAATGGAGAAGAAAAAACAGAACCCAATAATAAAATAGATTTATATTTTAAATATATATTCATATAGCAAACATGCTGTACATAAATTCAGAGATTCAGAAATCCCTTTGCAGGGACACCCAGGTCTGCCTGTTAGCTTGTGCTTTCCTGTCTCCCAACAAATAAAGATAGGAAAAAAAGTATAATTCCCCGTTGCTTTGGATGCAAATAATAATAAAAAAAAAACAGCACTAATCGACAAGTCTGTATTTCCTGAGTTGATGGTGTTTGTTACCAGGTCCTGGGAGAGATGGTTGTAGCTTCCTCACAGCAAATTTACAAAACAAGAAAAATCTCAGGGCTGCTAAAAAGATAAAAAAAAATGTAAGGAGCTTAAAGTGGAGCAAAGACTGCAGCAGAGAGTGATTTCACAAACAGCATGAAGAATCGAAACACCAAATGTGACCCAGTTTCCAACCCAGCAAAAATGAAGTGACCTTTATTTTAAAGAGAAATTCTTTGTCTTTATTTTTAGTCTTATGTTTGTCTCCAAAATCCATGTTGCAACTCCCCCCCCCGCCCAGACCAGGATCTGGCAATAATGTGATGGCACAACATTATGAACACTGCAGAGAGAGCTGACCACTGGGCACAGTTCAAAAAGGTACTGGGGGCCTGGGGGGGTGGGCATGTGAAGGTGCTGCCAGCTACTTAGTTTCGTTTCATGTTTACCTGCAATCCATTAACACAGATTTTCACAGTGAAAAGAGTGCAGCAGTGGGAAAAAAAACATGCGCAGTTGGAGTTTTCAGGAATATTTCCAGTTATACTGGAGGCTTAAAGGGATGGTTTTTTGGGGGGGAGGGGGGTGGATAGTTTTGTGTGAAGTACTGATGCGCAGTAGAAGACGGTAACAGATGCTCGACATGAAAAGGTCAATAAGAAATGCATTTCCATCCCAACAGCAACGCTGTTTAGACGCAAATTTTATTATGTTTCGCAAACATTCTGAGTAACCCAATGTTACACATTCACTAAAATGAGACTTTTCCATTGTTTTAGACCCAGTTCTGAGCAGCCGCTGGCCTGGTTCCCCCCTTCACAACCTTCCTGATACTTTAAGGGGGCGCTCTGATAGCACATAAAGCTAGAGGCGCATGGAAAAAATACCCCGGCCCTGATTGAAGCTCAGCAACTCTTCAGTGTGGAGGCAGTGACTGAAGGAATAAGACTAAGAACAAATAGAAAGATAGCAATTAAGTGCAGAGATGCAAGAAGCTCCTCTGCGATATGTTCAGACATTTCGGTGGTTCATTCAGGCTGCGGGAAAGCGAGAGAGAGCATGACCTAACACAGATAACAGGAAGGCTGAACACATAACAGCAAATCTGTTTCATGTTTTTGAACTTTCAACATTAGTCCGTTTGGAAATGTTAGCAGCCTTGTGGAAATCTAAGAGTCAAGATAAAGATCTATATTCTCTAGAATGTGAACACAGACAATTTTTAGTAACACTAGCCGTGGTAACCTGAGTTACTGCTAATATAAGATGCTAAAGCCAGTTTAAGATGTCAACCCAGTAATTATTTGGTCTCTAATTAAAAAGAAAAAAAAGATTAAAATCCTATAATGTCTCCTGAACTCTTAAATCATTGACCACTTTAGTCAGGAAGGCTGGAAAATAAATATTTTAAACACTGTTGATTACGGTTCTTAAGGAGAATTAGCTAGCCACTAAAATCAGCATTGGTTGGCAAGAACTTTAGAAAACGTGTTGGACATTGCAAACCGCCAGAAAAAAAAATCTGATCGGTGCATCTCAAAAAAGGAGACTTACTGGGCAACAGTACTTCCAAAAATCCTGCTTCAGAAATGCAAACTATCCCTTTAAACACAACAGAATGATAAATGCTTTTAGACAAACGGATGGAAAAGATAGGATGCAGTTGACAGAAGGCAATATACATCAGCAAACCACACAGACAACCCCGCCCAGAAAAGACAATCTGCAAGACAATGTTTATCAAATAAATATTTCGCCTTTGATTTGACCGTTTATTCAGCGGTGCAAAGTTCCAACTAAAACGCTGGATTAAACTGTTAAAGAAACAGCAGTAGTACTGGGTACATTAGTAGTAGTAGTGGGGGATGCAGAAGCAGTAGTACAGTAATGGGAGAGGCGGAGGGAACACTGCCCCCCCCCACACACACTGGGCAGCATCAATCCCTGCTAACTGGAGAACAAGGAGCTGACTGGATCTGACCAGTCAGGGTTTTATTGAGCATTTATCAAACAAAAATAAACTAGGTGTGTCTTAATCACTGAGGAACTTGGGATTCTTCAAGTAAAATGACAAAAAAAGAACAAAAAAAAAAAAAAGGACATTCAACCTACCGAAACAAAAGGTTTGACATTTCTAACACCCCCAAGTTCATGGGATTTTTAGACCCATGGTTTTCACAGACAAATGAGCCTCCTCTTGGACCAGAACCGTCCCAGTTTTTGTCTTCCACATCTCCACCTTCGAATTCAGGACTTCTTACAGGCCTAAATAATCTGTAAACTAGCCATTAAAGCACTGCTCGTCGGCTTGGGGCGAGGGGAATATTTCTGTTAACTGCTGACCTCGCCAGGCACCTCTGCAGGAAACGAACCGGGGAACGAGGACTGGGTGTCTTCTTTGTCTCCGCTTCCTGATTATATGTGGTGTGTGGTGGAGAGGGGTGAAGTGGAGGCTCCTGAAGTTTGTCAATATGCTCTGTCAGATACTGACACTCAGCCGTAGGTCCAGTCAGGATGCAATAATTGGGTGGGGGGGACTAAAAAAGGCTTTTCACGGTTTCCACACGTCCTTCGCTTGCTTCTACAGTAACATGCTGAGCTCTTTTTAATTGGTGAAAAAGAAACTCTGCTGCTGCATCTGTCAAGTAAAAGACAGGGAGAGGCTATATTCTTTTCTCCAGTATAGAAAAATAAACACTCCTGAAGCAAAATATCCCTTTTAATTGCACTGGCCTTTCTGGACTGTCACTCTGTTGCAATCCAAAGGTTGTCCATAGAGACAAAGGAAAACGGGGTGAGAGGATGATCAGATCTCACTATGAAACCTGACTTCTGAATGAACCAGTTGGCTAAATTCACTCCAGGGTCTGCTGTGCCACAGCTATCACATGCTGAACTGCTCTGGCTGCGAGATGATGTGTCCGCTCCCAGATCACAGCTGCACTGAAGTATCTCTGCCAGGCTTGATGGAATGAGTCTGGTCAGGGTGGGTCTGATTCGGTCTCACGATGTGCTTTCATTGTAGAAAATGTCACCAGTGGAAATTCAGCGAAGGTGATCGAGTAAAGGCAGCTCTGTGGATTCCTCTTTTGGAGTGGGAGCGTCCCCTGAAGCCAACAGACTCGGATCCAATGCCTGAGTGGCTCCAAGGGGGTCGTGTGTCAGACTGGCTTCTTGTAGTGGCACAGGAGGAGGCGGCTGTAAAACAGATTAAACCGATTACAAACAAAATTCTAAAAAAGAAAAAAAGTCACTGCTGAAAATTAACAAAAAGCTAAATCTGAGCGTTTTTCCCCGACATGTTTCCGCCGACCAAAAACACAAAGAAAAGATTGCTTAGAGTTTATAAACAATGAAGAACACGGCGTACCAAGCAGCGGCGCAGATGGTGATGAATCATCTTCCCTACAGAGCAATCAGCTCACTATAAAGATCCTCCAGCTCTTTATACCTTTCCATGTCTCTTGTCCTCCACCTACTTCTACATTCTCCGTGCAATTTCAAGACTTTGCATATTTATGCTTTTTATACATTTTAAAATATTCCACTTTTCTGGAAACCAGGTAAAAAGACCGCTAGTTAGAAAGCGACAGGGAGCATTTCTGCTTCAGATCAGCTCCTTCAGCAGAATGGCTCATCTATTCATCTTCTTTGAGCATCACACACCAATTTCGTTAGAATTTCTGATTTTGTTTAGTCTGAGTTTTGTTTGTTTGGCAGCCATCAATTTGCAGCTCATGAGTCCAGACAAAAATACACATACATCTGAAAAATATCGTAAAAAAACAACAAAAACAAACAAGAAATTCATGACAGAGTGAAATAGAGTTGCTTGATGTCCAGGGTGACTTTTCAACAGTCAGTGATCACTGGGTTCTTTGAAGTTCACAACCAATGCAGACATCTAACAGGAACATTTGGAGCACTTCATGCTTCCTTCTGCTGACAAGCTGTATTGAGATGCTGATGTCTTTTTCCAGCAGGACTTGGCACCTGGCCACACTGCCAAAGCTACCAAAACCAGGACCAGTGACCATGGTGTTACTGCGCTTGATTAGCCAGCAAACTAGCCTCACCCTAACCCCCATAGATAATCTATGGAGTACTGTCAGGAGGAAGCTGCTATCAAAGCAACATTACACCTCAGCAGAACCACACACTGATTGCCTCCATGCCACGCTGCATTGATGCAGTAATTCATGTAAAAAGAGGTCCGAACAAGTATTGAGCGCATAGGAATTAACATAGTTTTCAGAAGCCTCACATTTCTGTTTAAAATTTTCTTTTTTGTTGTTCTTATGTGATATTGTAATGCATTTTGGGTTTACATTATCTGTAAGCCATAATCCTCAAAATTACAAGAAATAAAAGGTCTTCAACAATATAAAACTTTTTCACAATATTCTCATTTTCTGATCTGTACCTCTAATAATCGTCTCTAGCTAACAAGGTAATAATCTATTATTTCTATATACGTCCATTCCAAATGTGTTTTTATGTCAACTTTATGAATAAGAAGCTTTATTTTTCACAATTCCCAAAAATATTCAAGTGATCTTTGAACACAAAATGCTCAGAAATATTTATTATAAACAAGAAACGGTTTAAAATACATGGAGGACATCCATCACTGCTAGACCAAATAATGACATTTACAGGATGTACACTACAAGATAAATAGACAAAAACAGAGGAAAAAAATGACCGGAGAGAATTTTTATGACCCTAAAACAATGCTGAGTGAAAATATAATGTGGGCTGTGTCTTCTTACCTGTGTGCGTATTGTCTGTACTGGCACTCCTTCCATCTCCACTGCGCCTGGTCCGTTAAAGCCCTTTCTTCCTGAAAAGCTCCACTTGCCAAAATGGCTTTCGTAGTGTAGGCCGCTCCTCTGGCCCACTCTGTGCCCTGAGTTCTCCAGCAGTGTTGCTGGGCAGAAGCGCTCCGGGGCAGGCAGAGGTGGAGGAACCATAGAGCTGCTGAAGGAGAGCTGGGAGCTGGAGAGCTGCTGGCCCAGCAGCCCCTGGATGGAGGACGTCCGTTGTAGAGATGAGAGCAGGCTAGCCTCCATCCTGCCCTCTGACTGACTGAGTAGAGCTAACGGGAGAGGTTGAGGGTGGTGAGGCCAGCTCTGGGTTGGGCCTCCAGGGTTGTCTGTACCTGAAATGGAAAAAAACCTGATAAATTGCTCGTTCTTTCTTAATCAATAAGGAAGCACAACAATGGAACATGTTCAAGCTACTTTTTGATTTCTGATGACATTCCTTTTACAAAATACATAAAACAAACAAAAGATCTGACCCATAGAAGGCTGGACGGTTGTGATGTGTGGCTGGGGAAGGCTAGAGGCTGGAGTACTCTGTGTGGTGTGAATGGCTGGGTTAGTTGAAATGGAAGTGGAGCCTCCTCCACAGTCAGAATCCTCAATGTTTCCACCGCTGTTACAGCCAGCACCACAACCTTTCTGCAACCTGCAGGGAGACGCGCTACAGTTAAGATTACCGTCACTGAAAGATCTGAGTCCACATTTAAAGCAGCACCTAACAGGAACCACGTACCGGTCCCAGCTACTGATGAGCCAAGTGTAAATGTTGTGGGGGCTGACTGGGCCGCCCCACACCGACCGGAGCTGGCTGTGACCCCCTGCGTACGAGGTCGTGAGGGGGGACACGTATATCGGGTAACCGATGGGCTGATCGCACGAGGAATTAATCATGTTTCTCAGGGCCTGTTTGGCATTTTGAATGCTTCCTCGCTCTGGGTTACGGTTGCGCAGGAAAACCAGCTCCTGCTGTTGGCCTGCCCACAGACCACGAACACATTCTCTGTTCACCTGCAGGGGGCAGCGCAAAGGACAGATCAAGGGTTTAAAAGATTCTGATTTTAAACTTTTCAAATATCCTGCATACATAGTTCCTAAACATTTTCACATAGAAATCCCATACTTTCATACATTCAACTTTCCAGAATTCCCAGACCTTTACGTTCACCTAACAAATGCTACATTTATAGAAATTTACTGCAAATATTTTAACAGCAGGCGGGTTTTAACCATGCAATGTGCAAAAACAAGACACTGAAAAATAGAAGGAAGGATGGACGGACAGAAAGAAGGAAGAGGGGTACAAAGCAGGAAAGAAAGGAAGGGAAGTCGGACACTAAGATGCTAGAACAAAAGGACAATGAAAGAAAGAGGCAAGAACACAAGGGACGAAAGAAAGATAGGACACGTGGGAGGGAAAAATGGAAGTAAAGGACACAAGGAAGGGAGGAAGAAACCACAGGGATAAGCAGAGAAGGGACAAACTACACAAGGGGAGGAAGGACAGAAGGAAAGGGGGAGGACACAGGGAAATCAAGAGGAAGGAAGGGAGGGAGTAAATGAGAAAGGAATGAAGAGATGGAGGGAGATAGGAAGAAAGGGAGAAAGGAAGGAAACAACATTTAGACAATGGGATAGAGAATAAAGTATGGAAATAAAAATATTTTTCCACACTCTTTGCTTTTTCTTGACACTGAAAATGCCAACGTCAAATTCCATACGGCTTAGGAATGCTGCATTATAAAGTAGTTCACATTTAATCAGAAACATTACATCTAAATAATCAGATATTTCTACACAACAAAGACCTTGATGACTCTGAAGCTGAGGAATCTCTTGTTAAGCATGATGATCTTGTACTCGTCGCTGCCGTCATCCATAATGTGCCGCAGTGCCAGCAGCGAGGGCATATTTGCTAGAATGGCACTGCGCCACACCGGATCACCTTCATGTGAAATCAACATCTTTTCTTCGTTGGCAGTGATTGCGTCATAAAGAACCATCGGATCCTCATACTCATCTGGAGACGTAAAATGGTCCTGCAGAGAGAATAGTTATTCCAACACTGACAGAAAAACATTGAAGCGTTTACGATAAGTTGTTTTTGTTTTAAGAAATGCTACCTGGTGCAGCTTGAGGGACATTCGAACTCCTGGCGCCACAACTCGGTTGAGTAGGTCCATATCTGCAAACACCCATTCATCCCTGGGCGACGTGATGCGGAAGTCTCCTTTGAAGAGGGCGTGGAGGCCATAGAGAAATGGCTCCAAACTGAAAATAAGAAAAATAAAGAAACGTTTTTTTTATTTAATATGTGCGGTGTTACTAATAAATACTCAATGCCTTGCAAAAGTATTCCCACCACTTGATATTTCCCAAACGTTAAAACTGCAAACTTTAACGGATTTTAAACAAAGTAGTGAATAACTGAAAAATGGAAGGAAACAGAAACTGAAAAGAGTGGGATGCATTGTATTCAGCGCCCATCGGCCTAGATTAGGTAAAACAAAATACTTTGTTAAACCACTTTCCACTACATTAACGACTGCAAATTTTTTTGGGGTATGTCTCTACCAGCTTAGCACATCCAGAGATGGAATTTGGTTTTACCATTTGTCTCTGAAAAACAACTAAAACTGTCAGATTGAGTGGTGTGCCTCAATACAATTTTAGATTTAGGTTTGGACTTTGACTGGGCCATTTAGGCACATGCACACCGACTGATTTAAGCCACTTCAATGCATCTTTGTCTACACGTTTCAGGTTGTTCTCCTGGTGGAAGGTGAACTTTCTCCCTCGCCTGCAGCCTCCAACAGGTTTGCACTGTATTTAGCTCCAACCATCTTTCCATCCACCCTGATCAGCTTCATGCTGAAGCATCCCCAAAGCATGATGCTGCCACTACCATGTTTCACCACAGGGAAAGTGTTTTCTGGATGATTTTGTGTTTTTGACCTTTTTCCACAGAGCTGCTCTGTCCTCTAGAGGCCTACTGAGTCCTCTGTGTAGAGTAGTCGTCTTGCAATCAGAAGGTTGTGGGTTCGATTCCAGCTTCCTCCTGCCATATGTCGATTGGGTGTGTGTGGCTCTAGTGTAAAGCGCTTTGAGTGGTCTGTATGACTGGAAAGGCGCTATATAAGTTCAGTCCATTTACCATCTACCATCTACACGGCTTGTAGGAAACTGCAAACGTGACTTTTCATGGTTTTCTGTCAACCAGGCCTTTCTTCTGACCACTATTCCATGAAGGCCAGAATTTTTATGTTCTGTTTTAGAACATAGCCCTGCTTTAAACCTTCAAAGAACAGCTGCATTTACACAGAGACTAAATTACACACAGGTGGACTGTATTTACAAATTTGGTTTTATTTAGTGGACAAACACATGACACACATTTTCATTTATAAACAAAGAAAATATTGCTTATTTTTCCTTCTACTTCATCATTATGGAAAATGGTCTGGATTTACAGAGTGCTTTTGTCTAGCCATAATGACCACATTCACCCACCAACAGGTCCAATAGTCGACAGTGCATGTCAGAGGTCAAACACCAAACGTGAAGTCAAAGGAAATGTCTCTAGACCTCCGAGACAGCATTGTCTTAAAGCACAAATCTGGGGAAGGATACAGAAAATGTTTTGCTGCTTTGAAGGTCCCAGTCAGCACAGTGGCCTCCATCATTCGTGAATGACAGAAGCTTGGAACCACCAGGATTCTTTCTAGAGCAGGCCGGCCGTCTAAACTGAGTGAGACAGTTTATACTCGGGGGAGAAGGGACTTAATCAGGGATGTGAACAAGAATCCCATTCTCTGTCAGATCCAGCGTTCTTCTGTGGAGAGAGGAAAACCTTCCAGAAAGACAACCATCTCTGCAGCAATCCACCAATCAGGTCTGTATGTTAGAGTGGCCAGATGAAGTCCACTGCTTAATAAAAAGGCACATGGCAGCCCGTCTGGAGTTTGAAAAAAGGCACCTAAAGGACTCCCGGACCATTGTCTAATGAGAAAGATAGAACTCTTTGGTGGATTGCAGGCGTCATGTTTGTACCGCTCATCACCAGGCCAATACCATGCCTACAGTGAAGCATGGTGGTGGCAGCATCATGCTATGGGGATATTTTTCAGCGGCAGGAACTGGCAGACTAGTCAGGACAGAGGGAAAGACTAATGCAGCAATGTAGACATCCTGGATGAAAACCTGTTCCAAAGCACTTTTGACCTCAGACTGGGGCGACGATATAATTTCAGCAGGACAACGACCCAAAACACACAGCCAGGATCTCAAAGGAGTGGCTTCAGAACCACACTGTGAATGTTCTCATATGGCAAGCCAGAGTCCAGACTTTAATCTGAATGAACATCTCTGCAGAGATCTAAAAAAGGCTGTGCACACGTCTCCCATTCAGCCTGATGGAGCTTAAGATGCGCTTCAAGGAAGAAACTGCCTAAAGATAGGTGTGCTCAGCTTGAGGCATCATTTTCAGAAAGACCTGAGGTTGTAGTTGCTGCAAAAGGTGGATCAACAAACTATTTTAGAAAAGGCTGTGAATACTTACATAAATGTGATTTCTTAGTTTTATTTGTAATAATTTGCAGCAATCTCAAACAAACTTCTTTCACATTTTCATAATGGGGTGTGTTGTGTAGAATTTGTGAGATTAACTTGAGACCATTTGGACTAAGGCTGTAACATAACTAAAGGTGGAAAAAGTGCAGCGCTGTGAATACTTTCACATCAGCAGAGAGGGAAGCTAGAATCAAACCCACAACTTTTTCCGACTGCAAGACTACTCTTTACATCGAAGCACAGTTAATCCGCACAACCTGGTGTTGGTCTTCAAGTCCCAATTAAAATACAATGAAGTTTGTGGTGTCAATGTGACATAATGTGAACGTGGTCATGTGGTCTTACCTTGCAGACATGCTATGAGATGCTGTGCCCAGAGCTCTTCTTCCCAGTATACACAGGCCAAAACAGAGGTTGACGAGTGGGGAATCTCTTTCACAAGTTACTGGCTACAACACAAAAATGAAATGAAAAAAAAATATTAGAACTCAGAAAATATTAGAAGATTTTTCCTGTGTTACTTTTCTTTGAGGTTGTTTATACAATAAATAAATAAAGACAGTCAATGAATAGAATTTGAGTTGTACTATAATGTTATTTTTTGGTTAAGCAGAATAAATTGCTCATAAAAAAAAACTTAAGAGATGGATTTGTAGCTAGAAAAGAAAAGTACAAGTTGACCCGGAGTTAGATTTCAGTGTGGATGCTGTGTAGGGTCTAACCGTTTGACGCCTGCTGTTGCAGTATTGAATCCAGTCGAAGTAAACCATGCTGAATGAGGAGGGGGTAATGCCGGAGGCTCTGTGATCATAGTCCTCGTCGATGTTTAAGTTGAAGGTGGGGTCGCTGTCCACGTAGTTGGGCCCGAGGCACGGTCGCAGAGCCTCCTGAATCGCCTCATTGGTCAACCACTCCTCAAGCTTAGGGGACCGACTCACATAGTAGATGATGCTCTGTGGTGCAAACAGATCCAAATGGACTGATTAAATGTACAGTAGGGCTATATGTGCATCAGCACTGCAAGGTATTGTGCCTGACAGATTTTTGTCACCACCATTGTATAAAGAGAAGACATTATAGGAGATATGATAGAGAAATAACCGATTTTGGCAGAACAGAAACTGTTGCCATGACAGCAGACTAATGCAGTAAAATATTCAAATTCCTAAATACCATCTAATAGTGAGTTTTTCCTCCACTAAAAGATGTATAAATACAATAAAAAAAATAAGTAAAACAATAAAAAAACATATCTAAGTAACTGAGGTATAGTTTTCCACCAGGATAACACAAAACTCCACATTTTTTAAAAGTGCAAAACAACTGCTACAGTGTGTTTGTCCTTGGAGGAATGTGCGCGTGGAAGCTTGTTCTATTTCCTCCCTCCTGACCGCCAGAGGGCGGTGCTGAAAGCACTCAATGTTCCCTTCGTGCATGCGCAGTTCGAGTAATTATACCAACAGAGTCACACCTGTGACACACCGGATGACCACAGAGGCTATATATGCCTTCGTCATCCGAGGCTCTGTTCCTACAGAATCTTCTCGCGGAAGCAAGGATTCTGAGTGACAGAGAATCTCTGGCGGTCATCCGGGACTCATAGAACCGTAGTTACATACGTAACTTTCGTTTGTAGGAAGGTTGGATTTTATCTTGATCCAGTAATGATTCAAGACAAAATAGCAAAATAATGACATGTTCCAAAGGGTAACAAAACATATCTGAAGTCAGTTTGAATGATTTCAAAGAAAAGTCTGATTAGTAGCTTTAAAGATCTGACTTAGTTACTACGAAGTTGTTTTTTTCTGGTCTACAATGGTATGGTCATGCTTGTCCATTTATAGCTGGTAACTACGTGTAAGAAGGTGCAAGAATCATCAGTTAATAAACAAAAGACTTGCACTGATCAACGCCTTGCCTTGACATAGTAGGTGATGAGAATCTTGCGCAGGTCAAATACTTGCAACATGGAAGCTGCATTATTGTCGCTGATACTATAGCCCTCTAGCACATATTTGGTGGCGGCCACCTCCCAGGCCAGCCAGCGCTGTCCGAATGCGGCGTTGAATGACAACATGTGCGGCAGATGACCTGGTTCACAGCAGCAGCAGCCCTCATCCTCCTCCACCCCCTCTGTGATGGCCTCTACCTCCCTCTGCTGACAGTAGGTACCTAGACAGATGTGAAATGCCTCAATCAGCCTCATAGGTGAAACGACATTTGTATTTATCTGCAGCACATTACGCGATGTAAACTCACTATGATAAAAATAAACACCTTTAATATACTTAATAAGAGACAACAATGCCAAAAATCGGCTCCAAAAAAGCTCCAATAATTTATCCTCTGCATCATAAGCCACTGCTGACCTCTGAACTCCAGACCCCTCAGCTGGAAGGTGACAAGGCCGTTGCCGATCTCGATGATGTGCACCAAAGCGTTGAGGTAGTCTGATGCGAGGATGAAGCAGTCCCCCGTGCTGTAGTTCCCCCAGCGTCCCAGCAGCAGGTCTCCACAAAGGCTGTGCTGCAGAGAGCGCGTCAGGTGCTCGTAGAAAATAGAGTTTAAGTTGTTGTCATCGGCACCTTCAGGAAAACGAGTAGATGCTCACCATGAGAGCAAAAACAACAACAAAAATACAGTGTCTTGGACAAGTATTCATACTCCTTGAACCTTTTGACATCTAACCTTTGCTCTGATGCCCATAAATAAAATCCAGTGCAACCAACTTCCTTCAGAAGTCACATAACTGGTGAATAGAGTCTACCTATGTAGACCAACACAGAGCTGTGCATAACTGAAGCGTAAGAAAAAGGAAATTTGTTTTCAGACATTTTTAAAAAACAAATCTGAAGAATGTGGCACGCATACGAAATCAGCCCGCTTCATTTTAATGCCCCTAAATAAATCCTAGTGCAACCAAATGCCTTCATAAGTCACTAATCAGTGCCCACTTGTGTTTAATTGAATCTCAGTATAAATACCAGGTGTTCTATGAAGGCCAAAAACCAAGGCGGACAGGCAAGAGGTTAAAGTTATGGAGACGTTTAACAGGGTTTCTGCAGAAATGAGGCTAAGTTAATACCTTTTAAAGCCCTTTTTAACATGTTTAATGCCATCAGCAACAACAATCCCTGACAGTTCACAGATATACAGTACAGACCAAAAGTTTGGACATACCTTCTCATTCAAAGAGTTTTCTTTATTTTCATGACTATGAAAATTGTAGCTTCACACTGAAGGCATCAAAACTATGAATTAACACATGTGGAATTATATACTGAACAAAAAAGTGTGAAACAACTGAAAATATGTCTTATATTCTAGGTTCTTCAAAGTAGCCACCTTTTGCTTTGATTACTGCTACGCACACTCTTGGCATTCTGTTGATGAGCTTGAAGAGGTAGTCATCTGAAATGGTTTTCACTTCACAGGTCAGGTTCAATAAGTGGGATTTCAAGCCTTATAAATGGGGTTGGGTACATCAGTTGTGTTGTGCAGGAGGTGGATACAGTACACAGCTGATAGTCCTACTGAATAGACTGTTAGAATTTGTATCATGGCGAAAGCAGCTAAGTAAAGAAAAACGAGTGGCCATCATTACTTTAAGAAATGAAGGTCAGTCAGTTCGAACATTGGGATAAACTTTGAAAGTGTCCCCAGGTGCAGTCGCAAAACCATCAAGCGCTACAAAGAACTGGCTCACATGAGGACCGGCCCCAGGAAAGGAAGACCAAGAGTCACCTCTGCTGGTCGGACGATAAGTTCATCCGAGTCACCAGCCTCAGAAATTGCAGGTTAACAGCAGCTCAGATTAGAGAACAGGTCAATGGCACACAGTTTCTAGGCAGCAGACACATCTCTAGAACAACTGTTAAGAGGAGACTGTGTGAATCAGGCCTTCAATGTAAATAGCTGCTAGGAAAAGAAACCACTGCTGAGGACAAGGCAACAAGCAGCAAGAAGAAGAACTTTGTTTTTTCGGCTAAAGAACACGAAGGAAGGTACATTAGACCGGTGGAAATCTGTGCTTTGGTCTGATAAGTCCAAGTTTGAGATCTTTGTTCCAACCTCCGTTTCTTTGTGCGGCGCAGAAGTAGTGAACGGATGGACTCTACATGCCTGGTTCCCACCGTGAAGCATGGAGGAGGAGGTGTGATGGTGTGGGGGTGGCTTTGGCTGGTGACACTGTTGAGGATTTATTACAAAATTGAAGGCATACTGACCAGCATGGCTACCACAGCATCTTGCAGCGGCATGCTTATTCCATCCGGTTTGCGTTTATTGGATCCATCATTATTTTTCAACAGGACAATGACCCCAAATACACCTCCACGCTGTGTAAGGGGCTATTTGCCCAAGAAGGAGAGTGATGGGGTGCGGCGCCAGATGACCTGGCCTCCGCGGTCCCCCACCGGACCTGCAGAAACCCAATCGAGATGGTTTTGGGGTGAGGCTGGACCCCAGAGTGAAGGCAAAAGGGCCAACAAGTTCTAAGGCATCTCTGGGAACTCCTTCAAGACTGTTGGAAACCATTTCGATGACTACCTCTTGAAGCTCATCAACGGTAATGCGGCCTAAAGTGGCGTAGGGCTCTAGTAATCAAATCAAAGGTGCTACTTTTGGAGGAACCTAGAATAAAAAGATAAGACATATTTTCCAGTTGTTTTCACACTTTGTTGTTCGAGTATCTAATTTCGCACATGTGTTTAATTCCATAGATTTTGATGCCATTCAGTGTGTAAGGTACATATTCTATGTGATGAAAATAAAGACAACTCTTTGAATGAGAAGGTGTGTCCAAACTTTTGGTCTGTACTGTATATGTAAAGAAAAACTCTGGAAAGTCTTAATGTGTTGTAAAGTGCCTTGAGATGATTATTTTAAGATTTGGCACAATACAAACACAAACTGAACTCAACTGAAAATAACATAGTAGATGCAAAAATATGTGCTGCAAAAATTACTTGGAATGTTACAGAACACGGTACATCAATTAAGCAGAGTTAGTTTCTGTTCTTTCATTTTATTAGAGAGGATTAATGCATGTTCCTTAGTTTCTTTATTCCAGTATTTTGTAGTTCACTGCATTTGTCCTTGTATCGCTTTTTTTAAGAGTATAAGATATTGTTATCATTTGAGCCATAAGTGTGGCTCATCCTCCAAAGCTTTTCTCTTAAGTCCATACAGGGCACCTTCTATTGTCATCAAGGTAGATCCTATACCTGGTCTTGGCTGAGGCTACAGAAGTCACTAGTTTTTTTCCGCATGTTAAAGCTAATGTACATATCAGAGAAAACACAGTTTATTACTACCCAAGTATTTTCCTTGACAAGTACCAAAACAATTTTTAATGCTACCTGGAATCAAATTTAATGCTTTTTTAATGCGATTTAAGGTCTTAATTTTTTTAAATCCATTTAATGACAAAGTATTTTAATGACTGGTGGAATGAGCAGATGGAACACTGTTTAATTCATTACCCAAAAATGAAAAAGTATGGCACAACTTCAAATCACACCAGACATGGCCCACACCTAAACTGACCATTAGTTGTGGACTTCAGAAGCCATTATTAAAACAAATCCATAAGAAGCCCAATTTAAAGTGCTACAAGCCATTTAGTGGACAGCAGAGGAAGCTGAGATGAAACTAGTCTGTAGTTGTGTGAGGATTGTATGAAATCCCAAAAGACTTGCAGCTGTAACTTGAGCCAACGGTGAATCTACAAAGTACTGAATTAAAAGAGGCCAAATATAAATGCAACAAAATATAAAACTTAAAAAAAAAAAAGAAACAAAAACAGCCCACATATATCAAATATTTTTTGTGCCCTTGGTTGTATTTTTAGGTCTCAAAAATGAGGCTCGGTACATATATATACCACACTTTTCTGACTTTTATCTAGAATAATGTTGAAACTATATTACTTTCCTACGACTTCAGAATTATGCACTAATCTGTGCTGGTCTATTTACCAACATCCAAGGGGTGTAAATACTTTTGCAAGGTGCTGTTAAAAAATAACAAAACATAATTAGATGTAAGAACGCAGTGGTAAACCTGGGTTGCGGTCCAACTGAGTGGCGAGCCTGGTGTTTGAATGGTCGACCCGCTTGGTGCTGCAAAGAGGTTTTAGTGTTAAATGCGAATACTTTATACAGTATTTGGACTGTATGTGCTGCACTTTCACACTGGCACATGCAATACTGTCAAACACATACTTGTAATCTCGTTCCCAGAACTTTACGGGTCTTGTGTAAGAGGTGACAAACACAGCACTGCCTAGAACAGGGTTGAGGGGTGTGGAAAAGATGGCGGAGAAGATTGCCTGGACAAAAAGCACTGCAGAGTCTGAAGAAATAGGGGTTGAGGACATTATGTGGTAATTTAATCTGATCACTGATCAATACGTTGACAATGCAGCAATAAGTAACTTAAAGAACTTGAGCTCTTCTCTATTAACACTCCTTTGAGGTTGGACAAACAGAAGGATACGAGGAACAGCAAACGGCTGAGCAAAAGCGTGAAAGGCTGAGCCCCAGGTGATCTGCCATGGTGCTATATAAGTCAAAACAAAGCGTAGCTTGTATAGCAGGTCCCACATCTGAAAGGTCCAAAATAAAATCGGTCAAACACAAATATCCACACAATGAAAACATAAGATTATTAAAGGAGAACCTTCTTAGATGTGTTTTCCATAACTGAAGAAGATTACAGTTAATTCTGACAGATATTTTGTGTTCTCACCTTGCTGAAGACGATGGACATGAAATAGTAGTCGATTAGGAAGGTCTCTGAGAAGTGTGGATAGTCACAGTGAAAGAAGAGCGTGGTAAAGCACAGTGTGACGTACTGCTGTGATGGGGTACAGAAAGAAGAACGTAGCAGCTTCATGCCTGCGACTGAGATGAAGAGCGCTCGGCTGCTGGAGAAAAACACGGAGTGGAAATCAGTGCCGACACATGCTGCCTTAACTGCAACATCACACACAGAGCTAGATCCTGTGGATTTCAGAAGAAAACGGTGATACAATGTTGTGTATCAGCTATAAACCCAACCCTGATGAGACTTACTAGATGTCCAGCTCTTTATGATTCTGGCCTACTGTTCGAGCTTCAGTGGTTAGGGAGTTCAGCACCACAGCTGGGTAGATTAAGTATTTCTCCACGCACTGAAGCCACGCATACAGCTTCTCAAACCACATCAACTGAGCAGCATCTGGGGAAGGCAAAAAGCACAATAATCTTATTCAGACTGCTACAGGAAACCACAGTTAAAAGCGCATCCTTCAAACTGAAGCTGTAAAATGTGGCTGAAGGGAAAATGTTGCCGTTAATTAGACACTGATTCAGAATCCCTTAAAGTGTCTTAAAAAAACTTCAATGCCTTTTGAACTTTTTCCTACTTAGTTACATCCCAGTGACAAACTCCAATATATTTGGGATTCTACGAGAAATAACATAAATTCTAATATTAATAATTACCCATTATTATTACTAGGAAATCAAAAATTACGCAAAAAGAAAAGAAATGTGGTGTATGCTAGTATTCAGTAACCCCCTTGTGAATATAAAACTGTAGAAATATTATGGCCTGTCATTACAGCTGCAAGTCTTTCGGTACAAACCTCTAAACAGCTTTGTGCATCTGTGAACATACATTTTCCAGTCTTGCCACAGATTCTCAGTTAGATTTAGTTCTGGACTTCTTCTCGGTTTTCTTCCAGGACTGACCTGTATCTAGCTCCATACAGCTTACCATCAACTCTGACCAGCTTCCTTGTCCCTGCTGAAGGAAAGCATCCCCACAGCATAATGCTACCAGCACCATGTTTTGCCATTGGGATTTGTGGGTGATCGAGAAGATGTGCAAAACATTTCGATTTCAGTCACATCTGACAAGAGCACAATCTTTCAAATGTTCCCTAAATGGCTGGTGAAAACCTACAAATGGGAATTATTATGGTTTATGGTTAATCAATGACTTCCTGCTTACCGCTCTTGCATAAAAATAAAAATTTGTTGTGTAATAAACTAATATTTCTCCTGTCGACACATTCTCCCACCTGAGCAGTGGAACTCTGACACTCCTCCAGAGTTACCATGTACATCTAGGCTCCTTCTCAGACTAATGCCTTCCTTGTCAGTTTAGGTGGACAACCCTGTTTTAGTCATACTGTTTCGTTTTTCAGATAATGATGAGAACAGTACTCTGTGAGATGTTCAAATGTTGGAATAATGTTTTAATAATGTTCTACAGCAAACTTCTGATGCCTTTAAGGAACGACTGGATTTATACAGGGCCGGAGCCCGTTTACTAACTAGGCAACTACTGAAGGCAACTGGCTACACTGGATTTCAGGGTAATCAGAGAAATTGGGCCTAAATACAAATGCACATCACACTTTTCAGATTCTAATTTGCTAAACAAAAAAGAAAACGGAAACTATGTTTCATTTTTCTTCAACTTCAAAATAGGTACGCATTATTTTGTGTTGGTCTATCAAATATAATCTCAATAAAATACGATGATGTTTATGATTTTAATGAAACAATGTGAACAAGTTTGAGGAGAGAGTACTTTTGCTGTACATGATGCAAAAAGGGAACATGCATGAAAAATAATGGACTGAAAAAGGAAACCGGGCCATAGTCCATCCCTTAAACCAGCTGCTATGAACAGCATAGCAAATGGATTTTACATGTTTCAGTTGTTCAACGAATTTTAATCTTATGCTGCTAAGATTTACTTCCAGAAGATAAAATTGATCAGAAACTCACCTCGGACCTCAAACTGGCTGTACTCTCTGGATCGGAGCACAGGGTGTGCCAGACAGAACCATGGCAGCTGTTTGCGGAGCTGAGGCAGGAGATAGTGTGTAATGAACCCTATAACTCCAGCCAGGATGTATAAGACGAAGCTGAGAGCAGGCTAAGGGTCAAGCAAAAAAAGAAAACATTAGCATTAAAACCTGAGAACACCTGTGACCAAAATCGTCTGAGAGATGCATTGGAAGAGTGAGCTCATGCCTGAAGAGCGATGAAAACGGTGCTGGCACTGATGGCGAAGGTAATCACAGCCATGAGCAGACACATGACAAGATCTGAATGAAGAATCTCGCTCTGCAAAGAGACAGGGATGATTTAATCATTGAGCCTTAAAACACTCCAAAATGGGCCACTAGAATCAGCCAGGCACATGAGATGCAGTTTTTACCACAGAGTTACGCAGCTTCTCAGGGAGAGGATCTTTGATCTCCACGGGGGGTTCTTCAGGTGTTCTGTTCTCCAGTTCTGGGAATAGCTTG
This sequence comes from Crenichthys baileyi, assembly GCA_036173005.1. Classification (NCBI taxonomy): domain Eukaryota; kingdom Metazoa; phylum Chordata; class Actinopteri; order Cyprinodontiformes; family Goodeidae; genus Crenichthys; species Crenichthys baileyi. Next base: position 425,153 of record JAHHUM010002058.1, on the reverse strand, counting down.
AACCGGACCAATGACCTAATGCAAAACACAAACAGATATGTAAACCACAGAAGAACTACTGTGCAACATAAGTCTTCACTGGCTGCTGTACAGGGAAAACAGAAAAGGTCAGTTGTGTTCTAAAGGGTTTCGGTACATTTATCACCTTAGAACTCAACATTTTTTTTTTTTTACACAATTTAAAAAAATAATTCAGACTTTTTAGACTTTTGACAAAGTCAGAATCAAAGTTAGCCATTATTATCAATGAGTTTGTTTAAAAATGCTTAGTCTGGCAGCATAATAGAAATCTCAGAATTGAGGTAAGGATCTACATTCTTAAGTTAAAGCACCTATGGCAGCTGAGCTAATTGCCAATATAAAAGATTAAGACAATATAGAATTGTCCACTAATTATTTTGTGTTTTGAAAATGTAAGTAAAACACTGTCTCATTGTGTTCTCATGCATTTATATAAAAGCTATAAAAAAATAAATCAGAATAGACTACGGTATATACACTGCTCAAAAAAATAAAGGGAACACTCAAATAACACATCCTAGATCTGAATGAATGAAATATTATCATTGAATACTTTGTTCTGTACAAAGTTGAATGTGCTGACAACAAAATCACACAAAAATCATCAATGGAAATTTATTAACCAATGGAGGCCTGGATTTGGAGTCACACACAAAATTAAAGTGGAAAAACACACTACAGGCTGATCCAACTTTGATGTAATGTCCTTAAAACAAGTCAAAATGAAGGCTCAGTATTGTGTGTGGCCTCCACGTGCCTTTTATGACCTCCCTAAAACGCCTGGGCATGCTCCTGATGAGACGGCGGATGGTCTCCTGAAGGATCTCCTCTCAGACCTGGACTAAAGCATGCCCCAACTTCTGGACAGTCTGTGGTGCAACGTGACGTTGGTGGATGGAGCGAGACATGATGTCCCAGATGTGCTCAATCGGATTCAGGTCTGGGGAACGGGCGGGCCAGTCCATAGCTTCAATGTCTTCATCTCGCAGGAACTGCTGACACACTCCAGCCACATGAGGTCTAGCATTGTCCTGCATTAGGAGGAACCCAGGGGGCCCAAACCGCACCAGCATATGGTCTTCACAAGGGGGGCTGAGGATTTTCATCTCAGTACCTAATGGCAGTCAGGCTACCTCTGGCGAGCACATGGAGGGCCATGCGGCCCTCCAAAGAAATGCCACCCCACACCATTACTGACCCACTGCCAAACCAGTCATGCTGAAGGATGTTGCAGCCAGCAGATTGCTCTCCACGGTGTCTCCAGACTCTGTCACGTCTGTCACATGTACTCAGTGCACATTTGTGACCGGCTGGAGGTAATTTTGCAAGGCTCTGGCAGTGCTCCTCCGGAGCGGAGGTAGCGGGCCTGCTGCTGGGTTGTTGCCCTCCTACGGCCTCCTCCACGTCTCCTGCTGTACTGGCCTGTCTCCTGGTAGCGCCTCCAGGCTGCTGACAGACACAGCAAACCTTCTTGCCACAGCTGGCATTGATGCGCCATCCTGGATGAGCTGCACTACCTGAGCCACTTGTGTGGGTTGTAGAGTCCATCTCATGCTACCACGAGTGTGAAAGCACCACCAACATTCAAAAGTGACCAAAACATCAGCCAGAAAGCATAGGTACTGAGAAGTGGTCTGTGGTCCCCACCTGCAGAACCACTCCTTTATTGAGTGTGTCTTGATAATCGCCAAAGATTTCCCCCTGTTGTCTATTTCATTTACACAACAACATGTAAAATTGATTGTTAATCAGTGTTGCTTCCTAAGTGGACAGTTTGATTTCACAGAACTTTGATTTACTTGGAGTTAAATTGTGTTGTTTAAGTGTTCCCTTTATTTTTTTGAGCAGTGTAGTTTTGACAGATTAAAGATTTAAAAGAACCAGAGATCGGGAAAAAAGCCACAAAAATCTGACTGGTGCATTTCTACTTTTTGTTAGGCACACTGTCTTTGGCAGGCTGACCATAGAATATCCAATTTATATATAGCATGGTGAAGAAATTAACATTTAAATTATCAAACTTTATTACCATTTCTAAATTCAAACTGTGAGTAACTCACCAATAAAAGGAACTTGCTTTTTCATTTACATACAATGTGAATATCTCACTATTCAACTGTTGGCAATAGGATGAATGAACACTGACCACAGAATTGTTGGGTCACTGCTTTGGCGGCTGAGGTGGTAAGACAAGGCCAGAAGTAGACCACAAAACACAGAGAACAGCACTGGCACATGGGCATCCCCCCACGGGGCCTGTTCCAATTAAATACAAGTTTACAAATAAATTTGTACAAAAATGAAAATTCATGATAATTATTTAGAATTTCTGAAGGTCTTACAATAATGGCGCCGAGGCAAAATCCATACAGCAGAGCGGCCACCACTATGCTGCGTATGAGGCTGAACAGAGATGAGAGCGGGCTGGTAGTAGCTGACGAAAAAGGAGTTAAAGTTCAGAAACAACATACGGAAGAGTCAAACTACATTGCCAGACAGAAAGATGCTGGTCATTATGAACAAATTGAGCTGTTATATTGCTCACAGAAAATAATGCATTTTTAATCATTATAAAGACAGGATGAAACGCACTGTTGTTTACATATTGCTTTTGAAGAGCAGTTTTTTCCCTACATTTCAAAAGATGACCACTCATAACAAACAACAAAATCCATGATCCTCTAAAAATGTTCCCCTAGTTGTTTGCCAAAAACAGGAGCCTCAAGGCATCAAACCGTCCCAAGTATGATCTTACCAGTTCCACCAAAAATGTGCATGTCGATCTGCTCCAGCAGACACATCACAAAAGTATTAACCTGAGGTAGCCACCCAAACAGGAAAATGACCGGGAAACACAAGGCAAAAACTGTTGAAAAAAAAAAAAAACATCAATTATTGTCAAGACCTCCAAATTTGCCTTAAAATCATTTGTACCCATTTAAGGCTTCTCTGTTATAACTTTAAAGTGATAGAAACTAACCAATAAGCATGTCCCTGACACACAGCAGGAAGTGTGCAGAGAAGAGGGTGACACCATAAAGGGAGAATGGCTGCAGACTTCCAGCTCGGCCAGACAGGTCAAATATCCAGATCATCGCACAACACAAGCAGAAGTAAACTGGCCGACTGTACACAATGATCCAGTTATGGCCCTGTGAAATAAGACATAAGAGTACTGTAATTTTAGCCATGCTAACATGGATCAAGTTTCTGTTTAAACACTATATTAAAAAAAAAAAACAGACTCTCTCTTCAGTTAATGGATAACCCTGGCACATAGACAAGAACCGAAATCTTCCCGCATGTTAAGCTTTAAATCAGGTTTCATTCACAGTATAGTAGAAGAGGTTAATCAAAGAGTGACACGTGGCACTCTTTTAGTTTTTATAGTGTGACTATTATTGTTTTTCATGAAAGCAAATAACCAAATTTAAGTTTCATGGAAGGCATTGAAAAGGTCTAGGAGCCTATTTCAGCCAGCTGACTAGCAATGCACAGCAACAAGTGGTGAGGAGCAACACTGTGTTCTATATGCTCCATATAGCTGGAGAAAACTCCAGTCTCTCTGGCACTTTTTCTCAACTCAGTGAAAGGACTTCAAAAGTAGGAACCATATGATGGAAACTTCAAGCACTTCTAAATCTGGACCTTTATAAAACCTTGGTTTACTTGCTACTGGTGAGTGGGTTCATGTCTTTGCAAAACTTTTTTACGCCCATCTTATTCTTTGCTATAAACACATTCCTGAAATCATTGTTTCTTCTCCCACTTAAAGATAAAGACAGAGGGCAGTGGTAATGTGAACCTGTCAAATTATGACCAAAGTATTTCAGACATTTTCTTAAGAACTCATGAAATCATGTTAACATGTGCCAAAGGGAAGCATTTCCCCCTCCATCAAATGATCAAACAAAAACAAATACTCACATGCATGGGGGAGGCAGCATCTGGCTGAACACTCTGAAGCAGACAAGATAAATTTATGCTTGACATTTCTTAATCATATCATAAAATCATTAACATGAAAGATAAAGATGCTAAAATGTGTGAGAAAAATTAAACGTGGTTTCTTGGAGGAAAAACATTCGGATCAAACATGACTAATCTTCTAAAATCCACAGGTAACCTACCTTCAGTAAAGAGTACTGGCAGCTAGCAATGACCAAGCAGAACTGGAAGACCCAGATGTCCCTGAAAAAGCCCTGAAGCAGGAGCAGAAACCCCAGGAAGGCCACCAGGCTAGCCAACATCACTGAAAACACGTTCTCTCCCACACGGCGATTCCTGCATGCAATGTCCAGAGAAATTATTATTTTTAACTCAGGTTGTAACTCCTTTATCTTATTGCTTTTACCATATGAAGGCTTTTTGAGATAGACAAATTGACATATACCAAATGTTCATATTTCTGCATATCAGATCCTTTAGAAAAAGGCAACATTCTAGTAGAAAACAACAAACAAGGCAGAAACCATCAAGCCACAAACACAAAGGCTAAACTAGACCTCATAAGAAACAATGCTGTACTCAGGAACCTTATCAGTATTATTAGCTAGTGTTCATAATAGTTACCCACCCCTTACTTCTCAGCTTTTAGGTATGGAGTAAAAGAAGGAAAACTTAAAATATATTAGCAACATATACAACCTAGTAAAAAAAAAAAACTGATTTCTCCCAATACAAGACTACCAAAGAAATGTACGTCTTTTTTAATCACGCCAATACTTTCTCTCACCTGTCCAACAGAGCTAGAAGAGCCAGGCGATCGTATCGAACCCTCAACCACTTCCCTGGTAGCACCCAAAACCGGTAGTACTGTTTCGGCTTGGCTTTCTCCTCAATCATCAGAGTGTTTTCATGGGACTCTTGGAGGGATTCGTGATCAAGATCAAACTGGAAAACAGTTGATGACGATGATGATGATTTTTATTTGTACAGGGACAATGTACAACAATACATTGACCTAAAAACAGGAATCATGCATGGTGCCAGGTTTTAGCAAAAGATACTAATTTCCATCTGTGGTCCCTTGACAGGTGATGTTAATCAAAACTAACCGTTTTCCATGAAAATGTATATGAAAGAAGAACCAGTGAACACATAAACTAATACAACACAATTATAACTTACACCACCCCTCAAATACGCCAATTAATAAAAGTTAAAAAAGGGGGTATTCATTTTTAAAAAAAGGACTACCCAACAATTCACTACATTATTACATTCTACATTCATTACATTACATTCATGGGTCAAGTTGACAGTTTCAATTATTTCATGACGACACAGCTTCACGGGAGCCATGAAATAAATAAACAGAGTAAAATAAATTTTTTTTAAATGTATTTATTTTAAAATAGGTAAGTTATTTATTTAATGTAATAATTTAAAAGGCATATTTAATTATTTAATGGGACATTTATTTATTTCATGGAACATTCACATTTATTTATTTCTTGATATCTTTATTTTCTAAACTTTGTCCCTTTTGGCCCTCCATAATAGATAAGCCATTAAAGACTGCTAACCTCCGGCATTTCCAGGGGCACCCCGCGAACCTGCATGCCCTGTAGAACCACAGGTCTGGGCTGAAGGATGGACAGGACTGGTGCTCCATCTTGAATCTCAGTGGAGGTGAAGCTTGATGATTGGGACTGCCTCTCTCTTTCTCTGCATCATTCACATTTTAACAATGTATTTGACCATTTTTTAAGAAAAAAATGAACTCTGTAGCATAAAAAAATAAATAGTGCAGTTTGTAAAGTCTTTTACTTACTGAACTGGGTCCTCATAACCACCTCCAGCAGGTCCAAAAGTGTAGGATCTCTTCACTCCTGTGGCACAACAAAGACAAAAGTAATTATGTTGTCAATCAGGAATATTTAATTTTCCATTGATTTTTCATTCATTTCTGTCCTTTTATTGAGTCTGTATTTTGTCCATTTCTAAAAAGAATGTATGGTTTAGTCCTGTTTATCTTTCCAAATCTGAAAATGTACATATTCATTCAATACTACCTACGTCTAACTAACAGCACACTGCATGAAATAGATTGAAAAACAACCCCACCTTTTATGTCAAAAGCAAATGTTGGTTGTCTTTCAACGTCAAGTGTATCAGGCTTAACATTGGTGGTATCAACCTTTATGCCTTCATTGTTCAAAAATAGTACATAAACTTCACTTATATAGCGCTTTTCTACTTTTATTCACTTAAAAAAGGTTTTTACCAGGGATGTCCTTTAGTGATCCCGAGTATCGAATCAAGATCCAGACCAAGGCATTCTTAAATTACTGGTTTATATTACCATATGCACAGATTGCAAAACCATATTATAGAGCTCATTACTTTGTTGATATAAGGCATCTGGGTTTTTCCTTTTCAGTAATCTTTACAGTGAAAGAGAGACTACACTCACCGGCCACTTTATTAGGTACACCTTGCTAGTACCGGGTTGGACCCCCTTTTGCCTTCAGAACTGCCTTAGTCCTTCGTGGCATAGATTCAACAAGGTACTGGAAACATTCCTCAGAGAGGTTGGTCCATATTGGCATGATAGCATCACACAGATGCAGCATATTTGTCGGCTGCACATCCATGATGCGAATCTCCCGTTCCACCACTTTCCAAAGGTGCTCTATTGGATTGAGATCTGGTGACTGTGGAGGCCATTTGAGTCCAGTGAACTCATTGTCATGTTCAAAAAACCAGTCTGAGATGATTCGTGCTTTATGACATGGTGCGTTATCCTGCTGGAAGTAACCATTAGAAGATGGGTACACTGTGGTCATAAAGGGATGGACATGGTCAGCAACAATACTCAGATAGGCTGTGGCGTTGAAACGATGCTGCATTGGTACTAAGGGCCTCAAAGTGTGCCAAGAAAATATCTCCCACACCATTACACCACCACCACCAGCCTGAACTGTTGATACAAGGCAGGATGGATCCACGCCTTCATGTTGTTGACACCAAATTCTGACCCGACCATCCGAATGTCACAGCAGAAATTAAGGCTCATCAGACCAGGCAACGTTTTTCCAATCTTCTATTCTCCAATTTTGGTGAGTCTGTGTGAATTGTAGCCTCAGTTTCTTGTTCTTAGCTGACAGGAGTGGCACCGGGTGTGGTCTTCTGTTGCTGTAGCCCATCCGCCTCAAGGTTTGACGTGTTGTGTGTTCAGAGATGCTGTTCTGCATGCCTTGGTTGTAACGAGTGGTTATTTGAGTTACTGTTGCCTTTCTATCAGCTTGAACCTGTCTGGCCATTCTCCTCTGACCTCTGGCATCAACAAGGCATTTGCACCCACAGAACTGCCGCTCACTGGATATTTTCTGTTTTTCGGACCATTCTCTGTAAACCCTAGAGATGGTAGTGCGTGAAAATCCCAGTAGATCAACAGTTTCTGAAATACTCAGACCAGCCCCTCTGGCACCAACAACCATGCCACGTTCAAAGTCACTTATATCCCCTTTCTTCCCCATTCTGATGCTCGGTTTGAACTGCAGCAGATCGTCTTGACCATGTCTACATGCCAAAATGCATTGAGTTGCTGCCATGTGATTGGATGATTAGAGATTTGCGTTAACAAGCAGTTGGACAGGTGTACCTAATAAAGTGGCCGGTGGGTGTATATTAATGTTGTAGCTGCCTGTTTCGCTCTGTGCTAACAGAACTCTAGACAGTGATAGACATAAGAAAGAGCTGTTTATACAGCAGCTGTGACACCACGTATACCCTATTGTGCATAGTCACACAAACTGTCCGGCAGGAAAAAATCTCCACATCGAACTGTTTTATATGTAACACACTGCTCCGAGCAACCAGTCGCTCTGACAAGTATATTCCCTTCTTGGTCACTAGTCTGGTTTAATGGTGTTATACACCAACGTTTTTCGTTTTGGTTATCTCCAAAGGTACAAGGCAAATTATCTCTTCCTCTTTGTACGGCGAGACCACCAGAAAGTGTGGGAAATGTAGGAATTTGTCACCAGAAATGTAGGAAATTGTTACGTTCAACTATAAAACCTCAAACGTCCGCAGACTGTTCTTGCCGAGAACATTTTACTCTGTAGGTTTGGTCTGAACAAAATTAAGTAGAAGCCCACTGAAATATGTTATGCGCAAATTATCAACAAGTCATATCAGAACAAAGGCTAAACATGTATGTCTGTAGCAGTATGTGTTGACTCTGCCAGATCTGTAAAAAACTAATGACCAAGCTATTCCTGTTTAGATGTCAGAACATTATAGTAGATTTCCTCACAGAGCCAACCTGAGTTGTAGTAGCATATGGAGGCTGTCCTGCGGAAGCTAATGATGGGGACAAAATATCTGTCGCAGTCAAGAAAAAAACTGATATACTTCAGCATCCTGAACAACTTAAGGGAGACTGTAGTTACAATACAGTGACATACAGTGTGTTGTTTTACTGAACTTTAAAGCTGCCATGTTTTCAGGCATTTGAAGCCATCAACTGTATCAAACTTTAAAAAAGTATTGGACTAGGACTCTATCAAGGCAACAAACTAATCTTAAATGAATTTGATCAATACTGTGGGACAAAAATATTTCTGATCAGGACATCCAAAGATTTTACACTGGTGAGGGAGCTGAAATCAAAATACATCCAGATTGGCAAACAACTACTCTTCCACAGTGAGCCATAAAGCCACCCCTGGATTATTCCTTTAAAGTCACTGACTCACCACTTTCATCATAGAAATAGTGCACCGCTCCTTCCGATGTGTCGTCAAAGGTGGAGGCCTCGTGGATGCCGCTGCGGGGGAGGAGTAGTGAAGATGCAAACTGTAAGGCTGACGGAAATGTGCGGGTGCGTGAATGAGAGGAGGTCCGAACCCTCTGAAGGTCTTGGAGGCTAAAAGAGAGCAACAAAAGATGTTCCATGTGCAGTTCTCCCAGTAAACTGATGTTTTTAGACTTTTTTCAATACCAATTTTGATACCATCTTACCAAAGCCAGATTCCATTACTGACTTATTAAAGCTCAGAGTATAGAAAAAGTTTATGCAATCTTTTACTTACAACTACCCAGCTGACTAACCTGGGAGGGGATCCCATCGTTGAAGGTGGTGGTGTAGGGTTGCTCCCAGCATTGTGCCTTCGGCGTATTGCCTGGGTCCTCTTCACGCTCGTCACGGAGTCGTGTTTGCTCCCGTCCTCTGGACCCAAAGCTGGAGAAGGGTTGTCAGTTATATCAATGCAATGCTTTCAATTACAGCAGTATTGTCTATATAAATCCAGACAAAGGGTGTATCAAAACTGGTTAGATCGAATAGTGTGTAAACGAATTACCTAATTAGCTTACATTACATTCTCAGCTTAGAGTAGAACACACTAGGCTCCCTGCTTTTATATCCAACCATTTATATATAATGTATATATCATAAAGCATTAGCTTTACCTCAGAAGTGGGAGAGTAAACTCTTTTGATCGTACCGTTTTACAAATCGACAGCAAATTTGCATCAAATATAAATCTCACATTTGAAACATGAGCTAAAAATGCTTTGGCGATTCTCTCTTGAACATTTAACATCGTAGCTAGAAAATTTTACTTGATGATTTCCTTTCATTTTGTTCCTTTTAGTTTCAAATTTCTCAACAAATTCCCTGAATACAAAAACAATCGCTAGTAAAAGTTAAACTTACTGTTAATTTATCCAAGAAATCACAAGGTCATTATGTGGTTTTTTTTGCCTTGTAATGACAATGTACATTAAAGTCTGGTAAATATCTGCAATCTAACAGAATCTGACTGCAGGTTAGGTGGAGGAGTCAAGAGGCTTAAAACCCACGCAGAAACTGGTCGCTCTTAAGGAGGTGGGAACTGAAGGAAAATATGCTGTAACATGGTCTCAATGTGGTTTTCATAATCTTGTATCAGGCATTTTAATACCTCAGGGACCTAGCGATTCTTTCCGGTCAATCACAAAGACAGAGCTACGTGATATAAGAAAATATTTAATTGCAATACTATTGCTCAGAATTGTCATAATGAGAGATAGACTTATAGTGGAGACTTTTCTTTTTTAACCGTTACAGAACATCCCCAGTGCGCACTGTAAGCTATAGCAACTCAGCCACTAAAGATGCACATCCAGTGTAGGGATTTAAGGCTGTACCCATCCAATTCTTTATAATTTTACTATATTATCAATACATGAACAGCTGACACATTGTTTTTGTTATTCGTTTGGAGCCAAAAACACATACAGGAGACTGTGTCAAATTGCATAAAATGGGTGTATCATTCCCTATTATGTTAATGTCGACAATATTGAAAAAGGTGTAATTTACCGTAGTCAGATTTGAAATAAAACTTTTTAGATACTTTTTACGCAAGGATTTCTGTGGGAAAACCAGATTTTTCAGTTTTAAACTTAAATTAATACATTCTTAATCACAAAACTCCAATCAATGAGCATGTCCCTTCTGATAACATCCATAATATATTCATTGAAAATTTCTAGTTTGTGCTTCAGTCTTTGAAAGAGAACAAAAATTTCCACTTTGCGTCATTTGATTGTTCATTAAGACCTTCCTTTGGAAACAAACTTTTTTTTTCTCCTTAAAGTATGGCACAACTTTACTTTCCTTAAATCAGCACCATCTTGGACATTTCTTCAACTTTAAGGGCTCATCTAAATGTTTCTTGATTATTTTCATGAACTATACTGGAAATTATGAAGCGCAAGTAAAACTGAATGGGGCCCTCAGAAAACTTTTAATTTTTCTTTTAAATTACATGAAATGGATGATTTGGTGCATTTATTCATGCATGTTTCCTGCCTCCGAATCAGTGACGATCAAAGAGCAGTAAGGAATGGGCTCAGACCAGCAAAGCTTGTTGCTCTACATTGCTCATCAGGAATGCAACACCTGCGTGTTGCCAAAGTGAGCTGGACTCTTGTTTTTCTTTCATGAGAAAGAGAAACATGAAATCTTTGACTCCAAGCTGCTGCTGATTAGAAAAACACATTGGTTGCTGTTTAAGCTCTTGTGCTACAGGTAATGTATGCCTTGTTGGTAACTCGGTAAAGTTTAGAGGCTGAGTCACAATTATAGATTTTAGCACTGCTCTGGGGATGTGATGTTAACATGTTGATTTACAGCTTTCATTAGAAAAGATGCTGACCTGTATAAATTTCCTCATTCAGCCATTCACTCCCAGCAAGTGACTTATATTTTCTTAATACAAAGTAAAATACTTTTTACAGTAAATTCTAGTTCTAAAATAATTTCATAGGGTGCAAACGTATTCATACCCATTGAACGCCTTGACATTTTCAAATGTCAAATTACAACCACAAACTACAATTTACTTGAATGTGTAGAAAAATAATACATGGATCTTCAATTAATTTGAAAATAAAGACTTGAAAAGCGTGACCTGCAGATGTATTCAGCCCCTTTTAATCCGATGCCCCTAAAAAATTCCAATTGCCTTCAGAGGTAACCAGCTGAGTGAACAGAGTCGAGCGTTGCGCATTTTATTCACAGTATAAATACAACTGTTCTGTGAAGAGGTTTGTTTGAGAGCAGCAGAGGAGGGAGAAGTGCTTCTCTGATGAATGTCACTGTCATTCTGGAGTAGCTGAAGACATCTACAGCTCAGATGGGAGAATCTGTCAACAGGACGCCTAATAGTCATGTACACCATCAATCTGTCCTTAATAAAAAAAAACAAGATGAGGGGAACACCATTGTTGTAGAAGAGGGAGTTCTGGTCAGATGACACAAAAATTTTACTTTTAGGCCTAAATGCAAAATGCTGAGTGGTGAAAAACTAGCAGGGACCAGGAAGCTTGTCAGAGCTGAAGGGAAAATGTATGGAGTTAAATACAGGCCATAATGGAAGAAAACCTGTTGGAAAAGGTAAAAGACTACAAATCCTAATTTTCTGTTAGTTCAAATTAGTTCAGCTTGGTACATGTCTACGTCACAGGGCCCACGTTCGGATATGAAACCATCTCACCCAAACATGGCGAATCAAGAGTTGGAAATGCGAGCATTAATCGATAGTTTTTCAGATTAGCATTTTATTACCCATTAGTTAGCATAGCGTTTTATTTAGGCACTTGGATTATTTATTGATATCAAATTTACCAATTTACCATTCAGATACTTTACCTATTCTGTCCTCCACTGCCTTATTATTAATGTATAAATCCTTCTACTTCATAAGTATGCACCCATTTGTGTTGGTCTATCACATAAAATCTCAATAAACCACAGGAAGGTTTTTGGTTGAAATGTGACAAAATAAGACAAGCTTTGAGGGGTATGTACAGTATGAAAAAAAAAACTAAATGCTAAAAATATGACCTACCTTACCTATGGGCTTAACCTCTTTCTAGACTTATTGAAAGTATTAAAAACAGATACTATTATTGTTAGAAATTGCTATCGCAGCTCAGTTTGCTGGGATAAGTCAGGCCTGTCTTTCACGCCTTTAGCTCATTCAGAATGCTGCTGCTCGTCTTTTAATCGGTAAAAACATCTCTCTCCACTGGCTGCCTGTGTGTCAGAGAGAGGATTTTAAAATCTTTCTCTTTGCTTTTAAATGCCTTGATGGTCTTGCTCCTCCGTACCTCGCTGACCTGCCTCAGCTGACCAGCTTCTGTCGGTTGTACCAAAAACTAGGCTGAAGCTGAAAGGTTTCTCTTAAAATCATACTTATTTTAAAGTATCTTTTGACACATTGTGAGTTGGTTTGTTGTTGTTTCATATTTTATTTTACTACAATATATTATATTTTATTATTACTTTGTGTGTTGGTTTGACCTGTTTTAGTCCTGTACACATTTAAACACATTGTTTTAAATGTGCTTTGTAAATAAATAACATGGATTTGGATGATGATATTTAATGATAGATGAATAACCATAATTGCACAATATCAGAAAAATACTTAACTGTGTTACTGTAACCTTAAAGTTGTGATGACAAAATCTAATGACTAACCCAATTTCTCAGACACCTTTTCAGCTTTAGCATCACTCACTGATAGCTTTAGCGTCACTCACTGATAGCTTTAGCGTCACTCACTGATAGCTTTAGCGTCACTCACTGATAGCTTTAGCGTCACTCACTGATAGCTTTAGCGTCACTCACTGATAGCTTTAGCGTCACTCACTGATAGCTTTAGCGTCACTCACTGATAGCTTTAGCATCACTCACTGATAGCTTTAGCATCCCAGCTACTAAAGATGAACACCAGGTTCTGGCATTAAGGGCAATTAGAGTCCATCCAACTGGCCTTGAGATGTTTGTGCAGCTCTAATTAACCCCCAATTTCTTCAGTACTGTTTCTTTTCCATCGACACGATGTCCAAACTACTCTCAATAAACTTTAGCATCTTGGTCAGTCGGATCTACATCAATTAACCAGAAAGCAGAATCCTAATATACAGCACTTGAAATAGTATAGCCTACTTAATATTGCATCCAAGTAGTCGTGTGTAAATTGGGATTTGATATATTGTACAGCTCTAGTATCAAGAAGAAAGTGCTTTTACATATTCTCAATAAATATAAGTGAAAGGTTTAGCCTTTAAACTTGGCATAAAATCAGGGTTTTGTTGCTTAAATAGATATTAAAAAACATTTTGAAAACTGAGGTACTTCTGAGAAAGAGGGTACATCTGCAACGCATGCTTTAAACCAATGATGTTCAGGTCAACTAACCTCCACCCACAGCTCCCTCTTCAACCAGCTCTCCTGCTCTCCAACCCATCTGGTTGCCGGTCCAAGACCCTCCGAGAGAATCCAGCCGATGATGATGGCTCCCAGGGAAGCCATCAGTGTGTATAGTCCGGGCTTCCAGATCAGACTTAGACATTGTAAGAGTGCGAGGAGCTGGGGTGGACGTGGAGGGCATCGTAAGAAGTGTAGTGGGCGTTGTCGCTGCGTTGCTCTGGCCTCCCCCAGCCCCATCCATACTTAGTACTCTCGCATGAGTCTTGGCACTCGCTGTGCTAGAGGAGCGCTGAGCAGCACGAGGGTGAGAAGGGGCAGAGGTCTCAGGTAAATCCCCCTCCCTCGGAGTGGGAAGTTGGGCAGCAGTGGAGAGAAGAGATGTGATGTCAGTGTTGGCAAGGTCTGAGGAGTAGCAAGAGGTAGAGGAACTTGAGTCGTCGTCATTGTCATTATCTTCGTCTGAGCTGTATCTGCGCTGGGAACCCAGGCTGGAACCAGCGCTCATGTCACTGCCGTCGTCCTCGTCGCTGGAATCCTCAAACAAACTTTCGCTGTAAGCTTTAGCCCCCAACCGGCTGCGCACCGGGATGTAATCTCTGTGTTGCCTGTGATTTTGGTGACGCCTGTAAGAGCCACAGTCAAAACTACTGCTGCCCGCTCCTGTTCGCCTTCTTGGAGCTTTCCTTCTACCTGGCCTGTGGCCCATGCTTCCGCCGCCGGCCCGCAGCAGCTTTAAGTCTTTAGGACGAACAACCTGCTGGGCTTGGAGCGCAGGCGGGTCAGACAGTAAAAGTGGGGTGGAGGATATGGGCAGAGCAGGCTCAGAACACACTAGACCAAGGGCCAGCCCTGAAGGCACTGAATTGGCCTGCCGTGGTGGGGGGAGCGGAGGACCACAAGTTTTTCTGTCCAAGTCACAAACCTCTGAGTGGCCACTACTTGAAGGGGAAGAGTTCTGGAGAGGAGGGGGCTGTGCAATAGAGTGTGAAGGGGGTAAATCCTCTTCAACAAGTGTGCGGTCTAGCCCCTGGCTGATGGATAACTCTTTGGAAGGGGAGCGAAGTAGGACGCTGTCTGACAGATTGTCAGTGTCACTGCCATCCTGTCCAGTTATATCCTCTGTGTTGTCCAGAACATTAGAACCTAACCCTGGTGCTAAAGCAGATGTCTGTCCATCTGCAGGCCGCGACTGGCTCAATGAAGGACTTTCTAACTGAGTGGAGTCTGTTTTCTCAGAGCGGTAACTGCTTACAGTGCTTAGTGTCTCACGGTCCGTGGTTGCTCCACCTGCACTGAAGCAGCTGTCCGTGGACCCAGCAGCCAAAGCCACGCCACTGCGGCTGCCCGGGTGCTCAGTTCCCGGGGCAAAAGCTCCAGGGTCCAGTCCCAGACCCAGGAGGTTTTCGCTCAGCTCCTCACTTAAGCTGCTCTTTATAAGAGGGCTAAGGGGTGTATCTCCTAAGCTCTCAGATTCAGCAGAGGGTCCAAGTGTAGAATAAATTCCCAACCCATTGTCCTCTGGGGTCTGATGAGAAGACCGTTTTGTCAAGCCCTCCAGCTGCTTCTTCTCACCTCCATCTTCTTGACTTAAAGGTGAAGGGGGGATAGACAGGCACCCTCCAGGATCTTCAGGTCCAGCTGACACTCCAGGAACTCCAACAAGACCTGGGAAATCCCCTCCCAAAGAGGTGGAAATGCAGGACTGGACCAAACTGGGGACCCCTGAAACACCAAAAGACACACCAGGTCAGACTAAAATGCACACAGACTACATGGGATTCTACAAACTTTTCATGTAAAAGTTCCTTTTCCAAAGTCAACTACAGAGTCCTCTATCCTTTATGCCCAGTTTTAAATGAAAAATACAAGAATTCTCCATAGATTTATTGCTGAAATATCTAAGGTGTTCAGAATTTCAATATAGAACATAGAAACTAGTCCATGCATTTGTTACTTCAAGGCTGGACTATTGTAATTCTTTACTTTCAGGATGTCCACAAAATGCAGTTAAAAGCCTTCAGCTGATTCAAATGCTGCAGCAAGAGTTCTGATGAAAATTAAAAAGAGAGATCATATTTCCCCTACTTTAGCTTCCCTTCATTGGCTCCCTGTTAAATCCAGAATAGAATTTAAAATTCTCCTCCTCACATATAAAGCCCTTAATGATTTAGCTCCATCATACATCAGAGATCTGATTGTTCCATACGTTCCTAACAGAGCACTTCGTTCTCAGACTGCAGGTTTACTGGTGGTTCCTAGAGTCTCTAGAAGTAGAATGGGAGGCAGATCCTTTAGTTATCAGGCTCCTCTCCTGTGGAACCAGCTCCCAGTTTTAGTCCGTGAGGCGGACACCCTGTCTACTTTTAAGGCTAGGCTTAAAACTTTCCTTTTTGATAAAGCTTATAGTTAGAGTGGCTTAGGTTATCAGGGAGGGAGTTGGATGGAGTAAGGGGGAATCAGGTTTAGCCTAAACCCGCTCAGTTATGGTTGAGGTGCAAACACACCCTCCATTTCTGCTACCTGTATGACCCCTTCTCTTTTCCAATGGTTATAATCAGTCTGACAGAGAGAGGTATCCCAATCCTTGTAGTTTTTAGTATAACAATGACCATCAGTGGGACCCTTTGTGGGGTGCCTTGAAACGACATTGTTGTAAATAAGCGTAAATAAGTCTAACTAAATAATCTGAACTGAAACTTTCTGTGTAGTTATGCTGCTATAGGCTTAGGATGCTGGAGGACGTAATGACCACTCTCACCCTATTCGCTACATTCTCACACTACTCTCCAATTTTGTATTATTTGCTGTTATTTCAGCGTTTAACTTTGTTCTCTCTCTTTTCTCTTCCTAGAAGCTACACCTGGCCTGACTCTGTGTCTACCTGTAACATCTTTCTGGAGAGGGGAATCCTCCAAGCTTCTGCTGGCAACAACTTAATGCTCACCCTCTACCGATGATCCACATGGCCCTGTCTTTCAGTGTTTAACCCTTTCTCTCTCCTAGACATGGCTACTGCTGAGCTTTTACTGTTACTAACTCTATGTGCTCTCTTTCAGACTCTAACCTTGAAAACTGGCTCAGAGTTTATATGTTCTTTCTTTCTAGGTGAAACGACTAAAGGAGCTACATCCATTAACATTTACTTTTCCTTCCCATAGAAAGTACTGCTGGATCAGTGCTTCTTTGTTCTCTTTGTGTCTCTGCTCTGTTCTCTCAAACCCCCAGTCGGTCGTGGCAGATGGCCGCTCACACTGAGCCTGGTTCTGCTGGAGGTTTCTTCCTGTTAAAAGGGAGTTTTTCCTCTCCACTGTCGCTACATGCATGCTCAGTATGAGGGATTGCTGCAAAGTCACTGACTGGATGCAATCTACTGGGTTTCTTTAGATAGAAAAACTTTTTATCCAATTTATCCATGAATAAATAACTAACTCTGACTGCACTGTTAGGATTAATTGAAATGTATGTACCTGACTTTTGTGAAGTGCCTTGAGACAACATGTGTTGTGAATTGGCGCTATATAAATAAAACTGAATTCAACTGAAAAAGCCAGAGAGATAGAAGTATGAAAGCAAGGATTTAAGTAAGGAATGAAGGCCACACCCAAAGACAGAAGGAAGGATACAAGGACAAAGAAAGAAACGCAAGAAGGGAGTAGGGAGAAGTAACATAAACGAACAAAAGAAGGATGGAAAACGGTATAAGGATGTGAGAAATGGCATAAGGAAAGAAGGAAAAAGGAAGGACAAAAAAAGAAAGAAGACAGACAGAAGGATGGAAGGAAGGACACATGTAAAGGACTACAGAAAGGAGGGAGGAAGGACAAGGAAGGGTACAAGAATGGAAGGACAGAAAGACGGATGGAAGGGATGAAGAAGGTACAGACAGAAGCCAGGATGTAGAGGAGGACACAACATTGAGGCAATGGGATATTAAATAAAGTCGGGAACTGAAACTGATCCACACCTGGAAAACACCTCAATCCAAGTCTATGCTTTTCCAGTGTTTTCCAGACTGTGTAGGAACCCTGGGATACAAGCTGGGCTTAACAGGACAAAGCAGAGTTTTGAAATGTACTTTTTCTTGAAAGGATTTGTATGAATCTGCAAATATGCTTTGAGGCAGAGTTATTTTTATACAGGCAAGGATTAGACATCACTCAGCACACTATAAAACTTACTGCTGATGACAGAAAAATAGCAGACTTACTTTGTGTGTCCTGGGAGCTCTGACGTAGAATCGCACGATGGGCCGAAGTCACAATTACATTATTGCTTCCTTGTCCCTGTGTTAATTCTTTGATATCTGAAGCACAACAAAATATGTCACAAAAAATCTGAGTCAAGATATTGATGAAAAATGAGTGGAAACTGGCATTACATTCTACAAATAAGAACACAGTTTAAATGCTTACCCTTAGTGCCTCCTGCATCCTCCAGCTGGGGCAAAAACTCCTGACAAATCAAGTGAAAATGCATAGCATATTACAATTGTTGATTCACAACAATAGTTATTAACCCTGCAATGAAAACTGAAAAGCTTCTGAAAACTAAAGCTAAAAGAGTTGTCAACAAAACGTTTTTCTGACTAGAATTGCATGGCAGATGAGTCAGGGTAAAGTCAACATGCAACTAGCGAACCAGCAATCCTCACCGACACTTGGTTCAATCCAAACAGAGAATGCTGGGAGCTGCAGCGAACCGGGGGAGTTGAGTTAACCTTCCGAAACACAGTCATCTCAACGCCAACATGACTATCCCTGAAAGAAAAAAAAAAAATCATAAGAAGAAATACTAAGAAATTATTTTGGAAGATGAAGCCATTCTCCAAAATCCCCTTCATCTCCAGACCTGTGCTGAGTTCCATCATGAGCTCCTGACCCATCATCACCATCTTCTGTCCTTGGGGCATCAGCTGTGAGAGAGGCCTGCTTCTTCTCGACAATCTCACCGAGGTCGAACATGGCGTGAAGTCGGTAGTTAACCACCTTAATGGCGGTAAAAAAGACCGCTACTACAGCAGAGTACACGCCTGCCACCACCAAGCTAGAAGGAAGAGCCTGAAAGCGAATGGAAAACAAACCGTACGGAATTAGAAAACCAAGACTTCTTTATCAAGGGCTTTCCAATTGTCTACATGGACAGAAGCAAACATCAGCCAAGCTTGAAGGGGCTGATTTTGAAGCAGCTTTTCTTTCTTGGTCAACATCCTTTACTTAGTGATTCTTGAATTGTTGTTGAACATCCTAAGCAATTTAACTTTACCTGACGATGATAGTTTGGGTCAGATGTTTGAAACTTGGTCACAGTTCTGTGTTCCAAACACAAATCAAAACTGGCTTTGAATAGCTAAAGCTGGCAAACATTAAGCTTCTAGAATAGGGCCAGACCTCCACCCTATTGATTTAATATATGATTTATGAACTGTGATTAAAAGTGGAGTCCATGCCAGGAAACCAACCAATTTAACTTGGCCCTACAATTATCATTCAAATATCCAGCCAGGATTATGCCAGAACTTTGTTGATGTAGGTTCTCTGCATCTTGCTTAGGGACATTTGTCCATAAAATACTGGTGGTGTAAATATGTATTTGGCATTGAGAAAATGTTTGACATTGTGTAGAGCGGAGAAATTCTACAACAATTTCTAACTTTTACACCCAATTATTTTTTTTAATCCTTGAAGTTGTATGTTACACAACTAGTCCCCCCAGAGCAAAATAAATGCATTAAATGTCCAAAATCACCACGGCAACCATGCAATCTTGAGTGTATGTAAACTTCTTTGAATAACGAACTGCTCAGTCAACTGGACAATATTTGGAAAAGAACGACTGCATAAAAGGTAGCTGTCATGGGTACTCTTACCATGTAGAGAAGAAAGGGGAATGCCAGGAGGAAAATCCATAGGTACAGATGGAAGCAGTTGGAGAACGTGCTCTGATGGGGGTCCACATACCAGCCTCCTGTGAGTGAGGCCCACACCCCCTGCCGCAATATCTGAAGAGCTTGGGAGCCCATCTTCACCGTTTAGGGTTAGATAAAAGCTGGAATGCTTCCTCCGAAGCTGGAGCTCAAAAAACCGTGGAGTCAATTGAGCCACTGTACCTTCGGTCTACGATGGCACTTCCATTGTGGACAGCATGGTGACCAAGAGTGGTTTGTCAACGACAACAGTTCTGTGTCGTGGATATTTATAGATCTCAGTGGAGGTTGAGAGTCCTTGCATATTCCTATACCCTTTTTGTACCAACGCTGCTATTCTCTACCCTAACCCCAGCTGGGTGATCAGGAGTGTGACTTTTTGGCACTTTGGCATTCCACTGAACGTGTGAAATAGCATTCATCTGCAAGACAAATCAAAGTTAGTCACTTGACAGTTGATCTGTTTCCATGATTGACATTTTTAACCTTGCATTTATTCCGATCGCTGCAGCACTCTGTTTTTCATAGGTTCTGACTATGATGTGTCTCTAGTTTGTTTTTGCTACAGATATAACAACAAAATATTTGTCATTCAAACCGTAAACAAACTGAAGCAAGGGAATCACTTCAAACAGCCAGTAACACAGTGATGAAAGTGACCATAATATTCCCGAGTAGACGCCTTTAAGCAAGGGTGGGGTGGTGGGTACATAACATGCCCAAATCACATTTTTCAGATTTGGAAAGCATGACTGAGCTTGAAACTTCAAACTTTTAGGGCTAGGCCCAGTGCTATGCCAGCTAGATTAAGTTTTAGAATGGCATTAGCAGGCTAACAGACAGCTTAGCCTAGCATCATGGAATCTCAGAGATTTTCTGAATGATATACGTGGATGTGCTGAGCTATCAGCCGGGATTATTCTATGAAAGCGCTAACGATACAAACAACAACATATCTAAAAGCCTCCAAAATCGGGGACAAACGTTTAACATCCGAAGTCTTAACGTTAGGTGTCGGCTAATGCTAGGCCGTATACCGTACGAAAGGTAAATGTAACGCTTTCCTAAAACGAGACAGCTCTACAATATCCTCTGGTGGATGCTTTTAGCCATATAAACTCAAGTTAACAGAATAGTCTTAAGCAACTCATCTCAGTGAACACCTTTTCGATTCTGGACCCCAGCATAACTTACCGTTAGCATTAGCTGTTGAGCTTGCTTCATATCCTCCTTCCGCATCCAGTCCTTGTAAAATCTCAGAGCTTTCCTCCTCAGGAGCAGCTAGCAAAGGAAGGCTGTCCAACTGTAGATCACCTGGAGCTTCGCTGTTCTGCTGGAGCTGGCTAACTTGTCATGGTTATCCTCATAGTCCGTCATCCTCTTTGTCGTTAAACGGTTACTGGCATAAAACATGAGCAGCGAACCCCTCTTGCCACGAACGACAGCTGTTTCCTGGCATAAACGGAATGTATGTGGAACTGTTTCAAAGGTCTGGCTCACTGAGCTGCTGTTAGCTCCAGCTAACAGCTACTTGACGTACGCACGCGCGGTCACACGTTGGGACCCAGCGAAAGAGACGGAGACGTTCTCATGACGCTGATTGGTTAAAGTGAATGTCGACGTCACGAGGTGAAGTCTGTCTTTTATTTTGGTCAGGTTCTCTACTGTGGACCAAAATAAGCATATCTGAAGTGTTTTTATGTGACTGAGGTGGGGCCTCTTTTAACCTTGAACCAGTTCTTTAAGTTTTAGTAATTATTATTTTTAACAAATACCCACTAAATTTAGTAGTGGTTTTCAAGTGCTTCTTGCACAGAATAATTCATCTTTTTGCTGCTCTGCTCTTTATAGGACAACAGTAGATTATTACAGGCTGGTGAATTAGTTGGACTATCTGCTCTTGTAAAAGCTGCAGTTGGCCACATAAAGAATTGCTGTTCATAGCTCTTCAACTATAGTTTTAAAGCACAATTACATTGAATAAAACTTTGAGTTTCGCACCTTTTGTTTCCATGACATGACTGTGTGCGTTTATCCCAACCGGAAATATTTCCAAAGAACTGAATTTGTCTTTCTTGTAGGTGAGAGAAAAGCGCAGTAACATTCATTTAGGCTGCTGGAAAGCTATGACCAGAGATAACAGTGGGAGAGGGCCCCCAGTGTTACAATATGCTCCATTCAGTCGGAGAAAACTGACCACTATGGTACTTTCTTTGGCATCTTCTGAAAACACTTTGTATGATAGACAATTTTAAAGTTTTCCAAACTGTGACCTTTAAAAATGTCAGTATATTTTGATTCCGGTAAATGGTCCATGCCTACATGTTTTTGATATGACCCCAATAGAACAAACACCCATGGCCAGTTTTTTTAAAATATATTTTTCTGTTTTGTTGTAAATCATTATTTAATCAAAATAAAAAA
Organism: Crenichthys baileyi; assembly: GCA_036173005.1. NCBI lineage: Eukaryota > Metazoa > Chordata > Actinopteri > Cyprinodontiformes > Goodeidae > Crenichthys > Crenichthys baileyi. The sequence goes on along the minus strand of JAHHUM010002058.1, from coordinate 403,065 downwards.
GTCATTTAATGGCAATCCTCCATGTGCACTTCATATCACACAAAACTGATAAGTTCTTTTTAATTAGTCTATTTGTGTTTTTTATATTTATGATTTATTTATCCCAAGGTTTGTCTGTATGGCTTCAACAAAACATTTGAGCCATATGTGTGAACAATGCATGGAATTCCTGACATTTTGGCAAAAATTAAACACATACAAGTGATTTGTGGTCCAGTTGCATCAAAATCTGTCAAAAGTCATTTGTCTTCTATAATTTAATCTTAGCTGATCAGCTCAATTCTTGTGCGTCTTGTGATGTGGTCAATCCAAATAGACTCGGACTCAGCAGTGTTTGGTTTCATGTGCTGTCATGAAAAGCTTTGTATTTTATGAAAGTCTGAAGTGGAAATCCAAATCTCATTACCCAGCTGTGTTGTTATTCTCAGTGCACATTTTACTAGTAAAACGAAAAAAAAAACCTAAGTGGTATCTAAGATACCAAAATTCAAAACACACTACAAAATTTCACATAACAAGAACATAGTTTAAAACAACTGTGTCCTAACTTTAAGCTTTCTAGCCCCTAAAAATATTGGCAGATGCCTGCAGCCTTGCCTGTTGTATGTTGCTCAAAAAGTGAACTGGTTTATTTTGATAAATAAGTGAATGAACAATACAAATGAATGTGCACACACAAAATGTGTTAAGTGTCAATACTTTTCCCTGCATCTCTATGAGCTTAGACTGAATTGGTTTCTAATCTTATTTGCAAAACACCTCAGGCCTACGTTGGATGGAGAGTGTCTGTGTACATCAATTTTTCCAGTTTTGTCACAGATTCCTAGTTGGATTTAGGTCTTTCTGTAAACCAGTGGCGATTGCTCTAAGACTGCAAGGGAAGCTCAGCTTCCCCTAAAATGTCAAAAAATAAGTGATCAAATATATACTGTTGTGTGTACATATCATTGACTAAATATGCGCTCCAACGCGCTCAACTTTTTTTCAGAATCAGCTTCTTATCACTGGTAACGACGCGGCTTTCCTCTCACTCTTCCCCGCAGCCTCACAGTGCTTTAAACAGTGAGTTCAATAGCGAAGCAAAAATGCTGGGCTTTGTCCCGCCCATCGGACGCTCAGCGTCTCTGGGGGTCTCTGGGGCAGTGGGCTGGCCTCGGCTGGACCGGATGCTCAGCTTCTGCATGATGATTGGATGATCTGTCTGAGGATGAATCACTTTTTGATTGACAGTGAAATGAGCGAATCAGCGATCTTGAAATTGAGCTTCCCCTCCTTGAAAGACCAGCATCCGCCACTGCTGTAAACATATTCCACAAGGTTTAGATGAGAAAACCAGGGCTTGTGAATGTCAGTTCTCTCTTGGAAGTCCTTTGCAGCCTCTAAAAGGTTTTCTTGCACTAATTTCCCGACGTTAGCTCTGTCCATCTTAGCATAAAGTCCTGCCTGCTTCACTCTTCCATCTAAAGACATCTCAACAGCATGATGCTGTCACCATGTTTTATCTGGTGGATGGTGTGCTTAATGGGATGTGATGTGTTAGTCGTCTGCCTCTTATAGTATTTTGCACAGATGCAAACTACTACAGTTAAAATTTGGTCTCATCTGACATGAGCACCTTCTTCTTCCACATATAGATGAATCCACATGCATGGCCTGCAGCTTTCAGATCCTTATTTGTAAAAAGGTTTGAAAACCATGAAGGATTTTCCTTCCAATTCACAAATGCTACTTTGTGTTGGTCAATCACATAATATCCCTTTAATAATACATTTAAGTGTCTATTTTTTGCAATGCATTTCCTAATATGTATATTTGGGCATACACATGTGACTCGCACCAACTGCACATAATATAATTTTAAAAGATTTCTAGGAAAACAAAGGAAAAATAATGAGAAATTACTTTAAAAATAAAAAACTGCCTTGCAGGACCAGTGCTTGGTAAGACAGGTGTAATCTGCTTCTGCTGTTAGAGCCGTTTTGCCAAATTAACCTCATGACATTTGTGCAATTCTCAGGAGTGGCTTATTGTGTCCTTGAGCAACCCCTGTTTGATACCCTCTGTCAGCATGGATCAGTCCTCACCTGCACCAGACCTGTAGTGACACCACACGGTTGCAGCCTGCAGGACTATTCCTTTCCATCTCAGCACAAAGGGACTGAAAAGACAAGCGACCCCCGTGGCTTGGAAAACAGCCGTTCTAAATTCTTGTCTTTAGTGATAAACCTTTGGAAAATTGATGGCTGCTTTAATGCAGGCAGCTGTTGCCTCAGGCCTAGAAAGAAATGTGTCCACCGCGGACAGTTCCTCCTTATCTCAGCAGGGGGGGTCGAACAACACAAGTATACGGGTGCTGCAAGCATACAACAGAATGCAGCTCTATTTTTATACATTGAGAGGCCATGTTATTTTCATTAAAAGAATTATGCATGAGAACATATTTTACCTTTGCACTTAGCTGGCTTCATTTATGGTTCATTTAATATGCAACCATCTCATTTCTGGATACAGCTAGGGGCATTTAGAGACCCCAGTCTGCCTCCTCAGTTATTTAATATCTTGCAATTTATTAAATCAACCAATAAACCAGCCTTTTTCCTGAGTCGAAAATAATAATTTCCTATGCATTACTCTATTTCTATATTTCATGGTCCCATTTATTTTACTTGTGGCACAATTATAGTGGATTGCAATGCAATTATCCGAAAGAGTCTGCCTGACACCTATGAAAAAACCCAGAATCCTATGCTGTAAAATGCAAGTTCTAAAAAACAGTACTCGTGTTAGGTTAGAGCAGATTTAGAATTAGACCATTCATGGTTGCTTTTAACTGATGAAACTATGATACTGTATTCACAGTCATTCAGGGATGTTCCAGTATCATAGTTTCATCAGTTAAACTTTGATACTGTATTCACAGTCATGCAGGGATGTGTCAGTATACAAGATGACATGTAAGTCGATTTTCCAAGGTTACTATAGCTCACAATCACATCATAACATAAAGCCACCGGCCAGGCTTCTCTACTAAATCAAGTAAGCACACTTTAGATTGAATTTGTCACCTACTGAGTAAAATGTCATGGTAATTTTTTTTCTGTTTGTTTTGTTGTTTTATTTTTATTAGAAATCATTTAATCAGGGTAAAACCTACCCCCTAAAAACAAGGTTCCATCAGTGCAGTCCTCTGGGGACTTTAACAGAAGGCATTAGGTAACTCATCACAGTTCTTTTGGAAAGGTTCATTTGGTTTTGTTTTTCTTGTTTTCCTCCTTACTTGCATGCTTTCAATCTAATTCCACCTTTGAAATAGATAATTTATTGGAATAGGTAGACTTCACCAGACATCCTCAGCATCAATTTAATTCAAGTTGTTCTATAAACTATATGGTCTGGTTGATCCACTTCACTGAGCTTTTCAAAATCCAAATGATGGTTAACTGCTACTTCTGCTGAAAAAGATTGCTATGCATGTATCATGGAGCGCTGGTTTAATGGTGGACCAATCTGCAGACAAGGCTGTAGGAGCCACATGGTGAATTGAATGGTCTTTTAATAACAAAAACGTGTAAATACACAGGCAGGACATGGAAACAGGCAGGTTTACAGACATGGAGCAAGGGAGTAAACAGTAGGATCCAGTGGTAAACAATGAAAACCAGAGTATAAATATAGAGGCAAGGTGGCGAAATGACCAATGAACAAGAGGAGCTAATAAGAGCTAATAAGATGAGATGTGGAGCAGCTGGAGGCCGGGAGAATATGGAGCAATTCAAGGAGGCAGGCTAATTAACACTGATGAGTGGGAACATAGAGAAATCCAGAGACCTCCCATAAATAAACAGAAATAACACTAAAATGCTTCAGACTCTCTGTCAAAACCTTTAAAAAATGCCTCGTCTGCCACAATGTTTACTAATTTTAGCTTATCAGCTCCAAAATGCCCTTTTTAAAAGGGCATTTTGAAAAATTCAGCAGTAAAATTCATTCTTCATTATGGAGCTGTGTTTTCAATGTCAGTGTACATTTGTAAGTAAATAAAAAAACAGTACTGGATGGTACCTTTAAATCCTGCTGTTTGAATACACAGAATTATAATTAATAAGATTTTAGTGCAGATGACATGACAGTACTGAAATTAGCATTTAAATGTCATATTTAACCCCAACTAAGCCACCCAATAGAAGTCATTACAATAATGTAAGGATTGAATGTAGAAATTATTAGACTACCTTCTGATAGAAAAATACAGAAAATGTATTCCTGCTTAAATTTGCATTAAACCCTTGACATGGTCGAATTGCACCTTATGTCTGTCTTCCTCTTATTATGGAAAGAATCATATTTATCAAAGAAGGAGATTGATGATCATCATTCATCAGCTTTATTTATTTAGCCTTATAAGGGAGACAATTTACAGCATCAGACGTGTTGCTGAGCTGAGCTGCAATCTGACCTGCCAGACCAAGGAAACCACCTCCCTGTATAAACCCCATGTAGCCTGCCCCCCCTTCAGAAAGAGCAGAGGTGAAAGTTATTTTAATTCTCACCCAGATGTCTCGACTCCTCTATATTAAAATTTCCCATTTATCCTGTATTTTAAAGGGGGGTGATCAGCCGGAGGTTGCAGGAGAGGGAAGCAAAAACCTTTGTTAGGCCAGACAGAGCGTTAGCTCATAAGACAAAAGGCACTTTCTAAATTTCCATCACACTCTATACTTAGGAGTCTGAAATTAGAAAATGACTATGTACTGGCATGGCATACTCCTTCAATATAAGGTCCCAAGGTAACAAAAATGACTTCTCCTCAGGCCTGAGGAAATAACATTGATCCAATTATGATTCAAATTACTCCCCAGACAGGAATTGAGCGCACTGAGTGGAGTTGCTTAAACCAGAAACAGACTTATTGTGCTCTACAAGATCAAATGTAGCTAAATCCATGGGGTGCAATAGTTGCAGTCCAACCCTGAACAAATCTAGCAACTATTCATGAACTGGCTCACTTAAACGAGTCTAATGTGTTGATGCTTCTCCTCAAAGAAAGAATCATCCATCTGGGTCGTCCTCGTACTTGTGGAAACATTACTGAGTCCTGATTCTATCACACTGTGCAGTGAATCATCATCCCAGACAAAAAAGTCAGCTGGATAAAAGCTTTGTCATATTTAGACCTAATAGGGCTATATTAGACAAATTTAGATAAAGACATTTTGTTACAAGTAAAATAAAATTATATTAATTTATGATGAATGTTTGATATCCGGGCTATGCTGTCCCTACAGAATTATGCAGCCTCCAAAGCAGAGAGACCGAGCAAGAGCCAAGGATGAGAGAGAAAATGATGATGAAACTCAAGTGTAACGCACACTTTTCTTGACCTATGATTTGTGTAAAAAGCTGTTTCTGCATGTTAAACGTGTTAACTTTTCTTGTTAGTAAAGTGTGACCCTTGTAGAATAATCCAATAAGGATGTATTTCCAAAGTAGTACATTAGAGTAATTATGAAAAAGAAAAAGTGGGGTTAGAAATAAAGCATATACATTTTCAAATATCATGGTCACTTGCGTTGGTGTTTGTGGGAATGTTGCTCATGGCACTGCCCTCATTGTTTGCCTTATATAAATGTATTTACTAGCTACTTCACAGGCTACTTTACTATATTCATCTTGCCATTACCAGGTCTGGACCAACGTTTGCTCTCAGAATTGTCCTAATTCTTTCTGGCACATATTAAATAAGGTACTCAAAATATTTCTCAGAGCTCTGGTCCATATTGAGTTCCTGCAGATACATCTATGATGTGAATCTCCTGCTCCACCACATCCCAAAGGTGCTCTATAGGATTGCGATATGGTAATTGAGGAGATCTTTGGAGTACAGTGAACTTATTATCATGTTCAAGACACAAGTTTGAGATGGTTTGAATACTTGGCTAGGCTGTGGAGTTTAGCCAAAGTTCAGCTGGTACTAAGGGACTCAATCCATGCCAAAATAATATCTCCCACACCTTTACACCACAACCCCCAGCCTGAAATGTTGATACAGGGCAGTACAGATTATTGTTTTTATATCGTTTATACCACATTACGATTGTACTATATGAATGGTAGGGACAGGCAATGTGTTTTCAATCTGTAATGGTCCATATTTGGAGAGCTTTTGCGAATTGTAGCCTCAGTTTTCTGTTATTAGCTGACAAGAGTGGCACAAGGAATGATGTTGCTGTAGCCCATCTGCTTCCAGGTTAGATGTGTTCTGTGTTTAGAGATGGTGTTCCATGTACCCTTCATGTAAAGAGTGGTTATTTGGGTTACTGTTTTCTTGGCTTTCCACAACTTCTGTACTTCCTTTTTGAGATGTTGGTATTTTTTTAGCTTCTCATTTTCCGTTTTCTTGATTTTGCTGTCGTTATGTCTTCTGGCAAGCTGGATTGTTGCAGTGGATCATGAAGACTAAAAGATCACAGGCTCAAAACCTACTTAGGGCAACCTTCAGTGACCTTTACATTTCAATAATACAATGCTGTCTTGGACATCACCCAGTTAAATGAAGTCAGCTTTGCTGGGGGAGAATGATATTCTAATGATAACTAAGCCAACAAGACACACGACAGATATTTGGTTCACGAGAATGGGAGATTTCTTCAAATTGTATATTTTGTTAAAACAAGAATTTGTTTTGTTTAACAAATCAGAGCTAAGTTTTGAAGGAATCTGTAATCAATATACAGTAATTGTCCAAATCCAAGGTTTTCCTGATGCCAAAAAGCGCAGAAATTTATTTCAGTGTTTTAAAAGATATAGCAAAGGTTCAGCAGTATTTTAGATTTTGATCAAAGTTTCCAGACTCATTGAAAAAAAAGCAAAAAAAATGCCATTTTGTTAAGTCCCAAACAGGATTCTCGAATAAGATGCCAACTCCAGACTCATCGGCCATTTAAAGTAAACAGGGGAGTGCCCAATCTTCATTGACAGGACATTACAATAAGTTGTTTTGGAACAACTGTCAGGTCATTTATTTCACCCAATCACTTGTGCTATCCGTTAACAGAATAGTAACCCAGACCATGAGCCACAGCTCAGATTGCAAAAACTGATTCTCATTTTGATTGACTAATGGAATCCTCATTGTAGTCAGTCTTAGCTTGCCCTGAATTGCCTAACACTATGCCATTTTCTTCATGTATGTTTGCAACGTCCAGGTGCATGTAAGTAAATTAGAATATAATGAAAAGGTTCATTTATTTCACTAATTCAATTTAAGGAATGAAGCCTTTTTATAGATTCATTGAACCCTGATTGATATATTTTCACACGTATGTTTCTAATAATCTTGATACTCTTGGCTTACAGCGAATCAAAACCCAAATTTCAAGGAAAAATGTTTATGTTTCAAAAGGTCAATAAAACCTTTAATACAAAAAGGTTCGCAGCTAAGTCACGGACTCAAGGAGGGTAACCCAAAAAAGGGCATTGCTAAGGAAGCTGGATATATGCAGGTATATTAATGCAAAGTTGAGTGGAAGGAAAAAGTGCAAAGAAAGTTCAAGAGTTTGGCGGAAACTGACAACAAATATAGTAAAGAGCATGTATGTACTGTTCATTGAGCTGACATTTCCGTATTAGTTATTTTTTGAGACACTGAATTTTGGGTTTACATTAGCTGGAAGCCAATAATAAAAATAGACAGAAATAAACTTGGCATTTATCACTGTCTGTGTAATAGATCAATATATAATATATATGAATTTCATTTTATGAACTGAATTAGCTATATATGTCAACAAACAGTTCAGGTCACCAAGAAGCATCACATGACACAGGTGTGTACAAAGTATATAATCAAGTGTATTTTCATCTTTATCCACGTTCTGTACACATATTAAGATCCATTGCACATGAACACTATACAATAGCAATGAGTGAGGAATGGTATATTTTCTGAGCACTCAGCAGCTCACATTGAATGGCACTTTCATAAAAAAAGAAATCACACAGCATGAATTGATAACTGAAAATAAGTCGCCATATCATCAGATTCATTGAAATTTAGCACATATTAAAAGCACAACGAAATAAAACACTGATTTATTCCATCCTCCTGTTTACTCTGTATAATCTGAATGGCAAACAATGGGAAAACAATGAGATATTTGCAGCTATTAGAGGAGAGTGTGCTTCTTTTATTTTTTTTTGTCAGGATTAAAGTAATCTAAGATGTGATGTGTTAAGAAGAGTGGTAACAAGGTACATTGAAATATCAGAGAAATATTACAGTTCACAAATTTAATTATTCATCCCATGGAATAGTCTTTTTGATAACTGATAGAAAAAAATTAATAAGTTTGGCTGCTTTACAAGGATTATCTTATGTCTCAGAGCTATGCTTCCATTTTCTATGTGCTTTTAAAATTTCCAATGACAGCATAGAGGAAATAAAAGGTTGTGAGTGAGCTGGCCTGTCTCCAAAACGTTTTTCAAAAATGGGATTTTGCCCTTCTGAAAGCTCCATTTGGACTGCAATAGTTTGAATGTGGTGATGAAAACGATAGTGGGTGCTGGAACAACAATCCAGGATGCGCTGTTTTGATCACATCTTTGTCAGTCTGCTAACCTTTATATGTACAGTACATACAAGCAGTGTCTGTGGAGGAACACCTTCACTTGTTTAAAGTGTCTGTGGAGGAACACCTTCACTTGTTTAAAATTATCCCTTTATGGAGGACTGACTTCATTATCTCACACAAACAATACCTCAGTTTCATTTGACTAAAACATTTGTTGACCGATGCGTATGGAGAGTTGTTTCATGCCCACTTTCAGGCGGAGCTATATGTCCTGGCTTGTTTACAGAACAACTATCCATTGGCTGAAATAATCCAATCTCATGTGGATGGACGGAAAAGTAGAGTGATCGGGGTAGTTTTAAAAAAGAAACAACACATAACGTAACACGAAGGCTGCCGATGTGATGTCTTTTCCCAGTGAAAAGGGCTTTCTCTTCAAGTGTGCTCGGGATGACTGCCGGGGTGCTCGCTGCTCATCTACCATAAAAATTCAATAACTGGCCTGTTCTGCCTCATGTATCATAATGGGGACATTGAGACTCAGGATAGAGAATTACAAAGAAGTCCAAAGAAACTGGATGTTCTCAGCACTTTCTTCACTGTACCATATCCATGCTATGTACAAAGCCTAAGTGGATGTTCTCTTTTCTAGCTAAGTTAAAAACATGAAATAAAAATCGTACACCAACAAAGAGATGGTGAATACCGACTGAGTGTCCATTTGACATAGAGGATAACTTAGATCTTGTGTCATTGACAGGAAAATGTAAAACTGCTGGGGAACTGGGGATCCTTGACTTAAGGGGAAACCAATGTATATTTGCTTTGAGTGGATGTTTCCTTGCGGTCTGGGTACATTTTCAGATACCTGATAAATTCCAGTTGCAAAAAAACAAAACAAAAAATGGAAAACAGCATCCTCTCTCATCCTCCAGTCTCAGTCCACCCCTGCCTAATTCCTTTCTTTAGTTTCAGACATAGTACTCCTTGTCTTTGTTCTTTTTGCCCTTTGTGATGGCCTTTGACACAGAGGCGGTGGCTGTGCTTTTGTCTTTGACCACTGATCCGTTGCCCTCCACGATGGAATTGTTGGCAAATGTGTGGCCCTGGTCTGCCGGGTAGGAGCCCTCATCCCGGTTGCGGTACTTATACATGGCATAGAGGAGGATGAGGATGCAGAGAGCAGCAGCAGCCACGATACCGACCACCATGCCTGTGGTGCTACTGGACTCCCTGATGACCTCCACGGCGCCTGGTAGGTTCTTTTCTTCAGAGGCTGTTGGACTGGCTGTGGGGACATGGGGAAAATTGGGGGGGTATGTTAGTCCTGGTGTGTTACGGGAGGATGGGGGAGCAGGGGGCAGGAGCACCTGGTCACGGGTGTTCATTTTGCCTGCGGGAATATGGAGCTGGTCAGGATTGGTTGTGGGAACAAAAGGAGGTAAGGGGCGGGATTTCTGGACCCCACCATCACCGGCGGCAGGAGGTGGAGGAAGGACTGTCCTGTCAGTGACCATGGGGGAGTTATTATTGTAAAAGTCCTCATCATCGGATTCCGTCATCTCTCCCGAGCCGAAGGCCGAGACTTCCACAGGGTCACCGCAGTCCTCCTGGTCCGGGGGGCAGGAGGGGTGAGGGGGGAGGATCAGGGACTCTTTGGTGGTTTCAAGAGGGGAGAGGAGGGTGGGAGGAGGAGGTATGACAGGGTAACGGGTGGCGATGGATGGGGGCTCAAGGGAATCCACTGTTATAATAGGCAACACTAATTCACCTCCTAGAAAGGAAAGAGAAGAAGCAAGGTATCCCAAATTAGAGCAGGTCTGACCAAACAGGGATCTAGGTTATATCAGATATCAGATGGTTTATCCGTGATATCGTTATATTACACTGCCATGCAAAAGTACTGATGCTTCTTGAACTTTTCCACATATTGAATAACTACAACCACAAACATCATTGTATTGTATTTGGAATTTATGAAAGACCAAAACAAAGTAGCTCATACTTTTAAAGTGGAAGCGTATTAATTGTTTTTACAAATAATATTTTGTTTTCTGGGCATTTACTGAACCTTCTTCCTCTATCCTCATTGACTCTAATTCTCTTAAATAAAATTCAGCGCAAATAATAGCCTTCAGAAATGACCTATTTGGTGAATTGAGTGAAACTGTGTGTGATTTAATCTTAGTATAAATACAGCTGCTCTTTGAAGGCTTCAGAGGTTGCAATGCAAAATAGCCTGGGTGACAAAACACTGCACACCAGGTTCATCACACCATCTCCACAATGCAATGTGGCGGGGGGAGCAGAGGAAAAGCTGCAATAAAATCCATTTCAAAATGTGTGGAAAGATTTGAAAATTTTTGCTTAGAGACTATATCTGACCAATCTGACTGAGCTTGAGCTTTATGCAAGAAAGAACGGGCAAAAGTTTCAGTCTCTAGATTTGCAAAGCTGGTTAAAAATGTTAAAAACATGCATAATTTTTTTCCACTTCACAATTATACACTACTATGTATTGGTCTATCAAATAAATTCCCAATAAAATACATGGAAGTTGAGGGTTAACATCACAAAATGTGAAATACCTTAAGGATTTATAAATGCTTTCGCAAGTTATTGTATATAGCACTCTTAAAGGTGTAATTCCTAAATAACTGGGTATGCAAAAGAGAAATACCATGAAGACATACTGTAACCAAAACCCAACAAAACTTTAAACAGGTCACATGCAGGCACAAACACACAAGATAGCCTACGAGGCTCCAGCTGAATGAGGAACACATGACAAATGGATGAACGTGCAAAAAAATCTAAGAAATTCAAGGATGACAAGAGTAGACAGATTGCTATTTGAAGGAAAAACAAAGGCTATCTATCTATCTATCTATCTATCTATCTATCTATCTATCTATCTATCTATCTATCTATCTATCTATCTATCTATCTATCTATCTATCTATCTATCTATCTATCTATCTATCTATCTATCTATCTATCTATCTATCTATCTATCTATCTATCTATCTATCTATCTATCTATCTATCTATACTGCCATCATTCAGTCTGTCCTGTCTTCATCCATCTCAGTGTGGTTTGGTTCATCCACAAAACAGGACAGGTCCAGACTGCAACGAATAATCAGGACTGCAGAGAGAATCATCAGGGCTGACCTTCCCTCCATCCAGGACTTATACAGGTCAAGAGTCAAGAAAAGAGCTGCTAAAATCTCTGCAGACCCCACACACCCTGCACATAAACTGTTTAGAGTTCTGCCTTCAGGCCGACGCTACAGAGCGCTGTTCACTAAAACCAGCCGCCACAGAGACAGTTTCTTCCCCCAGGCTGTTTCTCTGTTGAACATTCAATAGAGTACAAAACAACAGCATACAGATGTTGCAAATGCACCTTTTTATTTATTTATATATGTGTATATTTGTACATTGTAGATATGTATATTCTGCAGTGCAAAAACAAAAACCAAAGAGCAAAGTGTACCTATCTATCTATCTATCTATCTATCTATCTATCTATCTATCTATCTATCTATCTATCTATCTATCTATCTATCTATCTATCTATCTATCTATCTATCTATCTATCTATCTATCTATCTATCTATCTATCTATCTATCTATCTATCTATCTATCTATCTATCTATCTATCTATCTATCTATCTATCTATCTTTCTATCTATCTTTTGCAGAGCTACACAGATATTTATGGTGACTCCATTCCCTTTCATGATTATCATTGGAGTCACATGTTGCAGAGCCAGCCAGCACCAAACAATTCTGATAAGGTCATATTAATAATGGAGGCACCCATAATAAGGTCAGACTCGTTCTTGAGTTTCAAAGCTTGTAACTGTCACAATCCTGATCTACTGTCAGCCTGTCTTAATTACTATGGCACGCTCTTAATTTTCCACACTCATTTTCATTAATTCAGTCCAACTGAGCAATTTGCAGATGTATCTATGATGAATATAATTAAGATGAGGCTGTTGTGACAATCAAAATGAGGACAACTGTCTGGGCAAGAAGTGGTGAGCAAGAAGAGCAGAAACATAAAGAGAGAATTCAACTGCTTTGGAAAACAATGATGAAGCCAGTACACTTTGTCCATTAACAATCCTGTGCAGGAGTCACATAGATGTTCCCCTGGTTTTCCCATAGGCTACCCACCTGTTCCAGGTTCACACTCTTCCAGGTCCTCATCATCACTTGGACACTCAGCTGATGCCACCAGAATATCATCAGAGCTCTGAGGCTAAAGAAACAACAACAAAGTAAATGAACAATTAACCCGTTTCTATCTACATTTCTTTTCAGGAGTGTGTTTTCTTGATGACTGTTCTATTTGAGGAATATCTGCCAAAAACAGCACTGTGCCACAGAGGTGTTTTTATTGTATTTGTTTTTTGCTTGAAGCAACTCCGGCAAGAGTGCATATTCAAAATGAGCACGTATGCAGCTGCTCTTATCCTCTAACCCTTGTGGCGGTTTTCATGCACTGTTTGCAAACAAATAATACACATTACTGATAGATCCCCCGTGGGCTAAATTTCATTTAAGTCTTTCTATTTTATTTGAATGATTGGTTTTTTGACAATTATGGTATATGAATTTAGTAGAAAAAAAAACAAAAGTAGTAGTAGTAGAAAAAAAAGTGAATGAAAGAGGGTGTGGTGGGGTGTTTGGTTCCTTTAAAAAATGTAATATACCCAAGAACTGAAATTGTTTTGGGTTAAAATAAAGTAATTCCAGTAAAAACACTGGTCATCCACGACCAGTTTTAGATTTCACATTTAGACATCGATAGATAGTTTTATTTTGAAATCTTTTCATCTTTCACTGCCAAACACATTTTCCCATTGTTTATATGTAAGACAATATTATCTTTTCTAAGTCTGTCCAGCAGGGTTTGGTTATGGGACCAGTGGCAGTTTCTGATATGTGCGATATGGCTCACCACCCAGAGCGCCGTTCAATCAGGATGGCACGAGTGCTCGGTCATGCCGATCGATCTCCAAACAAGTTTTCTATTGCTTACTTGCATATTTAGCCCATTAGTAGTGAGTGACTGTGTTTTGTTACAGTGTAAGCACTACTACCGGTCAAAAGTTTTAGATACACTTTCTCACTTAATGGGTCTCTTCATTTTCATTTACACTGTATATTCTCACCTAAGGCAACAAAACTGTGAATGAACACACATGGAATTATATAGTGAACAATAGTTGTGACATTACTCTAAACACTTTTATATTTTAGATTCTTCATAATAGCCACCCTTTGCTTTGATCGCTGCTCTGCACCCTTAGCATTGTCTTGATGCTAAGGGTGTAAGGGTGGAAAACTATTTGAGGTGGTTGAAAGAACTTCTCAGAGGTTAAATGACAGACGGCCAAAGGTTAATATTTCAGTCTCCACAGCTAAGGGCGGCTACTTTAAGGAATCTAAAATATAAAACATATTTAACGTTCTTTTACAATTCCTAATTCCATATGTGTTTATTCACAATTTTGATGCCTTCAGTGAGAAACTATGTACAATGAAAATAGTCATAAAATAAAGGAAACCAGTGAGAAAGTGTTTTTAAAACCTTTGACTGGTAGTGTATACACTGGAGGCTAAAGGTGCTGAGGGTTATTTCGCTCTTTTTTCATGAAATCTGGACTACTTTTGGTCATCTTTAGTTCAAAATATAAAATAGGTCAGAATTGAACAGGATTCTTCCGCACTGAGAAAGATTGTTTAAAACACTTTGAGATTTGTGAAACCTTTATCCTATTTGTAAAACCACATAATAATGTGAATATTTGTTTGGCAACAAGGTCACTTTAGATTGAAAAAAGCAAAATCTGATTTAATCTATTTGTGAAAATGGGCATTAGGCGCACAGGGACGTTCTCCTCCACTCTTTCAAGAACCACCACTGTTCGAGACTGCTGAATGAAGAATAATTTCTGTTAGTATTTAAAGGTGTTTCCTGTCATACATAGGGAACCAGCATTGGGATTCTTCTTTTTCTCACTGTTCAACACAATATAGAGGTAGTAAATCATCTATTATTAAAGAACTTCAGAGAAACTGCATCAAACGCAGAAAAAGATTTACTAAATGAATTCTACTAGATTTATTTATATTGCGTAGTGTTTCTGTCAATATTAACTCTCAGCATCTGTCAGCACAATTAAAAAAACTGATGGAGAAATTAAGATGCAAAAAACACTGGCAATCAGCTACATCAGGATGCAAAGGAACCATAAGAGCAGCTGGCTTTTATGCAGGTCTGATAAATATTAGGTTAAACTTTTAAAACTTAAAAGCTTCTTACATTTTTAGCCATACCCTCTATGATTTAAAGTAATTTTAATTAAATGTCAGAGAAAGACACTGTTTGGAGCACAGTGCGTAGTGTAACACATCGAGGTCACTTCTCTAGCTGTTGTTGCATGCTTCTAGTGAGCTGGCTAAAAGAAGTCTCTCGCTTACAAGAAAGGCAAATTCGAGAGTTTGAAAATATTTCCTGCCATGAAAGAAACAGGGATGTTTCTACGATATTTTTTGCATTAGTCTTTGTATTAAAATCTAAACAATAAATGAATATTAGAGATAACGTTATTATAGCTGTAATAATCAGTGTGTTAAATTATTTTAGCAGGATCGATCAATTAGATCATGGTGCAGGTTTTTGCTTTAAAATGTTTGTGTTAAAAATGAAAATTTTGGCATTTTTATTGAAGATTATTACATAATGAGAATCTCATACAGGTTAATGTCTAGTGAGCATGTTTATAATTCATGAATACATCTTTATAGTGTTTGTCTTGAAGACAGTATCGAACAAAAGCACAAGTGTTTTTTGGTCTCAGTAATGATGTTTTCAAAAGTAAGGAGCCAAAGCTCATTGTTCTGAAATGTCATGGCCTTTCCAAGTGTAAAGACAAACCAAGGAATCTAATCTATTATCTGATTCCCCTGCGTTCGTGTGATCTTGCTCTTTTATTGGAGTTTGGAAGGTCCTGAAACCTTATGGCTACTGTTCAAGGTTTTTACTTGCTTTTGACTTTTCGAGCACAAGGCCCATCCTCAGAATTGAATTTATAACTTCTGATCTTGTCTTTGCACTGAACGTTTTTTATTTCACCTTTCAATGCATGTGTATCAATAATACATGAAAAAGACCGCTCCAAGTCAGAGCCCAGCATGATGAGGGATGTCACTGGAAAGGATCTATATCTTTATATTGCTAGTGCTAAGCCTCTTTATTGGTTTGCTGTGAAGCTAAATATAATATGTTTTGCAACAGTGACATAAAAATTTCATGGATAATCCTGGGTTTCTTTTTTAAAGAGATAAAAAAAAATGTTCGAAGTAGGCATGGGTAATTTTCAAATATCCCATTATACTGAGGTATTTAATAGTTAAGGTTAAAAAAAATCCTAATGTTTTCCATTATACTTTCCAGTGGTTAAAAGTGTTTCTAATAAGATGCCAGAAAAAGTACAGATGCGACTAGCTATTTTTTTTAATCTCATCTTTGTAAAACAGTTTAGCATAGTCCTCTCCTGGTTGGAAGAAAGGAAAATCCACTGTTTGGAAAGCTACTGTGTAGAAACCAAAAGAGGACCACCCAACACTCTTTTTAAGACTGCATAATTTTTAAGTGAGGTAAGCTAAATCCAGCTAACTGGGCACTTTTGAGGATGAGCTTTGATGTTTTTGAGACCAGTGTCTGTGAGTATAAAAATGTGTATGCCCCTGCTACAAATGCTTGTGACATTAAAAATTGAGACCAAGATAAATTAAGATAAAACTTTTTCCACCTTTATCATGACATATACCCTTAACAGTTCAACTGAAAAACAAGTTGGCTAGGAAAATAATATAATAACATAATAATATAATAACATGGCTGCATAAGTCTGCACACTCGTAAACTAATACTGTGTTGAGCACCTTTTGATACAAAATTAGCATTCTGTCATATTTGTTAAGGGTTTATCTGCATCCCACATGTCCACTAATAATAGTAGTCATTTTTGCCCATTCTGCCTTGCAAAAGTTCAAAATCTACAAGATGGTGAGAACATCTCATGTCCACAGTCCTCTTCATGTGACCTGAAAGATATTTGCCAGATTTAGTTCTGAACTCATAATGTTTTCCTGGTGAATTCATTGTTTTGTTGATATTGACATATGCTTGGACACAGTCATGCTGAAAAATAATGTCCCTCTTCTTTATTTTTTTCTAGCAGACACACTGAGGTTTTGGCTCAAAATGGACTGGTATTTAGAATTGTTCATGAATTCATCCACAAGTCCAGTTCCATCTGACGAGAAGTAACCCCAGAGCATGATGCTGCCACCACCATATTGTACCATGGGTGTGTTGTTCTTTTAGGGATGGGTTGTGCTGTTTTGTGCAAAACATACCTATTGGAAATGTTCCTCAAAGCTCCAGTTTGGTTTAATCAGACAATGACACATTCTTCCACAAGGTTCTGAGCGATTTTAACTGGGCCTGGATGTTTTCTCTGGAACAGTAGGCCTCTGTATTTCAATGTTACTCCTTAGCTCCGACATATGGAAAATGCAGTAGACTTGTCTCATTTAGAACACAGCCAATACAAACCAGAAATCGCTGTAACTTGCTGCAGTGTTGCTGTCAGACTCTTAGAGGCCTCCGTGACTAGTTCTTCTCTAGTGTATTTTATCAATAATGGAAAAACCTCTAGGTTTAGTCATGTCATTATTATTTCAAATTTTCTTCAATTACTGATGACTGTCTTTACTGTGCCATTGTATATACAGTGGAGCTTCTATATACAAATGCATATGCATACAAATAGTTTCAAATACAAATGGCGCATACCTTCCCACATTTACAAAATTTCCTCCATTAACGAATGTTAAGGATGTAGTGCACGCACCAATGTTCAAGGAAGTGCAGTGCTTCTGTGTGCAGCTTCACCCAAAGAGAACTAATCCATAACTCTCCACAAAAACGATGTTATTATTTGAAGCATTGAGAGAAGTGTCAAAGAAGGGATGACTTTTTATTTACAAGCCTGGAGATAGCGATGCGATTTCTGCCAGCATTTCTATGCAGTTAGTCTGGAAAGCCAGAAATGCCTACATTTCTCGTTGTTGTGTTGGTTTTTGGGCCCAGTGCAGAATGCTCAAGAATGGAGGGCACACCATGATGTCTTTGCTTAAGTTATAATTAAAGTTGCCCGTCCTTAAAAAAATTATATAAAAAGAAAATGAAACACCTCTCAACTATATATCTCAACTAATATGTCGAACAGGTGCATGTCCCAGAGAAACTGTGTTCATTGTTGTTATTTAGTATTTCATCATTATTTCACCATGCAATGCCTCTAGCAACATTATAATATAGGATAAATTACTCTATTAAGCAGAAAATTTATGTGATTATTAATGCTGTGCATGTTTTTGTGTGGCTGTGGCTTGAAATGTATTAGTTCAATTTCTTTTTTTACTGAGGAAACATGTTCAAATTGAAATTTTCAAGATACACAAGATACAAACTACCTGTTAAAACAAATATAATTTGCTCAACTTTAATTGTAGATTTTTTTGTAACCTTTTTCAGACGGTAACCCCTGATCAGGACACCAGTCTATCACAGGGCAACACAGAGACAACCACACATGCACACACTCACTCCCAAGGAAATTTAGACAGACCAATTAAACATGCATACTTTTGGATGGCCAGAGGAATTCAGGGTGCCTGGAGAAAACCCCCACATGCACTGGGAGAACATGGAATCTCCATGCAGAAAAATCCAGGGCCTGGGATTCGAACTCAGAACTGTCTTCCAACAATGCAACAGTGCTCACCGCTACATCACTGTTTTCTTAACTTTAAAAAGCAACTTATAAAACACTTTAAAACAGCTTAATTCTTTATTTTTAACATAGCATTAGCTAAAAGAAACTGATTAGTTAATCATTGTAAATAACTGTTAAAAAAACATTACTCTAACTGTACCAATTAATATGTTGTACTGTTTTAGTTGTATAATTGGTGGTTTTCTATTATAAATAAAATTATTATATCATGCTAAATTTGCTTTCATTTTTTGTGGAAATTCTATGATTTAGTGTATTTTTATTCAGCATTCTGTCATACGGTGACAGTCTAATTTTTGGTGAAGCCAAATTCAGTCTAAAGATTGTTACATTTTTATGTTTTCTTAGCTATTATTTGCAACACACAATCACCAAGTATATTTTGAACATGAAATAATAATAAACTAGTAATTCTAAGTAACAATAAAAGGTAAAGCAGATCATCATAGAAAACTAAGTTAACTAAGTTAAACCATTTTGAAACAAGTTTGGTCATCTAGGAAAACAGAAAACGACCGTCTAATTCAGAGGCCAACTAAGTTCTTGTTTTATAAAATTAGTCTTTAGTTTTTCTAAAATATTCATTTAAAGTGTCCCACCTTTGAGATGCTTTCCCTCAAGCTGGGGGATCGTTGCCGGCGAGTGGTTGTGGTAGCCATGGTGGTAGTGGTTTCCATAATCGTGGTGGACATGTCGGACACGGCCAGCGGCGTCACCGAGGTGGTGTCAGTGGTCAGCGAAGATAGTGAGTCCCCAACCAGGCGCAGGTTCCCCTCCACCTGAACGCTCGGATCGTTTTCTGCCGCCAGTTTGAGCACCTGAAGGCCATTGTAGTACAGCCCAGAAATCTGACCCTGAAAGGGCCGACCCTTGTCGTAGCCACCAATTTTAATGGCGGCCTGGCTGTTAAAGATGGTCAGCTGTCTCCCTGATGTTAGACGGGGACATAAACAAATAAAAAGGCAGGAAAAAAGAAAGCCGACATGACGAAATCAGAGAGCAGTTTTTTGCAGGTAAAGCATTTGAACCAGTTGAGCTTTAAGGATTATAGACATTATTACAATTTTAAAAAGGTTTATTTAGATGTTAACTTTAGAAGGGAAGTTTATAAATTTGACTTTTAAAGCTTTGGGTTTCCCAAGAGGATTTTAAACCCTTGTTTCGGTGTCATTTTTTAGATATGTTAAACATTTTGAAATAAAACTGAACTCTCTGTGGGATAGAGGACTAAAGTCATTATTAATCTCTCAGTTTTAGAGTACATTTTCTGATGATGTCTACAGGTCTGTGAAAAAGTATTTGCCCCCTTCGAGATTTCTTTTAGTTTTGCTTTTTTTTGTTACTTGATCATTAAAGAAATGTTAGTATCGAAGATAAAGATAAATACAAAATGCAGTTTCCAATTTATGCCTTTTTATTAATAGAAAATAAACCTTCATAAACCAACTTGGCCCTGTTTGAAAATGTAACTGCCCCCTTTAAACCCAATAACTTTTTTGTGCCCTTTCCCGGGCCGTTTCCCCCCTTTTCAAGGGTAATGAGTTTTTTCTTTGCTGTGGAGGAATTTTGGCCCACTATTTTTTGCTGAATTGTTTAAATTCAGCAACATTGGAGGGTTTTCAAACATTAATGGCTTTTTTAAGGTCATACCACATAATCACATCGGATTCATGTCTGAGCTTTGAATAGGCTGGCTGCAAGTATGCTTGATCTTAAGGTCATGAACTTCAGCATTTTCTACTAAAGAGCAAAATTTATGATTCCATCAAATAGAGCAAGTCACCACCACCTTTTTTGATTGTATGATGCTCTTTTTCTGAAATGCTGTGTTAGTTTTACACCAGATGTAACAGGACATACTCCTAAAAAGTTCCACTTTTGCCCTGTCAGTCCACAGAATATTTTCACATCAGTTTTGGGGATCATTAAGATGTTTTTGGCAAATGTGCGGCAGCCTTTCTCTTCTTTCAGGTCAGCAGTGTTTTTTTTTTACCTTGGAGCTCTCCCAAGGTAAATTTTTTTTGGCAAAAAATGGATGCCCTTTTTGCCAATCTCTCTCTTATTGTCAAAACGTGAACACTGAACTTAACTGAGCCAGGTGAGGCCTACAGTGCTCTAGATGCTCTGGATTTATTTTTGACCCTCTGGATGAGTCGTCAATGAGCTCTTGGTAGGCCAGCTAATCTGATAAGGTTTTCCACTGCTCCATGGTTTCTCCATATTTGGATAATGGGTGGTTCACAGGAGTCCCAAATCCTTAGAAATTCCTCTGTAACTCTTTTCAGATTGATAGATGTCAATGACTCTGCTTCTCATCTGTTCTTGAACCTTTTTAGATCAGGGCATGATGTGATGCTTTTTGAGATATTTTAGCCTACTTCTGTCTTTCAGACAGGTTCTGTTCAAGTGATTTCTTTATTCTCCACATCTGACAGGACTCAGGTATGGATGTGAACTCAGCTTTTCAAAAACAGTTTCCCTCAGTTATTTCCTGTTTTAAAACAGGGGGTGATTACTTTTTGAAATAATGCCCGGTTGGTTACGATAGCTTTTTTTCCTTAATAAATGAAATCATCATTTGAAAACTTCTTCTTTTATGTATTTAATCAGGTTATCTTTGTGTGATATTAAAACTAGTTTGATAATCTGAAACATATAGGTGAGACAAGTGAGCAATCACAAAACAAAATTGTAAGGGGGCAAATACTTTATTACAGCATTGTATGTTGTGGTTGTTTTTTTGTCATGTTTAAGGAATTTAAATCTCTCCAGTCTGTTAAGCTTCTTACTATGTGAAGCCGAGTTCTCCTCCTCCCACTGACCCTTTCAGCCATTAGGTCTTTAAAACATGCTTAGTGAGGGGTTTCCACACATCCAGGTGTGTTCACCTCCGGAGAGGGGCAATGATACCTCACCGCAACATTGTCAGTAGCCTCACTGATAAGCAGTGTTACATCACAGGACTACAGTAATGGGCCTAACTCTGGAGAATACTTATTAGCAAAGCTAATGGCTGCAAACACTGAACTGCTATATTTAAACAGCCTGTCAGGGCCACTGTGTTGTGGTATAATATACTTAGCGTGGGAGTTTGGTGTGACTGCGGAACAACATGAGGAAATACAAGGTCACAGGGAAAAGTAAAGGGAGAAAAATTTCATCAGCCTGATCACATCCAGAAGTTAGGGTTTAAAATGTTTAGGTGTCATGAAAGACATTTATATCCCAGATTAGTTTCCTTGGGGTTACTGAAAAGGTTATACAAAATTTTAATGACGTTTTATGTTTAATAATTAGACACAGCATCTATTTATACACACTGGTTAACAGGGATGAAAGGGGGGGGGGGTTAGACAAGGGTTATGAGCTTTGATTAATTTATTTTAAACTGTTTAAGGTGCAGCATCTCCACAAGGTGTAAGGATATAAAATAAATAGTAAGGCTGATATGCTATTAGGCTCCAAAATGTACTTAATTTTAAAGAAATAGAGGCCATCCACATTTGCTGCCAATAGAATCGAATTCAACTGGAAATTAGAATGAGGTTAGCTGGATCCTTGTCATCCTTGTGTTCTGGCGCTGCACCTCTTCTGGGGGAAAGGTTATTTAGTAGTTATTTCTAGGGTTAATTCATCTAATAAATTTTACCTTTATCGTTTATCCACTCGTCAACTACCCGACCAAGTCTGTACGGGATTCTTTGTCTAGCAATAGCCAGTCGTTCATTATCATAGTGTCCTTCAAAGAATTTGGAGAGACAGGTTAAAGGTTAAAGTCTGCAAGCTGAAAGATCACATGGTTAGCAACAATGTCCTAAGGACTAACAGGGTTAACAAGTTGGCAATTTTCCATCCAGCTGTGAGTTAAAACAAAGGTATGCGTTACTTAGAGCCATCTAGTTATTGTGAGTTACAATCTTAAAAAGCTAATTAGAGAAGTGTTTAGGCTATTTATAATTCACTACACTAGTTAGTGTGATTTAGCAATTTATTTAAGCAAAGCATAATTTTACATCAGAGATCAATTACAGCCAAATAATTTTATGAAAATAAAGGTTAATTTTGCAGACACAAGAAATACATAACAGCTTAATGAGTTAAACAGACAATCAGAAAAAAACTCATGCAATTAGGCAGTAGACTGCAGAAAAAAAAAAACTGAAAATAGAGAGCTAAAGTCTCAGGCTACTTCTGTTGCACAATCTATTTATATGCACAATTATCAGCAACCGTCAATTATTTGGGTTGTTTTTATTACTAAATTAATGGAACACTTATTGTAATTTAGTAGTAATAGTTCCCAACTCACCCCATTATTCTCAAATTTAGAGTAATGGAACAAAGGATGTTCGGGTATCTGATCAAGGGATTTTTAAGCAATCAATATAGGTATCCCTGTCTAAACCCACCTCCTGATAACTGTTGTTGTTGCAGCACAATTGATTAATGAGTAATACTGAATAAAAATGTTATGATAGTTTGTTGCATTTATTTTTTTAACAATAAAAGTGAGAATAAAGCTCATTTAGATTTTTCTTTTTTTTTTGGTATTTATTAAAATTCTTATCAACATATTTTTTTCCCAAATAATGACAAACAATGGAAAAGAAACATGAATCATTACATTTAGAGACGTTAAAAGCAAAGTTTATGGCTGTGAAGCAGGGAATAAACTTTTCTATGGAACAAGCCATGAGGTTCCTCTGCAACTGTATGTGTCGTGTTCAAGATATGTTCAGAAATAATCCCAAAGCAGTTTCTAATAAAGTTCCTTCTATAAATATCAAGCATTATAGCATTAGCCATAATGCTCCACTTGTGAAAGAAAATCTGTTGGGCTTCTTCTTGGCTCTCAGATAACAATTCTGAGCATTACTCTGCCGGACAGGACACAGTAAAAAAAAAAAAGATATGTTTACAAACAGATTACGGTCCTGCAGAAACTCATATTGGGACAAAATATGTCTTGCTGTCTAGGAAAACAGACTGCACTGTCCTGAGAATCATTGCGCATTGAGTTATGTGGGATGCAATCAAAATACTGATGTGGACCATGTACCACTGAAGAAATGTAGTGTTATTTTACCCCACTGATACGTTTTCAAACGCATCAATGCTCAATCATCATTGATTTTAACTCCGTATCGGCACGGTATTGGCAAATGCCTATTCTGAAATGACAGGCTGTTATCAGGGACAAGAAGTCCTGATTGGGACATTCCTAAATGTAACTCCTGCAAATTACAGGTAACAGCTCTTGAAGCTCTGCAGCTTGTCACCCGAGCTCTTGATGATGTTCAAAGAGTTGCAAAGTTTGATATGAATCCCTCATCTGGATTCATATCAGATGGGGGAAGTGGAAAGGTGCAACTCATTATCCATTATCTTTTAAGGCCTATGTTGTCTGATGTGATGGATGACAGTATTTTGACAGTGTATTGATCGTACAGATCGTACCTTCACCACTACAGAACAGGACATCTTCCAGCAGGTTCGGAACTTTATTTTCAGTCTATCATTAACCTGAAGCACCTTTCGTCCACCTGTGTGGACCCCTACTTGATGTCATGCTTTGACATCTTAACGATTCAGAAGGAGGTTCTTCCATCAGTTTTGTCAGGACTTGCTCTGACAACATCCGCCAACAAAACCTTAGAAGAATCGACTTTACACTACAGGGTTTATATTTTACTCTTTTTAACTTCCACAATGTCTCCATTCGTTTTGACATTAGCTATAAGAAGCATTTCTGGCAGATATTACTTAATGTCCTGCACGATGAGTGCTTTGCTGTTAATTTGCAGCATTTTCCTGCATTGGACCATAGTAAGTAATGTGTCTGCCTCATTACTTTTTAACTTTTCAGCGTCAAATTAATACATTTTTACCTAATTCTGATTAAACATTTTACTACATTTACTTTATTTGCTTTGGTGTTGAAAACAAACGTTAAAATATAATGAATAAGTCATTAATTTTCAATTGGATGATAATTGTGCATAAACAGTGGATGATGAAGTGAGTGATTCAATGGGAAGGGTTAAGAGATCCTGTCAGTTTTTTAATGTAAAACCTATACGGAGGTTGTAATGAAATTCTGAAGAACCAATTAAATAAGGAGAAATAATACATTAGTCCTGCGATTTCGTCTTCTCTACAGTGTTTGGCAACAGGTAAACAACCAAATATATTCCAGCAAATATATTCCAGCAAAAAAAGAGTAGCAGAAGAAAAACAGGACTTTAGCTCTCTATGTAACACATGCAAGCACAAAACATAATAAAAATAAGATCTACAACATTATGCTAAAATAGACACATTTTTAAGAAAAACACAAGAACTAGGGTAATATTAAAATGTGAGAGTGTGAATGTGTTTGTTTTATTAAGACTCAATACAGAGTGGGTAGTAAATTACATAAAGCTGAACACATTTTAAGCCCTTTGAATGGCCACACCTGCATTTTTGATGATTTATCATTACTTTGCGTTGTTCAATTTAAAGCCCGGAATGACCTAAAATGCTTTAAAAAAGTCATAAATGTCACATACAGCACATGCTGCATGCTCTTTTTACAGTAACAAGAGCCCTCATTTTGATTGCTCTTGTGCATTTTAGTCATTAACTTTCTGCAAATGTTTCAAAACTACTGATTACTGAGTGGGAGCGGACAAAAAAGGTGCACACATGGCCATCCATATTATACAGCTCTGATTTATGCACAACTGTGGGCAATGTGTGTGCGTGTGTGTGCACCAGCTGGAGGCAGAGAGGGGACCTGCTTTCCTCTCGCTTCCCCAGCTTTTGCACCTGTGCTGAATGACATTAATTACTTGATTGCTTCAGAGCAGGTTAAAGCATAAGCAGCCATGATCACATAATCTCTCGGATTTTTATACCATTTTGAAGTCCATGTGCAGTTTACATTTACAGGGGGTAGTGATTTTTCTCATTATGTGTTCTGTTGCTCTTCTCGGATTGCATCTATGCTTCCGCATTCTTGCAAGCATTTGTTATCCAATGACACTAATGTAATATAATTATTGTGATCATTTGGGATGGTTTCAAACCCAAATGAACTATTGCAATTAGTTTTGTACAGTGCATAATATCTTATTTGTTCGCATTACTCATAAGCCTGAACGTTGGTAAATAAATGTCATGTCATGTGAGGCTTTTCAGCTTTTAGAAAGTTCTTGAAAATTCCAGTTGGTCTGTAAATAAGGTACATGCACCGCTTTCTCCCTAAGTGGTTCCAAATAAAACACCAAGCAATTCAAGTTCTTTCATTAATTTACTTCCAAATCAGACCCTAAAGTTTTATTAGTTCAGCTTTATATGTGTGTGTACAACTGTAATTATTTGCATATGTTAACTAATGAACAGACACTTGCAATCCTCTGATGCTTACAGAAAAAACTCCATGCCGTTCCTTATCTGATAACCTCACAGTTTACTCAACATGCAGTCTCACTGCTCTTACCTGGAGGGTACCGTTCAATGACTGGATGGTTGTCCACCTGGAGAGTGGCATTGCCACCACTGCGTGTGAAGCGCACAACATGGTACTTGCCATCATTTACAATGGCAGCAGGCTCGTCAATAGTGATGTCATCTGTTCCCACATTAAAGATGACACCCACCTTTCCTTGATCCTGTAGGCAAATGAGTTCAAACAAATGTAAGGAATTGAGTTAATGACTAAACAGTGGATAAGGTTAGCTACCTTGCATGAGACTGTGGACAAGGACTGTGGTGTTCACTCCAAATTAACCTCATACCTACTAATAGTATTTCTTTGGCTGTTTAGGTTCTGTGAAATTTCACTTGACTTCTTGCTACTGACATTGTTTTCAACTAATTCTTTATTGCTCTATGATGGACTGGTCACCTAGTAAACGCTGGAGATAGCCCCCCTCAACCATGCAATAATAAATGGGACCTACAATTTATGAACATTCTACTCTAATGCCTATGTTGGTCTTTAACCATTAGTGCAGTGGTGTCCAAACAAGCAAAATAATTTTAGTTTAACCAGCTCAACAATAGACACACAATATTTTAATATAACGCGTTACATAGTGTGCTTTTTGTAAAAAGCGGATATGTCAGTCATATTTTAGGGGGATTTTTCATTGTTTGATTTATATTTTCTTCGATTAAATTTTTATTTCGCCTATTCTTAGCAACAACAGTGGGATACAACCCATTCTTTCTCCAAAAACCTTTCGCTATATTTATTCAAGTTTACTGAATAGTTGCAATGCTTT
Source organism: Crenichthys baileyi (assembly GCA_036173005.1). Taxonomy (NCBI): domain Eukaryota; kingdom Metazoa; phylum Chordata; class Actinopteri; order Cyprinodontiformes; family Goodeidae; genus Crenichthys; species Crenichthys baileyi. Next base: position 376,334 of record JAHHUM010002058.1, on the reverse strand, counting down.
GCATTGTACTGAAAATGTCTCATTTAAGGACGTTTTGCATTAAACTATAATTTTTAAAAAGAGTCCCTTTTTGCCAACCACCTGTGCTAGTGTGTCAAATTTAAACCATCCCTAAATAGCTGTTGTGAGTCTTACATAAAAATCAAGAATTGCTGCAACTGGCGCATGGGCCACACTTCTGACACTCCTGCTTTAGTCCTTTCAGAGGTCAGTCACTCTCAAACCTGAAAATTCTGGTACTATTTCCCTTTCTTCAAGGGCCACCATAGTCTACATACAATCGTCATTTTTACACTGATCTAGTGACTGGTAGTAAGTCAAGACTTATTTGTGGTCCTACAAATTGTATGCATACCCTTATAGAGAGAATTTATATATACTCCCAGTCGGTTGAAAGTTAATCTGGTGTTTTGCTATGTACATGGTCCTGTTAGCTTCACTGAATGAAGGACTCCAAAACACACCAGAACCAAATATTGAAATGGAATGACAATTAGTACCTCCAAGTCTGAGGCTCTGTTCTTCAATCAAAAGTGTGAAATTCTTACTCTAATTTAGGAGTACATTTTTGTTTTAAGTGAAAGAGCCTAAGAATGTCTGAGGGGAGATATAACGCGTTGGTCAACTTACAGGGCGATATGCAATCAGTCCACATTCCAACCTTCATCTATGGTGATGACCTTAGTGTAATGAGATTGCAAATGTAAGCAGCTGAAATTAGTTTCTTCTAGGAGCAGCTGTGCTCACCTATAAGAATAGGTCTAAGAGTTGCAGTATTTTGGAGGACTTCAGAGTAAAGACTACTCCTCCCTATCTTAAGTAGCTTACTGAAATGGTTTGGTGTTTTTGTAGGGATCCTAACTGGTTGCCTTCGAGGGATGGTGTTTTGAAGCCCAAGGCTTGTAGAAAGAGGCCAAAGAGACTCTGAAAGACTTTATGAATTTGTAAGCATTTTGGGAATCCCTCGACACGCTAACCTTTTGTCAGGATCTGCCGTTTTAGGACTTTTGTTAGTTTACTTTTTCTCGGTCAGGTTTTTTTCTGTTTCCTCTAGATTAGTTGTTTATTTATGTTTAGTTATCAATGCCTCGATTCTTGTGTTCATGTGTTTCCCTTTAGATCTACTTTTCCTGGGTTTTGTTATTGCAGTTCAGTTCTCTTTTGTTTCAGGCTCTCAGGTTTATTTCCTTTCTGTTAGGTCTTTAGTTGCAGTCTATCACTTAGTGTTTGGTGTTTGTTTACTTTTCTCAGTTAGGTTCCCTCATGTCCTCAGGTTACTCTTGTTAGTTGTTACTTTCCAGATTCCTATACTTCATGTTTGTTAATAGTCTCCTTAGATCTGTTCCCTGAGTTTTGTTATCTAGTTTTGGTTTCCCTGTTAATTAGTTTTCTTCAGATACATCCCCCCTCAGTTCCCTGCAGCTTGTCCTCACACCTGTTCTGTATTCATCTGATTACTTGTCTCCCTTTCTCATTGGTTCCACATTGGACTTTCATCTGTTTAAAAGACTCACTGATTCTCATTGTCACGTGCTGGTTCCTCCCGTTAACATGGATAATCAGCAGGGAACAGCAAGGTATGCTGTTCCCTGCTGATTATCCACTCATGTAAGTTTTTGGAAACCTTACATTAAAGAAGAACATTTTTCTCATCAAGCTGCTGCCCCTTGTTTGTCTGCGTTTTGGTCCCACGCAACCTCAAACCCTGACACCTTTAGACACAAATGACGCTGAACTTGGCATGTGTATTGCAACTTCCTATCAGCCTGACGGTAAAGTGGCTTTTAAGGTTTTTCAAGGAATCTGGACTTAATTTGATCACCTCTAGTTCAAAATCTAAAATACATTTATTGGTCCAACCTGAACCAGTGAATTCTAAACTCAGTGTAGATTATTGAAGACACAGACTGAGATTTATGAAACCTTAAATCTGTTTGTAAAAACTGATCTGTCCAGGCCATCTTAGAACGAGACAAGCGTAAAATTTGCACTCTGGATTTGTAAAACCTGGAACAATTTAATTCTAATTAGATTATTAATTGGACAGTTAATGATTTTTTAAACAATTATTTGTAAAAAGAAATAAAATGCATTCTTTGTTATCCCAAACTCTTGTCTTGTTCTCATGAACCAAACGCTGTCTATCGTAAAGTCTCAACACTTTCAGCCACATAAATATCAGATGTAGGCTCAGATGTATTTTTTTATTCACTTTATTTAATTATCTTACTTTTATATACATTATAAATTGAGATGTTTTTTTAAAATATAATCAAACTATATAGAGTTCAGCTAAAAATATTCTTCAAACAAAATACCATATCTTTATATGATATGAAAACAATGCAAACCTTTTTTAGGGTTCACTGAAAGTTCCCCTCCAGAGTCAGCTCAGGTTTCCTGATTTTTATGAGCCTTGACAGACTCTTGCTGTTTCTATTTTGGTTGACCAGCTTCTCTTCCTTTCAGTCTTTCCCAAGTCAACCAAGAAACCTCCCTAAAAGGTCAGACCCATTCCTTAATCTACAGCCTTTGGGTGCTGCTAATAAGAAACATCGGAAAACAAACTGTGTCCCTGTGCCTCTGGCTTTTGCAGTCCCATTGTCTTAAGGTCTTTATAAATGCAAGGACTGGTGGCAGTGCTAGTGGTAAAGGACATTAGGAAAAAAAAGCCACACACACCTGTGGGACCAATTTACCCCAAGATTTTATTTGCAGTGTCGAAACTCTTGTGAACCTATGAAGAGTATTGAACAATGCAACAAAAGGATATATTTTCTTTTAAATCATATCATTTTTGTCCCAGGTTTAACATGAACCAACAGTGTCCAAGTTATCATTTGAAAAACCTTTTAATTCAGCAGGTTTTACATCTAAAACCTGAGAATATATAGTGAACAAACACTACCATATAGTGGTGCTTTACAGAAATAAAACCCTGCAAACAACTGCTCCTTCACACCACATTAAGTTGATAAATTCAACAGGCCTCATAACCATTATATGACTAAGAATGAGCTTAACTTTTCTTTTAAAAATAAAGTTCCTGACATGCACCATTTATTATAACTGATTGCTCCTACACCAAAATTGCATTAATGACTAAAAAATAAAAAAAATCTGGCATGTGGACAGATTTTTTTTCCTTTCTTTCTCAGCCTCGATGATGGCTGCTATTATGTGATGCAAAATCTGTAAAATTGGCGCTTCATTCTCACCCCCTAATCACATGTAAAATCACTCATGAAGCCCTTTGAAATAAAGAATAAAAATAATTTATTCGGACACATTTGGTTTTAATTTCAATGATCTGAGAGACCTAGAGTGTTTCTTTAATGATGTAAAGTTTGTGATTGAGTACAGCGTTCAAGTGTAGAGAGATCTGTGTGAATAAAATTGTGAAGCTACAGCCAAAAGGAGAAGATTCTTCATAGCCCGAAGATTTCACTGGCCAGTAGATTTAATGCACCCCTTTAAAGTAAAATATGTACAATATGTCAGTCCATCACCTGTCAGAACTGCAGCTTACATACTGGTTTGATTTTACTCCTGATTACATGAGATAAAAAATGTTCATAAGACTCAAGTCTCAGACCACAGGTCTAAGCAAAGCCTTGAGCTTTTAAGGTGAGTCTAAGTCAAGTTTAAAGTGAGTCTAAGTTAGTCTAAATTTTTGAGACTTGCAAGTGGGACTTAAGTCAAATGTTTCTTTCACATCAAAGTTCTTCAATAAACATTCAGCCACAAATTCAACCATCTCATCACTTTGTCCTTTGACATCATACAAGGCAATCAACCAAGATCACTGATCATGTAAGCATTTAGATCATATAGCGGGGATTGTGGAATCAAAGAGGTGTGGCTTCTAACTTGCAGCCTCACCTGAAAGGGATTTTCCCAGAAGGATTCCCCCAGGGTTGAGCTCTGTGTCTCAATTCGAGGCTTTCCAAAATCATTTGTTGCCCAACATTCCCAGCATGTTATTTTCGTCATTAGATTGCTTGGATCAACATATTTCTCAGATCAGATGGGCTGTTGAGGGATGATAAGATGTAAGATTTAACTGCAGCTGATGCTTGTTTTGTACTATGTTACACTAGCTATGAAATTCCACATTACCCCCTAAAAAGATATGACCAGAGATACACATATGCACGGTTGTTTGTACTTTGTGTGTGTCTCTGTTGCCCTGTGATGGACTGGCAACCTGTCCAGGGTGTATCTGGCTTCTTGACCATTGACAGCTTGTGATAGGCACCAGCCCCCAACCCCCAGTCCAATAAGACAGATGGATGGGTTGAATTCAATGTTCTGTAAAAGATAAAGACTTTAAATGTTCTGTGTTAAATTAGGCGTAAAGGTGTTGACTTGAATCTATAATTGATGATAATTCTGTTCTTTAGGCAGACTAGATGGCATCTACATCCAATGACATTTAATCTGTTACGAAAATGTGAATTTCTGTCATTTGAGGTGAAACCTGACTTAAACAATACATATTTGGGAACATTTCTGTTAATAAGCTGCAGGCTAATTAACAGAAATGTTTTTGGAATATATACTGATTATTTTGTATAACCTAAAACTGTTGTAAACACAGTTGTCAATATTTATATTTCTAATGCAGAAGAAACAGCTAATCAAATCCACAGTAGTCAGACTGACCCCGTAATGTCAAAATATTCACCCCCTCACAGTGAGTCTCTACAAACCTGTCAGCTAAGTAATGTCAGTGCTACTGATCCTCAGTGGGGAAGATCGCAGTGTTAAACCTCACAGTAAAGAACACCTAAGTCACATGTTTTACAAATGCACACCAAGAAACCATGTAATCACCTTTTCACATACATAATTAATCACCCTTAAAGTATCTCTTAAGTACTGTCCCTTACGTTCCATGTTTTTCTATATTCTGCAGCCTTCCTAAAAGGCTACTTAGACTTTAATTACACTTCTGATGAGGCAGTCTGATAAGCAGTCATTAGACAGCTACAGGGCAGAGCGACCTAAGGTTAATATAAACCTTATGTTGGACAAAATAACTAAAACCTCAGGTCAGAACAGTCTGTCGAAAGCCTTGTGTAGCTTTATAAAGAGATTTGTGCCTGCTTTGATTTTATTTTCACCAAGACAGCAACACAACAGCAAACCCCCTAATATCTGGTATAACAACAATTTAGAATTGCAGCTTCAGTTAATCCAAGGTTTCCATTTTTTAGTTCTTTTATTGTTTCTGTAAGTTTGTGTGAAATATTCTTCCACCTAACTTATCGGATGAAGTATTCTGTGACACCATCAGTTCAATTCTCAGAACTGAGAACAGAATTTAGTCCCATTCCAAGGGAGAAGGATTGGATATCATGTAGATAATTAATGATGATAAGGATTTATCTTCGATTAGTTGAAAAAGAAAATATTCAGGGCTCTTGCACTGACAGATCTGTGATGAGACATCATTGCCACTTGATACATCTTTAAACAGAGTTTAAAATGGACGGATCATTATTCTTTTAAGAAGACCAGCAGATCTGTCTCTCTCAGTTTGTCATCAGCCAACTCACTTTCTTTGTTCTGCCTGGCTTTACTACACTCTTTGCTGTAGACGTCTCAGTGCTGCTTGGGATTTGGAGGCTTCTTATCTTTTTTCATTCCTGCTGGAATAAAGAAAGTGCCTTTTCAGCAGCTCAGCGATAGGTATGGCAGGGGGTAATGGATACAATTGTCAATGAGCATAGCGAGCAGATTCTTTTTCATTTCGATAGATTACTTGATAGAAATCAAAAAATAAAAACCTTCGAAGTGTTCATCCTTTCAGCTTTTACACATTTACCAAAGGATCAAAGGAAAGTATTTTGTCTAGAATGAGAACCATGTGCAAATAAATTATTACTGTAAACTATATCGGCCGTTTAATATTGGAGAAAAATAGCTCAGGTTTAACCTTTTGTGTTGGCAATAACTGACTAGATACATATAGCAGAATACAAGTATATGTTTTCTGCCTTTCTTTCTAAAGGCACTCCTCTATAAAGACCAATTTCTGCAGCTCCTCCAAAACTACCATGGCCTCTCGGCTGCTTCTCTTATTAATGCTCTCCATGGCCACCCTTTCAGTTTGGGTGGATACTGATGCCTTTGTAGGTTTACAGTTGTACCACACACTGCATTTTCAGATGATGGATTGATCAGTGGTCTGTTAGATGTTTAGAGCTTGGGATTTTGTTTTACTACCCAACCCTGCTTTAAATGTACTCACAACTTTCTCCCTGACCTGTCTGATGTGTTCCTTGGTCTTCATTACACTATTTGTTCACTAATATTCTCGAACAAAGTTCATAGAACAGCTGGATTTATACTGAGCGTACGTGACACACAGTTGGACTTTGTTTACTAATTACACAACTTCTGAGGGCAATAAGATAAACTTGATTGTATTTCAAGTTATGTGCTACTTCATGTTAATCGGTCACATAAAATAGCAATAAAATACATTTCAGTATGTGGTTTTAATGTGTAATATAAAAGTTCAAGGTGCACGAATACTTTGGCAATGCCAAAAGGCTGGATATCAGCAGATCTACCTAACCTCATCTACAAATCTGAATGAATCAGGTTAATTTAAATATTCCAATTATTACTCTCCAATCCAGCTTGTTTTGTCTATTACCTGATCCATTTATTATGAAAACACATAAGAAATCATCTCCCAAACCTCATGAGGTTGCTAAATAAGTCTATTTTTTGTCTTTCTGCAGTGTGACACAGCTGGGCTGTATCATTTCTTCAGTAATTCTAAGCGACATTGTTTTTTTGAGCAATGAAAGCTTTGTATGTTGCATCTTTTAGTCACTCATTAAAAACATGACCATTTGAGACCAGCATTAGCTCTTCTAATATACTCTCTTGTGAATGTTGTGATGGTTTGTTTCGTTTTGTGCAAAATAATTGGTCTATAGAGCTGCTGTACAGGCCATGTTATGAGTTGCAGTGAACCGTGTGACTATAATATTGGGACAATCTTATGTTTCACTATGATTATTTATCATACTATAGTTCTAAATAATGAAAAAAACAGATGGATGTGGAGGATTGTGAGAAAGGGCTCTTATCAGAATTCTCTTTATCCCTGCAGCAAAGAAAAGTCATAAATCATCTGTTTTCTTTACTATTTTCAGCTCTCCCTTGTGGCCAGTGTTATTTTGGTCAGCATCGAGCAGTTTCTCTTTGTCTTCCAGGAGTTTTCATAGTCTTCTTTCGAAGATAATTAAAGCAAAGAAACGTGCTAGAAAGGGAAAGTTAGAATAAAAACACATTTTAAAAAGTGTCACAAGGACTCAACACGCTCTGAAATCTTTTTGGATTCCTTCCCACAAAGTGGTCATAAGGTGTCAAACTAAGCAATCTGTCTCGTTGTGACAGGCTTGGCGGCTTATGAAAAATAAAAAAAGAAATGCCTGGTTTGCACGTTTTTGGCAATCAAGGCATCTACATGCAAGGCAGGCAAGGTCAGTGCCACACATTTAAAGTAAAATAATTCAAATGAGAAGTGTAGTGAAGTACACTTCTGTGTTAAAAATGCAGGGTCCAACAAACTAGCACCACTGAGTAAATCTCACCAAACACATTTATAGTAAAGCCCAAAATTATACATATCCCTGGTAGATTTAGGTTAAAAGTAATCTTTTAATTTCATCAGTATGGTTTTTCTGACTGGAAGTAATATAAATGTTTTGGAGTGTTCCAGATGGAGTCGTGAGTTGAATCTGATAAAGAATCTGTAGAGGGAGTGAAAGATTATGGTGATGGCATGGAGGCCTTCCAACCTCGAAGCCTTGGAGCTGATCAAGATCAAGATAAATTTTCACACCACCAGTGGAAATATGCAAAACGTTGTTCAGTAGGTATAATAAGTCTCTGATAGCTGTCATATCAATAGAAATTGTTCCATTGATTATTATGAAGGGTGTAAATAATTTTTGACATGGCTTCTTTTAATAAAATGTAAATAAAAATACTGAATTTTCTTTCAATATTGATACTCGTTTAACATTACTGTATTAACTTTTGAGAGATGCTCATCATATTTCCTATCAGAAACAAGGTTCCTGATTGAATCTAATTTATTTTGCTTAATTAGCAAAGCCCAGATTCCATCAAAAATGGGAATAAATTTTATTTCATGTAAATACATGAATATCTAGTATTCTACTTTGCTAATGTGCTCTTTTGGCTAAAAAGAGACTATTTCAAATGAATTAGCTGACATTTATTCTAACCGGTCAAAAGGGAAATTGTTCAGAAGTTGTGTGTTCAAAATTATATTACAATATCTAACAAAAACAAATAAAAAAATAGATTAAGCATTTTTTTGAGATTTTGGGTTACAACTTTTCACAGGTAAGTTGAGGGACATTCAATAAATAATTCCTCGAATTTCAGTTCTTTAAAGCTGTAGCTGTCTTACTTCAACCTACACACACAATTGTACAATTTAAAAGTTATTGTATTGCTCTTTAAGATAAAGTCTTCTGTTTTAACAAACAGCTCTTGTGCAAACATACCAACTAACAGCAGTCTGTATGGTCACTGAGACTTACAGCTCATTATTTTTTTTAACTTGCAACAGGAGTTGGTTTGTAGGTCATTAAATCAGTGGCATACATGCTAATGTACAAACATTAGTTAAAATGTTGCTAAATTGCTGAAGTGTATAACGATTCAAGGGACTATTTATTGTCCTGTTTTTGTTATAACAGTTGACATGGTCACTTAGCCCAACAGTTACAAATTTTACTGGTTTTCGAACTTCTGGTGCCTTTTCTTTGTACCTGTAAATCAGATTTACCGGCTTTCCAGTCATAAATATAACAAAAACACCTTAGGAAAATCCAAGGTCACCAAGCACCTTAGTTCAGTACCAGTTTGGATGCCATGTTCCTAAAATGTTTTGAAAGTTCCAGGTTTAAACTATTTATCAGCAATTCTAAAAATTTTAATTACATTAAACAAGCGCCACACAGTTCTGTACCATTTCTATTCAAGCACATGTTCCTTTTGAGTTTGAATGCAAGAACAGGAAAGAAATAACGTATAATTGGCTTATATTGCTACTAAGTTAACGGCAAAATGATTTTTTAATTCTACTTAGTTTTCCGTCTTGGAAGTAGAACATGCTGAACTTAGTGTGATGCCATTCCGAGATCTGAGCTCTGATGTTTGAGACAAATTGAACGCACCATTAAACTAAACACACCTGAGTTGAGTGTGACATCCTGACCAGATCCAAGTTTCATTGTCTGAGATAAAAAAAAACATACTTCTAGTTCCAAATGACAATAATGAAATTAACAGGGGTTTAATATTTATGCTAAACAGGTTAGATGATTAGTCCATCAGTGCACTTGGCACCAGGACACCCAAGGCAGGAGTTCAATGATCAACTTTGTTGTCGTGCCGTCAGACCTTCGGCCGCATGTTTTTGACCCCCGGGTGAAGAGAGGGGCTGAGCTGGTCAGGGACAGTGGCAGACTGGGGTGGTGGTTCCCCTTCATAAGATGTGTTCCAACTACAGGGGGATCACACTCCTCAGCCTCCCTGGTAAGGCCTATGCCAGGGTATTGGAGAGGAGAGTCTGGCCAATAGTTGAACCTTGGCTTCAGGAGGAGCAGTGTGGTTTTCGTCCCGGCCGTGGAACACTGGACCAGCTCTATACTCTCTGCAGGGTACTCGAGGGTTCATGGGAGTTTGCCCAACCGGTTCACATGTGTTTTGTGGACCTGGAGAAAGCATTCGACTATGTCCCTCGTGGTGCCCTGTGGGGGTGCTCCAGGAGTATGGAATCGGGGGCCCTTTATTAGGGGCCATCCGAAGTTTGGTCCGCATTGCCGGCACTAAGTTGGACCTGTTCCCGGTGCATATTGGACTCTGGCAGGGCTGCCCTTTGTCAGCGGTCCTGTTTATAACTTTTATGGACAGGATTTCTAGACGCAGCCAAGGGCCGGAGGGGGTCTGGTTTGGAGACCAGTGGATTTCGTCTTGTCTTTTTGCAGATGACGTGGTCTTGCTGGCCCCTCTAGCCAAGACCTACAGCATGCATTGGGGAGGTTTGCAGCCGAGTGTGAAGCGGTTGGGATGAAGATCAGCTCCTCCAAGTCCCAGGCCATGGTTCTCAACCGGAAAAGGGTGGCTTGTCCTCTTCAGGTTGGAGGGGAGTTCCTGCCTCACGTGGAGGAGTTCAAGTATCTCGGGGTCTTGTTCACGAGTGAGGGAAGAATGGAGCGGGAGATCGACAGACGGATCGGGGTGGCTGCCGCAGTAATAGGGGCGCTGTGCCTGTCCGTTGTTTGATCTGGCCTTCTTTCTTTATCAAAACAAATGCATGTTCAGTTGTTGGTGATTCCAAATCAGATGTGTGCCTGTATCATTTTCATGATATACAACACCATTACATGACAGGATGTGTTTTTAGCATAGAATTATTCAGGCTTGATTTATGATGGGCTACATAATCTGCCTTTAGAAAGCATGCATTCACAGCAGACTACATACACACCAATTTATGTCAGGTGTGATTGTAATTATTACACCACATACAGATATTTGACAGATTGCCTGCCTGGTTTGCCATCCTGTTTTGCCTATACACTAAAACAGACATTGAAAAAATAAACTAGCATCTGCTGACTCACTTAGTTATAATCTATAGAAGAATATACACTGCTCAAAAGAATAAAGGGAACAATTAAACAACACAATATAACTCCAAGTAAATCAAACTTCTGTGAAATCAAACTGTCCACTTAGGAAGCAACACTGATTGACAATCAATTCCACATGCTGTGGTACAAATGGATTAGACAACAGGAGGAAATCTTTGGTGATTAGCAAGACACACTCAATAAAGGAGTGGTTCAGCAGGTGGGGACCACAGACCACATCTCAGTACCTATGCTTTCTGGCTGATGTTTTGGTCACTTTTGAATGTTGGTGGTGCTTTCACACTCATGGTAGCATGAGACGGACTCTACAACCCACACAAGTGGCTCAGGTAGTGCAGCTCATCCAAGATGGCACATCAATGCGAACTGTGGCAAGAAGGTTTGCTGTGTCTGTCAGCGTAGTGTCCAGAGCCTGGAGGCGCTACCAGGAGACAGGCCAGTACACCAGGAGACGTGGAGGAGGCCGTAGGAGGGCAACAACCCAGCAGCAGGCCCGCTACCTCTGCCTTTGTGGAAGGAGGAACAGGAGGAGCACTGCCAGAGCCCTGCAAAATGACCTCCAGCTGGCCACAAAAATGCATGTGTCTGCACAAACAGTTAAAAACCGACTCCATGAGGATGGTATGAGGGCCGACGTCCACAAATGGGGGTTGTGCTCACAGCCCGACACCGCGCAGGACGCTTGGCATTTGCCAGAGAACATCAGGATTGGCAAACTCGCCACTGGCACCCTGAGCTCTTCACAGATGAAAGCAGGTTCAGACTGAGCACATGTGACAGACGTGACAGAGTCTGAAAACACAGTGGAGAGCAATCTGCTGCCTGCAACATCCTTCAGCATGACTGGTTTGGCAGTGGGTCAGTAATGGCGTGGGGTGGCATTTCTTTGGAGGGCCGCATGGCCTTCCATGTGCTCGCCAGAGGTAGCCTGACTGCCATTAGGTACCGAGATGAGATCCTCACACCCCTTGTGAGACCATATGCTGGTGCGGTTGGCCCTGGGTTCCTCCTAATGCAGGACAATGCTAAACCTCATGTGGCTGGAGTGTGTCAGCAGTTCCTGCAAGATGAAGACATTGAAGCTATGGACTGGCCCGCCCGTTCCCCAGACCTGAATCCGATTGAGCACATCTGGGACATCATGTCTCGCTCCATCCACCAACGTCACGTTGCACCACAGACTGTCCAGGAGTTGGCGAATGCTTTAGTCCAGGTCTGGGAGGAGATCCCTCAGGAGACCATCCGCCGTCTCATCAGGAGCATGCCCAGGCGTTGTAGGGAGGTCATACAGGCACGTGGAGGCCACACACAATACTGAGCCTCATTTTGACTTGTTTTAAGGACATTACATCAAAGTTGGATCAGCCTGTAGTGTGTTTTTCCACTTTAATTTTGTGTGTGACTCCAAATCCAGGCCTCCATTGGTTAATAAATTTGATTTCTATTGATGATTTTGTGTGATTTTGATCTCAGCACATTACAGAACAAAGTATTCAATGAGAATATTTCATTCATTCAGATCTAGGATGTGTTATTTGAGTGTTCCCTTTATTTTTTTGAGCTGTGTACTTTAAGAGAACATCTCATAGTAAAATGATGCTCTAAATCTTCTTCCTGTGCTTGTGTTTTTTTATTTCTCAGCCCCTAGTTTGCATCAATGTTTGGACTCCGTTGCCGAACATTGGTGAATCATACAAGCTGTGATGTCTAAGAGCCAAGAATAAAAGCATTATTAGTTAAAACTTAATTTACACTACAATAGGCTTTAGGCATAGTTTGTTTAATTAAATGTGAAGTACAGTGGATCATACCAAGTAAACACCATTTTTAAAGGAAAAACAACATTTTGTTCATCCATATTTTCCAAATATGTAGAGAATGTGTGTTTTTTTTCCCTGCATGAAATTTATCCATCTTTAATTTTGCCAAAGTCTTGCATTTTTTTCTAAAGGTAGATTTCCCCTTCTATTACTAGAACTGTTTGTAAAGTCTAACCTTCTGGTCTCTATATTTAATTTCCTTTCTCCAATAGCAGTTTGTTGCACCAACAGACTTTTATCTTTGGTAATATTTAAAGATAAGTCACAATTTTAAGGGTTATGGGTGTAAAAATATTAAAGATACTGTCCAGTGCTGTATTTGTTTCTCAGACAAATACACACTGAAAATAAAAACATGGCTCGGTAATTGGATGTGGATTTCGGCTGTATGATTTCAGAACATACAAAGTTTTTAAAAAGTGCACTGAAAGAAAAAAGCTATAAATTCTGCATTGTGTAAAAATGGGTTGATGACATCACAATAGGCATGAGAAATGAGACGATTGGCTGGTTTTAGTAAATACAGTGGGATTTTTGACAGACTTTGACATTGACGCTAAAGCAGTCGGTTGCATTTGTTCTGTCAGGGGTTCATGCTCACATGTTAAAGCTATAGTTTGAGTACTATCACCAAAAAAAGCTTCCAACCGCATTCTTTGCAACAATTTTCTAAAATATAAAAACAAGCTATTAGGTCCTTAAATATGAAAATGTCCCAAAATTTGTATTTTCTCTTCATTTGTCTGAAAGAGCCCCAAAACATTAAAATAGACCATAACATTAAAAATGATATTTCCCTGTGGTGTACTTACGATGTGCAGCTGAAGATAGTCTCCAAGCCCGTGGGTGCTCTCCACGCGCACCAAAATGGCCTCCTTCTGCTGAGTGCTGAAGCCCACAGCTAACCGGTCGGCCCGAGTGCTCGGCCTTTCGTTGGGGGCCCAGGTGAATGTGATAAGAGCCCCTCCCTTCCCAAAGATATATGTGGTCCCAGCTAGGAACAGACACAAAAAAAGAAATTAGATAGTAGTCATAGCTTGTTGCAGGTATTCAGTGATAGAGCTTGTCAAGGACAAAAAAAATTCTGACTTTACATTTGTTCTTTTCAGCTTTTAAGCACCAACCCTTGCATGAAGATAAAATTATGCTTTCTCCTCTCACCCTCTCCTAACAAGGCCACCCCCATCCACAGCAATACTCTCCACTTTTTTATGTAATTGAAAATAAAATAAATAGTAGGCCAAGGGCTTCTATCAGACTGCAAGGGATGGAAAATAATTAAAAATGCATCCTTTGATTTCATTCTTATAAAAAAAAAACTTAATTTAGAGAGTAGAATAAGGTTTTTGCAGGCATAAGCAAACAATCGTTTGCTGAATATTGCAGCCAAATCTTTGCCTTAAATAGGATATGCGTTAGATTTCATGACTCACACATAGCATTGTTGCAAATAATAAGTACGACACTATATAAATCTGATATGTAGCTATTAATTAGCTTCATGACGATTTTTAATTTCTTCCTTTCCAAAGAAATGGCTTCTGAACATTTTTTTGCAGTTTTCGGTCTGAAGATAGAAATAATGAGGTTTGAATTAGCCAAATCTGACTGATTAAATATGGATGATTTTCATGTTCTGTCTTTCACTTTAATTTTTTGTCTTATATATGCAGATGCTTAATAAACACGTTTCTACTAATCTTATACCCCTGTCACACTATTGCATATCTACCTTTTGCTTCAGTGGCGTTGGAAGACTCTATGCCACAGGAAAATAGTTTTCTTTTTACTGTTACTTATTTGCTTCACATTTAATACTGTAGCAAATACCAGTTGATCACTAGATTACATGGATTACCACTGATGTTTTGGACAGGACTAAAAATTCTTCATCATCACTGCAGCTCTCAAACACTACATAAAGTACACACGTGCAACAGTGTTTCAGAAGCAAATCAGCAGTGACTCAAATGTCACAGAAATTCTCCAATAATATTATTTAACCTCATGCTACACCATACAGATGGTACACTCACTCACCTCAGCGTGACCTAAACTAAAAGTTAAAACCATGAACTGACCTACTTTTTGGATAATTCAGCTATTAATGATCTGCCCATTAGAGGGCACTCATAGAACACTGACATTTCATTCCCAGATGGTCAGTTGATCATTGAATATAATGTAAAAATAAATAAAAAACCAAATACAATAAATAAAACTAATGTCAAGACCATCACAGCAAAAGTAATGTAACCTGTCCTGATGCAGCAGAAAACTGAATTTGACATGCTTGATCCAAATACACATGTACTATTCAGAGCGGCAATGGATCAAAAGCAAGTGATATAATTTTAAGAGGTAACAGGACTTGCTTTTGCATAAATCATGCCACATTTTCTCATTTTTTACACCTGCCTAAAATTTTGTTTCTTTTAAACACCAGCATATGAGGCAAAACAGGAAAAAGGGTGACAAGAGCTTTAGTAAAACAAAAATTTTAGAAATGCATGACCCTATACATTTACTGTCGGATGCAGGTATAAAAACAAAAAGAAAGGCTCTATGTTAGTATGCGGTATTTTTTTAAGGCATATATTCCAGCCTAACTGAAATTCTTCCACCTGCTCCTTCAGAATCTGGCAGGTGGTTGGCAAAGCGGTGGTTTCTGCCTGAACGTTTTACCACCTAAATTATTCCTCTCCACTCACAACGATTCATGTCACTCCTTGAGATAAATGAGGTAAAAGTTGATGCTAAATTTGTCATTTACAAGTCTTGCTCAAATGGCAGAAATACCTGAGAAAATTTGTAGAGACATGTGTTTAAATCCTTTCACTTGTAAATCAGACACCTCTGAGTGACGTAAAGTGATACATTGTGCAGGTTGTTCATTAAACCTGCATCAAATTGCTAAATTCTGTAATTTGATATTATGAGAAGAGCAGTAATCCATTTATACAACCCATGCACATGTAAATCATGCTAGTTCTAAGTTCTGTGGTGACTGCAGAAATGTCCAGATGTCTCGCTGTGCAGCGTGCAGCTGTCATGCAGCTGGGAGCAGAAACAACAATCACCTTTAAAAGAACACAAGTTTATGTTTACAGCAGTGTTGTCACACCTGAAAAGTGTAGCGTGTGTGCCTGGTGTTATTCAGTGAAGCAGAGAAAACACTTGAGGAAATAAATTGTCGCCCCATTTTTAACAATCTGCAAAGGCTCTTCTGCTGAGTGCATAAAAGGTCTCCTATTGAGGAAAGCTAACTGCTTGCTGAAAGCTAAAAATAACATGAAACGCTACATCTGAGGGTTCAAAAAACACCTTGTGCTGACTTTGAATTTAATTCAAAGGGTGAGTTCTCCAGTGGTGATTGTTTCCGAGTTAATTATTTCTTTTTGGGTTAATCTTAATTAATGTCTGGGATTTGCAGTCAAACGTGAGTCAGTGACATTAGCCACATCAAAGAGGCTCAATGAGTGGTTTTATTAGTTTCTTCCTTCCAGAGAATGTTATCAACATCTGACCTCTTAGGCTCTCCCCCTTTTCTTCAAAATTAAATTATTATACGGAATCAGGAATGTAGTTTTAGACATTGCTTTGCACTTTTTCAATTGTTTTACGAGTTATGTGCCCTAAATGCAATGTAGGAATTTTAGTATGTTATTGAAAACGTAGTTTCCAATTTCAAGTTCCAAAAAGATTTACATTGGTCATTGAAAATCTGCATTTGATTGTATCTAAGACTTGTTTTTAGTATCATCCGTTGGTATGTCTGTATTTAGATCGATCTGTAAATCACTGGACTCTTGGAAACGCTACTAGGGTGGACCTTGACCTCAACGTGCCGCATTTAAAATAGATCAAACTCAGAGATCATCTCTTCATCTCAAACTCGTCATCTGTGACACTTTGCATTTATTTTAACTAACACTGCAAAACATAGCTATAGCCTTAAAGAAAAATAAAAAACTGCTCATAAAAATGCAAAACAAGAGAAAAGTTAATTCATTTTTTTATTCCCTCAAAAAGTGATCATTCTAATTTACATTGATTCATATGCAAAGAAACTTGTGCCATCAGAAACTGAATTTGAATTGCTCAGACTGAATTTGTATTTGTGTAATTTGAAATTAAATGCATTGGTTTGAAAATGAATTTCACTAAACTGAAACAGAATTTTATGGTTTGAAACTGAATTCATTTGCTTTTAAAATGTATTTCGTTGTATTAAAAATTCAGTTTGATTACTTTCACTTTCAGGTCACACATCCGGGTCCTTGAGGATAGCCACAGATAAATCAAACACAGATTCATCGATTTACGTTTCACATCAGGTTAAACTTCCTTTACGGGATGTTGAGCTGGAGCAGTGCAGCATACATGAGTCAAATGACCATCTTCAAGAAGCGTCATGTAAACAAATGATTGTCAAACAGCAACACTTATGCTACCTGTAGCTATTAGCTAAACATGCCAGATTAGCATAGTGTGCCGCCGGTGTTACATCGGTCTGCGTTTCTCTTGCCCTTACCTCAGTGTAACTTCTGTTGCCTAGCAACCGTGTTAGCATGAAGCGCAGAGCTGTGAAGCCGAACAAATGGAGCCTGAAGGTTAATAACGCTGTCTCTACTGTAAATGACTACACGGTTTTTATTTACCCTTTTACATATTGCTGATGGCTTATAATGGTGTTTTGTTTTAAAATGTTATTGTTTTATGATTTTGTTCATTATTCAGCCATTTAAAATGTTGAAAATAGTTTTTGTGTTCATAGATATAAAAATCAAACTCTAGATAAAATACACTGATGACAAAAACCATTTGTTTAATTTATTTGTAAAGCTTTAAACAACATAAACACTAACATATTAACTTTAGGAACAAAGTTAGAATCAGTTTATCAGCAGAGCATAATAATAATAATAATTATTATAAATAAACCAAACATTAATGTTAGATTTAATCTGACTGAGTTATATCTGTCCAACTTCCACCCATTGGGGAAACCCAGCGGGATTTTGAAAACAATGTGCCGGGAGTCAGCTGTTCTCTCAGGATTTAGCACACCTCAACCACCCGGTCAGCCGGCGAGGCGAGCCGGCTGCTGGGGCAGCGGACGAACACATTGGTGTAATTAAGCGATATCTTGATAAACTGATCAGATATTTTAGGTTTACACAACTACATTCTCGTCTAAAAACCTTGTAAAAGTTCAGTTGTTTCACAGAATGCGCAATATATCCAATGTTATTCACAGCTTTTCTGTCCTCCGGCCTTTGCTACTTCCGTTTGGACATTCTACTTCGACCCGCAATGAATCATGGGATAGGGTGGGCCATGGAAGACACACCGGACCCATCCTTCAAATCTGGGATAAGAAGGACGCATTTGTTGGAACCTTGAAAATTGGACAGCATTCGTTTTCTCATCCAGGATGTTATCGGACTACAAATGCGTCCTTCAAAAGAATGCAGTCCTGAATTTGGACACAGCAATAGTGAATGACATCCATGAATCAGTAAATCTGTGTTTGATTAATCTGTGGTTTCAAGAACCCGGATGTGTGACACAAAAAACTGAATTTTGGAACTGAAATTGAATTTCAGACCTGAAAGTGAAAGTAATCAAACTGAATTTTCAATACAAAGCAAAGCAATTTTTAAAGCAAACAAATTCAGTTTTAAACCATTTTATTCAGTTTGAGTTTAGTGAAATTCATTTTCAAACCAATGCATTTAATTTCAAGTTACACAAATACAGATTCAGTCTGAGCAATTCAAATTCAACAACAACAACTCTTTGATTAATCAGTATAATTAGATAAGTGCAGTATGAAAGTACAACCAGCTTCTTTTGCAATGACCTTTTGTGTCTTACTCTCATTGTGAAGGGTGTCAATAACTGTCTGCTAAACGACTGCCAAAGTCTGTAGCCGTCTCCATGATTATTTAGGCCATAATGTAGCATTTCTGTGTTTTAAACTCCTTTTCATTGGTGTCATCATGCTTGAAAAATAGCACTCTGGTGTTTGATGTTTCACTTTTTGAAATTAGTTATTAAAATGATTTAACTTTATCCTTGTTTGTCAGCTGTTTTCAGACATAACCATGAATCTACAACCTGACTGTTGATGACCCCAAGCAATACAGTAGCAAAGTAAAACTGTCTCCAATAAAAATACATTCTTTTGGATAAACATTTATATAAATATGTATGTTTTTCAAATATTTTATAAAAAAAAATACTATATTTGTTAGATGATGGGTGATCAACATACTGTTTCTTCTTAATAAGACATATAACATTTTAGCATAAAACTAATTGACAATATATCAACAGAAAATTTTTTCATTGTTAGAAAACAACCGGATCACGTTTCAGATCTTGCTTTAGATAATACTGAAACTTCCTCATGTACATTCAAACACTGCAACCACTGCAAACTGGTTGTAGGAAGCTCTTCCCGAATTGATTTTTATTTTGATGAAAGGCTCCAGCAGTCTGAATGACCAAATCAATATGTAACTGAGCTCTTTAGTGTGAAATATTCTCTGTCCACTACTAGCTGGCTGACCTGAAGGGAAAATACATTAGAAATCTTTTTTGGAAGTAACTATGTTAGCTATCGCCTTAAATATTCAGACTCGAACAAAATCTCAAATTATCATTTGTGGACTTTAAATCCTTCATGAGAAAAATTAGGTTCTGGGGATTCTGACCATCTTGAAATTGAAGATTGCCAACTAATGCTGAGCATCATGTGATATTCTGAACTGTGCATCTCATGCTCCACAGCAGTATGCTTTTTAAGAACCTTTTCTGTCAAGAATCCAGGTTGCTGTACTCACTAATAGACCTTACAACACATGCCTAAGCTGTTTATTTGCTTAGACTGCCCTCTATAACTTTAGCAGGTATGGCTACCAGTTAGACTACAATCTGACCTATTTTGAATAGGTCTGTATAGATAATATTTCCTTTACAGTACTGTCCTGCATAATATGTTCGCGTCATCCTGCTGTTTTAGGGGTGTTTATGTTATCAAAAACATTGCTGTGTGGGCAACTTCTTTGCTGATTCGCATGATTTGCTGTTGGCCAATTTAAATTAGCTATCAAAAGACTCTAAAATAAGACAGTTTTTTTTTGCTTTCTAGATGCCAATTTCATCTAGTTAAACAAGCTGATGTTTCTTCTGGCTATGAGGTAAAATATATATTTAACCTTAGAAACTTTAGTGCGTAAAAATAAGGCAGTACAATGTTTTAAACAGTATGTCTGTTTTTTTTAGACTGCAGGACATGTAGTGCCAGTGGGGCCCAGCCCTGCCTACTTTGAGCCCTGCATGTAAGACAAAACATTTCACCTCCTCCCCATTTTGTATCCTTGGAAATCTGAGCATTTTTAGGATTATGTCTCTTTGGGATTTAGCACAATACTTAATGAAGAATATGCATGAACTTATAAGCAATGGTAAACTACATGGGTAAGTGGTTTGTCTACAGGAATTAAATGGAAGTGGGCTGGGTTGAAATGAGAACCCATAAATACTTTATGAGGGTATGGATTGGCGAAGGAGTGGAATGAGCATGAGTCCATTGGTGAAATTCAAATCAGCAAACATTTAATTTAAGAAAAGGATTGTGAATACTCATGTGCAATTATTCATGTCAATTAATGTGTGCACCTTAAAAATGGGTCATCCAACCACCATTGCAAATTAGGTTTATTGGCAAAAATAGCCAAACTAACATCATTGAGCACATCACTGAGCCACTACTATGCTTCAAAATAGGCATGGTGATCATTTAAGTGTATACTTTATTCTTCTTCCTCCAGTCAAAGCGCTGATCCATAGGTCAGAAATTTTGCTCATAATGTCACAAAAAAGCCATTGATTGGCTACATCAGGTGGGCCTCAGACTACACATCATTTACAGATGTATGATTTGTAATTCTATTCAGTGGGTTGAATATGTTTGAGACCGCAGTTGTCACTGAAAGTAGGATTTATTGTTGAATTTAGATAAAATCCTTGTTACATTAGTTTATTGAGTATTTTAAACAGTTCTTTTATAATTACTTAATTGAAAAAGCCTAAACATTTTAGAATTTTGCAAATAGACCTTACTTGCACCAGGGGTTGATGAATGTGTGCATATCACAAGGGAGTGGTCATCTTTCTTGTCAGTCCACAAAGGGAGCCTCCCTTAGTGCTCAGGGGAGATAGGTTGCAAATCACTGATCTATAGGGTAGGCATGTTAATTATGCCTGAGCTGCAACAGTACATGTGTTCCACTGATGGACTGAGGTACTACAGGCAGTGGAACAAATAGATATGAAACATTTAGGTATAGTTTAACTCTTAGAAGTAATTTGGTTGATAAAATATTACTTAATTTGGTGATCAATTAATTATTTAAAATAATTAATTGATCACCAAATTAAAGCAAAAACTATTTGAGGGTAAAACACAAAAAAGTAAAACGGTCCTAGTCAAATCCAACTATATGAAATCCAGTTCATTCTACTGCATCATCTCTCCATATATGCAAAGGCATTGGATACATCAATAAATACTAAAATGAGTCTTGGTACATTGTGAATCAAGGTCATTTAATGACATTTAATGATATTTTGGAAAAAATTATTTTCTCAGAAATGTGAAGGCCTCTCCACAAACGGCCAATGAAATTAAGGTTTATGTGAACAAGCATAGACGGAGAAGAAAATAAAAGTAGAAGGCCAAATAAGGTTAACATCCTTCCCTCCTATGTGCATACTGAAATATGGAATATTAATGCACCTGGAGGAAAACATAGAGGCATCTATCTATAGACAGCAGCACCTCCTGCATTAGTAATGATATTAAATTTCATTACACCTCTCTGCCTCACCATTCTAGTTGTACCTTTCTATGGAAGATCTGTATTGACTAAACGCTGGTGGTAAATCAGGTTTACTAAGATTATTACTACAAACAACACAGTTTCCTACCTTGAAGCACCTGAGTAACAGGGCTTTGTCGACTGTCTCATGGGAACCGCTCTGCTCGTCTCTTTTCTCATGACATGAATAAAAAGGCAGCCTTGAGATTCTCAGCTGCACAATGAGTACTATGTCATTATTAGTCTGCAACCTTGAAATTAAATCAAGCTGCAAAGACATTCTAGTAACACTTGTATCTAAAGGACTATATAAGATGCTAATGAAATATAAGTGAACTGCAGCATATTTACTGAACAGACAAAATGAACAGCATTTTTGTTGCTCCTTCAAAGCCCAAAAAGACTTTAATATTAATGATGTTTGTTCTTTAAATAAACTGCAGCCCTTTTCGGTTATGCTCTCAAAATTTAATCATGACACTCTGTCATGTCCTAATGGATCTTTACACAACAAATGCAACAGTATGGAATGGTTGTTTATGCCAAGATGAATGCTACCCACACATCCTTTCCTTCCTTCATATGTACTCTAAGGCAGCTGAATGCAAGAGAAGAAACGTTTTGCAAAATACAATGAGATGCCAGCACTTTTTTTTTGTCACAGATGCAACCGTTTCCTTTCAAAAAACTTTTTAAAGGCATGAGTTAAAAGTTGCCATGGGTTGATAATGGTACCAAAGTACATTAAGGTGGTAAAAACTTGGTTCTGAAGCTGCTTCAAACTGCTCTTACAGTTAAAAGGGTTTTAAAGAAGAGTCCATAGAAAGTTCCAGAGTGACTATTGTTTTCTCTGGCTGTATGGAGTTTAGATTACACAGAGCCACCCCTCCCTGACCTGCTGCTGTGCACCTTTGATTCCGATTTTGGAAAACGTGACTGTCAACACACTAGAGATATTCACACGCTTTTTTCAAGTTCAAGTCTCAAGTCTGTCATGAATGAAATGAACATTCTCACTTCCAATGCAACAGGTTTTCCAGGAGTTGGGAAAACCAACTCCTGGAAAACCAGAGGTGTGCAGAAACAGTCGGCTTCTTTAATTCATGACTAAGAAAATACATTCATCCTCTGTTGCTTTTTTTCTGCACAGAATTTATTTAACACCCAGTTTGTGACCCTTTTCCTTTAATGAAAATACACACTTTTTTTGGCATTTTTGGCTCGCCCATGTGCCATTCAAGCTAGTAACACCAATGCATGAATTTATGGTATTTTTACTAATCTCTATCACACTGTGATAATCTCATAGCTGTACTGGCCTAATTAATAAGTCACAAAAGTGGCAAAAAGATTTTAGTTTAATAACTTTTTTTAACAACACACCCTCCATTTCTGCTACCTGTATGACCCCTTCTCTTTTCCAATGGTTATAATCAGTCTGACAGAAAGAGGTATCCCAATCCTTGTGGTTTTTTAGCATAACAATGACCATCAGTGGGACCCTTTGTGGGGTGCCTTGAAACGACATTGTTGAAAATAAGCGCCGTTTAACTAAATAATCTGAACTGAAACTTTCTGTGTAGTTATGCTGCTATAGGCTTAGGCTGCTGGAGGACATAATGACCACTTTCACCCTCTTCGCTACATTCTCACACTACTCTCCAATTTTGCATTATTTGCTGTTATTTCAGCTTTTAACTTTGTTCTCTCTCTTTTCTCTTCCTAGAGGCTACACCTGGCCTGACTCTGTGTCTACCTGTGACACCTTTCTGGAGAGGGGAATCGTCCGAGCTTCTGCTGGCCACAACTTAATGCTCACCCTCTACCGATGATCCACATGGCCCTGTCTTTCAGTGTTTAACCCTTTCTCTCTCCTAGACATGGCGATTGACTGAGCTTTTACTGTTACTAACTCTAGTTGCTCTCTTTCAGACTCTAACCTTGAAAACTCGCTCAGAGTTTATATGTTCTTTCTTTCTAGGTGAAACGACTAAAGGAGCTACATCCATTAACATTTACTTTTCCTTCCCATAGAAAGTACTCCTGGATCAGTGCTTCTTTGTTCTCTTTGTGTCTCTGCTCTGTTCTCTCAAACCCCCAGTCGGTTGTGGCAGATGGCTGCTCACACTGAGCCTGGTTCTGCTGGAGGTTTCTTCCTGTTAAAAGAGAGTTTTTCCTCTCCACTGTCGCTACATGCGTGCTCAGTATGAGGGATTGCTGCAAAGTCAATGCCAGTGACTGTCCACTGTCTCTACATGCTCATCCGGGAGAAGTGAATGCTGCAAGTCACTGACTGGATGCAATCTGCTGGGTTTTCTTAGACAGAAAAACTTTTTATCCAATTTTAATAAATAACTAACTCTGACTGCACTGTTCAATGGTTAGGACTAATTGGAATGTATGTACCTGACTTTTGTGAAGTGCCTTGAGACAACATGTGTTGTGAATTAGCGCAATATAAATAAAACTGAATTGAATTGAATTGAACTAACGCAAGGTTTTTATACTGGACTGCTCTGTTTCTGAATGGGTCTGTTTTCCTTTCTGGAAATATTTCTGAATTTACTCCACTTTCCAACAGGCCCCAACTGTGTACAGTGTTGTGTGAGGCTTCTGGAAAAGACAGTTTGTGAAGGACAACAAGGGCACATCAAACAAAGCTGTTCGATTTAGACTTAAATTCTCTAATGTGAGCAGTTCTGAAGGAACGGGGAGTCATGGAGTTCAAATTTCTCATCTGGCTTATAGCATCTGAGGCACACTTGCACTATGGTCTATTAAATTCAGCTTAGTGAAATGATGAAAATGAATACTCCGGCCTGAAGCCTGTCACAGAGAACATATGGTTCTCCAGCTAAAATATAGCCTTCCAGTTAGAAAGAGGCATCACACACTTAGGGCTGTGTGCGAAGACTTTACAAATAAAAATCAATCAAACCAATTAAATCTGGCCAAGCGAAAGTAGGCTGGAAAAGTCTTATGAATCTTAAATAAACCACACACGCAGCCGGCACACGCTGACTTCAGCTTTATTATGGCCGAACTGCTGTTTCTGCGCCTTTTAGCAAAACGTATTCAGACTGCCAGTTTTCGAATTGAATGTCTGCAGCTTGCGGCACCTCTAACAGCCCTTTCTTCTCCATTATCGTTCAGGTTTTCTCCCACTCAGATTTCAGGTGACTCGGGGTTGCGATGAAATCGTGCCAATGCGAGTGCAGCGGATGAATTACTGGGCCGAATGTAATGCAGCTCAGTCAAGTAAAACGGCAGATAGATACGATATGGATGTTTCTAATGAGAGGTAGGCTTTTCCAGCATGAGCACAAGCATTGTCACATCAAAAGGACTTTGATCAAATTTAATAAGTATCTTTTTTTTAAAAACTTGTTCCGTGTTTGATTATCTGTCTAGTCCAGAGTGTCCAAATTGTTCTAGTGACATCTATTCCTCTTGCTTGTTCTTATTGGCTATGGGCACCAAATCTTGTTTAGACAAGAAGGCAGTGGTTTAGTGTAATACACAGCATTTTTCAAACCCTGAATGTCTCATGCTGTGTCACTAGCTGGGCAAGATCATTTTGGCTCAAATTGAGATCATTCATTGAAGCCTCTGGAAAAATTGCAACATTTTCTTCCAAAAATCTAGCAGCACCTTTGAGCAGAATACCATGTTTGCAGTTTCTTAGAAGTCATACTCATGCCTTAACTTCTTAGAAGGTATGACTTTGTGACTTTTAGAGGCCGTGAATCACATTTACTCATAATTTAAATAAAGTATGCTTCATTATATTAATCGTGCATTGAGCTGTGTAAATGTTAATTTAGTGTGTTGTATCTTTAATACTTGTAAAAACAAAACAAAAACATTTCACAAAGCAAAAAAGAAATCAGAAAATGCAAAAACACTACAGAAAACACATCTATGTTTTACAAACATGAGAATACAAAAATCTCACTTTTGTGCGCTATGGAAATCTATTTTTGGTACTTCTAAGTCTTGACTTAGAAGTACCAGTTAGGGCCAGTGCAGTGGTGTAGTATGATCGATGATCTACAAATCGTCTTGTTTATGTGGAAGTGCAGTCTGCTTCATTTTTTACAGTTTTGCATGTGTTTATTTTTGAATCGGATTCACAAAGCTCATTGCTCTAAAGACTTTCAAATATTCCCATCAAGTCCAATTGATTGTGAGCATTTTGGAACTATATTTGCCTCTGATGTAATTAATGCAGTGTCTTCTTTAGCCGCAAATACAGCAGGTAGATTGTTTAAAAGAACAGAAAACATATATAACATAACATATATATGCATATATACATACATATATATATATATACATACATATATATATATATATATATATATAATATATATATATATATATATATATATATATATATATATACACATATATATATATATATATATATACACATATATATATGTATATAACACTTAACACTTAAATAGCTACTAACGCAATCAGGGGGGAAAGTTGTTCAGATATGGAATTTCCATATCAACAGGTGATGCTATAAATAGTAAAATATGATGGAATAATTCATTAGCAGGTTGACTCAATTAAAATATGTTTCAGACTGTAAACTTAATACATGTGAACTACACAAATATGTACAAAGTTATGTAATACTGTCACAACAAACAAAGAAATGTGTGATTACATCCTGTTAGTTTCTTCTCTGGGTACTGGTTTAGTCCTTCTCACCTCCTACCACAGCACAATTTGCATGATATAAACAGCGCTGGTCTGTAGACTTTTTCCCAAATGCATAAAGCATTGCACATTAAAATGTGGAGCATCAGTGCAGGGAGACACTGTTTGCTCTGTAGAGCTAGTTGAAGAATAGATTGATCTTTGTGACAAGTCATAGGACTACAACAGGAGTATCCAAAGTCGGTCTTTGAGGGCCAGTGTCCTGCCTGTTTTAGATGTTTCCCTGCTTCAACACGGCTGATTCAAGTGATTGCCGCTCAGCAAAAGCCTGTTAATCAACTCTCAATGGAAAACAGTTGTGCTAAGGCAGGGAAACATCTAAAACATGCAGGACATCAGCCCTCAAGGACAGACTTTGGACACCCATGGACTAGAATGATATGCAAACTCTGGTTAGCACACACTGAAATGTATAATAACAGAAGATAAATTGTTATTATGCTGAACCAGTTTATGAACCTGGAACACTAAACTGTTTTAGGCTACAAACTCTGGTGGACAGGACTTGCTGCTAATGTGAGCTGCATGTTTCTTCTAAATCTGCTACATAACAAGCCTAGGAGGATTTTTATTATTAATAAAAATGTTTCCGCTTAAAAATATGGTTTTCCCAGTTTTCTCAGCCACAGGATTGTTTGCTGTTATTTTCAACTGCACCTGTTGTGTCTGGAAGCCCAGGGGTCACTGAATATTACATTACAGTTTCTAATCTGAAGGAGGATAATGTTAATACAATCATGACAAACTTGATTTTAGGATCCCAAAATATTGAAGCAATGCTGTGCTCATTGTTTGTAGGAATCTACTGGCAAAAATGGAAGCTGTCTGACACTGTCTGACAAATGAATACTACAGCTGGACTCCTTTGCATTACCTCCGGATTATTGTATCAGGTAAAATCCTTGAACATTACATAAAAAATAATGGATTTGATATGTTCTCATAAAATATGTATTAATGGGATGACAAATTTCTTTCTAGACTGCTTGTAACAAGAACTCATGAAGGCAAAGATTCATATATCTATAGAAGGTCTGTCTGTGTTGCTTTATATACAGTAGATCATCATGGATTCCTTGAACATGCTAGTGGTGCTCGCTGTAATGTACAACTGCTTGTTCCAGTTCAAAAACACAACAGGCAAGATCAGAAGCCTACACTGGTGTCTTACCAGCCGCCATGTACATCTACAACAGTACAGATGGTTCTGCTATTTCTTGGACTCATTAAAAATAGAAGAATAAAAATGCAATTTTCATTGAACAACCAGCAGCAGCAAACAAATGTGTGATTGTTCATTTTTATATGTTTGCCGTGACCTTGTTAGACTTTAAAAGGCAATTTTCAGAAAGAACTCATCTTTATGAGTGTCATGAACAGTTTTAGTCATTTAGAAAAGACAACAGTGTGAAACTGCAAATGGATAAGCAAAACTAGTTCCTTTTTGTGTCTAATTCTTTCTTTGTGGTTTATATTTATATTTTGCTTATTTTGCTTTGCAGCACATGTAGAGCAGAGCAGTGGTTTCTGTGATCTCTCTTCTAATGTACTGCATCTTTTGTCTCAGCAAAAGTTTCTCCCTCATTGATTACAAGTATCAAACACATGCGCATAGCCATAATCAAAAAATATTTATGTTATGGGCAACACAATCATGAGAAAATCGGATCTGCTCACACTACAGTTGTCAGCCAGACAGTAACTGACACACTTCACAAGCAATACAAAAGATGCACAAGCACCTTGAGAGGATTGTGAAGCAAAGCCAGAGTCTGGGGGAAATTCACAAGGCTTGGTATGCGGCTGGAGCCAGTGCTTCAAGACCACAGACATATCCAGGACATCAGCTTCAACTGTAACATTCAACGGCTGAATAAGTGACAATGTTAGAACAGTCTTATTTGGGCTAAGGAAAAAAGAACTGGATTGTTGCTCAGTGGTCCAAACTCTTCTTCACAGACGAAAGTACATTTTGCATTTAATTTCTAAATCAAGTTCCTAGAGTCTGGTGGGAGAGTAGAGGAGCACAGAATCCAAATGTTTGAGGTCCAGTGTGAAGTTTCCACAGTCGATGATTTGGGGTGTCATATCATCTGCTGGTGTTGGTCCGCTGATTTTATTAAAGCCAAAGTCAGCACAGTCATCTACAGTACCAGGCAATTAAGGGAACATCATGTTTCCGTCTGCTGACAAGCTTTATGGAGGTGATGATTCCACTTTCCAGCAGGGCTTGGCACCTGTCCACACTGCTAAAAGTACCAATACCTGGATTAATAACCATGGCATCACTGTGCCGGATTGAGAAGCAAACTCACCTAAAAAGAGAGTGCATGGAGAACTTCTCGAAGCAAGAGAAGTGACTTCAGACCCATTAACGTAGAAATGCTGTAGATCCCTATTTAAGCAACCTGGGTCTGCATGAGCCCCTAATTCTTTCCTATAAAACATCCTTTTTTTAATCTGTTTTAATGTACAGGGGTTGGACAATGAAACTGAAACACCTGTCATTTTAGTGTGGGAGGTTTCATGGCTAAATTGGACCAGCCTGGTAGCCAGTCTTCATTGATTGCACATTGCACCAGTAAGAGCAGAGTGTGAAGGTTCAATTAGCAGGGTAAGAGCACAGTTTTGCTCAAAATATTGAAATGCACACAACATTATGGGTGACATACCAGAGTTCAAAAGAGGACAAATTGTTGGTGCACGTCTTGCTGGCGCATCTGTGACCAAGACAGCAAGTCTTTGGGATGTATCAAGAGCCACGGTATCCAGGGTAATGTCAGCATACCACCAAGAAGGACGAACCACATCCAACAGGATTAACTGTGGACGCAAGAGGAAGCTGTCTGAAAGGGATGTTCGGGTGCTCACCCGGATTGTATCCAAAAAACATAAACCACGGCTGCCCAAATCACGGCAGAATTAAATGTGCACCTCAACTCTCCTGTTTCCACCATAACTGTCCGTCGGGAGCTCCACAGGGTCAATATACACGGCCGGGATGCTATAGCCAAACCTTTAGTCACTCATGCCAATGCCAAACGTCGGTTTCAATGGTGCAAGGACCGCAACTCTTGGGCTGTGGACAATGTGAAACATGTATTGTTCTCTGATGAGTCCACCTTTACTGTTTTCCCCACATCCGGGAGAGTTACGGTGTGGAGAAGCCCCAAAGAAGCGTACCACCCAGACTGTTGCATGCCCAGAGTGAAGCATGGGGGTGGATCAGTGATGGTTTGGGCTGCCATATCATGGCATTCCCTTGGCCCAATACTTGTGCTAGATGGGCATGTCACTGCCAAGGACTACCAAACCATTCTTGAGGACCATGTGCATCCAATGGTTCAAACATTGTATCCTGAAGGTGGTGCTGTGTATCAGGATGACAATGCACCAATACACACAGCAAGACTGGTGAAAGATTGGTTTGATGAACATGAAAGTGAAGTTGAACATCTCCCATGGCCTGCACAGTCACCAGATCTAAATATTATTGAGCCACTTTGGGGTGTTTTGGAGGAGCAAGTCAGGAAACGTTTTCCTCCACCAGTATCACGTAGTGACCTGGCCACTATCCTGCAAGAAGAATGGCTTAAAATCCCTCTGACCACTGTGCAGGACTTGTATATGTCATTCCCAAGACTAATTAACGCTGTATTGGCTGCAAAAGGAGGTCCAACACCATACTAATAAATTATTGTGGTCAAAAACCAGGTGTTTCAGTTTCATTGTCCAACCCCTGTAATATTGTAATTTTCTGAGAAATGGAATTTTGTTTTTTTTTTAAACTATAAGCCATAATGCTCAAAATTACTGGAAATAAATGCCTAAACTATATCACTCTGTATGTAAGTAATGCATAAAACAATTTAGCTTAAATTTTTTAATTCCTTAACTGGAATAAATTAACTCTTTAATTATATTGTAATTATTGTCTGGTTTTTGTTAGTGTGTTTGTTTAAATGAAGGTCGATACAAATGTGTATTTCAGCCAAACTCATCATCACTCATGAGGTAATGCATTATGTTACCCAAGGGGGAAGTTGGGCCCTCTTGAACTGACCCTCTGATGCATATGACCCTTTGTTTTTCATTTCTCCAGATGAAATAAACATTGTCCCACACATTATTGCCAAGAGCCCCATAGATAAGCATTTGCTAGCACTAATGCATTGATCTAAGGACAACCTTTCCTCTATCAAATTCAATTTTCGAATCAGGTTCAAAGGATGCATTCTTCGAAATACGCTCCCTTACACCCCCACCCCCTCTTCCCCACTTCAGACATCTCTCTGGAGGCATTAGCTGCTCTTTGCTTTGCCACAGCCAGACAGCCAAAACACTAACACAGAGACCCTGGAGAATGAAGTACAGCAAATTTTTCATGAGTGTGTTGATCGTGCTGGTGTGTTGGGCTTGTGATGAGGGGTCAGCTACAGTGCAAGGTTTCTTACAAACCAGTTGAGAGTTCTTTGGCTCTGTGGTCATGGTGGTGGCTAGATCTCCCTTAGTGTGATGGTGCAACACAGAGTAAAATGTGCACTGAAGCATCAACGTCTTTATGAAACCAGACATGCTGAAGGAACACTTTGATTTACCTTTTTTTTTTTACTTGTAGAGATATGGATGTTCAGTTTAGTGTGAGCAGATTACTTCTGCACTGTGAATTGTGTGAATCAATATTAGCTGCAAACCTAATGGGTAACTCTGTAAGCAGAAGGACCTTACTGCTAATATTTGAGATATGATGTGGGATTTTAGACACTAAGCTTTAAAAAAACGATTATCTGATCAGAATGCAAATTACAAGATTTTGGGTACACAGTGTATGAAATAAAAGTCTCTTTCACCAAATTCTTATTCACACCAACTGAGGCCTGTCTTATACACTGATATGAAGATTAGGAGAGGAATTTCAAAGCAGAACCAATGGAGAAAAGCGCATGTGTTGCAGGGTAATTGGGGATGCGATGATTAGGCTTTTAATGATTTACAATTTTCTTCAAGGAGAGATCATTTTTCCCCTCTTTAGCTTCCCTTCATTGGCTCCCTGTTAAATCCAGAATAGAATTTAAAATTCTCCTTCTCACATATAAAGCCCTTAATGATCTAGCTCCATCATACATCAGAGATCTGATTGTTCCATACGTTCCTAACAGAGCACTTCGTTCTCAGACTGCAGGTTTACTGGTGGTTCCTAGAGTCTCTAGAAGTAGAATGGGGGGCAGATCCTTTAGTTATCAGGCCTCCTTTTGGAACCAGCCCCCATTTTTTAGTCCGTGAGGCGGATACCCTGTCTACTTTTAAGGCTAGCTTAAAAATTTTCCCTTTTTTGATAAAGTTATAGTTAGAGTGGTTTAGGTTATCCTGAGCTATCTTCCTTATTTTAGCTCCGTTTCTTCTCCCCCTTTTGGATGGAGTAGGGGGGGTCAGGTTTAGCCAAAAACGGCTCAGTTACGGTTGAGGTGCAAAAACACCCTCCATTCTGCTACCTGTATGACCCCCTCTCTTTTCCAATGGTTACGGTCAATCTGACAAGAGAGGTATCCCAATCTTTGGTTTTTTTATAACAATGGCCATCAGTGGGCTCTAGATGGACAAACTGTCTCTTTAAGGCTAGGTTTAAAAAAACTTTCCTTTTTGATAAAGCTTATAGTTAGAGTGGCTTAGGTTATCCTGAGCTATCTCTGTATTATGCTGCTATAGGCTTAAGCTGCTGGAGGAAATAATGACCCACTTTCACCCTTTTCGCTACATTCTCAAACTACTCTCCAAATTTTGTATTTTTGCTGTTTATCTCAGCTTTTAATTTTGTTCTTCTCTTTTTCTCTTCCCTAAAAGCTACACCTGGCCTGACTCTGTTTCCCCTGTAACCCCTTTTGGAGAGGGGAATCCTCTAAGCTTCTGCTGGAAAAAACTTAATCCCCACCCTCTACAGATGATCCACTTGGCCCTGTCTTTCAGTGTTTTAACCCCTTTTCTCTCCTAGACATAGCTACTGACTGAGCTTCTACTGTGACTAACTCTCTGTGTTTTTCAGACTCTAAACTTGAAAAACTGGCTCAGAGTTTATCTGTTCCTTCTTTTTCAAGGTGAAACGACTAAAGGGCTACATCCTTAAACATTTACCTTTCCTTCCCATAAAAAGTACTCCGGATCAGTGCTTCTTTGTTCTCTTTGTGTCTCTGCTCTGTTCTCTCTAACCCCCAGTGGGCGTGGCAGATGGCCGCTCACACTGAGCCTGGTTCTGCTGGAGGTTTCTTCCTGTTAAAAGGGAGTTTTTCCTCTCCACTGTCGCTACATGCATGCTCAGTATGAGGATTGCTGCAAAGTCAACGCCAGTGACTGTCCCATGTCTCTACATGTTCACCCGGAGGAGTGAATGCTGCAAGTCACTGACTGGATGCAATCTGCTGGGTTTCCCTTTCCTTAGATAGAAAAACTTTTTATCCAATTTGAATAAATAACAGAATCTGGCTGCACTGTTAAATGATAAAATTTAATTGGAATGTATGTACCTGACTTTTGTGAAGTGCCTTGAGACGACATGTGTTGTGAATTGGCGCTATATAAATAAACTGAATTGAATTGAATTGAATTCAAGGTCTGACAATTGGTTTTTTTCTGTAAACTGTAAGACAAAGGCGAAAAAAAATCAGATGCAGTTTTTTTTAAAGTGAGGAAGCAGTTTTCAATCCAACAGCAAATGAAGGATTTTCAAAACATCAAGGCTTCTGACCTTTATCGTTTTTTTTATTAATCAAAAAAATGTTGGGAGCTCTTGTAATTATTAATAAAAAAGGCGAATCTTTCAGTATTTGACCTGCTGATCATCAGTCTGAGCCAATGGAGGAAAAAGTGGCTAATCCTGGTCTTTGACCAAATAACTGGTGCATATTTAATTGTAATGGAACAAAAATAAGAAATCATTTTATGTGGGATACATTTTTATGAGTATATTATATATTATATATATTAGTTGATTTATTTTGAGTGTAAAGAAAAAATAGTTTACTTTTAAAAAGTAAAACATTAAAACATAAAACTACAAAGTAAAGGAAACATATTTGTTGCATTTTTAAAACAATATTTCAAAATCTTTGCAGTCAATCCATTACAACCCTCAGCTTTGCAACAACCGTCCTTGAGTTCATTAAAAACTAATCTTTCAGTCTGGAATTTACTTCAACTTTGGTAATTCTGTCTTGGTTTTTATTTCATTTTATTATTATATTTCTTTTACTTTATCTGTTTACAGTTTACTTTACCTTTGTTTGATACAATTCCACTTTTCATTTTGACCTTGATGCCATAATATTATTTATAATTTCAATTTAGCTTTTAGGACTTTTTTAACATTTCATCATTTACCTTTTTGCCAGTTTCATTTTGTAGAGATTTAAAATTTTTGTTTTACTGTTCTTATTTTAGCATTCATCATTTATATTTTATATTTATGTGTTTACTCAGTTGTGTATTTTATATAACAATTTATTGCAATTATCAATAATTATTATTTCATTTTATTAGTTTAGCATTAATTGGTATGATTATTGTTTGTAAGCATATTCCTTTGTTTTAACTCATGCAAATCACTTGAAGTTTCATTTAATTTGTTTGAAAACTGAATAGTTGATGTTATTCTTTCATGATGAACTGTCTGCAGTCCTGATATTGGAATAATGTAACAATGAATTCAGTAACCTCTGTTTTAGATGAGGAATAAGAGGTGCTGCAGCAGGGTAGGTGAGCTATTAATAGCAAGTTGCCCAGGAGCGCTCAGAAGTCTTTGGCTAGCCTTGAAACACTCATACACACTTATACAGTTGTGTATCCATGACAGAGGGCATCACAATGACTCACATCCATTTCCAGGAGTCATAAACTTGATTTATACTTCTGTGCTAAAAACCAGTCCAGACATGCTGTAGTCTATGCAAATAAACCTAAAGTGTACATCATTCAGCAGCCGCAGCATCAGAGTGCCTAATGGGGGGAGAAGCTTTGCCTTTGCAAGACATCTTTGGTAAATTTTAGTAGTAGAGGTACACACACATTGGTTTGGCTTGGATTGAAATAACAGCATTTCATAAAAGAGATGTCCTAGCGAAAATAATGTTACCAGCTAATACACTAGCTAAATAGGTTGACAGTTCTGGGTATTCAAGAAACTGGAAAAAAAGCAACCTGCTTTGTTTTGATCATACAGATTTTTAGACAATTTGCGGTTCCCATTTGGTTCCTTTCAATTGTCACCACATGCCTGTTCAGGCTTGCTGCAAAGTCAGTGACTCGTTGCAATCTACTGAGTTTCCATAGAAAGGTAACTTTTTACCATTTGGCATGACCTGATCCACACAGTTTGACTGTATTGAAAATATTTTACAATAAATTAGAATGTACATAACTCAATCTGAATCTGAGGTATGATTGTATCAGATTTATTTGAATTTGGATCAAACTAGGTTCTGCAGTGCCTTATTTAGCGTTTTTGCATTTTGTCACTTTTCAACTACAGACTACAATGTATTTCATTGGATTTCATGTGATACACCAAGACAGAGTAGTGAATACTTGTGGAAAGAAAAGGATGCATGGCTTTCCAAGCTTTTTTCTCTGTAGAATCACCTTTTGGAGACGTCACATCTAAAGAATGACATTTTGGCTTGTTTGTTTTTGCAAAATAGTTTAAGCTTAGTCAAGTTGAGTGGAGAGTGTCTGAACAGCAATTCTTAGGTCTTGCCACAGATTATTTAATGGATTTAGAGCTAGACTATTACTGGACTAATTTAACAGCTACATATACTATGATCTAAACCATTGTAACTCTGACTGTACAAGTCTTTTGTAGGATTTCTTCCAGGACTTTGTCATTTAGCTCCAACCATCTCCAAAAAAAAATGTACCAGCATCTCTATTCCTACCAAAGAAAAGCATCCCCACAGAATCATACTGCCATTAACATGTTTCACAGTTTGAATTGCGTGGTTGTGGTGTAAATTTTCCAAAAAGTTCAGTTTTAGTCTCATCTGAGCAGTTCAGCTTCTTTCACATATTTGCTGTGTCCCCTTCATGGCTTGTGGCACACTACAAATGGGACTTCTCATGACTTGTTTTCAACAACGGCTTTCTTTTTAACATTTTTTCCTATTAAAGATTCTCCTACCTGAGCTGTGGATCTCAGCAACTCCTCCAGAGTTGCCATGCATTTCTTGGGTGCTTCTATAGCCTTTTTGCCCAGCTTGTCTGCTTGGGTGGACAGTAATGTCTTGATAGGTTTCAAGCTGCACCATGCTGTTTCTATTTTAAGATGATGGACTGAGCAGTGCTAATGAGATGTTCAAAACCTGGGATATTATTTTACAAACTAACTGTGTATTAAACTTCTCAAGAACTTTCTCTCCGACCTGTCTGTTGTGTTACTTAATCTTCATGATCCTTTTAGTTCACTAATGTTCTCTAACAATTTTTGAGGCCTTCAAAGAAAAGCTGGATTTATACTGAGGGTACAAACGGGTGGAATTTATTTAGTAATTAGGTGGCATCTGAAGGCAACTGGTTGTCAAAGATATTGTATCAGGATGTGAGAGTAAAGGTGGATGAAACCTCTTTCACATTTATTCCACTTCACAAATATCCACCACCTTACATTGGTCTGTCACAATAAAACCCACCAAAACAATGACTTTTGTGATTGTAAGGTGACAAAATGTGATAAAGACTAAGTAATATGAGTCCTGGCTCTGTATATAACTGGATATGAGTATTTGTGGCTGTTTGTTGCAAATGTGTGTGTTTTCTTTGTCTCTTGGCTAGACTAGAGTGGCTACAATATATCTTTGTGTTTAAGTTTAAACTGTATTGGTATTTTCAGGGTGAATTTAATGACACATACAGGTCCATTTTGCGTGCAGTTGTTCCATTTACTAAGGGACACAAACTGTGGGCTTATGTATTCATGGTGTAGATTTGTTTTATAAAAATAACCTAAATAAAACTTCTGTCATTTATGTTTCTGACTTTTCCCCAGTTAAATTACCTACACAAAGGCAAGTGACATTTGTGACTGATAATGAATTCAAAGTTAATTTAGCTTTTTAAATGGATCATGCCACCATAAAGGTTGTAATATGACTCAGCATAGTAATTACAGCACCAACAAATGTTGAACAAAATCAGAAAATGTACTCCACACGGAGCAATAGAGCTTACATGACTTGTAAATCATAAACGCTGTCTGTATCATTTATGTCACAGGAAATTGAATTTCTTGCTCCGAAGCACATACTACATAATAATCCACAGCAGAAAATCTACAATACAGGTAATTGAAAATATATCAGCGACTTATTTAAAGAGTATTTTATTGACTTGTTTAATCAGAGGCTATGCTGTGCCTGTAAAAGTCTGGCCCAGAATGATACGGCTGTAACGGCGCAGATGTAATTCATCACATTCTTTTTTTGGGCCCTTTTTACAACTGAGAAAACTACTGCTGTGGCAACAAATACACAAAAAATCCACTGGGTTTCTTTTTATAGGACATAAAAGTGAGTCTTAGGAGTGAATTTTCAAACTGTGATATGAAAGGGAACAGCGATGTCGATTCTTTAGGATTGGTTGATACTATACATCCCCCAACCAATCATAGCATGACTTTTTAAAATGTAAACACAAAATAAAAATTGGTAAAAAGACTCAAATATTGAGGATTATTTAAAATTTTAGGCAATGCTCCAACACCAGAATATTAAGCCTTTAAAAGCAATGCTAATGCAGGTGCTTCTCAGTTATTTAGACCATTGAGAAGGTAATGCATTTCCATACAACATATATAATGTACATTTAGTACACATTTAGTACACACAGCAAAAATTATTTTAAACATGTATTTACTTACAGCTAATAAAAGCCTAAATTTCATACTATCAGAAACATTTGAATATTATATAGGAGATAATTACAAAATTGCTTTTAATACAGAAACGTAAGCCTTCTTAAAAGTTTGTCCAGGTACTGTACATGCATGTACAGGGGTTGGACAATGAAACTGAAACACCTGTAATTTTAGTGTGGGAGGTTTCATGGCTAAGTTGGACCAGCCTGGTAGCCAGTCTTCATTGATTGCACATTGCACCAGTAAGAGCAGAGTGTGAAGGTTCAATTAGCAAGATAAGAGCACAGTTTTGCTCAAAATATTGAAATGAACACAACATTATGGGTGACATACCAGAGTTCAAAAGAGGACAAATTGTTGGTGCACCTCTTGCTGGCGCCTCTGTGACCAAGACAGCAAGTCTTTGGGATGTATCAAGAGCCACGGTATCCAGGGTAATGTCAGCATACCACCAAGAAGGACGAACCACATCCAACAGGATTAACTGTGGACGCAAGAGGAAGTTGTCTGAAAGGGATGTTCGGGTGCTAACCCGGATTGTATCCAAAAAACATAAAACCACGGCTGCCCAAATCACGGCAGAATTAAATGTACACCTCAACTCTCCTGTTTCCACCAGAACTGTCCGTCGGGACAGTTCAGGTGGTCAATATACACGGCCGGGCTGCTATAGCCAAACCTTTGGTCACTCATGCCAATGCCAAACGTCGGTTTCAATGGTACAAGGAGCGCAAATCTTGGGCTGAGGACAATGTGAAACATGTATTGTTCTCTGATGAGTCATCCTTTACTGTTTTCCCCACATCCGGGAGAGTTACGGTGTGGAGAAGCCCCAAAGAAGCGTACCACCCAGACTGTTGCATGCCCAAAGTGAAGCATGGGGGTGGCTCAGTGATGGTTTGTGCTGCCATATCATGGCATTCCCTTGGCCCAATACTTGTGCTAGATGGGCGCGTCACTGCCAAGGACTACCGAACCATTCTTGAGGACCATGTGCATCCAATGGTTCAAACATTGTATCCTGAAGGCGGTGCTGTGTATCAGGATGACAATGCACCAATACACACAGCAAGACTGGTGAAAGATTGGTTTGATGAACATGAAAGTGAAGTTGAACATCTCCCATGGCCTGCACAGTCACCAGATCTAAATATTATTGAGCCACTTTGGGGTGTTTTGGAGGAGCAAGTCAGGAAACGTATTCCTCCACCAGTATCACGTAGTGACCTGGCCACTATCCTGCAAGAAGAATGGCTTAAAATCCCTCTGACCACTGTGCAGGACTTGTATATGTCATTCCCAAGACGAATTGATGCTGTATTGGCGCAAAAGGAGGCCCTACACCATACTAATAAATTATTGTGGTCTAAAACCAGGTGTTTCAGTTTCATTGTCCAACCCCTGTATATGCACCCAGTACGTAGTCTGGGCACTTATTGCCTGTGTTACTGCATCAATGAGGCGTTGCTTAGTGGTGATCAACCTGTGGCTCTGCTAAGGTGTTCAGGAAGCCCAGGTTGCTTTAACAGCAGTCCTGAGCTCATCTGCATTGTTGGCTCTGGTGTCTCTCAGCTCTTGATGATACTCCATAGCTTCTCTTGAGTTTAGGCCAAGTGGTGTGGTGGCCAATCCAGCACAGTGATACTAGGGTCAGTAAGCAAGGTATTGGTAATTCTGGCTGTTTGGGCAGGTGCAAAGTCCAGCTGGAACATAAAGTCATAAAATGCTCTATAATTTCCTGAAAAATGCTGCACTGACTTTGAAGTTGATAAAAGAGAATTGAACAACACTAGCAGATGACATGGTACCCCAATCATTACTGACTGTGGAAACCTCACACTGGACCTCAAGCAACTTGGGTTATCTGCCTCTCCACTCTTCCTCAAGACTCTGGCATCTTCATTTCTAAGAGAAATGCAAAATTTACTTTCCCCTAAAATGCGGAATTTAGATCACTGAGCAAAAGTCCAGTTCTTTTTTTTTCTTAGCCCAGGAAAGATTCTTCTGATGTCGCTGGTTCAGGAGTGGCATAACATAAGGAATGCAATCTTTGTCCCACATCCTATGTACTCCAGCTACCATCCACATCTTGTGATTCTACCCCAAACTCTTGATTGAGCTTTTCTTCAAAATTCCTTCAAGGCAGTAGATATCCCTGGTGCTTGAGCATGTTTTTCTACCACACTTTTTCCTTCCACCTAACTTTCCACTAATGTTCTTTATTGCCGCACTATACAAAAAGCCAGCTTCTTTGGCAACATCCTTTAGAGCTTTCAACTCTTTGAGTAGGCTGTCAATAAATTAGAGCTGGACAACTGTCAAGTCAGCAGTCTTCCATACTATAATTATAATTATAAATAATAAAACATTTGTTTATTAAAAATATTTTTTATTGGCCTGATGCAATATGCAATACATTTCTGAGAAACTAAAATGTTAAAATATATCACTCTGTGTGAAATGAATCTGTTTAATAATTTAGGTTCACTAAAATTTGAAATACTGAAATTAATTAAGTTTCATGATATTCCAATTGATTGAGATGCACCTGTACGCTAATTGTAATATCCTTGAACACCTTTGCCACAAAACATCCTTTTTAATATCTCAGTGCTTTATGCTGCTCAAACAATCAGCAATGTCACTAAAAAGGAATAAAGAGCCTTGCAATGATGATTCATCCCACTGGTGTGTATTTGTACTCTCCTGATGCTGTAAGCATGTGAAATACAAACAACCACTGATTCTAATACAGATATAAATATATTTCATGGTGTAAGGAGGCTGCAGCACATACACAGTGGGTGAAGAAGTCATACTTCCAATGTATGTCACAAAAAGGCACCCATGTTACCATCAGTGTATGTGACAGCTAATTTCTATCCATCTGCACTTTTAGAACCAAAGGATACAACAAACAGGACGTTGGAAGGGAAATGTCTTACCATGGCCTGCTCTTGTAAGAAAAGGCATCCTGTTGATTGCAATGGGAACGGTACCATGCTTATTGTGGAAGTGGTGGACATGGTGGGTGGTGCTCAAACTTGAAGAAACACGCGCCGTACCAGTCTGGATTGGGAGCAAAGTAATCAAGGTGAACCAGAGTATTTGCCTTGAACAATAACTCAGGCCCATGCTGAGACTGAACTGAGACCAGCTGCTCCTGTGTCCGAGCACGGGGGTGGCTGCAAAAAGTCTACCCATGTGTGCTAATTCCACGAAGACCCAGGAGAAACAACTGGGCCGGGCTCCGGCCTCTGATCGTTCAGCCTGAAGACAGCAGGGCATCTCACTGAGAGACTGGATCCATTTCTTTTCAGGATCCTTTGCTGGATTAGTTACTTGGTTTGATCCGGCCTCTGGTAGAAAAATATCCTTTATATTTGTGCCACCAAAAAAAATCTAAAGAAGCAATACAAACCCAGAGCTATGCCAAGATGTTTGCTAGAATACAAAAACAAAAGCCAACAATTTCAAAACCTATCTGAAAAGCTTCCTGGAGGACATTCATCCAAAACTGAGCTCCAACATGCAGGGAAGATGCACATCCAAAGAAAGCTTGGGGATGAATCCAACAGCCATGTTGTCCAGTCATTATATTTAGGCGTGAAAAGTGGCAGGGCAAAGATTCATGTGATAAGAATTCTGATAAGAGCCTCCATCGCCCACAGATAAAGCTTGAGGGCAGCTGAGCTTGCCCACTAAGAAGAAGAGAGCCCCTCCACCGCAGTAGAAGATGAAACACGTTTCCATGGGAAAATGAATCATTTCATTAAGGAAAAAAAAAATGTATAATAAATCTCAAGCGGATAAAAATACGAGGGGCTCAGCTACGGAGGATGACGCTGGAGCAGGAGCTTTTGTTCCCTTTAACAGGGGAATGAAAAAAAAAGAAA
Organism: Crenichthys baileyi; assembly: GCA_036173005.1. Taxonomy (NCBI): domain Eukaryota; kingdom Metazoa; phylum Chordata; class Actinopteri; order Cyprinodontiformes; family Goodeidae; genus Crenichthys; species Crenichthys baileyi. The sequence continues at coordinate 335,378 of JAHHUM010002058.1, read as the reverse complement.
AGAGACAGGGAGGGTGTGTGTGTGTGTGTGTGTGTGTGTGTGTGTGGGGGGGGGGGGGGTTAGAAAGCGAGGGAGCAGTATCTGCAGCAGGGCGGTAAAGAAGAAAATCCTGAAAATAAATAAATAATTTGTCAGCAGCTCCTCTTCCCCCCCAGTTCTTTCAGTAGCGCAGCAGATCCAGCAAAACGCAACCTCTGGCGTGCTCAGAGATCCATCAGAATGCAGCCGCAGCAGCCTCTGCTTCAGACGGATGTAGACTCCATCTCTCACGCTCCACCTGCTCAGACTCATGCAGCAACAACTACTGCTGCAATCCCCTCGCTGCCTCTACTGCTCCTTTTTTTACTCCCTTGATTTCTTCCCTTTATCCTCTCCGGTTACCTTGTCCAGATCTGCTAGCTTCTCATGGAGGACATTTAAGCGGTGCGTCTGGTCCCCGGAGGACAGCAGGTGATTCTGGACTTGCTGCAGAAAAGATTATGCTAATTAAAATGAAAGACTAATAAATCCCAGGGATGACTGAGATTCCAGGACAGCCCAAATCCCAGTGAGAAAAATAACCGTGCTTGGAGTGAAGGCGAGCTAAAGGAGCTCTTCTGAAGGCATACTGTAGTCAGGGTGCTCTGATCCAGCGAGGCACAGCATGTGCCTCTGTGTATGTTTGTGTGTGTGTGTGTGTGTGTGTGTCTGAGGAAGAGTCTGTGAGCAAATGAGTGAGGAGGGTGAGGGTGGGTGGTTGAGGTACAGCGGCAGAGAGGAAGGGAGGGAGGAAGGGCGGGCGACTCAGGAAGAGATGGCGAAAGAGAGAACAGGCAAACACTCCGGGAAATAGTGAGGCAAGTAAATGGGTTGTGTGAATAAATACATGCTAGAGAATTCACAGCGCGATGGCTTGCAGGTTCTGGCAGTAACACGTAGGAATCATACTGCAGAGGAGGAGCCTGATTTAGGTGAGCTGTCAGAGCTGTTACACAGAGAACACAGGGGGATTCATACAGCATTAAGACCCCAAAGCTACAACAGGTACAAATGAAAGAAGAATGCAAACGCTTGTCAAAACGATGCAGGACTGAGGAAGTCAAGAGGTTGTGCTGTGTAATTTGTCTAGAACAAATCAAGAGCTGCATCAAAATTCAATCTGAGACCTGTCTCCTCGCAGCAATGCATCGCTGTGCTCCCTATCTATTTGCTCAAAATCCCTCCTCCTACATCTGTATACCAGTCACCCCTCTTGTTTGCTCAGAAGCTCTCATGCTGCTTAACCATGCAGAACTCATTCACAGTCACAACTGGTCATAACACCAAGCTCCCCTGACCCCACGGTCAGGGGAGCTCCGGCAGTGTCTGACCTGGTCACAGGAAACTGTGGCATTCTGGCATGATGGAGACGTTACAAGAAGAAGGTAGGGACAGGAGGGAGAAGAAGAAAAGGGGGAAACACAGGAGAGGAAAACATTGGGAAAGGGAGACTGCAGCCGGATTAACTGAATCGCGGTCGATAGAGATATCAGCCGGGATTGCCTGGTCGGTTGAAAGGACACGCATGGAAACAGGAGGACAGAGGCAAGCCATGCAGCACCACCTCTCACGGTGACAAGAAGCCAACATAGGCCATTACTCAAGAGAGGGAGGGAGTGCTGCGTGTGGTGGAGCAAGGCTGATTGAACTAGAGGAACTGAGAAGAGATACACGCACGACGCTGTGGAATCGCAAGTGGCTGAACAGCGTGCAGACATTCATCTGCGGGTATTGTGGACATAAATAAACTGATAGAGGCTATGGATCTGCTTTCGTTTTCCCATCTGAGTCAGAGGGAGATTTAAATCCTTTATGTGTTTCTTTCTCTTTATACTCCTCAGTAAATCGTAATGCCTCAGCTCTCCCAAACAGACGCTGGTGATGATGCATTGCCTGGCTATACCATGAAAATTGGCTTACGGCCAATTTTAAACATACAGACAGCTTATTGACAATACCTACAGAAATTTACATTTCACTCCCCTAATAACAGCTCTGGTAAATTTTTGCAGTACACATTAAAAGATAAAATTGTGTCATTTTACCTTTTGCCATTTTATACCTTCGCATTTTTGGTTGTTTTATACCAAGTTTTTTCAGTATAAAAAGCAACTTTTTCATAGCAATCATGCATCAGTTGGGAGACTTATACTCGCTATGAAAAATACTGATTTAAAGCGATTTTCTATAATCTACAAATAGTTTGCTGAGAATATAGGTTGTGGTTTTATGCCCACAATAATTTGGAAGAACCCAAGGAATCCACATACAAAGAAGTTAGCTCATTAATTCGGTTGTGTTTAATAAAGTGGAAAAGCCCAGGGAATAAATATTGAAAATATTGCAAAGAGGCGCAGAAAGCCAAGAAACCTGCTGAAATCTGTAGGTACTCAAAACGCAAACCTTCTCCCTGTCAGAACCCTTTAATATCAGCTGGTTGCACCTGAATTGTTAGTTGAGAAAAAGGTTTCTTATTTCCAAGGTAAAGTCGGATTACTCACAGAAAGCTTCTGAGAGATTTGGATTTAGCAGATTCATTTGGTCCACCAAAACAGTGAGTTATGCACTCAACTCTAATTTCCTCTGTCTACACACATCGCAAGATTCCACCGCAGATAAAAAAGGATGCTTAAGCTTGTTTTTGTCATTGTACACACAGCATGTTTAGACGAGAAATAGCAATGCTCCCCAAAAACAAAATACCAATAGTAGAGTTTGGAGAAGGTGATATCATGATGTGGGGCTCTCCTTCAGGAGTACAGACAGATTTCAAATAACTATAGATGAATGGAGAAATTTACTAAGGCATTTTTGGTAAGAATATAAAATTGGAACATGGGTGGATTGTCTAGCAGCTGAATGATCCCCTACATACACCCAAGAAAGAAAATAAAGCTCCTATATAAAGTTATCAGATAACATCATAAAGTTTCATATAAAAATATTTGGGTTATGAGCATTTTCTTATTATTTATTTACAAAAGTGTAACGAAATAGGAGCGGGAATTGAAGATGGAGGGATATGACCAGGTGCCTCTAAAAATAAAAACAAAATAAAAACAGTGAAAAAGATTTGACACAACACAAAGTAAAAATGTCAGCAAAACTTTATAAAACATTGCTTTGTTTAGTGATCTAATGATGTATTATTGGTGTTTTGTGAATCTTTAATTTGTTTTATTTTGTCTTTCAATATGCAGATGTTTACGTATGTAATATTTTCTGCTTTTATACTGCATTGTGACATTTGCTTTTTTATTATTATCTCATGGGGGCTGTTTATTAAAAGTCAGCGTTTTTTTATTTAAAGGCTTTTGTATATTCTCTTTTTTGTTTGTCTAGTTTTATGTTTTATGTCGGACAAATTTAATGTATTATTCATTAACTTAAAATGTACCCTAAGGATGAGAGCTACTTTTACACGTTTCCCTAGTGATGATGCATAAAAAACATAAAATAAATTATTCTCTTTAAAGCAGTAGCGTTATTTCACATTGGACATTTTAGAAACAACTGTTTATAATGAAAGTGCCATACTAAGTGACACCCCCAACAACTCTTATATAAGAATTGTGGGTGAAAATGTTTTTTACAATTAAACTGTACTTATTAGGTTGATAAGAGTATCTATGAAATTTAATTATATTATTATTATAATTGTATCATTATTATTATAATTATATGGCAAAAAGACTTGATTTACTCACTGGCCACTAGGGTGGACGAATTTATCTTGTACCACTGACAGGGGGGCGAACATAATGGGAGGTAAAAAAAATCTCTAAGGCCTATTGTTAGAGAAGTGCAACAAAGAGTGACATCTAGGGGTCAGAAAGTCTTCAAAGCAGCATCTATAAATCAACTGGGTATTTGGGAAAGCCTTTTCTGTCCGATGATGACAAATCAATATATGTGGATTTTACTAAAATATGGTGTCATTTGAGCTTTTCAGCAGCAATCAGTCAAAGTGGGTGTGGTGTGAAACAAAGGATGAATATATAGAAAAGCACCTCATGCCCACTGTTAGGTACAGTGGAGGATCTATGATCCTGCTGGGTCCTTCATTGCTCAAGCCCCTGAGCACTTTTTTTTAAAGGAGCCAATATCATGACCTCATTGAAATGCAATGAGATTTTAAATAAAAATGTGGTGTCTTCCAACAGTAAACTAAAAAAGGATCACCACTAGGTCTTTCAGAATGAAAATGCTCCAAAACATCTGGTCGAAGCAACACAGAAATAATTCAACTGACACAAGATCAACCTTCTTCCATGGAAAGCTTTCAAACCTACATCATAAAGGAAACCTGTGGGGTGAGCTGAAGAGACAACATGAGAGAGGACCCAAGACTCTGGACCTTCTAGAGAGAGTGTGTCTGTTTTCTCCAGCCTTGTGGAATCTGAAATATTAACAGCTGTAGTATCAATAAGTGTAGAATCTAATGTTCATGTTAGACGTTTTTTTTGGGCCCCAAATGTTAATCTAAAAAAATCAAATAAAAAGGGTTGGGAATTTTCCCCTAAAGGTTTCCGTTGTAACACTGTCTCCCCTGCACATGGTTTCATTTTTTTCTTTGGGGGGGAGGATGCTGTAAAGTGGTGCGTGAATTTTTTTTTTGGATATTCTATATTTTGGAAAAAATGAAAAGGGCCTTTAGTTATTTTCTGTAAAATTTGACCTGGAAATTATGTGCATTTTTTGAACCTTTGTAAATATTGAGTTAGTTAAAGGTTGCCATGTTTTTAGTTTTTTTGATCATGTGGATTGATATTTTTTTTAGACATGTTTTTTAAAAATCTTTGCCTTTTTTGTCTTGGTATACCATGTAAAAATTCTGAATGTTTTATTTTCCCCTTTTTCCTCATTTTTTTTTTTATTTACGATCTTTTTTTACTGGACGAACAATAATGGAAGCCATAAGAAAATTAAAGTTACTTCACACTATCAAAGCATCTAGTGGGATTTCAATATGGCAGCACCAAAAAAAAGATGTAATTTCCAGTGAGGTCTGAGTGTAACAGGACAAGTGGGGGGGATTTATAAAGTGTAACTTGGCCCTGTCCGGGCTGTCCAGCAAACCATCATCTTTCTTGGGCCAGTGAGGGAAACCCTTGGTGGGAATATCGCCCAGCAGTGAAAAAAGCTGTCCTTAATCAATTTATAGGCTAGAGGGTTGCTCAACATGAAGAAAGTCAGTGGAAATGGAGAGGCCTGAGACGCACCAACCGTCCTTGTGCTGTCCTTGGTTATTTGATAGCCTGAGCATCCCATGTAGCTCTTCCTATTAATGCACAACTAAACAGACCACACAGGATGTACACCGTATGAATACATATTTGATGAATTTAATGAATTCCAGTTGTCTTGACTTAAAAAAAGAGTCTCAGAATATCAAACCAATTTTAACATAAAAGATGACCTGATTTGTATTTAATTGCATTTTTTTAAATGATGAGTTCATGTATTAAGGAAAAACAATATTATCCAAACCAATTGGCCCTTTGCAGAATTGTTCTAATTGAGCCAAATATAAGGGTTTCTCTAGTAAGAACAGCCTGTTTAAGTTAGATGGCATCTAAGTCTGATTAAAGATTGTCTTTATTTATGAGTCATTCAGAGTTGCTGGTGTTCTTCCAATTATTGTACTGCAGCATAACCCATATGTGTTTGGGTTTAATGTGCTCTCTTTGTAGTTAAATGTAGATTTTACATGTTCAGTGTTGGAAATTCAACAAGAACATCCGCTAAAGTCACATTTATAATTGGGAAATTTGGAGCCTACAGAGCCACAATGAGTTTTTAATTCAATATGGCTGCCATGACTATAGAATGTAGTTATGTAAGGTGGCCAATATAAACTTTTTAACAGCACTTAAGGTTTGTATATTTTAAATCAGTGGTTTACATAGTACTGCACAATAGCTGTTTGTGAACATGCTCCTATTGTCGTTTAAAATCAGATCTTAGCTCCAAATTCCAAGACTTGAACGCAGCATAATGTCACAAACTGATGACCAGACATTCTCCTTCAGGATTTTCACCTAGAAAGCAGAGTTCAAGGTTTTCATCAATTATAACCAGTCGTCCAGGCCCTTAAGCAGCAAAGAGGTCCTAGACCATCACGCCTACATGCATGACTGTTGGTATGATGTTCTTTTTATAAAATGATGTGTTCAAGTTGTTTGACACTATTACAAGACACACCAGACCCTATTTGGAAGGATCAACCCTGTTCCCCGTTTCTTCTGTATGAGGATGATGACTCTCACTGTGGTTCCTTGGAGTACTATAGCCTTAGAAATTGCTTTGTAACCGCTTCCAGATTGATAGACGTCACTGACTTTTTTTCCCATATATTTTCTTAAAAATTTTTTGTGGGGAAACACGCCAAAAACAGTTGCCTTTTGAGATCCCCAAAAAAAGTTTTTGGGGGAAGGGCCTACTTTTAATTTAATCTTAAACCTGACCGTAATGAGGCCTGGATGTAGCCTGGATGAAAATGATGGTTAACTGGCTAATAACAGTTAATTTAACAAGGGGGGAATTACTTTTTCACATAGGACCAAGATGATTTAAATAGCTTTTTCCACAATAAATGAAATAATTATATGAAAACTGCATTTTGTATTTGCTGAGGTTATCTTTGACATTAAAATGTATTTGTTAATCTGACACATTCAAGCGTAACAACAAAGCAAAAACAGAAGATATCATTTATGGGGCAAATGCTTTTTCATTGCATTGTAACCGCCATGTATTTTCCATTTCTGCAGCAATATCCAGATGCACTTTTAATATGCATATTCTTCCATTAGAACAAAAATCTTTTTCAATTGGATTCACTAAATCACTCCCTTTTCCTTGTATGTAATAACATATATCTTATGAGGAGAGTTGAAATATCGCTGTAGTAAAAGAAGAAGCCAGGAGGTATCCCATGAACTTGCAAGTGACATGATACAAGGGGACGTGCAGGACGTTTTAAGTACTTAAGAAACCTAAATGTGCATGTTTGTTCTCAGGAGGATTGGATTTTTTTCCACAGACATCCAGTCTTGCCCCAGGGGGTAAAGTAGCAGGATTAATCATAGCAGTTTTAGATTAATTACTCATAATACTAGCATCCTCTGAAAGGCATGGCCTGCAGTTGTGATGTTTGGTTGATTTCATTAATCTCAAAATGACAACACTTAAAATAAACCTGGCTTAGACCATGGGGGGGGAAAGGGAAGAAAAAACTTGGGGCAGCGTGTTTTGGCAAGGCAGCTGCCACCAAAAACTGGCAAAAAAGCCAAAAGGTTTTAAATTGTTGACCAGAACAAAAATGAACTCCAACCTGCGTACTTTTTTATCTTTTTACTGAGCTGATTCTAATTGAGATTGCAGTTGAAATAGTCCCCCCCCCAAAAAAAAGGGCAGCTGCCCCTTTTAAATAAAGTTTGAAAGGGGAGCTTAATGATGCACAACTTTACCTGTAGTTTTTTTAGTCCTTAACATTTACACCTTCATTGCACATTTATTTGTCACTCTTTGTTTAAAGGAAACCAGCTCAGGTGTCCTTGCATGCTGCGAGCTCTCATTTGAAAAGACATCCTTTGCAGCATTATGCTGCATATTGCTGGCTGCACATGGCGCTGGCAAAAATAGACTCCATTTGCTTGTTTAGCTGAGCTTACTAGCCCCAGTGTGAATCCTAGAAATGAAGAGCGGTAGCGATGCATACAATGCAGATACATGCCAACGACAAGGCATACAGAGCCACAGTGGGCCAAATCTGAATATCTGTCATTCCAAACTGCTGTGGCTCAGAATAATACGATCTGATAAATAAAACATGTTGCCATAATAATAAATCTAAACCTGAGACAGAATCTTTGCTCGGCTGAGGTCTTTCCTGTTTAAAATGATTAATAAAAAATTTTTCCCCCAATAAACCGGGGAAAAAACTATGAGCCGGGAAGCTCCCTTTTGGGGATGCAGTTTGGGTCCACCCCTTGATCAACCGGTTTTGCTCATTATATAAACATTATGTAGAGCAAGTAGGCATACACAGAAGATGGTACAGTTTCCATGACTATGGCTTGTGTAATTCACACTGATTTAATGCATTTAGAAATTCCTTTACAAACTTGCAACGGAGATTGAGAAGTTTACTAGGGTTTTGTGGTGGTTTCAAGAAGGTTTGGTCTTGTTTGGTCTCGTTTCCCCCCAAAGGCTCCCTATAAAGGTGGTCATACGTGCTATTTGCTGATAATGAATTCAATTAGTGGCACCTGGCTGCTATATTACCTTTTCTTTAGCATGGAAGCTGCAAGGATGTACATTAGGTGTGTTTTTAGAGAACTCGGAATGTATAAATGTCCAGCTATTTCTTGTAAAATGAAAGTCTCACAAAGCACTATTCAGTTTCCATCAGTATATGACTTAATCTGTGGATATAAATATAAATTATATATGTTTAGGATATGAAGATGAGTGATTTTAGTAAGCCACCCTGTTGTATCTATGTGTGAGACTAATTTTGAATTAAGAATGGCGTTAGGACTTGAGATGTTCAGCTATGTTGAATGAGTCTATTAATACAAACTTATCTTGAGTTTGGCTGGTTACAAAAGCATTAAAGAAACTTCCGCCACTTTTAGATTGCTTGTGAAGCAGCATTTTGGGCCAAGATATAAATGATTCCTCAATGATACCTCAGTCACACTATTATGTTTGGACGAATTTATCCACTGATGATAGGCTGCGCCCTTCAACAGTCGTTTTTTTCAAGAGTTTCTTTTTTGGGCCTACGGGTTAATGGTTGGCCTACCTGACTCCGTTCTGGTCCCCTTCTTCATCCCTAGATGGATTTAATGGCCTTTAACACCACCTTCTTTTCTTTTTGTTTTTCATAACCTACACGGCAAATTAGCTCTGCCTCCCCATCTGATGACGCCATGGCAGAATGTATGGGAAATGTAGGAATTTGTCGCCAGAATTGTAGGAAATTGGTATGCTCGACTATAAAGTCTCAGACGTCTGCGCTCCTCACAGCATACGCTCGACTACGTACTGCCCTAAGTTTCTTAATAGCACTAAACATAAGCGGCACACTGCTTTAGTTACATCCTGCCCTTTACCTCTTTCATCCAATTAAAAGCCAACGTAATCCCAAATAGGCAGTTTTTTTGGCAACTAGTTCCTCCATTTTTGGACATTTGTGTTTTAAAAAGGCAAATCCGCCCGTGCATGTTCTACATTGCTCTACCTACAAAAAACTCCAAATGTCACCTGCGTGAAAATATCAGTGATCATCATTTGTTGGACTGATGAATAACGGTTGGAAAAATGTTACATATCGCCCAAACTTAGTATCTGCCCTGCATTTTAATATCTTGGGTAAATAACATTACAGCATCAGTTTCATACTCATTTAGTACTCAAGCATACATAATTAGATCACTACTAAATGTTTTTGGATGTTGAGAAATTCTACAGCATGACTGTTGCAGCTCTCCCATCCCATGTACACTACATATGCGCAAAAGTGCAACACTCAAGCAGCAAGAAAACGGCTTCTCATATATAGCTGCAAGCACCCTATAATAAAAGTACTTACTGTAATCTCATGCAACACATACTTTGTCTGCACTTTTGAAGATTCACTCACCTCGGGTTGCCAGATGCTTAAAACCAAAAGTGAAACGGACCTAAATTTTGATTAATATAACATGCAATCATCTAAACACTCTGGGACACTTATTAGGCATGTCATTTAGTTAACAGATGGCCAGCGGATAATTAAACAAGTAAAAAAAAAGATGGTGATGTCAAGGCATTAGTAACATCACCCTGACACAGTTAAACACCGTAAATTCTCAAACCTTTGATCGTAATACTAATGCTCTATTTAAACTAGGACGAATGTTAGACCCCGTCTAACACTCCGCCTAGAAAGCTCAACCAAAAGTAAAAACATTTTGGAAAAAAAAAACAAAATAACCCAAATTGTAATAGAGGTATTAACTACCAAGTATTTACTTGAGTGTTACCACAGCATTACAAGCTGTTACTACCAGGTTATTACATGATTTTACATGAATTTTATTAAATACTTGGAAATAGATTACATTTTTACAACATAAACATTTATTCAGTTATTTTACACTAAACAACTGAACGATTGCTATGATAATATTAGCAGCTATTACTACAATGTGATTAAATGATGCAATTTTTTGTTATTGCATGATATTACCATTTAATTTATTACTGAAATGTAGCATACCAGTACCAAAGCTAAAATTAAAAATGATGTCATGTCTGTTTACTAGATAGAGTTTATTAGGGATGATGGTGGGTTTTAAGCAGTTAAAACAATGGATTTTACTCTAATGGCTCAATACAAAACATGGCATATGCTCTCTAATGTTACAAAGTATCCATGAATTAATTTAGTAATGATTCAAAAAAATACATTAATGCTATTGAAACTAAAAAACTTTTGTCAAATGAAATATTGGAATACAGACTTTGACATGGTATCAGCATTTTTGTTATATAAAACTCCAAATATGTTTTGGAAATTTTAAATTACAATTTTTAATGGTGGGAGGTTTATCATGATGTTTTGTGCAGGATTTTGTTCTAAGTACCTATATCTTGGGCAATTGATATGAAAATATTTAAGTGGAACGGCTAAAAAACTACTGAGAAGATTACAGTGACATATAAAAAGGGAAAGAATATGTTGAAATCTTGCTATGAAACAGCAGAAGTTCTTTCTGTTTTGTTAGTTTTGCTGAAGGGATTTGCAGAGATTTGATCATCGAGTCTTAAATTTAACAGATCGAATCCATACTTAATATTAGTTGTATTTTGTAAACCTTTAGAGTAATAGAAGATCTGTGAATGCTCCTGCTTTATTATTGTTTCCATCCTGTCAGCATCAAGATCCCTATCAAGATAGGGAAAACAAAGACAAAACAATGAAATACTCTTCCTTTGTTGCTCACACTGCTGATTTAACATTCAAACCTTGGGCTGCATCTGAATTCACTTCTTTGCTCACCATGGAATTTTGAATCATCATTGACTGCTGTAGTGCTGCAGCACTGAATTTTTCACATCCTTCTCATGTGATTCATTGAATTGGCAAAGAAGAACCAGGACATGCACCAACACGTAACAGTGAGGGCTCTGACTATAACCCCAGAGTGTACATTTGTTGCAACAGATAGTAAAGATGGGGTTTTTGATATGATATCAATATTCAGTTGTCACACCTTTACACACGCTCATCTCTTAACATTAAATAACACTATAATACATGTGAGTGGCCTGTAAACGAGTGATGAACCAAAATCCAAGACTGGTGATGGATTTCAAAGGGAATGCATCTATGCTGAGGTTTCCTGCAACAGCAGCCGCATCAAAGGAGCAGGAGAAAAGAAAACCTCTTTCTGGGAAAATTCATATAGAACCTCATGGCCTGATGATATTTCTTGTTGCATTAATATTTCTGGCAACATATGGCAGACTTTTATCAAATTTAAAACTACAGTTTGATAAAACACCTTGCAGTGTTAGGAACACCCAAGAGTCACAGACTGAGTTAACTTTAAAAATGGTCAGTTGTGTCTGTTATTACCATTACCCAACAACTATCCTTCAGTGATTAAAAGATATTTCAAAATGTGTTTCAAAAATAATTTCACAACTTTTTACTTTACTTTACTGTACCGCAACCGTTTTAGTTGCTTATCATCCGCTAAGCTTTCAAGCTCAGTAAGAAATTTAGAGATACAATACTGTAACCTGCAGTTGGATGTAAATATGCACAGGTATGGTTGGAAAGAAGCTATCGCCCCTACAGCATAATGGCAGTCGAACCATTCTAATAACCGCTGACCAGCTTTTGGCATTTTTGGTGTATTGATGAATGATCAGAGGTTCAAGACTTCTGGAACAAGAACTCTGGCTGGGCCACTTAAACATGTTTCAAGTCATAATTCTGGCATTGTTTTGTGAAGTTATTTTATTAAACATGGTAACGGTTTTACTATGATTTACATAAAAAAAACAACAAAACAATTCCGTTTTCATTCTTTTTTTTGTTCAAGACAAGTTCTTTTTTAGGGGTTTTGCAACATCTGGAAAACTACATAAGGAATAAAACTTGTATTTTCATCCTTTACTCCAACTGGGCTCCAGTTTGTACCTGGCTTGGAAATATCACACCCCTACTTTGAAAATAGATTTTTTAAAGTAATTTCAATAATTTGCTTATAGTCTACAATAAATATTTGTAAACATCTGACTTCAACTAGCAGGTGCAACCATCTGGATGTTGTTACCAGGATCTTGCCATCTTACCATGACCTGGTCCAAATAGAGTCAGAATTACAATTAATGGAAATAGGATGTACTATCCTGTATTTAAAAAATAGTTATATCTCAAGTTTTTATTATCTCTTTTTAACTACCATGAGTAATAAGCTACTCTGCAATGGCTAAGTACATCACTAGTACAAACGTAATGCAGATTAGAATGAGATGGCTTTGGAGATGGGCTATGAATTGGCAAAAAGGTGAATTAAATCCTTATTTTGTTCCTTGTCCAATGAAACAAGCTTTAACTTAAGACGATATTCTTTCTCTCAAGGTTTAGTGGATGCTATGTTAAATATATGGGCTGCCTGGGGGTGCAGTTGGTGGCACTGTTGCTTTGCAGCAAGAGGGTCCTGGACTTGAATCTCTCTGCATGGAGTATGTGTTACGACTTTGCGAGATATTGGACCCCAGAATGCAGACCCCAGAAACAGGCACAGAGTTCAGGCGGGCGACCAGGAGGTCGTTCCGAGCAGGCACAGAGTTCAGGCGGGCGACCAGGAGGTCGTCCCGAGCAGGCACAGAGTTCAGACGGGCGACCAGGAGGTCGTCCCGAGCAGGCACAGAGTTAAGGCGGGCGACCAGGAGGTCGTCCCGAGCAGGCACAGAGTTCAGGCGGGCGACCAGGAGGTCGTCCCGAGCAGGCACAGAGTTCAGGCGGGAGACCAGGAATGCCTCGCGAACCCTCAGAGGCACTGCCTGGCGAACCCTCAGAGGCCGAAGCAGCTCCTGGCGAACCCTCAGAGGCCAAAGCAGCGCCTGGCGAACCCTCATCTCTGGGTTCAGAAGCCAGAACGAGGACAAACTGTCCCTTGAAGTCCCCAGAGACAGGATCCGGCAGTGCTTCCTCCTCGAAACCCTCGTCTAGGGGCTCCGAGGCCAGAACGAGAACAAACTGTCCTTTGAAGTCCCCAGAGACAGGATCCGGCGGTTCTTCCTCCTCGAACCCCTCATCGCAGGGTTCAGAGGCCAGAACGAGGACCAGTTTTCCACTGAACCCCTGGAGACTAGGAACTGAAGCGTCGGTGGGACCCTCAGTGACGTGAGCAAGAGCCGAGGCGTCGCAGAGACCCTCGGTGGCGTGAGCAGGAGCCGAGGCGTCGCAGAGACCCTCGGTGGCGTGAGCAGGAGCCGAGGCGTGGCCGAGACCCTCGGTGGCGTGAGCAGGAGCCGAGGCGTCGCAGAGACCCCCGGTGGCGTGAATAGAGGCGTCCCTCTTACGACGTCCTCTGCGGCGTGTGGAGGAGGTTGAGGCAGACCTCGGGTCAGGCCTGGCAGAGACAGGCTGTGGTCTGTCAGGTCTGGCAGAGACAGGCTGTGGTGTGTCAGGCCTGGCAGAGACGGGCTGTGGGGTGTCAGGCCTGGCAGAGACGGGCTGTGGAGTGTTAGGCCTGGCAGAGACGGGCTGTGGTGCGTCAGGCTGTGGAGTGTCAGACCTGGCAGAGACGGGCTGTGGTGCGTCAGGCTGTGGAGTGTCAGACCTGGCAGAGACGGGCTGTGGTGCGTCAGGCTGTGGAGTGTCAGACCTGGCAGAGACAGGCTGTGGTGCGTCAGGCTGTGGAGTGTCAGACCTGGCAGAGACAGGTTGTGGTGCTTCAGGCTGTGGAGTGTCAGACCTGGCAGAGACAGGCTGTGGTGCGTCAGGCTGTGGAGTGTCAGACCTGGCAGAGACAGGCTGTGGTGTGTCAGGCTGTGGAGTGTCAGACCTGGCAGAGACAGGCTGTGGTGTGTCATGGTGTGTGTCAGGCTTGAGTTCCATGAGCACCCCCCAGAGAAAACTGAGAAGGTGCTCAGGACCTGGAAGTGGAGGCAGCCCGTCCTCTGGGCCCTCCGAAAGCTCTACAGCACTCTGGAGACCTGGCTTGGATTGCTCTGCAGCAGCAGCAGCTCCCTGGAGTCCTGGCGTGGACTGCTCTGCAGCAGCAGCAGCTACCTGGAGTCCTGGCGTGGACTGCTCTGCAGCAGCAGCAGCTCCCTGGAGTCCTGGCGTGGAAGGTGGACGGCAGTAAAACTGCCTTACTGCCGTCTCATAGTCTCTCGCCATCTGCCCGATCCTCTCCATCAGCTCCGGAGAGGAATACACGAGACTTGTCTCTCTAAAGGTCTTGATCTGGCGGGCAAAAAACCTTATTTGCTCCTCCAGCTCGTCAGGTGTTGCCTCAGAACACCGGGCTGGAGCGAGCGAAGACGGCGTGGGAGGAGGTGCAGCGAGCCTGGGAGATGGTGCTTGTGGCAGGCAAAGAAGCGGGCTTACTTGCTGCAGCCCTCCCGCCAGCAAGCAAGAGAGTTCCCGCTCCAGGCATGACGGCAGCAGCCGTGAGAGACTCCTCGCCGGCTGAAACACAGGAAGGTGCTCCACGCTGGCGTTTCTTGCGGTGGGAAGAGGGCGAGGACTTCACTGCCGGACCAGAGTGCGCAGCCAGGGAAGCAGACGGAGAACGGCGCTGAACCGCTTCGCGCTCCATCTGTTCCAGCAGCAGTAGAGAGGGCAGCACCTCCAAATCCTTGGGCAGGTTCCTCATTGCCTCCTCCTTCTGCCGCTGAACCCAGCGATCCAAGGCATCTGCCATCTGCTTGTTTGCGGGGTCCGTAGTTGGCGGAATCATTCTGTTACGACTTTGCGAGATATTGGACCCCAGAATGCAGATGAGGAGGCAGCATGATGGTAAGTGAAAATTTAATCAACAAAAACTCACTCTTAACAAAGGCAGGAACAAAACAGAAGTAGGCTGGCTTGACAGGCATGGCTTGGTCCACAAAACAAGACATGAGTGGAGAGACAATGATTCCGCAATGACTAACTGAACAGGTGTGTATATATGGAGTGAAAACCAGGTGGAGCAAGACAGATTGACAAGGTGCAGGTGAACCGGATAAAGATGATTAACAGAACAGAACGTGGCTGGAGCAAGATCAGAAACTCTTGAATATAAACAAAAACTAAAGCATGACCAGAACCAAAAACCAAACTTGGCAAAACATGGACAAGACTAAAACATAACCAGAAAAATAAAAACAAAGCATGATTCAAAAACTGTGAGAAATATAAGAAAAACAAACAGAAACATGATTCAAAACCTTAACTGTGAAAAACAAAAAGAAAAAAACAGAAACCAAAAACCAAACAACCCCAAATCATAACAGTTTGCATGTTCTCCCCGTGCATGTGTGGGTTCTCTCTGGGTACTCCGACCAATCCAAAAACATGACTGTTAGGTTAACTGGCCTCTATAAATTGCCCTTGGGGGTGTGTGTGCCTGGTTGTTACTCCTGTGTATCTCTGTGTTGCCCAAAGATGGACTTTCGATCTGTCCAGAATGAACCCTGCCTCCCACCCAGTAACCGTTGGATGTAAGCACCAGCTCCCCGCGACCCTCCACAGAAAAGCAGTTGCAGACAATGGATGGATGGATGGATATGTTGAATATTTTGCCTCCCATGGGTTATCAGTTAGTAGTAGATGGCAATAGTTAGTAGTAGTTAGATGGCAGTACACGGAACAGTGACAGACAGAGCCTTGCAAAAGTATTCAGATCACCTGAAGCATTTTTGTCTTTGCCAGTTAGGGCAACCTAAAGAAAAACTGTATGGGCAGCGTGTGTGAAGATCGATTTTTTTAAGTCTTGCATCAGATTCTCAATTGTATTTAGACCTGAACTTTGTCTGGGCTATGCTAACATATGAACATGCTTTAAGTAACAGCACGCCATTGTAGAGGTTGCACTAGAGTTTTTCGTTGTCCGTCATTTTGACTGACAGGGTAAAAAAAAAATAAAATCCGGTCATAATCTATTTTTACCCCTCACTTGATTTTTTAAAGTGATACTAATTAAATAACCAATAACATTTATTTTCATTCATTTTAATTAATATTCAGTCCAAAAAATATGAACAGAGAATCCACATCAACCAGACGAATATATTCAACTTTTTCTCTGCAGTGACAAAGAACACTGACAATGGTCCCAGTAGATACATATAAACAATTAAATTAAACGATTGCACCTAAAATAGGAACAGATAACCTGCTGTGGCCTGATCGCACAGTCTCACAACTTCCTCTTGCTGCAGTCATGTGTCATGTCATGAAATTTGCACTTTTGACTTGGACAGACAACTTCTCGTCACTGTTTTGATGTTGTTCTGGAGGCTGAAACTGCGCTCTGCCGCCACACTATAGACAGCACCACTTCAGCCAAAGATTTGAAAACAGGGAACATTTCTCCAGTTGCAGTGATCAGAAGTCAGCAAGACTCTCCAAACGAGGGTTTTCGTGATCTGGCAAGCACTCTGCTTCAGCCTCCCCACGGTAGCAAACAGCTAAATAATATGCTAACTCGCCACCAAGTGGTCGGGCGTGTGAATTGCAATCAGTCAAAATGATAGATGGCCTTCCGATTTTTCTGTCACTGTTTAAAAAAATGGTCAAAAAACGGAAAATATTCAGTTAATGCAGCCCCTACTCCATTGTGGCTTTGACTGTATTCTAAGAGCCATTGTCCTGCTGGAAGGTGAATCTCTGCCTCAGTCTCAAGTCTTTTGCAGCCTCTAACTGGTAATCGTTCTGTATTTAGCTCCATCCACCTTCCCATCAACTCTGACCAGGTTCCTGGTCCCTACTGAAGAGCATCCCCACAGCATGACGGTGTCATCACAATATTTTGCCAACACACATGGAATTATGCATGGAGCCCAAAATGTTCAATTCTGGTTTCATATGACCAGAGCACCTTCTTTTACATGCTTGCTGTGTCTCCACACATGGCTTATGGCAAAGTGTAAATGGAACTTCTTATGGTTTTTTTACAACAGTGGTTTTCTTCTTGCCACTCCATAAAGCCCACATTTGCAGAGTGCATGACCAAGAGCTGCCCTGTTGACAGATTCTCCCAATTGACGTGTGTATCTCTGCAGCTCCTCCAGAGTTACTATGGGCCTCTTAGCTGTCTCTCTAAATAATGCTCTCCCAACCAGGTGTGATAGTTAAGTTGGATGGCTATTTCTTAGGAGATTTGCAGTTGTGCAATCCTCTATTTTCAGATGATGGACTGATGAGAACTTTTGCCATGCACTGTACGTCTACTACCTTAATTGGCAGTTAATTTCTGTCGGTAATACACCCACTTTAACACTGAACTCGTGTATTCCTAGGGAAAAATGTTCTGTTGAACAGTGAAGTCATCCATCAAGACACCCATGTCTAATACAAATTTTGGAAATTTGCAGACAGTAGCAGCACAAATGGCCTTCACATTTTCACAGATTTATTTGTTTCAACAAATAGACAGAGAAAGAATAACACTGATTTCACTGCTGCCAGTTATTCCATTTGTGATACATCTAGAAATAATGAAATCTTGTCTAAGCAACATTTGTAATGATTTTGTTTCTAGGACCTGCTACTGTCATGCCTACATACAAGTCAGACTCAAACAAGACTGTTCTCATTAGTGGTTCCACAATGATGGAAAGAGCTGTCAAATGTTATCAGAGCAGACTGTCTCTGAAAATCGCTTACAGATTCATCTCTTCTGAGAACACCTCCTCCTCTGACACCTCTAACATCCTAACACACTGAACTCACAGTTACTTTGCACTTTTACACATGTTCTTGCACTGCATCCTTAAAACAGACGTTCTGCTTTTAAATGGACCAGATATTCTCACTGTATCAAAGCTTGGCTGTAGCCTCCAATTACTGGAAGCAGAGTTTACAAATGTGTCACACTTTTGTATATCGCAACAGCGGATAGCAAATAAATGCACGAAAAACAGGAACAGAAAGAAAGTAAAGGTTTAACATGCAACACAAAAGTTATCAAAATGGAGCATAGATCCAATATGCAAAATAGAGTGCAGCAAAAAGCTAGATCTGGAAGGGAGGTAATTAAACTGTAAAAAGTCATACAACTTGGACAAGTTAAAAGAAAACAGGGTGGTGTAAGCAGCTGGCGTATAAATGTTAAATAAAAAGCATGTCCATGTACAACAAAAGGTTACTTTTAGAGATCCTAACCCTAACATCATTGATCTTACAACGAAGCTTATTATTTAGCTTGATTGGTCATTTAAGCCTAACTGATAAGGAATATGTGCAAATGCATGAAAAACAGCAAGGAAGAGGCAATAATAAGCTAGCCGAAGGGAAAAAAGAGTTTGAATTAAAAAATCTAATTACTTTTCAATATTGTAGCCAAATTAAGACATGAAGGTATGCTATACCCACATTGCAGTAGTGCATATCTGCATTGCATTTCAATGGAGCAGGAAGATATGCTGCCTTAGGCAAAAAAATCCATAACACATATGAGGTTGTAGCATGCATAATTTGCTCACTTGATAAGCAAGGCTGCTATGGATTTTTTTGTAAAATGTCTAAAAAAACAGCTCTCATGCATCATGTATGCCAAACATTTGCACCACTGCTACATGATTTACACAACTGTAACTCAGTTTGACTAAATAATAACATATGCAACAATATGAAAATGTTTTGTCTGCTTTGATTAAAATTTTACTCACCTCAGAATGCCAGATGCTTAAAACTGGGAATGAAACTGATAGCATTACCATTTAAAAAAAATATTTTGGCTAATAATTATTTGACCACTTTGGAAAACTGATAAAGCATTTAAATTTAATTCCCAGGTGGGCAGTTGAAAAAATACAATGAGATGATGAAATACCACCATCAGGAACACTTTGAATACCACACCCTTGATCCCAATACAGATGAACCATTCAAAGCAAAAATGCATCAAAAACAACACACATTATTTCACTGACATGACAGAAATTTATGTTCCATAAAATCCCCTTCTTTCCTTTACAGTTAGACCTATGTAAAACCTTCCAACCTACTTCCAAGTATACCCATCACTTTTTTGTTAATATTTTTTAAAATCTTTCAAGGGGCAAAAATGAAGATATGTCATTTTTATACAATGTAAAGTAGTCACCATACAGCTGGTATAACAGTGTAAATTTGCTGTCCTCTCAAAATAACACACAGCCATTAATGTCTAAAGTGTCATATATTCAGTGTTGTCTCATGATAAGATATAGTAATGTGAGAGGTGTACTCACTTTTGTGAGGTACTGTAAATGGCAAGATAGGAAACAATGTGACAACATGTTTACATTTTGTCTTTTGAAATATTTTAGTAGTAATTGCTGCAATTCACACCTGTTAGACATCAGACTCTTTATTCCTAATCTCTGTGCAACAACACGACAGTTTTAAATCCTCTTTACACTAAATGATCTACAAATTTAAAAACAATTTAATCCAGTCAGAACCGATAAATGTCTAAGTTCATCCTAACGCTGTAATTTTGCATTAAACATGTTTTTATTTGTTTAGTATTTTAAATACTCTTAGTAAAGTCAGGCAATGTAAGTATTAACATAAATATCCAGAATGCATGGCAATGATATCTTTTCAGGGAATGACATTTTTATTAGGAAATTTGATTAACATAAATTTCTTAGCTCAAGATTCTAACAGGAACAACATTAGGAGAAACAATCTCTGTTTTAGGTATATAAGCTAAATTCTGCCGTGAGCTCTCGCACAAAGATTTGCTTGGGAAAGTTAGAGATGACTGTGTAACGTGAGGAGGAGAAAAATGGAGACACTGTTCACGCACTGCCTACCTTTTCCTTTTTTCATTTTCTCGGGTCATTTATTGGTTGAGAAGCAATGCTTTCATGATCGTGATCTTTAATCTGGCGATAAATTGCATAAATTACCATGGTGACAGACCCAGGTACAAAGTGAATCAGCTTCATGATACCAAAAATCCTGAACCTAACTTGAAATTACCTGAATAAGCCATTAACCTTGCTTCATAGTATAGGTCTTATGTGTGTTGGTTAGCAAACAGTATCCGGATATGTGGAAAAAAGAGCTAACAGGACTAACTTACTCTCTAACCAACAGAGATATTTGGAAAATTGATATTTATATTTTTGACACATCTAATTGAAGACTTTGACTATACATATTGACAAAGATTTTGGTGTTTTTGCATTTCCAGCCACACTTTTTCCATCTAGTTATCTTGAATAAAAAAGATATATTATTAATTACTGTATTTCCAAAAAATGTGAAGTAATGATAAAAACTCAATGTGAAGAGAAACTAAACAAATACCTGTGACTAAATTGTTAAATGCTGTGTGTGTCTCTCGCTCCATGTTGATGAAAATAAGTTTGTTTTCCAGGTGTGTATTATATAAATTTAGGGTAAAACATTGTTTAGTCAACATTATCCCTTGTTACTGTTGTGTTTAACCGAAGGGTATTTCATGACACTAGTAAACCAGTAGGTAATTTGGATGATAATTAAGGGAACAATACAAAGACAAGGATGATGTTGACACTTAGAACAAAATGGGTAATTATAAAGCATGAACCACAAGATTTCTGAAGGACTTTGAACACATAATTAATCACCACATGTTTCATTCTGCTTCAAGGACGAAAGCTCTTACACGTCAGTGAAGGTTTGTGCCTTAGCACAAAAGACAGACGTTAAAGTGCGAATAACAAATTGGAAATATTACTACGATGTCACTGTAGGTATAAAACAGCTGAATAAATTGAATAACCATGTAGTGGTAAAACAGCTTGTACAAAACAATTTTAAAGAAGACGAATTTAAATTTGTCTTACCAATACATTCAGCCATACATTCATGCTCAAAAACGAAAATAGTTAGAGCATACAGAAAGAGACAGAACTTGACTAGTTTGCTTCACAGACTCTAATAGATTATCCCAATTCCTGAGTATGCTATTTTCTTTTCAGCTCAAACAACAGGGTTTCTGCTGGCTTTAGGTCTGAGGACTGAGGTGGCCATGGAAGATGCTTGATATTGTACCTGTTGAACCATTTCTGTGTTGAGTTGGATGTTTAGATCATTACCCTACTGACTGACCCAGTTTCATGTAGGAGGGCACTGGATTTAAATGGCTACGTCAAAGCATACCTGATGACATGCACTCTAACAAGGTTCCCAGAGCCTTTGGAAGCCACACACAGCATCACAGATCCTCCACTGTGCTTAACAGTGGACATTAGGGTTCTTAAGCACATACTCATCCTTTGTGGACTGTTTGGAGTCAAAGTTTCAATCTTAATCTAACTGACTGACTGAAATGTTAACATTTGGTATGGTAGGACAGATAGGGCTAATTTCTGGTATTACTTCCAAACAACTAGTTAGATGACATCTAACGGTTGTTTACCCTAAGCTGCCCTTACCATCCTCCTCACTGAACATGATGGCAAGATAAATATGGGTCCTCATCCAGCCTAGTGCCCAAAGGCTAAAAGAAAGGGACCTCTGTGTCACATCATATTTATACCCCGAACTGTAAAAAAAAAAAGATTAAATACTCCTAGAAGCCAAGATGCTTCACTTTCATAATTGTCTGTACATATTTCTTACAGTGGTATCAAACTTTGATATATTGCACAGAAAAGGTTTTACTGGGAGATATTACAAAATGTGTTAGGTAATGTACAGCTGAGAAAAGCTGTTCTTTCTAGTTTATGAACCTAACCTTAGCATGGTCAATTCAAAGTGAAGTCATAATGCATTGTATCCCTGCCCAAATAACAGCAGCGCTCATTGTGTACTGAAGACCCGCTGTGTAAAGAATCAAATCAGATGAGAAATGAATACACACGTGGGCCATGAATATATCATTATCTGCATTACAATTGCATCTGAGGAAAAATGTATGAGGAACAGCAAGCTTGCCTCACAATAGAGGGCAAAGCTTAACAGATCCTTTTATTATTCATTGGACATCGAAGAAAGTGAGGGAACAATTCATCAAAATGAACTGGGAGCAAAAAAAAAAAAAAAAAAAATAATATATATATATATATATATATTATATATATATATATATATATATATATATATATATATATATAAAGGTTCTCTTTTGCTGAGCATGCAGAGGCTGGTGCTTTGTAGTGCAATGACCAGAGTATGAGCTGAGAATAGAGAGCAGGTGACAAAGAGACTTAGAGGAATAAAAATATAGAAAGGCAAGAAGTGGAGAGCTGTATAGGTGCAAGAGAAAAAGATACAGATACAGAGGGATTCCTGGTGCATTGGGAAAATGGAATATGAAATTTAAACTGTGGTCTCTGAGGAAAGATTTGATTTAGCTCAAACCAATCATGCAAATAAACCCATTTTTAAGTTCACAAGAGGGAAAGAGCAAATGAACAAGTGCTGTAGTGCATACAGGCAGCAGAATGAAGAGCAAACTAAACCTAAACTGTCAAAGTAGCTTGAAGTGCATTAGAGCTAACAGGCGATTGGTCAAAACAGAAAGATCTCGGACACCAATTACAAAGTGAGTTAGGATTGGTGTTGCTCTGCCTGTCTGTCTAGATGGCTCTGCCCACAAATCGTCTATGGAATTGAGATCAAGACTTTGAGTGGTCCAAATATTGACTTTGTTGTCCTTTGTAACTAATTTTGTGGTAATGGATGGGCCTATTTGTGCCCAAACTTTAACTTCCTGGTTAATATCTAGAGATGTTGCTTCAATTCATTTCCTCATAATGCCAAATATATTGTGAAGATTACAAGACCCTCGTTTAGTGAAACATCCCAACAGGATGATGCTGCCACTTCACATTTGGGATGGTGTTCTCAGTCTTACAGGCTTCCCCTTTTTGTAACCAGGATCATAACAGCTAAACATATTTCACTTCTTGAAATCTTAGCTGATTTATTTCGATTTTCCATGATGTCACACAAGGAGGCAGTGTGTTTTAAGGTTGTACCTTCAAATACATGAAAATGGGTGCTTTAGCTATCTGAAATATTTTGATGCTTTTAAAAACCTTGACATGATCATCTGAGCTTTCCCAGATTGTTTAAAGGCATTGTAATCTTAGTGTATGTAAATGTTTTAATTTGAAGAAAGCAACAATAAATTGTCTAAAACAAAATCGCTCCCTCTAATTATTGACATTTAGCAAATGGATTTTATTTTGGTAATCCCAACTGACCTAAAACAGGAAAGGCTTTGTCTGATAGACTGACAAAGGCTATGTGTCTTCTTATGAGGTGCATGTAACGATCAGTTTCAACTGTGTATTTATTTTCTGAGTAATTTTAAATAAGACGTCCACATTCAAATCCAGTGTTATCAGCAGCGTGTTAGAAGGTATAAATAACTTGACTAAGGCACCTTGTTTGCTGTAACTCAAAAAACTGTTTGGGTGCCAAATAGACATTCATTTAAGTCACACATCTTCCAGGCTGTCTAATAATAAACTTTTAATTTTCAGAACAACAAAGATAAAGAAATTTTGCTTGTTTCAAGGTCTCTCTGCATCCCTGCATTACACCATTTTGTGATTATGGTAATGCAGATGTGTATTAGCAAAAAGAAATTCAGCATAATGCATAAATAACCAAGATGTTCAGACATTGTATTGTGTGCTCATTATCCCCACATCCAGATATACTTTAATTCATTATCAACCTTTTAAACACCTGAACTTACTAGCATCATAATGTGGTATCATAATGGATCCTATTTAAACCTACAACTTCACAAATTTTAAAACTGTCTAAAATAAAAACAGTATTTCAAATGAGGTCAGGGAGCAGAATAATGTTGTTAGTTAACATTATGCCTAGTTAAAGAAATTCTTTCTCTTTTCAGTAAACCGAGTTATTTGATTAAGCCTACTGTCAATGACAATTTTATTCATATAAGTTTTGATTAGTTTTAATAAATCATTAAATGAATTACTCAAAATACCCAAAAAAAACTTGCAACTGAAACACAGGTGGGGGTGATGCAGACTGTACCTTTTCAGAGCTGAAACTTTTGTTTTAAAAGAATTGTTGTTTTATGTCTGAGCCATAATGATGTGGATTTGCTGATGTGCTTCAAATTATTGCACTGCTGCATAATCCAAGTGTGTTTAAGCATAAGGTCAAAAACCGTTGGCTGGACATGCTCCTTCAGGATTTTTTGCTATAGAACAGAATTCATGGTTTGATCAATCATGATCTAGGGGGGTCTGGGGCTGCTTTACTGCATCGCACTTCCACCACCACGTTTGACTTTCAGTGTAATATATTTTTTCAGAAATGCTGTGTTAGTTTTAGGTCAGATGTAACATGAACCACCTTCCAAAAAGTAAAGTTTTAGTCTCGTCACTTCTCAAAATATTCTTTTTCGGTACATGTGAGACGGACCTATGTGTTCGTTTTGGTCAGCAGTGGTTTTTGCCTAGGGACATTCCCATGGATGCCACTTTTTATTGTTGAAACATGAACATGGACCCTAACCGAGCCAAGTGAGGCCTGCAGAGCTTTAGATGTTCTGTGCTTTTTTGTGTCCTTCTGGATGAGTCGGACATTAACTCTTGGTGGAAATTTTGCTGACTGGTGGGAGGGTCCACCATTGTTCCATGTTTTCTCCATTTGTGGATAATGGCTACCGCTGTGGTTCACTGGAGTCTTAAAACCTTAAAAATAGCTTTTTATCATATTTAATTCACAATTTAACAAGGGAAGGCAATTACTTTTTCACACAGAGCCAGGTAGGTTTTGATATATTTTGTCCCTTAATAAATGAAATAAAATAAAATTGATTAATCTGATTTCACAGTGTGTACTACATATTCTGAAATTGTGGATCTTAAAATGAAAATACAGATATAGATTTTAAGACACATGCACTGATGTTGACACACTGCAGTAACTCACAATAGAGGATTGTAATTTTACTCAGCAGCAAACAGAGAGAAAGTGTTACTTTTTGAGGGGAACAGCAAGTGAATGATGTATCAGTGAGTGTCAGTGTCTCTGTGAGTGTTAAGGAAAAAAAACAAAAAACAATTGAAAGTCAAAGATGGAGTCAGAAAGAGGAAGGCTCTGTATCTGAGGGCCTCTGTGTGGGTGTGTGTGCCTAGCCTTTATGATGTAAACTGAATGTAACCTTTCTCCTCTCAGACAACCCCTGCAGCAGAGACTCGGAAGCCCCAGACCCCCGCCCCCCCCCCCCCCCCCCATACTAGCAGATGAATGCTAGTATAGAATAGCATTCATCTGAGGCTCAGCTGCTGCGTGGTCTAAGTGTCAAGTGAAACCCACCATGTTCCCCTGGAGAGCAGGGCACAGAGTAACAGTCAGAAGGGAGCAGGGACTGGCCACTTTGTAATCAAGTCTTGCATAATGCCAGCCCCAGAACTGGAAAGCGGTCGGGAGACGCTGTGCTTAATACCGTCCTGGAAATGGGAGAGCGGACACAGGCACTAACTGCCAGTGCAAGGCAATGTATTTTACATTGAGAACACCCACTGCACTTATTGTGAGCCTCTTGGTGAGCCTCTGACCCCACTTTTACACCATTTATTGCCATAATTATGTGTGCTCTTGGTTACTTCACCTGGAGGCGCATTATGATTGCTGCTTCTTCTTTTTCAATGAGAAAGTAATTTTCAAAAAAATATTTGTCCAATAAATAGCCTTTAACTGGCAATTATTTTTAAATGTCCTCTCTAATAAAGTGTGTGTTATTATAAAAGGAAAACCTCCTTCTTCACACAGATGAATCCTTTGTGTGGAGCTCAGTCCTAGCTGCTGCTGCAGTCTTTTACTTGGCTCTTATCATATCACAATAGGCTCCTAGACTGCCTGTGGCTGCTGGAATCAGTCATCATGCAGAGGTTCTTTCTGGCTGATATACAGGCTTCCCGATAGCTATTTTCAGGAAATCTTTCAGTTTTATTGTTTGGTTACAATACTGCAATAGAGGTTTTCCTCCCTGTAAGTATACCTCTGGCAAACAAAGTCAGAGGAGGCTGTATGTATTTATTTTCCCCCAAAGACATTTTGTGAAGGGGAAAAAATAAGTTTTCCTATTTGCATCGTTTCAAAAATTCTTTCCTCTCTGTAATATTAGTCATGGTGGAACATGGGTAGAATAAGTAGGAAGATTTAGATTTTACACTCATTTTAAAGAGCTTTAAAACATCCAAATAAGCAGACTACAGCACATAACAATAAAACCATAGAAACACTCAAAAATATCACAGGAAACAACATATTTAAGTTAAAATAAATGTGTTAAGGAACATTAAAAGTCTTTCTGACAAAATGTGCCTTCAATTTATTTTTAAAAAGGTCCAGTACAGTGATGGCACAAAGATCCAAAGGAAACTTGTTCCAGAGAATGGGTGCCACCAACGAATGGCCTGAACACCGTAGCTTTTAAGCTTGGTCCTTAGGACATCTAATAAAAGCTTACAAGATGACCTCAAGGACCTGACACACACAGGGAGGTGCAAGCCATTAAAAGATAAAAAATGAACAGTAAAAGTTTAAAATCAATTCTAAAACAAACAGGAAGCCAGTGTAAAGAATATAAAACTGGGGTAATGCGCGCACGTCAGGAGGTGTTAGTTAAAATACGGGTGGCTGCATTCTAGACAAGCTATTGGCTCAACTGGGAGACATAGACATAGAGAGCATTACAATAGTCGAGTCTGGAGCTAATAAAAGCATGAATGGACTTCTACAGGTCAGGACAATTTAAAAAAGCCTAACTTTGGCCAGAAGATGCAACTGAAAAAAGCTTGTCCTGACCCTAGAGTCAGTTTGATTTTTAAATGTAAAATCCTTCTCAAATATTATCCCTAAATTTTTAATACTGTTCTTTATATTAAAAGTCAAGGCACTGACATCTGTAGTGGCGTTCCTGCCAAATGAAATACATTCAGTTTTTTTTTTTTGTTAAAAAACAAAACATTCTGGCCCATCAACGGTTTGACAGCTGAAATGCAATACAGTAGAGAATAGAGCTCATTACTGCAACCTGGCTTCAGAGACAATTAGATCTGTAGACCATCTGTATAGCAGGAAGGATAACTGGTGCTGAGGTATAATAGCTCCAAGTGGCAGCACATAAAGTGAAAACAGAAGAGGGCCAAGAATGGAGCTTTGCGGAACCCCAATGAAAGAGCAGCATTAGAAGAGGTGAAATTAGTAATCATGACAAAGTTCTATCTGTCAGATAAGAAGTGAACCTCTTCAGTGCTGTGCTGCAGATACCGACACAGTGGTTTAATCAGGACAAAAGAAGAGAATGATCCACTGTGTCAAAGGCTGCTGTGAGGTCCAACAAAACCAGAACCAGAGACAACTTTTGATCGACAGGCATGAAGTACAGTGCAAAAGTTTTAGGCAGGTGTGCAAAAAATGCTGTAAACAAAGAATGCTTTCAGAAATATAAATGATTTGTTTATTTTTATCAATTTACAAATTGTTAAGTAAGCAAACCCAAACATACAGCCAAAGTCATTAAGAACTATCTACAGTGTAAAGAAGAACAAGAATTACTGGAAGTGATGGTATGGTCCCCACAGAGCCCTGATCTCATCATCATTGAGTGTGTCTGGGATTACATGGAGAGACAGAAGGGTGTGAGAAAGCCTACATCCACATAAGATCTGTGGTTAGTTCTCCAAGATGTTTGAAACAACCTACCTGCTGAGTTCCTTCAAAAACTGTGTGCAAGTGTACCTAGAAGAATTGATGCCGTTTAGAAGGCAAAGGGAGGTCACACCTAATATTGATGTGATTTAGATTTCTATTTGGTTCATTCACTGCATTTCGTTAATGGGTAACAATAAATGAATAACACTTCCATTTTTGAAAGCATTCTTTGTTTATACCTGCTTAAAACTTTTGCAAAGTACTGTAGCTATATTATTATGAACTTTTAATAAAATGGTCTTTGTACTATGCTCTAATCTAAAGCAAAATTCACATTTTTCAAAGATGCCATTACTGTTAAAAAGGTTGAAGTTGCTCCCAGAATAAACTGAAGGTTACAAATGAGTCACAGAACAGTGCCAAGCAAAAGTATTCATACTCCAAAAAATGTCCACATCGTGTCACTTCACAACCGCAAACTTCCGTGTATTTTATGTGAAAGACTAACACAAAGTATGGCAGAAATAAGTGTAAGACATAAAAGGAAACGTATTCAATTTATTTGTGTGGCATGCTTTTGTTTTCAGTCTCCCTAAGTCAAAACGTCTTAGAACCACCGTTCTATGCAGTTACAGGGGCGAGTCTTTTAGGAATAGAATTTAATAGGATTCAGGTCTGGACTTTTACTGGGCCATTCTATCACATGAATAGGCTTTGATCCAAAACATTTCAGTGCAGCTCTCGATGATTAGTGCCATTGTACTGCTGGAGGGTAAAAGTTTGCATCAGTCTGAAATCTTTTTCAGCCTCTAACAAGCTTTGTTGCCGGATTGCCCTGAATTTTCTTCCATTTCTTGATTCAGCTTAGACCAGCTTCAATGTGTCTGCATTACAAAAGCATTGCCATGGCATGATGCTGCCTTCACCATGTTTTACAGTGGGAATAGTGTGACCAGGTGTTTCTAGTTTTCCACCAAAACACAAATGAATTAGTCATCCTGAAGGTTGGTTTCATTCAGCAAATCATTCTTTTAATATTATTTTATAAATTATAAAATAAACAACCTACCAGCAAATTCAGTTTGGATAAAATATTAAAACTGAATTTTTAAGTTGTCTGTCTATTGTGTTTGTATTTAAATTACAGTAACTGCTTGTTACATTCAATACATAGTTAAAAAGTTTCATAAATGGCATCATAGCAACCAACAAAAAGAGGGCAGGTGTCAAACATGGATAATGAAGTTTTTAAATCTGAAATAATAATTCAGTTTTGATGTTTTTACTTTCACAACTAGAAAGCACCACTGCCTCTAACCTATTCAGAGCACTGAGTGCTTGTTTTTGGTGGCTGTACATGTTTTAATCCACTTAGAGCAACGGGGATGTTTCCAGGCTATTTGTAGCACTCTGTAATATAATAATTCCTCTCTGCTTGAAGGAACAGATGATGTTGACAATGAGGCAGGTTCAACAACATAATAGACTTGGTTATTTTCAACAAAGCAGTTATCCAATAAAGATGACTCTTAAATTACTCACACAAAATAATCCCTGTGTGAGTGCAGTGAATAAATAGGTGCTGGTTTCATGGCAGTGAATCATTAGCTGGGTAGAACTGTGCTACAGTCTTCATTCTGGACAGAACCTATTAGAACAGGGCAGGATTGGGACAACTTTGGAAAGCCCCCTTCAGAGAAAACCGTACCATGCTGGCACACTCTTGGTACTCACCAGACAGTATATTAACTGCATTTGTCTGTTTTCTTGAGATGCTTCGTACCACCCTGGCTATCATGATTGCACAACCATAATGCCATGAGGTTGTTTGCTTACAGCTTGTTATTGTAAGATGACAGGTTTTTCCCAATCTAACCATGGATTGTTCTTCTTGTCAGTCAGCAGGTCCTTAGATCCAACTAGGCCAGAGGTTTGCAAGCTATGGCCCTGGAGCCACATGTTGCTCATTAGGGGCTCCAATGGCTCTTAATAAATGTGGCCAAAATTGACATAGAGGTCAGCATTGTTTTGAACTATAAATGTATTCAAAAACTGGTTTTAAAAGTCATTCTTCCTATTTTTATGCAATATAAAAACAGACATAGCCATTATAAGTTCTACAACCAAAATGCAGTAATGCTAAAAATTATATTGTTTTTTTTGTGGCAAATTTCATAAAGCTGAAAAATGGGTACATGTTTTTCTTTATTATAGAAATATGAAACATTCCATTCAAAGAATGATTTGTTTGATATTTTTCTTTGTTATAAAACCTAAACATTTAAACAAGTATGTTTGTCTTTTAATGTAAAACAAATTTTATAAAGTAGATTTTTACAAATCTTAAGTGAAAGATTCTATTCTCGAAAGAATACTGTAGTTTACTCAGCTATAAACACATTTTATTTCATAGGATGGAGAGCAAAAATAGCTCTTTGAATTGTAAAGGCTGTAAAGGACCAGCACTAACTCGTGCCTGGTTATTTTCCAATAACCTCTTCTGGTTTATCAGTAGACCATGGGGTTTATTTGAGCTACTAATAAATCTCAGCCACATAAATCTTGTTTTCTTTATTGATATGATTGGACCAGCTGGTCTTTATTTATTGGGAATTAACGCTACAAAAAAATGAACCACACTACAAGAAGTTCTATTACTACAAAAATTACTTGGTTTCAGTAATTGTAAATTACACAAACATTTTTTAAAGAATTTCTTTTACACATAAAAACAATTTTATCTGAAAGGGCAAGAAATAAGAACTCCCTTGGTAAACAAGAGGGAGCACCCTGTTATGGAATTCAAACAAAAGCTGCACAGTGAACCTCAATTTCCTCCTGTAAGTTTTGAACTCCTCCACTGACACAGTAACTGAAATGCGTATTATAGCGGTTTGGATATTTCTCCTAACTCTGTTAGTCAGTGTGACATTGGCAAAAGATTGAACTCCCTCTCCTGCATTCAGTGTTTGCAGGGTGAGTCATAAGAGCCCATGACTAATTATGAAATAACCTGCCGCATATCTGAGTGAGCTGCCAGTGTGGCTCGCATTTTCAAATCTGTTGAACATAGCTCAGCACAGCCTGCGTCTGTTTGCATTCTAATGAGCCATCAGCTCGCATTAAATTATCCCGATCCGTGACACTTCACCTAAAAGCATACAAGAGGTCAAGGGAAGCAATGTCTAGTCACTGTAAATAATGAACAGGTTTATTTGTGGAGAAAAATAATACTGATTGCTGATGATCTAAGTTCTTGAGGCTAATGAGGACATGAAGGCACTGGGTTACACTACGATCTGCAGCCCCACATGCAGCTTTGGTTCTACTGTAGACATAAATCAGGACAGTAGATTCAACATCAGACCAAAAGTAAACAGCCCTGTTAAAATATATATTAGCCTGAACAAACATAACTAAAAAGTTGTATAAACTGTATAAAATACAATTTAAGACAGATATATTTGTCTTACTGTCTGATATTACATTGTAGTAAACATTTTGTGTTTTAGGTCAGTTAGAATTAACACAATTATTTACATTTGCTAAATGACAAAATATTGAGAGATACAGTACATTTTTAAGAAATTTTAAAGCAATTTTCAAATTCAAGAGTTTGCATAAATTTCACTAATATTGGGAGAATTGCCTTTTAAAAATGTATGACTTGGGTCAAACATTTTGGGTAATACTTCCACAAGCTTCTCACAAGTGTTTGCCGGAATTTTGGCCCATTCCTCCTGACAGAACAGCTCAGATTTGTAGGCTGCTTTGCTCAAATACATCTTTCTGCTCTGCTCACAAATTTTCTATGTGACTATAATCTGGGCATTGTAATGAACGCTCCAAAACATGGATTTCGTTGTCTGTAAGTCACTTGTACATGTTTGGTTATGAACAAACTAAATCTGTTCGGTGACCCGTGAAGGGTCTGGAGGTACGTGAGTTTGCTTAGCCAAAATGGCCACCATTTTCTCTTCTTTCAATTGACACCTATTTCAACCAATTGCATCGACCTATGGTTTCTCCAGATGCAACATATCCACGACGCTGATTCCGACACTAAAGAGGTGTAGAGAAGGAAATTACTGTCATAACAATGTGGAGCAGAACTCAAAATCGGCTTGAGAAAACACAAGCATAAACAGTGTTTTTTTCCTGCACACTCTGCATAACTGCAAATATAGCACTTTCGGTGTGTTTTCCCTAACAAATTATGGCCAAACATTTTGTTAAGAGTTTTTGTGTTTACCTGTATGTGTGCATGGGGCATCTGGATGTGCTTTGCTTACCTGTGCGAAGTGGTGCAAGACCTTCTTTTGCTACGTTTTGGACTTTTGGTTTGCTGTATAGCTGTATGCTAAGAGATTCAGGAATTACAGCCTTATGAAGTTTATTTATAGAGGTGATTTCTAAAGTGGTCATTTGAAGACTTCAATGGTCAGTTTTTGTGCAATTGTTATCAAATTTGAACTCGTAGTAGGTAGGAATTGCATCCAATGATTGATTTGATATCTGAGTCCATATCTTTAGCCCTTTGACATTTTTCTCTAATCCAACTTCAATAACTACAACATAGTTACAGTTACAGTAGGTTTGACACATCTAATCATTCTTTTATTTGGGTCCAAATGTCAGGAAATAAAGCACATTCTGTTGAGTCCAGTCATGTATATGATTTAGGAGTACCAAATGCATCTCTCTCAGATTCTGA
Organism: Crenichthys baileyi; assembly: GCA_036173005.1. Lineage (NCBI taxonomy): Eukaryota > Metazoa > Chordata > Actinopteri > Cyprinodontiformes > Goodeidae > Crenichthys > Crenichthys baileyi. Next base: position 302,784 of record JAHHUM010002058.1, on the reverse strand, counting down.
GATGATATATAAAAAAATTGCAATGTGCTGCTGCTGTTACTTCACAGTATTGTTATTTAATTCCTTTTTAATAATCAATGATGGCCTGGCCATCTTGGGCTTAAAGGTGATGCTCTGTATGCAGTTTTTGAGTGCCCCCAAGTCTTCAGTTATTAAATTGGTAAATAGGCTAAACTTAAATAGAGCTTTTCTAGTCATTCTAACCACACAATGCACATTTACACTAGAGCCACATACACCCAGTTGTGATAACAAATGCACATTGCCTAAGCACACTTTAAAATAAGCAGGGAAGGAAGCTGGAATCAAACCAAAATATTTTAGATGGCAAGACAACTACTCTTCTCAATGATCCACAGTAGCTGCATATTATTAGCTGAATTAATCAGAAAATAGGTCCATATCACCTGCAGAGTCAGCCAGTTTCAAAAGCAGATACACACTATTGTGATGTTCCAGGGTTACTTGCGCTATAAGTTAAACAGTGCTTTAACCCATGTTGGGTATCATAAAAAGTGCATCCCAGAGGACAATATGATCCATTTAACAAAAAACAACCTTACAATTTTAGTTTGAAATCATGGATATGTCTTCACCACTTCTTTTGAGCGGTCAAAGGTGCTAAGCAAAAAAAAAAATATATATATATAGTGTGAAACTGTCTTTCTAAGGTGTAAAGTGGTGGTAAACACTAAAGTAAGTTAAAGCAACATAAAAGTTTCTAAATACTATGGATTCCCAAAAAAGTAAAAAAAAACTATTTAACTGGACCACTTTTTTAGTCCACCTTTTTCAGGTCAAGACTTAGAGGAACTTACTCTCATCTTGGCAGCTTCACACCCAGCAGCAAAATGCTCCAGTGTACGCAGGAGGTCATAGCCTGGAGAAGCCAACAAATCCACATCATATGTGAAAACCAAAGATGAGATACTGAGGTTCCCAAACCACACAACCCCCACTCCATGACTACTTTTTGAGATCCTGTCCATGAACATCACAAACAGGATTGTTGACAACAGGCAGCCCTGATGGAGTCCAATGCACACTGGGAACAGCCCTGACTTTGTGCCGAGAACGTGGACACAGCTCTTGCTTATACAAGGATTGGATGGCCCTTTAAAGCCACCCAGATACCCCATACTTCCACAGTGCCCACCGCAAAATACCTCAGAGACATGGTTGTAGGCCTTCTGCAGATCCAAAAAAATACACTTAGGGCCTGATCTTCAAAGATCCCAAATAGCGTGTGCTAATTTGCGTGTACTATAAATAAATTGCACGTGCAATAAGTGGGCGTGTTGCGTGCAATGGATATTAGGTGCAAACAGGTGCAGACCGCCCAATTTAAATGAGGAAATTGCGTGTGCTACTGGGTGGCTGCTATTGGCTGGAACAAGAGGAAAAGCAAACAGATCCTCTGCTGCATTGCTGGAAATATGCAGGGATTGATCCAGTTACTGATTTTTTTCCTTCTGTTCCGTTTGGCCCTTGCTTTTCTGGACTGTTACACTTAGTTAACTTTTGTTGTCGTGACAAGATTATTTCTCCTATTTTGCTCGACGTGACTCGCAACAAATTGCCAATCAAAATTAACAATATAACTGACACACATGTCTGTTAATTCATTTATTACAGCTTTGGCTCCCTTGATCTTTTAATAATTTCCGGAGACTCACCGGGTTCTTTCGCTTTTTTGAGAGTCAGTTTTTGAAGAGTTCAAAGTTAATGATAAACAGCCACAATATTTAAGCCTGAATGTAATATTAGCAACATAAAAATAGTTTGTTGTAGGAGTTGGTAATCGGTACATAATAGCTTTTCTAATTTTAAAACATAACTGTCCTACAAAGTATATAAATCGAACATGTACATAAAAATAAATTATTTTCCAATGATTTTACTGAATTCATTTTGTTTGTTTTGCCAACATTTTAACGATATATGTGTTTGATTGTTTAAATTGTTTTTTGGTGACACAAAATAATTTTTTTTACTGCATAAAAAAACCCTCCCCTTGCATATGTTCACATTTAAACAACGTAATCAAACTGATACAGCTCCGATTGCTCTGCAATGACACAATGTTACTGTCAATAATGTAATGTGTTTAGTTTAGTGACAAGGTTAAAGCATACACTGTCTTTTTCAACACATGGAAACGCCCCCTTTAAATGATGATTTTTTACCTGCTATGCAGTCATTTTAGCATCTAGTTTGCAAATGAAGGACTAATCTGTCCTATAATGTCTTTATTTCTTTCCTATTAATTATATTATCGACATCAAAGCACAGTGGGTCTTTTTCATGTTGTGCGATTACAGTTAACAGGCTGTGCGCGCTTGATCATTAATGTTCGTATTTGCCATGATATTTGTGCGCGTTCAGCAGGTGATCTCACTGAGAGCGATGTTACGGTGGAATAATCAATACGCAAGAAAAAAGTGTTTCAAGGAGTTTCTATATCATGGCTTTTGTTTGTGATTGCCAGCTAGATAATCCTACATAGAATCCTCTATTCTCATCATATTTATTGTTTTTATTTTTTCCAACCCATACCTGTTGGCACAAGTAAAGAAGATTCTTTCTCCACAACATCTGTCATTTTATCTATGCCTCATTCTGACCAAAGACAGCAGACATTTTTGCATCATAGTTAGCACCTGAATTTCAAACGTGCTAAATTCACAGGGTAAACTTGCGCCCGCAAACCCTTTCAGGTTTGGAAAATCGCAATGCCAGTGGTCCATAAATTTGTGCGTTTGGGCCATTGCCATGTGTTCTGCATATTCATGAAGGCAGACACGCTAAAAGGTTGCGCCCGCAGTTCTGCTGATTTTGCACATGCAACCCGATTACCACGTCGTTTGTAGATCAGCTTTGCGGATGCAAGCAGGTTTGCATGCGGTTTAGTACACGCAAACATTTTGAAGATCAGGCCCTTAGATCGGAGAAGCATCTGGTCCACTGTTCCACAGTGGGAGGAAGAAAGCCACATTGCTCCTCCTGGATTTGAAATTAGACTTTTAGTTGAAGCCTCCTATCAAACAGCCCAGAGTAAGCTTTCCTGAGAAGTGTGATCCTTCGATAATTTGAACACAATCTCCAGGCCAATTTCTTAAGAATTGGGACCACCACCCCGGTCTGCCACTCCAACAGTCCTCCATGCGACATTTAAGAGGTGTGTCAACCATGACAACCCCACAATGTCTGGGGCCATAGTCTGGCTCCCTGCCCCCAGGAGGTTTTTTAACTACCTCGGCAACCTCTGCCACAGTGATGGAATCACATTCTCCCGAGTCTTCAGGCTCTGCCTCCTATGGAGAGGACCTGGTGACCGAATTGAGGAGATCATCAAATTGCTCCTTTTACCACCCAACAGTGTCCTCAGTCCGAGTCCAAAGTACCCTCCCAAAGCATACACAGCTTGGGATGATCCCTGTTTCCCTTTCTGAGTCGCTAGAGTTTTCCAGAAGTTCCCTGAGGCCAACTGAGAGTCTCCCTCTACAGCCTCGCAAAATTTCTGCCATGTCCACAGACGCCACAGTCATTCTGGCCACCTGGTATCCGTCAGCTGCTTCAAGAGTCCCCAAGCACTAAAAGTCTCCTTCTTCAGCTTGACACCTTATAACACCACTGGTGTTCACAAGCGGGTCCTCTGGTTGCCACCTCAACAGGCACCAATAACCTTCAGGCCACAGCTCCTGGAAGCTGCATTCATAATGGAGGTCCTGAACCTGGTCTATTCAGATTCCATGTCCTCAGCCTCCCTTAACACATGAGAGAAATTCTCCCGGAGGTGTGAAGTGAAGATCACTCAGATAGGTTCCTCCGCCAGACATTCATAGCTTACCCTCACCCTCACCTCACGTTTAGGTTTACCAAGTGTGTCCAGCAGCCTCCCCTGCCACTAGATCCAACCCACTGCCAAGTGGTGATAGGTGGACAGCTCTGACCCTCTCTTCACCCAACTGTCCAAGACGTAAAGCCGCAGGTCTGATGATATGATTACAAAATCGGCCCCAAATTTGGCCCAAGGTGGCCTGGTACCAAGTACACATATGAACCACCTTGTGCCTGAACATTGTTTGTTATGGACATTCTATTCCTTGTACATAAGTCCAATAGTTAAACACCGCTTAGGCTCAGATCAAGGAGGCTATTCTTCCTGATCACACCAATACAGGTTATGCCGTCATTGCCCACATGGGCATTGAATCCCCCCAGGAGCACCACTGAATCTCCAGATGGCACCCCTTCCAGGACACTATCCAGAGACTCGTAGAAGGTCATGTAATCTGAGCTGCTGTTCTGCACATAAGCACAGACAACAGAGAGAACCTTCTCTCCTGCAACCTGAAGTCGCAAAGAGGCGACCTAGGGGTTCCCGTAGCTTCTTCGGGCTGAGCCCGGCTGAGCCCCAGGAGTCAAAGCTTTTATTCTCTCTTACTAAAATGAAAGCTATTAAAATTAAGACATTGTAGAATCTTTTAACAGATGCTTTGTGAAAATTAAAATAAATTGTGCAACTTGTCTCTGTATTTGATTTCATCATGCCATTTTGAAGTTGCTTCACATTTCTTATAATGTCATATTTTGACATTTGAATTACACTGACAGGGAAAATCCTCGTTTGGCCTTTGAACAGTGAACTATCAATAGCAAACAGCAATAAAAAATAACAATGACATTTTCTTTTTGTGTATCTTACAAACACTTATCTAAACTTATTCAGTTCAATAATTTTTTTTTATTTTGCCACCTCACAATCTTATATGCGCAGTTTATAGAAGAGCACCCTCAGTATCTCATTAGACATAAAACTACTTTATATCAGTTTATTAAACTACATGACTCATTTTTTCAGTGTCACTATATAAATCCTGGTATAGTTTTCCTTCAAATATCGCTAAACAGGGTAAGAAAGTAATTAGATCTGATTACTGATGGCACTTCTAATGCAGCATTAACATAAAAACAGGTTAGTATTTAATTATGTTTACTTGAGTTTTTAGTATCTGAGCAGTAATGCTGCTCTTCTGAGAAAAACCATTCAAGTGTGCCACACAAAACCCGATGTGCGAGACTGCAAGGACAGAAGCAAAAATAAGCCAAAAATGACATTTTTCCCTCAGGCGCTTGACTTCTTCTCACATCTATGTAATTGTCTAATGTGTTTTTTGCACAAGGCTGAAGGGCTGAATGCTGTAAAAGTATAGTGTTGCTCAGTCTGACATGGGGTAAATTTTATTAAATAATGAATTTGTTTTTATCAAAAAATAGGATTTCAATGCAGGCTAACTTTTTAGGACCTGAAAAACTCTTTCAATCACTAATACTGTTTAGCTTTTATTGTTAAAGAAGAAATGGTTGAATATTTTGGCCATAGAACAGCGGACCAAATCGCTACTTTTGTAAAAGTGCTTAGGTGGTAACCAACTGGCTGTCTGGTCCACCTTTGTTTTCATAAATGGTAAATGGCCTGCACTGTATAGCGCTTTGTCAATTCTGAGGACTCCAAAGCGGTTTTCACGACAATCAGTCATTCACTCATTCATACACACATTTATACACTAACAGTGATAGGCTACATTTTAGCCACAGCTGCCCTGGGCAAACTGACAGAAGTGGGGCTGCCATACAATAGGCGCCACAGATTGGCACCAATTGTATTGCAGTTTTGTGGACCTTAAGAAATTAAAGAGCTTTGTCCGCATTCTCAGCTCAACATCAAGCAAAAGCAGGTTGGACAAGGCTGAAGGGCTGTTTCTTGTCCTTGACCCTGTTTTTGGCTTTCATGAACAGGATCTGAAGAAGAGAATCTTTTGGGTTTCATCTTTGCTTTTCACGGATAATGTTGCCATGAGTTTCAATGTGCAGTGGAGCAGTTTGCAGCCGAATTTGAAGCAGCAGGGATAAAGATCCGCTCCTCTTAGACAATGGCTCTTAACCAGGACATGGTGTACTGCTCCTTAAAGGTCGAGGCTCTGCCTCAAGTGCAGGAGTTCTGGTATTGTGGTGCCTTGTTCACAATTGACAATCATCTTCTCTGCAGTGATGCAGGTGCTATTTATGTCTACAGTGGCATCAGTGGTAGGGGTTTGTCCTGTAACCGGTGGGTTGCCGGTTCGAACCCCCGCTCTGTCTGTCTCAGTCATCGTGGCAAGACACTTCACCCATTTTGCCTGCTGATGGTGGTCAGAGAGCTTGGTGGCGCCAAATGTATGGCAGCCCCACTTCTCTTAGTCTGCCCCAGGGCAGCTGTGGCTACAATGTAGCTTACCATTCTCAGTCTGGGAATGTGTGTATGAATGACCAATGATTGTAGTGTAAGGTGCTTTGGGGTCTTTGGGAACTTGATAAAGCACCTCACAAGTGCAGGCCATTTACCATTTACTGTGGAGAAGAACAAGCTGAGTCAAAAAAACAAAGCTCTCCATTTATCTGTCAACGTTTCAACCCTCACCTGCGGTGATTAGATATTAATCTTAAACGAAAGGATCATAACCGAGATACAAGAGGCTGAAATGGGCTCCCTCTGGGTGGCTGTACCTCACTTTAGAAATAGGACCAAAGAAAAAAGAAAGAGGACCAAACTTTGAGCATCTGAATTCAAGGGGGGCTCTAAATCAAGTTCCTGCACATGGAAAGGAGTCAGTTGAGGTGGCTTAGGAATCATATAAGGATGCCTCCTGGGCACCTCTCTTTCAAGATTCTCTGGCCACATCCTATTGGAGGAGACCCTGGGTAAGACCCCGAACCTGCTGGAAAAACAATTTGACCCTGTTGGCCTGGGAACACCTTTAGAAACTCCGAAATGAAGTAGGAAAAGTTGTCTGTGTTTCACTTATAAATCTATTGCCCCTGGGGCCCGATAAGGGGAAGATGGATTAATGGCCGGCCATCATCTTGTATTTTATGCCATATTAAACCTAACTCAGAATGTGTTCTGTCACATGCTCAACTCATGACTCCTGCTCCGCCTGCTTTGTGGTCGCACCTGGCACTGTCTCTGTGCTTGCAACATGACAAAGTATATATAAATGAACCACACCACCAGCCAATCACAGAAAACACAAGAGAACATAATGAAATAAACACTTGAACCTTGTAGCCTAAGAATATGCAATTAACTATAAAACTATTAAAAAAAAATGCTTACCTATATTTTAGGTAATAGTTCTACATTTCGTGAGCCACTAAGTGATATGTGAAAAATGGTTTTGTATCAAGTTTATTACTTTTAGCTCCTGAGAGGTTAATGCAAAGTTCTCTGCTTTGTACCAAAGATACACCTTCTATACTATGTCCAGAATAAATGTTTCATTACTTTATTGTTCATTTTTGGAGATGGGCTCAGATGAAAACACACACATTATGTCATCTATTCTCTCCTAAGTCCACCATTTCATCAGTTTTTTTATACCTAACAAAAATGGCCTATCCACATTTACTTACATCCTTCACAATAGTAAATGCAAAAGCCTCTATTGGCAATGAAACATTTTTTATAGTTGCTGACAAGCCTTTTGAATGTTTCAGGTATTTTTGACAATTCATTATTTGCAAAGGGCACAATGTCTTCAGAGTTCTGAAAACCTCCTTGCTATCACCTTAATCTTTAGCTCATTTCACAGATTTTCTAATTCAAGTCCTGACTCTGGGTTGAATGCTCCTAAATTTGTATTTTAATTTCACTAAGAAGAAACATGTTGGTAAAATTAAAATATAGCTTTTTATCTAAACTCACCAGGAATATAATTTTTTGGGCTGAATTGTAACTAGCTGTTGCAGCAGGTACAGAACTTTTTATTTGTTGGAAAAAGATATAGAAAATGAAAAGATGAGCAGTGATTTTAAATCTTGGTAAAAAAAACCAAACATTCATGGTTAAAACAGATTCCCTATGACCAATAACCTCATATGGACTCATGATTCAAATTACACATGGGATCTCAAAGACTGCAAATCCATGTCTTATTTAGGTGTTTGTGTCGGTTGCTCCTTGCCCCTTCAGGAGGACAATCCTAGGAGAAACACTGGTTTGTGTGTGTTCAAGATAAACTTAAATTTAGCCTGTACTTTTACATTTAAGCAAGGGTGCAAACCACCTACTTTCTAAAAGGATATGCAGACACATTACAGGTCTTCTCTCTCTCCATCCTCACAGCTGAATGACATGAGCTTTGTGTTGAGGAGGTTCCAAAAATAAAGCAGACAAAACACATATATAAAAAACATGAAATTTTAATTTTAAATGATATCCTTGTCAGAAATCAGTTACTGATTGAACGCTGCATCTGATCAGACTTATCAGATACATCACAACAGCACTATAGTGTTATATCTGAGTGAAGACATTTAAACTCAAGTGTATCACTACCATGTTCTATAATTTATCAGTCTTATGATTCAACATCTACTTAAACAAATGATTACTGTCTGAACAACAAAATAACCACAAACAAGTTCATTTGTTTTTCCTGATCATGGTCTGTTATATTGTAAATACTGATCAGTACACAGTTGCAGTGACCTGTCATTGTACTACTATAAGCTAACCTAACCTGAATATTTACAAGTCTCCTCTTGATACACGGACATAACTTATCTAAAGTCTTTTGACCACTTTGGAAAGCTTTTTGTCATCCCTATGACATCTATATCCTTCTCCCTCTTCCGTTTTCTGTTATGTGCCCCAGAGAGCTTCCCTTTCTGCCTCTCCATCTTTAGCTCCCTCTCATCAGAGGACAATACACATTAAATGAAAGCAATCACGCTCTAGCACGTTCTGGAGGGGGCACGCACTGGAGCGCCTATAGTGTGTAGGTATGTATATGTGTGTTTGTGTGCGTGTGTGTTTGTGTGTGTGTGTGTGGGGGGGTATTGGGTTGTCAGGAGGGAAGGCGAAGGAGTGGAGGGGCGCATAAATCAGTGACATGCCTCTGTTATTGATCAAATCGCTTACACATGCACAAACTGCTGTTAAAGACAGAAAATGCCGACTAAAAACCATTTTCCTGCCATCGCTTTGGCGCCCCCTCTAGCGCAGCGGCCCTATGCTCCGCATATAGTGCATACCCACTTTTGGTGCCACTGCATTTAAGTTTATGACTTGCCAGTTATACATGTTTTCTAAAATATGATTTCAAAAGAATCCAATTTAAAGAAAATATCAGTGACAGAGAAATGTACAATCACCAACATTTTTTTTAAATTGCTTTATGCCACATTTAGATGTGCATATTTTGTTACAAGTACCTGTTTTTGAGCATCAAATAATATACTTCTGTTTAAGAACATGGATCCAATTTTGAAATGTTATTATGTATACATGTTTATTAATGATTCAGCTGTTTTCTATACCTGCTAATTCCTGTTCAGGGTTATGGAGCAGGAAGAGAGTGGCTTATGCATTGTATTTCGTTCATAAAGTTTCTTCCTGTCTTGGCCACGCCCCAGTTGCTTAGTTTCCCATCTTGGCCACCCCAGGAAAAATCTTCTCTCTACGCCAGTGGAGATAGGAAGAGCTTTTGATTTGTTTCAAGTGATAAATTAGTCAGAAAACGTATTTATTAGGGTTATTGTCTCTGTAAGAGAGGGTTTTGCATTGTTTTGTTTTTTTTATTAAAGATGCACAATATTAGGAAAACATGTAATAGTGATATCCTTGTGGAACCTGTGATTAAGGCACAATTTCCTAACTATTTTGTACCATTGTATCATTCCTTACAATTTTCTGCAACCTTTATGACCTTGTTCAGATAGGTGTGGCAACAAAGACAGTAAAAGTCCATTCAACTGGCCAAATATATTATTTGCATGGAAAGCATGAATGCATGGAACGTGAACCATGTTACCTTACCAAAGATTGTACTGAAGTAGTGTTCTGTGATTGCAATTTTGCATACATTCATATAGCAATGAAAATTTGCGATGTTGCTATATTTTGCAGCTTTAGTTCTTATTCCAGAAGGTCAGGAAACGTGTTTGTTTAAAGAAAAACAAAGCAAAACGACACTAAGAATGGTAGGATTTTTTTGCATTCACCTTTCAAATAACTATAATTTTAATTTTTGGCTTTATTTCCATTTGGCAATATTTAAACAGTGTGCTGTGGCAGGTAGGATCTTATTATTTTTAATATATGCAGAAGTCCGAGCCTAAACTTGTCCACTGAAAATAATTATGGTGAGCCAACAGAGGACATGTCATTAATTGTGGATAAAAGCAGAACTGTTTAATCTACAGTAGCTAACTTTCTGAAACATGTACTAAAACCTCACAGTGATCTGCTTATATCATTTTCCACAGACCGCCATGCTCATTTTCAAAAACTTAATTAAGACAATTTCCACAAGCTGCACTGAATTTGATGTTTGATTAGTTGGAACTGTGAAATGAACGCTGCTATGACAGATACTCATTTGTATCTCCAATTCAACATACTGACTTTGCATTAGGCTGTTTAATTGTAGATACTTAAATGGACCTGGAACATAAACATTCATTGCTAGCCCATAAAGTTTGTGTCATGTAAATGAGAAGTCTTTGTATGGAGATGAGCGCTTCATATATGGGGATGAAAAGCACATTGGCAGAGTTTTTAGGAAATGTCTCTGTTTGAACCCAAGGAAGGTAAAACCTTTACTTTTTAGACTCCAGTAAAAACCACATCTCCAAACTCCATTCCTAGTAGGTCATCAGGGTATGAACAGCAATATATTTTCTTCAGCCTCTGTCCCAAAGCTCAAGATTAAGTCCAAACCTCTATCCTGGATTATCGCGTCTGGGACTTGTAATTGTAAATGATTCCACCTGATATGAAGGTCAAATGAAAAATAACACTTTATCAAGCAACACAGTACACCCCCACAGCTTTTTTTTTTTTCTTTTCCAAGTTAAATATCACATTTGTCTTTAAAACCACAAGGGAGAAAGATTTAATCTTTCTAAAAACATTGACCAGAACCATAACAGACATTGTTTCAGGGAGGACCGTGGGAACTAACCAGAGGACTTGATGAAGGAGTAACTGAGAATGGAGGTATACGTGCTTTGGAGGCGATAACTAGATGTGTAATAGGTGGTTGATAAACAAGTGTGCGGAAGGGAACTGAGGGAATCTATTAAGAGGAATGACTAATAAACTTTAGAGGGAAAACAGGGAATGTGCAACTAAACAGAACCAGAGTAAGCACAGTTATTAACAGGAGCATAAATCACAAGAATATACAGAAACAAAGCACCTCAAAAACACCAAACCAAAATAACAAAAGCAAACCAAAGCCCCAAGGATTACAGCAGTTACAGAGACTGACTCCAAGATGCCACTCTTTGATACAGTTATCAAACGGTGAGCTTAACAGATGCTGTCACAGTTCCAGTTAGTTTACAACTTTTCATTTATTGCTCTTAGTGTAGATATGGACAAGTTCTACCCCGTAGCTATTTTTTGTAGTTACTTCCTGATTTACAAGGATTAACACGCATGTGCGTTACATGACTGACATGTACTTTTGTCTTTCTGATTTTGAAGAGTGACTCAGAGAAATAACCCGTGTCATATCATACTCAAAGGAAAGGGAAGTCATGATTTAACTAAATAAAATAAAAGTTTCTAAAATCTTTAATCAAATTAGGATAAATGACAAAGATTATTTGGTTCTATTTATTCTAAAGGTTAGTGATACCAAAAACTACCAATACTTGTTGAATAAAAGCTCTATTCATGTTAAATAGAGAACCAGAGGAGGACCGCTGCACAGTTCTGCAACATTATCTGAAAGCCATAGTATCAAAGGAACCAAACAAAGAAAAATTGGGCTAACACAATTTTGGAGAACATAGGTTTTGTCCTGCAGATGGCTGATGGATATAAGAGCCACGGTTATGTCATGTTGGGTGGAATGTGTCGTGTTTGTTAACTGTATGTGCAGTGGGACTTATTGTGTGTTGACTGACATGGCCCATGCCGAGTGGGAGGACACAGAAGTCGATTAGTGAAAGAGTCTCGAGGGGCTTTGCCACTCTTATTTAAAACCAGAGGTTGCCCGTGGTGACTTTCAACACTGTATTGTTCATGTCATGTCTTGGGAAGTCACAGTTATCGCATTAGTTGACACAGATTTCTTTAGTACTTACACTTTCAGTTTTTTACTGTGACAAAATGGCCAACATGCAAACACAAGCAGATAATAAATATCCCATATCAATTATCTGTAATTGCAAAGGTTAACCAATAATTACATACTCCATATGTTCAGAGGAGGAAGTGCTGAAAATTGAGCACTGAACGTCATTCTTGTTAATTCTGGTAATGAAACTATGACCTAGAAATAATAAGCACAGATGTTTATAGCAAACTCGGTTAGACGATCTCTGTGTATGAATATCAATGCACTGAGTCACAAACTAAAAATGATCTCAGTTTTTTTTTCTCTTATGTATAAAATGGTTAAACAGGACTGTCTCTTTCTAATCTTTGATTGCAGGAAAATGCATCAGATCATTTGGAGAAAGTACCCTTGCCAGTCCATCACAGGGCAACAGAGAGGACAAACAGCCATGCATGAAAACACAATTTAGAGACCAATTATTGATTACATGATTACATGATTTTGGACTGGATGAGGAAGCCAGATTACCCATCTATGCACAGGGGGAATATGCACGGCAAGAGTGTTAACCACTGCTACCCTGTACATTGTTATCCATTGCAGCTACATTTTGTTTTGTTTCAACGGATTCAGTGATGGTTCAATGTGAAGCATGAGGCTTGTTATTTACTCCAAACAAGTCTGATCTATTGGTTTGACCTTTGATATCGGCCTGCCATGCCATTTACCACCGGTATGATTGAAAGGCCTCCAAGAAACGCAGAGATGAAAATCCCAAAATACTGCACTAAAATTGGGCTTTTGTTGAATATTTTATTTTGCTATTATATGAGATTTAGGTTGTATTTTATTTGCATGAATAAAAAAATGTTTTCTGGGAAATGGTAAAGAAATTATCAGGAAGGACTAAAAGACAAGAATCAAGACCGTAGTTCAAAATATCCTAATCATATTGATGCATCATTGAAATCAACAGTGTTCTCATCTCCGTCTCCCTCATCCAAATATTACTGATAATAACATGATGCTGTAAATACTTGGAAAAAAAATGTTTTGCCAAAGTGGCTTACATGATGTGACTATGTGTCAAAAATAACTAAAATACTATCAGATATCTGGAGTTGGAAAGGAAAACTCACCAAAAGATGGAGGGAAGAACTGTGTGGTTTCTCCTGTAAACTTGTAATCAGAACGGAAAACTCATACCAACATTATGGAACTCAACTGGCATCTTATTCAAGAGCAATAAGGATCAACAGCATGTTGTTGCTGTGTATGTGAAAGAAAAAAAATGTTGGAAGTCTGTTTGTTTAAAAGAAAACAGGCCACAACATAAACAGACTTATATGGGGAAAAAATAAACACACTCACAAGTGATTGAAAGTGAAAAGAGAAATGAGTCAATTTCAAGACACCAATGTGAAGTGAAAACCAAGAAATCAGCTTACGCTTTTAAAGGAACACATAAAATGTTCTTTAAATATAAAGAAAAACTCTGCTAAGAATGTCTTTTTTGTAACGAAGGTTCACTTCATCCGTTTAATCATATATTTTCTTGTGCAACTGTAAAAAAGATAAGATTTGCTTTAACAGTCACGGCTTTCAAACTGAGCTCTAAAGTCTTCCCTCAAACATTCTAATGCATTACATGTATTATGAATGAAAGAGTAAAGAAGCTAAGCTGTATGGAACCATCATAACTAGTAACACACAGGAACTAAATATATTTTAATAATCTTAGCAACATCTTGTGATGCACTAGAATTTCTGATCTCCAGCGTTATAAGCTTTCATGTGTCGCTGCTACATTCATCTGATTATGATTTGTCTTTAAAGAAGACCAATAACTGGCCATCCCAGAATTCTGACCCACCCATAAAACTGTTTCATTAACACATTTTGGACTTATCCAAAATATTTTTTTCACCTTTTGATTATCAGCTCTCAAGTCAAATAAACCATTTACGTACATTTTAAAAGCACTTTCTTGTAGAATTTTGTCTTCTGTAATTGTTAAAAGAATCAGTTTAATAATCACAATATTCATATGATTGCACAAAATGCACTAAAGTTGTGGTTCTTAGCATGGTTGCAACACTGTTACTGAAACCTATTAATGACACAAGTGGAAGAGTCAGATGACGAAGACGAAATGACATCATTAAACCAATATCTAACAACATTGGTATACCAAAGCTCAGTCCTCTTTTTTTCTGAATTTTTCAGCCCTTAAAAGGTTTCACTCTAACCAACACAACCTATTATATCAGAACAAGAAAAATTTGTAAATTTTTTTAAATTTAATAATAACTAAGTAAACAGTAACATTACACCTTCAACTTAACATTAATTCCTCAAAAAAGCTACAATAAGCATCAATTTCCAACCCAGTTATTGTAATTCTAACATTACTGTTATGATCTGCAATCCAAAGTAGCATATCCATTTAGCCCTGTTAATACTGTGGCTCTAATTCCAAACCTGTTAATCTTTAATTTGTATTAAATAGTTATTAAATGACTTTCTAAACTCATGGAGGATTTGACCTAGCGTCCTTTAAATAGTTTGAATAACTTGATGCATAATGTTTTGACCAAATATATGATAATCAATAGTAAAATATGTAAATAAACAAATTAATACAGCATGACTCATAAAAAGTTGAGCAAACTAGAATACAAAAATGTGTTTAAATGAATGTAAAAGGCAATGCAGCCTCCCAATTTCACAGAAATTCTGAAAGTGTTCCTTGCAATAGACAAGTTGTTTTTGCTCTCATGAACTTGGCTGCAGAGATCTTCAGCAAACCTCATATGTCCTTTCTACTGCAGCATTTGTACATATTAGCTGGAAAAAGCTCTCCCCATATGATGTGTCATCAACAAGAAGCAATAACTCCAAAATAAGGGCAGCAAGAACCGAATGACGCCATTTTGTTCTAAAAGCTGTGGGAGGAGAGAACTAGTTTCTTTGTGTTTGTGGAATGTGAACAGATCTTAATTCAAGTCTAATATGACATTTTATTCAATAAAATGGAATGTGATGTTTTCTTTCTCTTTTCTCAATGATTTGTCAAACATTTTTGTTTGTTAACATTTATTTTTTGGGTTTTTGGGTGTATGTTCCTGTTAATAACTGTATTCCTAAAAGGGTTGCTCACAAAACAAATATCACATATTATAAAGTGTACCTCTGATATTTGAACTGGATGAATCAAATTATTTGATTGCCTATTAAAGGGTTTTCCTAAATACATGACAGAAAACTATTTAATAAAGGGATGATTTTTGAAAATTTTAGATGCCTGAACTGTCCTCTTTTGGAAAGACCCAATAAACAGCAGTCAAAACCTTATCTTTATGCCATGCTGCAATGAATGTTCCATCGCCAATTTTACCCTCACTACTTTCATTTCATACCTGTAGAGACAATATTTAATTTACATATATTTCTCTTTGCATTTAGGCATTTACGATATTAGAAAAACAAGAAACTGCGATGTTGTTAAATATTGTCATACAGTTCCAGTCAACCAGCATTCACTGCACTCATCTTTCTCTTATCCAACATATAAACAATCCCCAACACGCTACTTGAGCTGTTGCATCTTGGTCACTAAAATCTATTTCCAGTGACTAAGTCAATTCTGTAAAACAGTGACTTTAAAACAGATTGAGTTTACATACACACATATGTACAAATTGTTCTTTTTATCTTTATTTTTGTCTAAAGTTTCTGTATTCAAAAGTAGTGTCTATTTGACTTTGGTGTAAAACTGAAGTCATATTCCTTGTTTGTGCACACAAACTTGGCCAATAAACCTGATCTGATTTTGATTAAATACCTAACTTATCAGAAGCTTAAAGGATGGACAATCTGAAATATTCTGTGGCATACAAAGAGACCAAAACTACAAAATAGGAAATGGATAAGAGACGAAATGATCCTGAGTCCTATGTTTAAACATAGTTCTAAAGACAAAATGAACACGGAGTTAACCTTTTAAATTGTGTTTAACATCTTATCTAATCGATTAGCTGGCAGGTCTGAGAACAGTGACCCTTAAATCTAACATCTTGACAGACAGAGGTTGAACACTCACTAAGAAAAAAATAATAACAGCAACTTTGCTTAAATAAAAATTATTGTGACTTTTTAAATAGCTAACTTTTATTTCCACAGTAAAATCTTTCGCACTGAAGAGTGTTGCTGTTAGCACAACCTGTTAGCACTTAAGGTGTGGCTCATTCAATTACTGAATGAAAAGATAGTATGTTTGAGTTTCCGATCACCTTTTAGGGCCAGTGGAGCTAAAAACTGCTCTTTACCAGTCACCAGCTGATTTTTTTCAGCGCATTTCTACTTACAACCTCTATTTTTTTTGCACATTAACAGATGTCTTAAAGACTGCAGAGAAGACCATTAAATAAACTAAAAAGCACCAGCTGATAATGAAAGCAGCTTTTGATGACTTCTACTACAGCAAGTGTAAAACCCAGTTTTCTGAATTTTCTCTTGAAAGTTGAAGTATGAATAAGTGCAAGTGAACAAACCTGCTTCTTACCTTAAATGACAAGGTTTTATATTTTCTAATCGTCACATACTTTCTTACTGCTCACTGAATTCTTCACTCAAACCCAAATCTGCAATCAGTGTAAGAAAACATGAGTTCCTATCCTTGAAGTGTCTTTTTATTTCTTTAGCAAAACACGTATCAAATTATCCTCTGCAAGAGCCCCTGCTGAGTTTTTAGTGTGTAATGTACTTTTCCCTCCGAAAAAGAACAACATTAAAGTGCATTTTAAAAACAATTACCACAAATTTCCTACATTTATTCTAAAGGATTCTGTGGTAAATGAAGCTTAACCTGCCACCCCTGGCCTAATAAACCCAATACCTTGGTATATGAGGAGCTTTTGGTAACATTTGGCTGTATTAATTATTGTGCTACATAAGAAATATATTTTGTTGTAATGTGGCATCACTGTGAGTCATGCATGAATATATTTAAAAAGCTTACAGAGCTGTAGAAAATGTTGCTTTGATTTTGCTTGCATGCTTAACACATTAATCTCACATCTAAAACTTGCCTTCAGCTATTAGATTGTAAATCCACCAAGACAAAAAAAAACATTAAAACTGTACTAAGATGTAGATCGAAAGTAGCTTCAATGCTTGACAGGACACCACCTAAAGGTTTCATCCCTTTGAAGGTGAAAAAAAAGACAACTGTGTTCTTTCTAAAATGTATTTCATGCGATGCTGAATTCTGTATTGATGGTGGAATTTGATCTGCATCGTGTCAGCGATAACCCTCAAAAAGACATTTTCCAGCAATGTAGCCAGTCAGGTGTGATACACCTTACTTACGGTCACTGCAGAAAGGTCCTCCGTAGGTGGTCATGGTGCAGTCGCAAGAGAAGCCCTCCCACAGCTGCAGACACACACCTTGGTGGTGGCAGGAGTCCTCCGTGCAGGTTGTGCTGGGGCCTGCAGGACATTTCACAGCAGATTAAGCAAGGGCTTTTTACTTCACTTTATGCATCTTTGCTTTTATTCAAGAGGAGTGAATGAAACAAAAGTAAGCCATAATCAAGAAACACACCTAACTACCTAGCTTGATATCCAGCTATCTTGATACCTATTTAGATGAAAGGAAAATCATACATGGTTTTCAAATTTCTTACAAATAAAAATTGAGTGTGGCATGCATTGGTGTTCAACCCGCCTTCAATCAATAATTTATACTTTGCACTAGATTTAATTTAGGGGTATCAGAGTAAATTGATCTTAAAACGAATGCATACCACATTTTTCAGATTTTCATTTCTGTGTTTTGCTTCAGCTCCTGTGTTCATTCTGTTTTTATTAGTCACCTTCTCACAGTTTACCCTGATTGGCTTCTTCCCCAGCTGCACCACAGTTCCCTGATTATTACACCTGGTTCTCATCACCACCCCTAAACTCTCCCAGCATTTTAAAATCCTCTCAGACATCTCACCTCCTAACCAGATTATTGTTACCTTATCTGCTTTATTAGTTTCTTCCATGCCCATCTCCCTGTGCTCCTAGTGTTTTCCTTGTGCCATTTCCTTTAACAACCAACTGATCTCTCCCAACTGGGGATGACAACATTAGGCGAACACAAATAGAAATATATACTGTTCAAGTCTGACAGTCAATCATTCCATGAATGGTATGCAGCTGTTACAAGGATTGCACACGCTCTTTGTAAATATTTGCAGAAGAATGCTGGGGAAAAGGGTAAGACTGAGGCACTTTGTTGTGTTTTTTTTGTAGTTTTCATAGTATATTAGACCGTTTCTAAAGATTTGATGTTGGACTGAAAAAAACATAACAAAAAGAAATAAAGAAATAAGTAAAAATCCCCTCATGGATAAACAGTTTTTCTAACAACAAAGCAGTGCAGCTTTTCTTGTTCTTGTAATAACTACCTAGGGAGATTTGTTATTATATTATAGACTTTGTAGAAACCTTTTTAGACTGCTGAGAGCTTTCTTGTTTGGGCTCAACAAATGCAAACAAATACTTGGACTGCAGAAAAATATTATTTTATTTTGCTGCAACAGTAAAGTAAAATAATCCACAAAATTTTTTTTATGGCCAAGCAATATGGAGCATTCAAGACATGTGTTTAATACCATAACAAATAGGGAATAATTAGCTCGCAGTAAGCAGACTCCAGTATTTCCTGGTTTCATCTGTAGTATATCAAGTTGGAAAACCAGAACACCGGTTAAAGTAATGATTTAAATTTTTTTTGCTCTTACCACCACAGCCACGTTCCACCTCTCCCACTTTGTTAAGGGCATCTGCCAGGAGGTCAGGGAGCCTTCCATTTAAGTCTACAGAAGCCAGGCAGCCCTTGTATCCTTCCCGAGAAGCTATTAACCTGGGAAGGCTGCTGTACATGCTCTTTCCAACACCCCCGATGTACAGCTCCCCTGGAAAACACACGAGTTAAAAGAAAAAAAACCTCTTTAACAAACTTAAATGTCAGAATAAACATGTAAATATTTTGATTTTGATTCCATGTAAAAAGCGGCAGATACTGAATGTCTGTACTGCTGTCAAGTGTTGGAGTGACTTTTACCTTTTAAGTCCAGGTTGCGGGCTCCATTGGTGTGCTGGGTCACAGTGCGGGAATCAATCTTAAGTACATGCACATTGTTGTTGTCCCGCGAAATCACAACATTGTGCCATTGGTTGTCATTGAGAGGCTTGTCAGAGTTTCCCTTCATTAGTGACGGTCCATTGCCCAAGTCGAACACATAATGAATGTACCTATAACACGACACATTTGTTCAAGATTTGTATTTTTACCTTCTAGTTTTCTATTTCCTTTTATAACATATGCCATATATAATTTACCACTAGTGCTACTTGGCAATAACTAATTGTCTTTTGCTGCTATTCAAATGACACAATGTGATTTCATTGCAAATTAATGTGTTTGACTTCAGACATACTCATCAGACAGATTTGAATAAAAACCTGATTATGTTAATAATCAAAGTTAAGAACCATTCATAAAGGAGTTGCCACACATAACACCGAACAGCCGGAAAACCCTGACATAAGTGTGTGAAGCCATATTTTTTTGTCTGTGCTGTCTTTGGGAGCTTCTGCTGCTGACTCCAGATCTAAAGAAGATCTGCTGACTAATTGCTTGCTGAGAGATAGTCTGTGTTTGGCATTTCAGTAGGATGATACAAATGTTGCTTTGCTGGCACTGTTTCCATAGCCACTTTCTGATGTTCTCTAGGAAAATCTATCTTCAATTAAAAAGAAAAATCTTTTAACATATATTCATGTTGCTGATGCCCAAAGTGCTTGTTTGTGGAAGCTACTCTCGTACTCATTGTCCACAAATAAAATTATTTAAGAGTAACAGCCACAACATGCATTTACAATTCAGGAATGTACACAAATTCATCGTGGACTTCAGTATAACATGGTATAATAATATAAGTATAATAATTTGGGGCTTTTTTTCCCAGGATGGAGTGATTATACAACAAATAACTTCCAAGAAATTCAAAAAACAAGAACAGGGTGCACAAGTTTGAACTTATTGTGGATTTTTTCTAATTCAAATGAGGTTAAAATTATAAATACAGGATCAGTTATATACAAACACCTCATCAACTAATATTTGGATAAATGTCCCTTAGCAAGTTGCAGAAAAAACAGTTATTTTTTTTAAGCACAGCAAGATTCTGACATAATTATGGTTGGATGTGTCACCCCTCTTATCAGAAATGAAACAGCTAATTTAAATTGGTCAGTTTAATGCCACAAACCAGGATTTTAAGCATAGCCCACAAAATCTTCAATCAGATATGGGGCCGGGCTATTCCAGAGGTTCAATATAAACCTGTTTCTTTCCTCTTCAAAACCAGTTTGGGTGCATGTTTGGGTTCATTCTCCTTTTGTAACACATCTAGCTGTAAAAATAAGGAGAAGTTGAAGGTCTAAGATGCAGCCCATTTTCTTTATTGTTCCCAGAACTTTATGCAATGCACCAATACGACTAGAAGGGAAACAGATGATCAAACTGCTACCATAATGACTGACAGTTTGAAAACCTCATGTTGAATCCTCTAAACATGCTTCTTGTCATTCTTGCCAAGCCACTCAATCTATGGCTCTTCTGAGCGTAAACTTTTCTCTAAAACTTTGACTTGTAAAACTGAATGGTTTACAATTTCATGTGATAAGTGACATTGAAGTTCCAGCATCATCCAGGATGGAATTGACCTCTGCCTTTGTAGTTACAGGTTTGAAATGTGGGAAATCTGGTTGTTCTAACCAGACGATCCCAAACACAAATCAGAAATAGTTGTGGAAGGCTAACATATAGCTTTCCGAAAATCCTTGATGCCAATTCACTTAAAAATTGATGGACTTGCTCAACAGTGAGGTCGATGGCAAGAAAACTAACTTGTTTAGATAAACCCTGCCAAGAAGAGAGCCAGAATGATGTCAGATTCTTGCTTATGGTGACCAACGTGTGTGGTGGAAGAAATGTGCTAATGGACATTTCCCTAAATATTAGAGGGAGATTATGTACATATGAAACCAGATATTTAAACATACCTTTTAAGAAAAACATAACCTTTTTCCTTATTGACATGAAATCAGACTAAACTTTTACTGTTTTGGTTCACTTACGTTAACAGAAGAAATTTCTATTTGTTAAATGAATGGCTTCCATATGTCTTTGGGTCTGGTAGAATTGCTTTTAAAACTGTACGACTTTTGGTCAAATGTTTTGCGTATCCCTAAATACATAAAGAATTGAGTCAGGTTAGTAGGCCACATTGATTGCACGAAGCTTATCGGCTCTGCCTACATATTTCCTATGTAACTGAGATTGTTTTTTTGTAATGGCCATTCCAACACATCCACTTTGTGAATAATTCGTAAATAATTTGGAAGTATGCTCAGGATTGTTGATGTCTTAAGATGTTGCTTCAATATTTTCCCCTAATGTTCTTTCCTCATAATGTAATTTATTTTGTAAAGTGCACCAGTCCCTCCTGCAAGAAAACACCTACAAAACATGATGCTGCTACCCCCGTACTTTTAAAGATGGTCATAATGGTCAAACACTTCAAGTATAGTTTCATCAGACCACATAATCTGTCTGCAAAAATTCTTTGTCACTAAGTGCATTTGCATACTTTAATCTGACTTTTTGTGTTGCTTTTAGAGTAATGGCTTCTTCTTTCTGAGTGGCCTTTCAGCCAATCCCAATATGCTCATTTCACAGTGGGTAATCACACTCTCTTACCAGGCTCAGCCGGCATCTTCACAAGGTCTTTTGCTTTTGTTCTGAGAGGGATTCGCTCTTTGCATATAACTATATTAACAGATGATCTTGATACCTTCAGGCACCTGGACATCGTACTACAGACTTGTGACGGTCCACAATTCTCTTTCTGACATTATGGAACATTTTGATTTTTCCCATGATGTCACACAAGGAAGCAGAGTGCCCCATTTTACGTTGTATACAAATATAAGGTTTCAACTGTGTGATTTTGGCCTTGTGGTGATCAGAGAAAATCCATAAAAACTACAAACTTCTTTACCCACTTCTTGTTTTTAAAAATCATTAAAGTTGTATGTTGTACTATTCCAACTTCAAAAAAAAGTCCACATGTCATTAACAAACCCCAAATTATTATGACATTCATTCCTATAGTGTGTGAACATGCCCAACAAGAACTTAAAATTATATGTATGAGACATTCCAGTACTCACCCTTTGACCAGCTCCACCACGATGAAGTCACTACCATCTCCGGAGTTATATAGTATCAGACCATCAGCACTGGTGGTTTTAAACTGGAAAAATAGGTGCATGGAAGCATAGGCCTGCAAGGTGGAAAAGGCCAAGTAGCTGGCTTGAGTTAGAAAAGTTACAGGATTGGCCACAATGTGTCTCATGCCAAAACGAGCATTAAGCTCGCAGAAGGAGATGTCTCCGTTCTTGCACTGGTCCAGAAAGAGCATCCCATTGAAGGAGAGTGCTTGCAAGTGGCCAATGAAATTGGAGGGCATCACTGAGATGAAGCGCCGCTCTGTCATGATTCCTGTCTCGATGTTGTTGAACTCCAGGCGGGTGTGTGCACCAGTCATGTAGCCTACAGAACAAAGCCATTTATCTTAATCTGCTAAAACACCTTTGAAAAGCCCAGATTCGTTTTCTCAATTCTACCTTCCATCGTCACATTGTCTACAGATAACTGCAAGTTCTTCCCACGCCGCGCCACCTTTACTGTGTGCCACTCGTTGTCATTCAGCTTCTCACCTACAAGGAGAGTCTCTGGTCCCTTGCCTAAGAGGAGAAAGCGTCAAGTGACAATCATATCGCAGGGGCGCACTATGTTCTCACACAAGCTCTTAACTTCAGTAGCGCTCATATGGTGAATACATCCATTTACTTATCACTCACACATACGGCAGAAACATTCAGCAGACAGCAATAATTTAAATTGACCCTTTTTCAAAGTAAAACAAGGAACAAAAAACTTATAGCAGAGTAATTTTCAGGCTAAATATTTACCGTCTATTGAGACATTTGTGTGATCTCTGTTGAAGGGCTGTGTTGGCTTACTCATAAAAATTCAAGTTTCAGATTTTCTTCACTACCCTCTGCATTTGGTTTAAAAATAGGTCACAGTGCAGAGACTTGCCACTGCAGTACCGTCAACCTGAATCAGTGCCTATGCAACAGGCCGACACGGCAGTTCAAAGGAGTTCTGACATCGCTTGAGAAACTAATTGGCCATGCCTAAGCTGACTTTGCCTTGAGGGGTTTGTCTGTGTAATTGTGCTCAGGGCACAGGAGAATTACAAGGGACGCATAGAGGGCAATAGAGGAAAAACATCAGCTGGTTTCCGAACAATACACTGTTTCATCCTCTGGGAAATAAAACCTGCGCCTGGAGACCTTGTCCAGCTGCAAATTAAGTGTCTCCACACTGCACATTGCATGAGAGGGCTGAATATTGGCTATGCACTCCGGGCAGATCAATAACATCAAATCTTGCATCTTTTGCATTCGTTAGACTTACTGAGATGTGGAAAAAACACACCACTGTGTGGACTCAAGTACAGCTGAAAAATCAGAAATGTTTACCTTGTGGATTACTATCATGAAATCAGACATATGGGCAAGATTTGCTGTAATGAAATATGAGTTTGCAGGTTGCAGGGTAGAGGAGGCTGTTCATCTAATCTGTGCTGCTCACAGAGGAGCTTTGCTGCTATCTAAACATACGAGGCCAAACACACTAATACCAAAACAGAAAAAAAGATGTGTTACTTCTAGGAAGTTTGTTGCAAGTAAGTAATAACAGATACAGTGGGGAAAATAAACACTGAACACACCAATGTTTTTCTCAGTTTTAAGGTAAGGATTCTCAATATTTCCAATGAGGCTACTGACAAGATTACGATCACTGAACTTTTTTAGTAATTACAGCTTCAAGACGTCTCCAGCATAGACAAAAAATGATTGCATGCATTGCTCAGGTGTGATTTTGAGATATTATTCTGCATTAGCTGTCTTTAAATCTTTGAAGCATCAGGAGTCCTCTTCCATTCAATCTAATCTTTAAGGTGGTTTATTTTTTCCTCAGAAATCACTTGACACCTTCCCTGGGTGTGTGCTCGGTATTATTGTCTTGCTGAAAAATCCACCCTTGTTTCATCTTCAGATTCTTATCAAGAATGTCCTGGTCTAGTTTTCCATTGACATGAAGTTTGCCAGTAGTCCACTAAAAACA
The DNA here is from genome assembly GCA_036173005.1 of Crenichthys baileyi. Taxonomy (NCBI): domain Eukaryota; kingdom Metazoa; phylum Chordata; class Actinopteri; order Cyprinodontiformes; family Goodeidae; genus Crenichthys; species Crenichthys baileyi. The sequence continues at coordinate 278,349 of JAHHUM010002058.1, read as the reverse complement.
GCTGCACACCATGATATTCCAAAATTTTAAAAAGCAAGCTGTTAATATGATGTTCCTAGTATGATATGCAGGCTTTTTATTCAGCAGTGGAGTGCTGTACATTGAGCGTACACTAAAGCCATTGCAGCTGAGAACAATTACTTATTATTTATATATTTAAACTGCTAATTCCAACACCTTTGAAGCTCTCTGTGAGTCGTCCTTGGCTCTGAACAAGTCTTCAGATGTGTTTTTGGACTCCTTTGTCAGATATCTTGCAAGAAGCATCAGGCATGTTTTTTTTCTGAATTATGGCACAAAAGGTATTCACTGCGGCTGCACAGTGGTACACCTGATACCACTGATGCCCTGCAGATAGAAGCTGTAGGGTTCGATTCCCAGCCAGGGATGGAGTATGCATGTTCTCTCCAGCGGGCAACTCCTCCCACAGGATGCATGTTCGGTTAACTGGCTACTATAAACAGAAGTGAGTGCACACAGCCCTGTATATCTCTGTGATGGACTGGCAACCATGAAAGGCTGTGTCCTGCCTGTAGCCCATTGGCAGATCACCCCCCACCCACCCTCTACAACCATGCATGTTTAGAAATACTTTTATCTAGCATGAGATGCTTCTTGTGCAATGCCTCACTAGCCAGAAACATTTTTATAGGCCATGTAATATTACTTAACCAGCAATGAACTGACGATGTGGAACTTTCCAAACACTGACAGATTTTAACTTTTCTTTTGACTTTCTGTGCCTTTTTCCACCTCTATTTGTCTTCAATAAATATTACCTGTGCCATTTCATTGTATTGCAAATAACATTATTTATATTATTATATATTTTTTTGTTGTATTTGTTGTTTTGATTTCTTTGTATATCACAATTACCTGGGTTTTTCCCAACAACTGCTGTGCATTTCATCTCAGTAGCCTCATTAGAAGTGTACAGTTAATCCCAAAATTAGTAATTCCCTGGCAGATTCAGATCTGAAATTATTCTCATTTAACCAAGAAGGTTTGTCTGGTAGGACATGAGACAGTAATCTCCTTATAATATGATAATTCAATGCAAAAGAAGTTTTTTTTTACATCTTATGAGAAAACAGCATGTAGAAAATTACTTATAGCCTTTTCAATAATCGGTGGAAAAATCTTCATCGGCATTACAGCAATCAGACCCTTTTTACGGTTTCAGACCAGCTTTTTGCATGTTTTCACTGGTAATTTTAATGAGTCTTTGAGGTTTGAAGGCCTCCTTGTCATCACCCTAATCCACAGATTCTCTATCAGATTCAAGTCGGGACTCTGGCTGGACTGCTCCAAAACTTTAATATTACTTCAGCCGGAAGGAACATGAGGGTAAAATCTCTTTTAATCTAAATCTGCCAGAGGTACGAATAATTTTGGTTTAACTGTATTTTCTGAGTAAAACATATAATACACCTATTTTACTCAAAATAAGTTGTGTTGGATCCTTAAAGGGCATAATATGTTCTATTTGCAGTGTTTCTAGATATAAAAAATGTTTTATTATTTAAACAAAAAGTAGAAAACTGCATGGTCATGTTTGACAAGTGAAATGCTCTTCATAAAACATTGTCCTCTACATATTTCCTTCACATCTTAGTACATTAGTTGATTTTAAAATATAAAAGCATCTGTATCTACTGTATACTGTCAAATATTACCCTGGTCCTTATCTGTTTTTGGACTGAAACCCTACAGTGTGATTTAACACACCTATCCCTTTCTGGCTTCATGAAAGTCAGTTCAACTTCTCCTCAGTTACTGGTCCATACCTGAATTTTGTGCTTCAAAGATAAATTTGTTGCCGCAGCAACACTCCCCTAATTGCTTTTTAAAATTGTCCTTCATGAGTTCAACAAATGCTGAAAAGATGTTCTTCGTAGAAAACATTTAAAAATTAATCAAAAGTTGCAAATCAAAGGTTCTATTAACTTAGTCTATCATAAATATAAATGAAGTGCATATAATAAAAGTGCATTTTCCAGATAAAGATCTATCTCCAATTCAGCAGGAGGTACTGAGATGGTGGACTGTGATGTTTATTCTCCCAGACATCCGACTGTAAACTCTTTGAAATTTTGCTTCCTTTCAAAGAGCCTTCACTTCACAAGCTCGGCTTCCAGAGGCTCAGGCTCGAGCTGCACTTGTAAGGAGTCTGTTTTGTCCAGTTTGATCCTCACTTAAAATTGAATTTGATTAATACTCTCAAACAAAGACAACTTCAAAGGCGCCGCCGCGGCTATACAGGTCATCCCTGTGAGCGCGCTGAGACCCGGGCATGCGTGACATGCATGTTAATCCAAGCGTGTTATAGTCATTCTGTAATTTGGTGCATCTTATTTTGGAAGTATCTAGTGCCCCATTATTCTGCAGTTATGCGAGAATTAATCAGGAGTGCTGTAACAGGATTTGTTCACATAACTTCTACCCTCCCTGTGTCCATCCAGTTATGGATGGTTTCTAGGAACTCTCTGCAGAGAGGCTCGTTCTCTGATTCTGTCAGTATTAAACCACAGTCAAAAAATAACATAAAATATATTAATTATTAACCTTGAAAATAACGTTTTGATGTCCTCCATGAAATTAATAAAGCACATATATTTTTAATTGGCTCAGAGGTTTCGATGATTCTTGGTTCAGCTTCTATGAAAGCCTCTTTAATCAAATCTGCCCATTAAGCTTTTGCACAGACCATTGTTTTTGGAATATATCTGGAAACTATTTAATTGTACACATACAACACATATGTTCTATGATCAATATGTGAAAGTGCAATGCCATCTACTGGCACACAGAGGGACTGTATTATGCAAACAGAAACAAGGAAAAGGGAAAACTGCTTGTTTCTTTTTTAGCCAACCATTTTCTGTCATAGTACAGATATGCATCTGTATTTTTTTCTACTTAGGGGAAGAAATATTTCAACATTACTCCTATGGTGACAATTCACACACATGCATAAACATCCCCTCTACTTACCTTGATCAGATAAAGAAAGTGCAATCAATTGAACATAGGGGGCAGCAGATTAGTATCATGGATGTGCAGTAAATCTGTTGCACAGGCAGTTCTGTGCCTTTTCAAGACGTTGAAGCAGTAAATTAACAGGATTACAGGCTGAGGCCGAGTCTCATTGAAGTGTAAATGTTACTTTAGTGAGTCCATTAAAAGCTGACTTAAGGTTTTCATTTCAGCCATTAAGAAAAGCAACAAAACAAACACTGATCCTGTAAATCATTGAGAAATAGAACATTTAGACATTTTATTCTAGAATAATCACTCTACCTTTGTGTTATTCTAGAATAACACAATGGTTGCAAATGACCTGCATTAAAGTGATATACACTGCTCAAAAAAATAAAGGGAACACTCAAATAACACATCCTAGATCTGAATGAATGAAATATTCTCATTGAACACTTTGTTCTGTACAAAGTTTAATGTGCTGACAACAAAATCACACAAAAATCATCAATGGAAATTTATTAACCAATGGAGGCCTGGATTTGGAGTCACACACAAAATTAAAGTGGAAAAACACACTACAGGCTGATCCAACTTTGATGGAATGTCCTTAAAACAAGTCAAAATGAGGCTCAGTATTGTGTGTGGCCTCCACGTGCCTGTATGACCTCCCTACAACGCCTGGGCATGCTCCTGATGGTCTCCGGTGGGATCTCCTCCCAGACCTGGACTAAAGCATCCACCAACTCCTGGACAGTCTGTGGTGCAACGTGACGTCAGTAGATGGAGCGAGACATGATGTCCCAGATGTGCTCAATCGGATTCAGGTCTGGGGAACGGGCAGGCCAGTCCATAGCTTCAATGTCTTCATCTTGCAGGAACTGCTGACACACTCCAGCCACATGAGGTCTAGCATTGTCCTGCATTAGGAGGAACCCAGGGCCAACCGCACCAGCATATGGTCTCACAAGGGGTCTGAGGATCTCATCTCGGCAGCCTGACTGCCTAATGGCAGTCAGGCTACCTCTGGCGAGCACATGGAGGGCCATGCGGCCCTCCAAAGAAATGCCACCCCACACCATTACTGACCCACTGCCAAACCGGTCATGCTGAAGGATCTTGCAGGCAGCAGATCGCTCTCCACGGTGTCTCCAGACTCTGTCACGTCTGTCACATGTGCTCAGTGTGAACCTGCTTTCATCTGAGAGGAGCACAGGGCGCCAGTGGCGAATTTGCCAATCCTGGTGTTCTCTGGCAAATGCTAAGTGTCCTGCACGGTGTTGGGCTGTGAGCACAACCCCCATTTGTGGACGTCAGGCCCTCGTACCATCCTCATGGAGTCGGTTTCTAACCGTTTGTGCAGACACATGCACATTTGTGGCCTGCTGCATTTTGCAGGGCTCTGGCAGTGCTCCTCCTGTTCATCCTTGCACAAAGGCGGAGGTAGCGGTCCTGCTGCTGGGTTGTTGCCCTCCTACGGCCTCCTCCACGTCTCCTGCTGTACTGGCCTGTCTCCTGGTAGCGCCTCCAGGCTCTGGACACTACGCTTACAGACACAGCAAACCTTCTTGCCACAGCTCGCATTGATGTGCCATCCTGGATGAGCTGCACTACCTGAGCCACTTGTGTGGGTTGTAGAGTCCGTCTCATGCTACCACGAGTGTGAAAGCACCACCAACATTCAAAATTGACCAAAACATCAGCCAGAAAGCATAGGTACTGAGAAGTGGTCTGTGGTCCCCACCTGCAGAACCACTCCTTTATTGAGTGTGACTTGCTAATCACCAAAGATTTCCCCCTGTTGTCTATTCCATTTGTACCACAGCATGTGGAATTGATTGTCAATCAGTGTTGCTTCCTAAGTGGACAGTTTGATTTCACAGAAGTTTGATTTACTTGGAGTTATATTGTGTTGTTTAATTGTTCCCTTTATTTTTTTGAGCAGTGTATTTTCTAAGCCTCCACATATAGCATGCTCACCTCTTCCATGGTGAGACATTTGATCTGTTTCTAACATTGCTGTAATCTCAGCCAGAACCTAAATTGCCTGCCTTTTGCTATCGGGTGAGCACCACAATCATGTATTTTTGGAGATAAAAAGTACCACTCCATTTTACAGGACTGAATATCAGAAAAACAATTCTGCTGATCTGGTAGAAGGTCTTCCTTTGATGCTCAGCTCTTTTTGAAGGACTTAAACAGCACGTTCTTTTAATGCTTTTTATTCCTAACAAAGGTTTTATTTTGGATCTGATTTAAACGTTTTATGGGTTCATTCTGTTTATTTATCTGGATATAAGGTCCAGAATTAATAGTCATTATTGGGAAAATAAGTGTTCATTGATATATAATGTCATTTTCTGCATTATATAAAAGTCCTCATAAAAGCTAGGCAATTATGAAGACATCTCGGAATTCATGCAAGAGTTCTCTTTATTGTTTTGTTTCCATACTCAATTACTGAGCATTGCTTATTATAAGATAACATTTAGGGTATATACCGATCCAGTACCAAGTATCAGGGTCACAATCAAGACCCTTTTAAATGATTATTGTCAGAGATTCTGGCTAAATTCAACTCTCGATACCCGTGGTTGGTGTACTGTATGTGATCAGTTATTCTAGGTTAACGCTAGTTTAGCCTTGCTGACCCTATATTGAAACAGCATATAAAGACTGTCCTGAAAAAATGTCTGTCAAAATATCTGAGTGAGTTGAGCGGGACTCAGACACAATACAAATGTAGACCATGTTTTAATAATAAAATCAAATCTGGTATTTTACTGCACTTTAAAGCATGGTATTGGTTCATTCACTGTTAATGAAACATCACATTGGGACTGGATATTGGCTGAGGTGTATTCTTAAAATAATTTGCAAAGCATATGTGACAAAACATTCTGATCGGGACATCCTCAATTTAGGGTTATCTCTGCTCTTTAGCTGCAATGTTTACTGTTGCTAGTTTCTGAGACTCAGATCTGTTTTTCCCATGAGAAACAACTGCAGATTAAACTTGAACTGAACTGGCCTTAGAGCCTATTAGTAAAATTCAAACAAATAACAGACTCAATGGCAGTAGACTAGTGTATGTCAAATTTAGCTACATCTGATTACTGCATTATGCATAAATAATTACAAAACATGTAACTAGATTGTTTGTTTTTCTGAGCAAAGCACAACGGGATCTAATTACATTTAGCTGTGCAGCTGTTCACTGAATAAAGGTCTCATTTTTGCTATTATCTGTATAACGATGCTTCAGAGAAACTACAGCAACAGTAAACAAGAAGAATGTTCTGTTTCATGAGGGAAAAAAAGAAAAAGAAGCACATATGTAAATATATCACAGTGCATGTTCTCTAAATCACGGAACAAAAGATAATCATAGGAGACACTTACTGAGATTACAGTCTATCCTGATACAATCTGGTGAGAGAGAGAGTGAAATGGTGAGATTAAAGGAAAAAAAGAACAGCACAAAGAGGAGAATAATTCACATCCTTCAAGGTATATTCTGCAGACAGTTCAGTGCTTTTCAGAGCCCACCATCCGGGGACAGCCTCGAGAGTCTAAACCGCCACTTTCCTCCCCGCAGTTTTCATAACAAACCAGTGAGAGAAAGGACAAAGCTCACTGTGTGTCTGGCTCTGCTGGAGGCATAACACAGCACATCAAAGTTAGGATCAATAAGAGCTTTATTGACCGTAGAAGTAAAGGTGCACCAGCTTTTCTGTGTTTTTTGCATCAGTACCAGCTCTGGCGAGGCAACTTATGCTCAGCTTTTGGCAGAGTTTGATTGTTTCAGAAGCCGTGACTGATAGTTTTACTGACATGAGCCCTGGGGTAAATCAGCAAACATGCAGCGCTGTGAGGAAAGTCGTCTGAAGAAGATAACAAAAATAGAAAATGGAACATGTGCTAAATTTGACCATGCCATGCAGCCGAAATGAAACAACTTCAAGCTTATCAGCAATGCAACAAATACATTTACGATAATGATCATGTTAGACTGGCTTCTAAACATTTGCAAGAACTACGCAATAAACTAATTATATGTTGTAAAATTGATCCTTTAATTTTACTTAAAAATATAGGTTGTAGCATATTTTTGCATCTATTGTTTTATTGTTGATAGTTTTGATCAATTTGATTGATAAAACAAGTGATACAGGCAATCCAGGTCAATTAATCCCCTTGACAAATATGTAACCCCATTCTACATCCAAACATCCTACCTTCACTTGTACGTTCAAACGAACCTTTTTATATCCATTCCATAACGTTTTAGGTTATTTAATTGAACTGTTTAATATAATCTGAAGACATTGTAATTCTCCCTTTTTTCCTCTTTTGGTTCAGATCGCCCTTTGGCCCTATTGACTTTCATGAACTTTGAGCAAAATATGACCCACGTTCAAACCCAAATAACCTTTAGCAATCTCCTGCTGGTAGACATTATTTAATGAAGTAATAAAACCACAGTTCCTTATAGCATACTATACGATGAGTATGGAAAATTACATTAAATCATTAATTGTCAAGGAGAGTACTAATCAGCAGTAGGAAATCCAGCTCTTTAGGTTCGTCTCGGTTAGAAGAGTCAAACAACCCTTAATCTTCATTAAGTATTATTCAGAGACTTTTTATTATGGCCTATTTTAACAATACTGAATTTTTCATTTATTTTTTATGAGTTTTCATTAGAGCCTTATTTTTCCTTTTAATTAGAAGAATTAGTTGTGTATAAGATTTTAATTAAACATTTAAACTGAACACAGCAAAAAAATCAAATAAACACCAAATTCTCTTCTCTCCTCTCCTCTCCTCTCCTCTCCTCTCCTCTCCTCTCCTCTCCTCTCCTCTCCTCTCCTCTCCTCTCCTCTCCTCTCCTCTCTTCTCTTCTCTTCTCTTCTCTTCTCTTCTCTTCTCTTCTCTTCTCTTCTCTTCTCTTCTCCCCCTACTGCTCTGTTTACCTTGCCTGTATCACTGCTAATACTGTATTCAGATAGTTTGTCCAACTTCCTTCTTTCATACCATGGCACAGCCAGCCTGAGGTAGTAGCAAACTAAGACCCACTGCTTAGGGTCACCCTACTGACCTGAGGGCCTAGAAGTCGCCAAATTTTACTACAGTATCAATCCCAGATCTTTTTTAGTTGTTGTTTGAATACAAGTTTTATGAATGAGGTGACTTTTTGAATGTAAATTCTTAATTCATGCACAAAATTAATATAAAAAATAATAAAATCTTAACAATTTAGTTCCAGCTTCCATCGTTTAAAACCCTTTATCCCAAGTGCTGTTAATTCAATAAATAATACAAACATTGTTGGCTTGCTAGTTAACTCTAAAACAAGTTGCCTTGAATGATCAATGTGCAAACAGTTAATTGTGGTGGTGCTGTGGTGCTTGGTGGGCTCCTAAATAAATTTCTGTTTAGGACTCCATTCAACATTGGATAACCCTGTATAATGCAATAATAATAGTCAGATTTGCACGCGATTGGTCATATGCTGTACCAATTAAAATAAAGTCTGGCCCCTGCTTTGCATGTGATCTCAGTAGAGCTGAGCAGAAGCTTCTGAAGTTTGGACTCTCACCGAGTGGAGCTGGTTCCTCACAAACGCTGGGCTGTGCCACTACTGCCACATGCCACTATAACAAATCATCCCCCAAGTGAGCTTAGTGTCCTGCAACAGAGGGCTGCAATTATTTTTTAACTACAAAACGTCCAAAACTTAATGTACTAAATGTTGAAAGGTCGAAATGACCAGCACAGGACAAAGGTAACATTTATTCATCTATTTTATTTTTTAAACGTTTAGGCTGATGCACCTCTATTCAAAGAATCCACACTATTTCAACTGAAACTGCAATTAAGCCTCGTTCTGAAGACTTAATAGCAATTATATTTTCCAAGTTAAACAGGGAGGAAAAGTAGCGATTTGCACAACCTGCAGCCACAGTCAAACTTACACCTTAGGAAATGAATAAAGCACAAACCTGATGCACTTTTAGAGTTGTTTGATTTTATCTTGCAAATTTACAAGAAATATGTAAATTTTTAGACACCAGATATCCCCTACTAAGGTTCTGAAAAATTAAGCAACCTGAAGAAATTTTCAAGAATACACTGGTGTAAGTCAGGTGGCGGTGGAGTGCTCTCAAGCTGTCAACCATCACAGAGCAGTGGAAACAGACAGCCAGAGACCAGGGAGTTTTCTGATGCAGGTGTGTGTGTGTTTCTTTGAGAGTGTGTGTGTCCATCACTGGCGCTCCCTGCTCAGTGAAGTGACTCTAAACTGGACAAGCCAGCAAATGTGAAGGGAAGGAACGACAATGGGACCATCTACAGTGTGAGGAGTTTAAGTAGTGATATTTCAGCGTAATGATGGATCAGGTCTCTGACTGCCCTCTCCTTGAACTGCAGACAAGCCATTGAAGGGCTGATAGAGCCGAGATGGCCGGGTGGGACCCGACCCCAGGATGAGCTGATAGAAGAGAGACAGGAAGACAGGTATAGGTAGAGGAAAATAAAGAGGCAGATGAAACATGCACACATACAGTTGTTTAAAAAGGCACAACATCCCTTGTTTTTATTTATTCAAATAACCTCCTTGAAAAGGTTTGTGTTAGATTAAGATGGTGAAATCATTTTATTTCGGACTAAAACGCTCATTATTTTAATACTTTAACTGAAGCCATTACTGAATTCATAAAGATTTATTGTGCTATTAAATATACTGTCATGATCCATCCTTGGATGTCTGGGTCTTGGTTTTCATTTGTGTTTTAAAAATTTTTGAGCTCTTTCGTTTTTCAGTTGTTTTGTGTTTTCTGTCCTCTTTATTTGTTAATTAGTCACTTTCCCTTAGTGTCCCTGTTTGCTATCCTACACAGCTGTTCTGCTCACCTGGCCACTGTGTCATTCCTCAGTATATATGCTTACAGGTTTTCATTATTTATTGCTGGTTACTCCTGAAGCCGATGCTTCATATCCTGTTTTACTCATGCATTGTCTGTAAGTTTTTTGCTATCTTTATCAATAAAACCTACTATGCTTATCCCTAGTTCTTGTATGCAGTTTAGTTCTACAACAAACATGACATACTCTGATATATAATACACATTGCATGCTGCATGATTAAAGCTCACACAGTTCCAGATTGGTATTTCTCTCTGTTTTTATTTCTGTGGCAAAAACTTTTAAACACACACAAGTCAAATTGGTTTCCTTTTTTAGCTCAGTGAATTTAAAGAATAACTGATCTCTACTGCTTAATATGACCAGGCTACCATGGAAACACAAAGATTTTTATTATCTGTCAAAGCCTCTCCCTGTACTTTTTTTAACCATGACTGTCATAATGAAATAAGGCAACACAGCGCATATATATACAATTAAAGATGAACAAGGAGAATTATACCTTTTTAAAATACCGTGATTTCTTATGTTTTTGACTTTTTATCATACTTTAATATTTAAATGTTAAACCAAAAATTAACTATATTTAAACCAAATTTTCCTGTTAATTTTCCACAACCATTCCTGATTATTGTTTATATAATGGTATAATCAAGGAATCGTTTAAACAAAAACTTTATGACAACATGAAGTAGGGAAAAAGATAATAAAAAAACTGGCTTGCATCTGGATCAGCCAGGACAAGGCCCTGGTCTGATAGTAGAGTCAGACTCCAGATATTGTGTGGTTTTCTCCATATGTCTCAGTTAGGCTTTGTAAAAATAATACAGGTCTCTAAACTAACCTTAAACTCAGATTTCTGGTCAAATTCAACAAAAGTAACGATTTGAAGCTACAAACAAACAGATGGGATGTGCTTATCTTTTTAGGCAACTGTTGTTGTGCATGAAGATGTGAATGGAAGAGTCTCTCACTAAACAAATTTCATTGGTACATATGTTTAGGTGACACATCCTTATAGGTGAGGTGGAATGATCTGCTCATATTTGCTGCAACAGCTTTACCCAGGTTCACAGTGAGTTTGACTCTGCCTCCATCCAGCTCCACGCGCAGGGTGTCCGCTGACTGCTGCGATGTGGTGGCCATCAGCAGACCAAAGGCTCTCTGGGACATGAAGCGCAGGGACACATCCTCAGCCTCTGTGTGCAGCGTTCTCGGCAACACCACCTTCAGATACATGCTGCCGTCATAGCTCACTGCTGTGGCCTCTGTGGATATAAGGAACAGGAGTGTTTCAGCAGACACTTAAATCAATAAACAGTAAATAAAAGAAGGCTTAAGTGCATTTATGAAAAAAATCCTGCACCCCTTTTTGATCTTGGGGACAGAATGATATAGTTTTAGATTGCAGTTTTCATCAGCTGCACCAGATGGCAGAAAGAGCCTGAAGCAGATGAAGGAAGGGGTTGAGAATGCAGCAGCAATTAAATTTCCGAAGGATTTATTCCCATCCCAGTGCAATACAGCAGGGATTTACATACATCCGTCATATTATTAGCTGCCAATGGATCGACGTAATTTGGCCTCTCCGTGAGAAAACCATCTGCATGGGTAATGCAAAGTGATTCAGGGCGAATGTCTCTGCCCAAGCACCACTGCATCCCTAATGACACGCACAAAGCTCTCGCTCCCTCAAAACACAGACAATTCATTAATTAACTACTCGACTGTGGGAAGACACTACTATTTACTTTAGAAGGCCTTAAATAAAACATAATTTTCCATTATACTGTCATTTTCACGAAACTGCTCTGCAGACATAAATTAATATTTAGAGGTAAGAGCATGGATCTCATTTAAATACACATGAGAATTTAAAGAATGGTCCCAGTTGAAACTGCAAATTAAATTAGATTTACGTGAAGGCCTGGGATATTAGGTCAGATGATACATTTTCTCTGTATCTATATTATTTCTGTCTGTGCAGTCACTTTTTACACCTCCCCTAATAAATAAAATACAACCTAAATGTGTTAAAAGCTTCCCTACAGCATTTTAAAATCAGTTGTCCCCTCCATGCACCACCAACATCATCCCTTCCAGAAACTCTTACCCTTCTCACAGCTGGGGCCCACATAGCCTGTACCACCGCAGTCGCAAACGTGCCGGTTCCAGCCCTCTTTGCAGTGTCCACCATTGGCACACGTGTCTCTAGAGCACCTCAGATGAGTCTCCTTGGTGCAGAAACTGCTGACCCCGGTGGCGCTCTGCACCTCAGCCAGCCTCCACAGGTTGCGGCTCTGCCCGTCAATGAAGAGGTCCCTTACGCAGCCCACGAAGCCAAGACCGAGCGAGGCCGACCACACTTCAGGGGGCAGAATAAGGGCCTGCCGATCTTCGGGTAAACCTCCTAGATACATGTCTCCATCCAGGTCAAGGATCTCGCTGCCTTCGTTGGCGGTGAAGGGGATGCTCTGACTGTTTACAGAGATAAAGCCTGTGTGGTAGACATTAACATTAAATCAATTTTAACTCGTACAAGGTTTTTGTTGCTTAGGAAAAGAAAAAGGAAACAGCTGTGTGTGGGTTGTGTTAAGTGATATGCAAAAACCAAGTATAAGCCTGAGAAAATAGGAACCACAAAATAAATGTATCTAATTGAATTATAATTCAATGGTTCCAATTTTTTTCTATAAATAACATTCTGAAAAGGGTGACATGCATATATCCTCACCACCCTCTATTCGGATTCCCCTCAATAAAATTCAGTGCAACCAGACCTTCAGAAGTTACCTAATTAATAAAAAGAGTCCCCATGTTATTTCTTCTCAGTACAAATAAAAAGAAGCAGCCAGGAGGCCTGTGGTAACACTGGAGGAGCTGAAGAGATCCACAGCTCATGCTAGGCGATCTTTTATCCATGCCCTCAGCAAATATGACTTGTATGGAAGAGTGGCAAAAAGAAAGTATTGTTTTTTATAAAAATCTAGGAAATTGACGTTAAAGTTAGCCACGTGCTACAATGGTGCTCTTGTCAGATAAGACCAAAATTGAAATTTTTGGCATACATGTTAAACACAGCGTGACAGAAAACTAACACTGCACATCACAGTGAACACACTACCCCCACGAGAAACATGGTGGTGGCAGCATCATGCTGTAGGGGTGTTTTTCTCCAGCAGGGGGAGAAAAGTTGGTCTGAGGTGATGGGAAGATGGAAGGAGCTAAGGGATGATGCAAAAGACTTGAGAATAAAACAACCCTAAACATACAGCAAAAGCTACAATAGCATGGTTTAGATAAAACATATTCATGTTATAGAATGGCCTAGTTAAAAGTCCTTACTATATCCCTTGTGAATTTGTGGCAAGGCTTGAAGATTGCTGTTCACAGGCACTCTCCAACTAATCTGAAAGAGCTTTAGTTATTTTGCAAAGAACAATTTCAGTCTTTACGTACTAAACATGTAGAATTAAATCCCAAAAGAAAAGCTGTAACTGCAGTGAAAGATGGTTTCACAAAGTATTGACTCAGATGAAACGGAGACAAATGCAAGCCGGAATCCTTTCTTTTTTTGTAAAAAAAAAAATCCATGCAGTACTTTGTGTCACATAAAAATCTAAAAAAAATACATTGAAGTTTGTGATTATAACGAAATGTAAAAAGGTTCAAGTGATATTAATACTTTAGCAAGGCACTGAATACTAACTTAGACATATTAAGTATAAAAAATGAAAAGATCAGTGTGTCTCACTTTTATTCTGCTAATAAGATGTTTTCATTGTTCAAATACAGCAGGCATTTACCAGTTTCATTTGGACTGGGTGACTGTATAATTGGCCACCTGTGAAATAGGTTAACACAAAATCAAAATGTCCCTTTGAGATTACAGCAACCCAAAAATATTATTATAATTAAAACCTAATATGTGTTCCTGTTTCACTGCAGCGAATAAAAAGCAGCAGGAACATGCGGGTATCACCGTATCCATGCTGGCATGTGGCAATTTCACAGCTTGGAGGCCTTTATGCTCAACAGCTATAACTGGAGACACACAGAAGCAGACAGAAGAGTCCCCATCTACACTCCTTGCCTTTGCAAATGCATGAAATTATCTCACCATTGCGCCCCTTTCGCTGGAAGTCCACATGCCACCACTCCCCATCGTCAAGCCTCTTGTTGCTGGCTTTAATCTTAATGCTGCCGGAACCCATGTCCATGGCCAGGTAGAGAAATCCCTCCAGCAGCTCTATGGCGAAGAAGTCGGCGCGGGGCTTCCTATCGGGCAACACTCCCTGCTGGCTGCCGTGGCTGAACAGCAGCAGGCCACTGGACTCTGTGGTGCGGAAGTCGAAAGATATGGCGCCGGTCTTCTTTGTGTTCCACCTGGGCAATGTCAGGTAGGCAGACGGCGTGTCGAAGGTGACCGGCTCCAGAGCTTCCACATTTTCGCAGCTGAATATCAGGTCGCCATGGATACTGATCTTGGGGTCTCGCTGCTCTGCCAGTCGTGACAGTTCCAGCCTGAACTCATTATTCCTGTAGACCACCTAATAAATGAGAGAGATGTTGTAGTGAGATGACAGCAGAGGGGGTGGGTGTTTAAATTCGGTGTAGAGGTTGAATACTGAATACTGCTCATCAATAAATCCAGGAATCAATATGGCACAGCAGCATTTACGAGGGTACACAGCGGACAGCGTGTTGAGTGATTCCTGAGCTCAAATAAACAGGCAAATTTTCATTAGATGGAATTATGACCACTTAGTTCAGTAATCTAAAAAAAAACTAACACATTTAGCCTCACCGAGACAGTTTGTGTGTCAATGCATTGACAGAGGAGCACTGAACAGATTGCACAATTTAATAAACTCATTAGCTGAAAGCTTTAAAAATTATTTGTGAGACCAGACATTATTTTTCAATCCAATGAGACCCTGCATCATGTATTAATTTGCCTGTTTTTGTGTTTGTTACAAAATAGTCTCCATCATTTAAACAGTGCTGTAACACTGCCATCAGAAAGCAGAAAGAGAGTTGCAAGGGTTTCAGAATCATGACCAATGGATTTACATTGGGATGTTAATGAAATATATACATTTAAAACAGAAAATCAGACCATAGTTTTTTGTCACAGTCACAAAAAAATTTACTTACACAATTAATAAAAATGGCTGTTTTAAGTGTTAGCTAACAATATCAGTTCAAACAAAACTGGACTTGCAGAGGGTTCTCGATCCTTCACAGGTGCAGAAGAAGGAAATTTGGTGAACAAAGGTTCAAAACAACAAATGCTAAGTGTTTTATCATTCATTCAACCAGATCCACAGACAACATATTAAATATGTATGTTAACAATCTTGTCTCACATTGAGTTGTTACCAAACCCAGACTGGTTCATTGGATTACCAGACAGAGAGGCATGATTCGTCAGTCTAGAGAAAATGTCTCCACTGTGGCCATGTGCTTTACACCTCTGCACTTTGTGATGTAAGGCTTGGGTCGAGCTGCTTGGTCATCAAAAACCAATCCATGAAGCTACATGAAGTTTGAAGATCTGTAGCTATTGACTGAAAATTGGTGACCTGTATGCACTATGAACCTCAGCATCTGCTGACCCTGTGATTTTACATGTCCTACTACTTCATGGCTGAGTTGCTGTTGTTGCTAATAACTTCCACTGTGGTGTAACAGTTGACGTATGGAATAAAAGGTAGCAAGGGAATTTCACCACCGGACTAATTGTACAGGTGGCATCCTATTACAGTACCATACTGGAATTTACTGAGACATTTACTGACACATCTTTTCAAGACTATTTGTAGAAGCAGTTTGCATGGCTAGGTGCTGGATTTTATACAGGGGTTGGACAATGAAACTGAAACACCTGTCATTTTAGTGTGGGATGTTTCATGGCTAAATTGGACCAGCCTGGTAGCCAGTCTTCATTGATTGCACATTGCACAAGTAAGAGCAGAGTGTGAAGGTTGAATTAGCTGGGTAAGAGCACAGTTTTGCTCAAAATATTGAAATGTACACAACATTATGGGTGACATACCAGAGTTCAAAAGAGGACAAATTGTTGGTGCACGTATAGATGGCGCATCTGTGACCAAGACAGCAAGTCTTTGTGATGTATCAAGAGCCACGGTATCCAGGGTAATGTCAGCATACCACCAAGAAGGACGAACCAAATCCAACAGGATTAACTGTGGATGCAAGAGGAAGCTGTCTGAAAGGGATGTTCGGGTGCTAACCCACATTTTATCCAAAAAACATAAAACCACGGCTGCCCAAATCACGGCAGAATTAAATGTGCATCTCAACTCTCCTGTTTCCACCAGAACTGTCCGTCAGGAGCTCCACAGGGTCAATATACACGGCCGGGCTGCTATAGCCAAACCTTTGGTCACTCATGCCAATGCCAAACGTCGGTTTCAATGGTGCAAGGAGCGCAAATCTTGGGCTGTGGACAATGTGAAACATGTATTGTTCTCTGATGAGTCCACCTTTACTGTTTTCCCCACATCCGGGAGAGTTACGGTGTGGAGAAGCCCCAAAGAAGACCCACCCAGACTGTTGCATGCCCAGAGTGAAGCATGGGGGTGGATCAGTGATGGTTTGGGCTGCCATATAATGGCATTCCCTTGGCCCAATACTTGTGCTAGATGGGCACGTCACTGCCAAGGACTACCGAACCATTCTTGAGGACCATGTGCATCCAATGGTTCAAAAAATTGTATCCTGAAGGTGGGGCCGTGTATCAGGATGACAATGCACCAATACACACAGCAAGACTGGTGAAAGATTGGTTTTGATGAACATGAAAGTGAAGTTGAACATCTCCCATGGCCTGCACAGTCACCAGATCTGAATATTATTGAGCCATTTTGGGGTGTTTTGGAGGAGCGAGTCAGGAAACGTTTTCCTCCACCAGAATCACGTAGTGACCTGGCCACCTGGCCATCCTGCAAGAAGAATGGCTTAAAATCCCTCTGACTACTGTGCAGGACTTGTATATGTCATTCCCAAGACGAATTGACGCTGTATTGGCTGCAAAAGGAGGCCCTGCACCATACTAATAAATTATTTTGGTCTAAAACTACCAGGTGTTTCAGTTTCAATGTCCAACCCCTGTATACCTGGGGCCATGGCAGTGAATTGAACCTCTGAATTTAATGATCTGATTGGGTGAGCAGATCATTTTGGCAATACAGTATATATATAAATCTCCTGTTCAATAAAAAGGGGCATTTATTTTTGAAAATCAGTGAACAATTTGTACAATTGTTCTCTTATACCTCGTCACACCATTTCATATCTGCATTGTGTTTTCATGGGTTGAAAAGACATGCTGCTAAAGTAAATAACATTCAGCATCACCTTCCTACGCATCTGATACTATAGTACATGAATCTGATACTATAGTACCCAGCAAAGCCAGGCTGCCACTGTTTTTTTTTTCCAAATGTTAAAAAATTCAGTGGCATGAGCATTATGCATGTATATTCTGCGCCTGTTAATATATTCCGTGAGTATTGGGATGAAATGTTTAAAGTGTTAAAGAAAAATGACAAAATTACTTTTGCTCTTCTATCACCATCTTCTTTTATGTTTCATCTTCATGTTTCCATACATGCAATGTTGTCCATGTGACAGGACTAGGTGCTCTTTTTCTCTTTACGTGCAGACCCATGTAAAACCCATTTTCTGATATGCGAACATATAAGATATGAAGCTGCAGGTTGATGAGTATTTACTGAAAGTGCATAGCATACCAATTTAAAGAAGCAAATTTAGCAGACAGATTAGTTGCCTTTCAGTGGGAGTCTTTCAGCGTTTGATTGGTCTCAGTTACTGAAAGACATAGGAATCAAATTTAAAAAAAAGCACAGAAGAACATGCTCAATAAAATAGAACTAATTCAGGCCCAAAAAGCGTAGCCAATCTCAACTCACTTGAAGGTAAGTAGAATAGATTTTATATATGTATTTTTTTCCTCTCATCCTTGTCCTTGTTCAAGCTCGTGGGAAGTTGGAGCCTATCCCGGCTGTCAGTGGGCAACACTCAGGACAGGATGCCAATACATCACAGGGCCAACAATGAGATATACCAAATGACAATGCACATTCACTCCTGCTCCTAGGGTCAATTTTTGAATCAATTAAATTAATGTGTTTTTGGACTGTTGGAGGAGCCTGGAGTACCAAGAGAAAACCCACACAGGCGTAGGGAGAACATACAATTTTCACAAAGAAAAGCCTGCAAAGCAGAGATTTTAACCTTTGACCCGCTAGCAGAAAGGGAACAGAACTCATAGAGTAATGTTACCATTAAAAAAACAGAAATAAATGTGACACAAGAGGATTAAAATTGAAAGAAACCCGCTGCTTAAAGGACTATGTGATTCCCAATCTATCATTTAAACAGAAGAGCAGTCATTTCCTCAAAGACAAATGTAAAGGCCTTCAGCGTTGTATTTGTTTTCTAGCACAGTTGCTCTATCCATCTTTTTTTGTCTACAGTCAGAACCTATAATAGAACATTGATTAGTATTTTGGGTAAGGTTTGTTACACAGTGTCTTGCAAAGGAATTAATGCAGCTTAAACGGTTTCACACTTTGACACAAACCTTGATATATTTAGTTTATTGAAATTCTTATTTTATTTTATTTTATTTTTTCCATATAAAATCAGGTCAGGATATAATTGTGAAGTTGAAAACAGAGCTATGTTATACAATAATATCCCAAGCTTTGAATATCTCACAGAGCACATTGCATTGTTTTATACATTATTCAAAACAAAAAGAGTATAGCACAACTGCAAACTAACGAGACATGACCGCCCACTGAAAATGAAATGAAAAATTTTCTCTAAGCATAAATCAGAGAAACAGCCAAGAGGGATGTTGTAACTCTGGAAGAGCTGCAGAGACCCACAGCTCTGTTAAAAGAATCAGTCATTATGACAACTATTAATTGTGCACTCCACAAATCTGGCCTTTATGAAAGAGTGGCAAGAAGAGAGCCATTGTTGGAGGAAATATAAAATAAGTTTATTTTAAAGTTGGCCACAAGCCACTATAGAAACACAGCAATCACAGGGGAGAAGGTGCTCACATTACCCTGGACACGCTATCTTAACAAAAAAAAACATTGGTGGTGGCGATGGACAGGGAGGCTGGTCAGAAAGTCAATTTAGCTTGTAAGACTATATCTCAAGCTTTGAACAACACCCATAGAAATATTCAAACAATGTCCAAATCGAGAAATAGTAGGAAAAACTTTACACCTACTAATACATGGTTGCCCACCTAAACTAGAGAAGCAGCCAGAAACCCCATGGTAATTCTGGAGGATCGGCCAAGATCCACAGCTCAGGTGGGAAAATCTGTTCACAGGAAAACTATTTGCCATCCACTTCAGAAATTTGCCATTGATGAAAAATTGAATAGAAGAAAGCCATTTTGGAGAAGCCAGACGGTGTGAAAAGACGGTGTACTTGTCAGATGGGACCACAATTAAACATTCGGGCTTACAGGCAAATGGTTATGTGTGACACCAACACAGGACATTACCCTGAACATGCAGGGAAACATGGTGGTGTCAGCATCATGGTGTGAGGATGCTTTTCTTCAGCATGGGCAGGAAGACTGGTCGGAGCTGATGGGTAGATGGAGCTAAATACAGGGCGACCCTGAAAGAAATCCTGATTGCTGAAAAACACTTCAGACTGGGGTTGAGGTACAGCTTCCAACAACCCTAAACATGCAGCCAGAGTTACAGTGTAAGGATTTAGATTTCAGCATTCATGTTTTAGAATAGCCCAATCAAAAGTTCAGACTTAGATTCAAAAGAGAATCCTTTCCATTTCACATTTATGTGTTACTTTGTGTTGGTCTACTGCATAAAATCATAAGAAAACACTCAGAATTATTTTGTTGGAACATGAAAAAATGTAAACATTTAGCGGGTGTGAATATTTTTTGCAAGCTAATTTTTGACTGACTGAAATACAAAACAATCTGAGCTAATCAACCTTGATCAGATACCAGACATGCCAAACCCAGCTTGAATTTGAAGCATAAATTGAGAGAATGCCTGTGCAGGTTTCTTTATGTTCATGTGTTATTTTTGGCTTTCACTCTTGCTTCATCAATATTCAGAAGACACAACAACCCTTGTCTCATTTTGTATCAGTTGTAAGTCGCCCCACTGTTATCTGCCACCTCACTCTGCAACCAGCCGCTGCCTGAGGTGACACACCACACTGCACCCAGGCCTAATGGCAGAGCCCGGAGCCAGCGTAAGCCAATATCACACTTTACACTGCCTCGGCGAGACTAATTAGTCAGTGAAATCAGATGGTGAAACTGACCGTTGAGAGATGAATGAAACGAGCAAACTCTAAAAAGGGAATTCAGTGAAGACGGCCATTTTTACAAAGAGGAAACAGTGTGTTAGAAGACACAGATGGCCATGAAAAAGAGGCGATGTGACCTCTGCAGAACCATTATATAAGCCAAGGGACAATACAGTGAGTGGAATCCTATTTCACAGATTCAGATGCTTACTGTGTGTTAGTTGGATTATAGAGTATCCCAAAACACAAGAATAAAGCTTCTTTAGAGTCATTCGACAAAGCCGTTGTATCATTACTGCTCAAGCTGTGAAGAGTAGCATCACTTTGAGAATGACCCTCTCTGCTGTTAACAACTGTCTTCATGACTGTACTGAGTCCAATCTTTGAAGTGGTAAAATACAGCAACCTAATGATGTAGTGTGGAATATCCCTTGGGTGCACGCAACAATATCTCGACTTCAAAGACAAACCTGCCTCTCCCTCTTTGTTGTCATAGTTGTGACCTTCATCTGAAAGTCACCATTATTTTCCTCACACCTGATGATCCTGATGGCCTGCCGAGCTCCACTAACATCTGTTATTGTGTAACGTCTGGAGAGATTAGTCATGGCGCATACTCTAGATTCAGTGAAATAAGACTCCCTAAATATATGTGGTGCTTACACAATATATATTCTCCTCGCTGTATGTTTTTCTTTCTCCTTGTGGATTAAGATTAATATCTTGTCTGAACTCCACTCTGCTCCCCTCGTTTATCACCGACCTCAGGACTTTTGGCCTGGACAGACATGTCTCTGGGCCAGGCAGCGGGACTGTCTGGAGAGCTGATCCCATTTTATCACCTCTGCCTCTCCCACAACTCCCACAATTTAAGATTCCTTAGATCTGTTAACTCATCTATATGACTATCTCTCCCTCTTTTCTGCCATATTGCCTTCCCCTTCATGCCTACAGTACATCTGTGTGATTATCCACAGCAGTAGTAGGTCTAAACACCACCAACAGCCACACCGCCCACAGAGCGGAGGTTGGAGCATTGGCTGTGATGCTGGAACAATAACCTGTCCATAAATAACATCTCGTTTTCATTTCATTGCATGCAGATGGTAAAGTAATTATATAAACACTCCAATTGGAGCCTTTTTACAGATGTACTTTAAAATGTTCAACTTTCATACTTCAAAAAGAAATTCTGCCAAAGAAATATTTGAAAAATCTGTGTTAATTAAGTTTACTGGAAATTATTATATGAATAAATGTGAATAAAGTCAGCTATACAACTGTAAAATATGAAGCACATTTACTTTAAATATATGTAAATATATAAAATGCTTGTTTATTTAAACTAAATGTGTGTATTTATATGCTGGTGGGAATTACTGCTGCCTTTAGCTTTGTGGCTAAAGAAGCCCCGCTTCTTCTTTCCATTAAAAGTACTACTGGTTCAGTACTTTTTACCTGAGTGTTTCCTAGATTAAGCTATTGTCATAGCTATTGCCACCTTTAACTTTCTGTACACTTGTTGTTTTCTTGTCCCGTAGAAAGTACTCCAGACTCAGTGTTCAGTTTTTTCTGGATGGAACTATACAGTCATATTCAATAAATTAGAATTTGCATTTCAATGTGATTCGTTTGTCAGATTAAAAATAAGTTTTTAAAACAACAACCTTTTAGCAGGTAATAAACATAATTTTCATTAAATTTGTTTACTCTCTTTATAATTCTTTCCCATAGGAAGCTGTTTTTTCGCTGGATTAAGCCATTGACAGAGCTGTTGTGGCCATTGAATATGTGTGTACTCTGTTTGTGTTTCCTTTCGCGTAGAAAGGACCTCTGACTCAGTACTTCTGTGTTTAGCTGTTTTTTTTTTCTCTATTCCTCTTCCCAGTATTTAATTCAAAGGCATTTTCACACATAGTGTTTGTTTAGTTTGGTCCAAATCAGTTGACGGGTTTGATAACTTTTTGGTTTTTCCTGTGTGATCGGTTTCATTTCAAAACAGAAAAAACTCCAAGCTAATCAAAGACTGTCACTCCAAATCATTCAAGCATGTTCTGTATGTTTATTGGTCAGATGTGTCTGGGGTGAGAGTAACAAGATAATTTGGGTGGCAGATGTTGGGTTCTGAGCTAGTAGAGAAAACTGAGAATTTAATCATATCATTAGTGTGCCTCTGGGTACTATTTCAACCAAATGTATTTTAAAATTATACCAAATGATTTTGAGAAGACCTCCTGAAAGTTCATAGGGGTTTATGATTTCCAAAATAGATGTACGAACTTTGTTTACTAGTTAATTTACTATAAAGCATCCCACAATGCAACGCAAACATGGCTACAGAAAGGCATTTTAATCAAGAATGCAGCATACACTTGGTAGCTTTGGATGGATGGATGGATGGATGGATGGAGGACAACAATGTAATCATAAACACAAAACACCACTGGGCACAATACACATTTCAAACTGTTCCCTCAAACTGTTGCCCTTGCAAGAGTTTGCAAGAGAGTTTAATGCGCTGAGTCGGCTTTAGTTGGTTTGATAAATCCTGTAGTCTGGGATCCCTCAGCAGGTCCAGTCGGTAAGTGTGAGATCTGCAATCTTTCAGTCGTGTAACAAAAAACAGTCTATTAGTGTGAACACATATTCTCTTGAAAATCTGTGAAGACAGTGAAAGCCGTTTAGTGTGTCCCCAGTTTTAGTCTACAGAAAAAGCTCACATAGGAGGAGAGAATTCTGCAACCATGCATTAATCTAGAGAAGAAATGTATACGAACGGCGTAAATCCTTCTCAGGTCGCAAAAATTATTTTGTTCAGTGTTAAAAGCAGCAATACTGGTTTCTAGTACAAACATGATAAAAATCACAGTAACAATAACATTAACACAACTGAAATTTCTAAACTAGGCTTTTAAAACAAGGACTGTTCATCTGACCTACTATAAAAAAACACATTTCTGCTTTTACACTTGCATCATAAGGTTTTAATCTGTCGTCTAACCTTATTTAAAGTTTTTTATTTGCTGTTTTTCATACCAACAAACAACACCCTAGAGTGAGGTGATTATCTATTCATTAAAGTCTAATGTGTTGTGAAACCATGAATGCGAAAAACATTTCGAAACTAACCTAATTGAAATAATCACACTCTAGCTTCCATCCTTGCATTTTATTAAACAGATTGTACTGCAGAAAATTAAGCCGTGTAAATATAAACTGCCGATTCATGTATGATTATAGACAGAAAAAATCGAGCATTTCTACTATTTTCCTATTTTCCTTTAAAAATATATGTAAAACAAAAGATCTGCAGCACAGAAAAAATAAGTATGTTCTGAGCTGTATGAATTTTATTTCACTAATTTCTATGGGATCTAAAAATGTATTAAAAAATATAAGGTGTATAATGACTGTAAGGAAATGTTTGAAAATATGAAGGCATTCTTAGGCAGATTTTAGGTTGGTGGCAGCTGGTATCTGACGAGCGGGATATAAAAAATTTAGCTACCTTCCAGAACAAGGGCGTCCAAAGCGAGGTCATTTGCAGCCTGATTGATTTATGAATGATTTAGCTTGCACACCACAACCAAACCCCCCCCCCCCCCGGCATTCTTTTTCTGAGAGTAGCAAAATCACTTTAAAATGAAAATAGTTGGTTGAAATACAAAGGCCCACTCATTCATCACATGATGTAAATTACAGCCATTAGTACCATTGAGACAAGACATTGAAAGATTTTATTAAGACAAAAAAATGGAAAAAAATTGACCCTAAGAAATGTAAGAAATTGTCTTTTGTCTTTTAATCAAGCAATCAGGCAAGATCTTTTTTTTATGTTTTATGTTTTAGCCTTAAAATAAAATAAGATTCTACTGCAGTAGCATAATCATACTGAAAAACTAGGACCTTAATTTTCAGTGCATTTAAAGCAGAAAACATCCCATGTAAAGTTAATAACCAAAACACAATAATTAGCACACCTGCTCTTAATACTTTTCCCTCCAAAAACTGGCATAAAGGACAGCACCATGTTCATGTAGCATTTACAAAGGTTGGAGCATCCAGAGATCTATGACCTTTCTTTTTTGCACCATCTCTATAGGTGGTCCAAGGACTTGAGTGCACAGATCCTTCACTGTACTTAGCAATAGGAATGATCTACATTTTTACATATTTATGTTTTATTTAAGGCTAGATCCAACTGGACTATTTGTTGTAGAAAAACTCGGCCTAAGTCTCATCTCACCAAAGCCCAACAATTTTCTAATTCAGTGTAACATTATGCTGCTTCAAAAAAAGATGACTTTTAAACATCTTTGCCA
This sequence comes from Crenichthys baileyi, assembly GCA_036173005.1. Classification (NCBI taxonomy): domain Eukaryota; kingdom Metazoa; phylum Chordata; class Actinopteri; order Cyprinodontiformes; family Goodeidae; genus Crenichthys; species Crenichthys baileyi. The sequence goes on along the minus strand of JAHHUM010002058.1, from coordinate 253,756 downwards.
GCAGTCTCAATAATTGTGAATGATTGTATACATAACAGTTGAAAGGAATACCTTTAAAAATCGAACTTCACTGTTACCTGAATGAGTCCCTTTTTATGACAGTTTCTAAGAAGATAAAATCTATCAAAATACATTGAAAACTTAAACAGAATTCTATGTTTTCCTGACTTAATTTCTCTATCTAGTCTCATAAAAATGCATTCAATAGTTATTGAAATATTTAGATAAAGGACATATATCATTAAAACTTGGACAGTATAAATATATACAGTACTAACTATGGATTTAAATGTGAACATCTGCCAAAAGATTTAACATAAACTTTTTATTCTAACTTTTTCATTTCCAACCACAGATATGTCTTATATAATATATGATTTCATAATTGCACAATTTGGCGCTCTATATAAACCCTAAGAAAGCCCAGAAAAATAACAGCCAAATTTTTGGTGTCATGCATAATGAAGGAGCAGCTGGTTCAACTTCCTTCCAAACTGCCACTGCTGTTATTACATGTAGCCTAATCAGGTTATTTCCACTCTATTTGCCTTGTGCATTTTATGTATCCTACGTTTGAATGATGTGTCTGTTCTATTCCTGGTGCACTCTCTGATGCATCCCCTGCAGCTGGATTTAATTGGGATTGGGAGCAGAGTCTAAGAGCAATTTATATAATGAAATAATTCATTTTTCTGTGACTTTAAAGGCTGAGAGAAGTCAACTTATTTGTAGCTCAGCAATGACCCTAATAAAATGATGGTCATAACTCATCATTGTTTCCTAAGAAATAAAGGGAGCCAGTGAGTTTCTTTTAGCAAATGGGCATTAAACCAACATTTGTGTAGGGTACACAAACACAACAGGTTTGCCCTTTTACATGGTTTTCTTTCAGTCCCTTCAAGGTCTCATTGCTAGACTGTCAATGCATGACACAATCCTTAAAAAATAAATTGTTATCTTTAGGTGTTGATGAATGTGAACCTGTTTTTTACTTTAAAAAAATTACATGTTTGAAACCTTGAACGTAAAAGCTGCTTCAGTCTGGAGACAATATTTATCCACAAGGATAGTTTGTTAATATTCTCTCTCTGAGTCTAAATAATGTGGTGTAAACAAATATTTGAATCCATCTTTTTCACTTTTAGTTGTCTAAAATGATGTATCTCTTGCCTTACCCTAAGTCGTCTGCTGATTGGGCAACAGACCTTATGACGCCTCCTCTTCCAGAGGCATGTGCTGCTAAGAGCTACAGGGGTTGGACAATGAAACTGAAACCTGTCATTGTAGTGTGGGAGGTTTCATGGCTAAATTGAACCAGCCTGGTAGCCAGTCTTCATTGATTGCACATTGCACCAGTAAGAGCAGAGTGTGAAGGTTCAATTAGCAGGGTAAGAGCACAGTTTTGCTCAAAATATCGAAATGCACACAACATTATGGGTGACATACCAGAGTTCAAAAGAGGAAAAATTGTTGGTGCACGTCTTGCTGGCGCATCTGTGACCAAGACAGCAAGTCTTTGTGATGTATCAAGAGCCACGGTATCCAGGGTAATGTCAGCATACCACCAAGAAGGACAAACCACATCCAACAGGATTAACTGTGGACGCAAGAGGAAGCTGTCTGAAAGGGATGTTCGGGTGCTAACCCGGATTGTATCCAAAAAACATAAAACCACGGCTGCCCAAATCACGGCAGAATTAAATGTGCACCTCAACTCTCCTGTTTCCACCAGAACTGTCCGTCAGGAGCTCCACAGGGTCAATATACACGGCCGGGCTGCTATAGCCAAACCTTTGGTCACTCATGCTAATGCCAAACGTCGGTTTCAATGGTGCAAGGAGCGCAAATATTGGGCTGTGGACAATGTGAAACATGTATTGTTCTCTGATGAGTCCACCTTTACTGTTTTCCCCACATCCGGGAGAGTTACGGTGTGGAGAAGCCCCAAAGAAGCGTACCACCCAGACTGTTGCATGCCCAGAGTGAAGCATGGGGGTGGATCAGTGATGGTTTGGGCTGCCATATCATGGCATTCCCTTGGCCCAATACATGTGCTAGATGGGCACGTCACTGCCAAGGACTACCGCACCATTCTTGAGGACCATGTGCATCCAGTGGTTCAAACATTGTATCCTGAAGGCGGTGCCGTGTATCAGGATGACAATACACCAATACACACAGCAAGACTGATGAAAGATTGGTTTGATGAACATGAAAGTGAAGTTGAACAACTCCCATGGCCTGCACAGTCACCAGATCTAAATATTATTGAGCCATTTTGGGGTGTTTTGGAGGAGCGAGTCAGGAAACGTTTTCCTCCACCAGTATCACATAGTGACCTGGCCACTATCCTGCAAGAAGAATGGCTTAAAATCCCTCTGACCACTGTGCAGGACTTGTATATGTCATTCCCAAGACGAATTGACGCTGTATTGGCTGCACCCCTGTATAAAGAAGAATGCAGAACCAGTGAATCCTGCAAGAGGCCTTGCCTCACGAAGCCAGAGCGAGTAATGATGACACTTTTCCTGCACGTCTTTTTGGATTTTCCTCCCACCTTGGAGCCGTGAACATCATCACTTGGTAACTTCTTTTAATAGAAATTTTTGTATATGTTTAAATAGGTTTAACATATAAGCTGAGCCAAAACTGATAGCTCTCAGTCTTCCAGTGATGTCCAGGAAGACAGAACCGCTGTTGCGGCAGAAAAGTAGACTTTCTCCTGCCAAGACAGCCCAAGCAGCAACAATGCAAGTGGTTCTGAAAAAGTGTACAGCTAAGTCTGACCCAAGTAGGCACTCTCTTTTCCTGTTTCGGCAGTTCAGCAGAATAACATAGGCTACAAAAATTCAGAATTGTAGTTTATAAAACCCTTTTTTTAAATCCAGAGACAACAATAAGCCTTTAATAAAGTTAGATTTCTAATGAGCTTAAAAAATACGTTAAATGTACAATTTTATATTACTAAAACTTCCATTTAGCAGTAGTAGGTGTCTTTAGCATATATGTATTTGTTTTTAGCATTATTTATTTATTTGTCTGTCTTTTTACTACATTAAATCAATGGGTAGAGCACTAAAAAGATCTTAATGTGATTAAAAATAATCCTTAATGACATTAATTATTAGCACCTGGTGGACTTTCATTATTTTGAATCGATGATAAATAAATCTTGACCTGAAAGATCCAGACGTTTCTCAAAATAGCTCAATGGGAAGGACCGAATTCATCCTCCAGACAGAAGTTACTTGTGTATGTACATAAACACAGCTTAATGTAGCCTATGAAAATTGCATTTGTCTACGTAACGAAGACAAAGAAGTTCTGTTTTTGCTTTTTCTTGTCACAAAATTTTTAGATCTTAAAACTAATTTTAATATCAGACAAAGATAACTTAGTGCAACAACATGCAGTTTTCAAATGAAAAGAAACAAAGTTAGTGACATCCATCTGCAAAGAGTTGCAAAGCTTTTTCTAAGCCTTTGGGATTCCTATTAATACTATTAAATGGAAATGAAAAGATGGAACAGTAGGGAATCTTCCCAGGAGTGACCGTCCCACCCTCAGGAGCGCAATTATCTCTCATTCAGGGGGCCACAAAAGAGACCCAGAACAACTAAAGCAACCTAACTTGCCTCAGTTAAGGTCAGTTAAGCACACTTGGGATTTTGATCATGACAATGATCCAAAGCACACCAACATGTCTACCTGTGAATAGCTCAAAAGCCAAATAAAATCAAATGATAAAAGTAGTTAAATCCAACTGCGATCCTGTGGAATGACTTGAAACAGACCATTTATGCTCCAATACCCTCCTGTGTGAATGAATAACATTTTTTTTGCAAAGAAGAGTGGGCCAAAATTCCTCCACAGTGATTAAAAGACTCACTGGCAGTTATAGCAAACGCTTTAACATACAACTAGTTTTCCACATAGAGCCAGGGTGGTTTGGATAGCCTATTCCCCTACTTAATTAAGTTAAATTTACTACTGCAGTTTGTATTTAAACAGGTTATTTTTGTCCAGCGTTAACATTAGTTTGATGACCTGACACCTTTAAGTGTGAAAAGGAAGTAAACACAAAAGAAATCTGTAAGAAGGTCAATTTTTCACAACACTGTATACTACTTCTCATGCATAGTGCATGATCTTGTCTTCTCTGTAGAAGATAATCAATGTGACAAGTGCAGGCGGGGGTGAAAATGTTTCAGAAATGTGGAAGTAGTTATGAAAAGTGAGTTTGGTCTGTGTTTCAGGACTGAACATGAGATGGCATTGTTTCTTATGTATATTAGTTTAACATTCTCAAACGGTTTCCCAGAGGAATCCATAAGTCAACTGACAGCTTCTCCTTCAAATACCCTAAAACAGCAGAATCAGTACAAACACGAGAGCAGGTTTTTCAATGCGCTCTGCTCCAGGGTGGGACGTTTCTATCGAGAGATAATATTTGCAGGGCACAGTAAGGGGTCAAGTGGTACTCACATCCTTCAGACAGCCCATGAAGTTGTTGCTGACTGGGGAGCCGGGCAGATCGGCTGTGTTCAGGCTGCCGCCTATGTAGAAGAGATCATCAGAACCCAGCATGGTGTAGTCCTCCTGGGTGTAGCCGGTGGTGGTGAGGATCCCGTCCACCAAGATCGTCACCTACAAAATCAGGCAGAGATTATAAGCCTTAACAGAAAGAAATTGGCCAAATTATTTCAGGCCTCATTTCTTGATTCTGGTTGAGCTCGCCTTATTGTTGGCTCTTGGAGGCAATTACAAGAACAGCTTTAAAGAGTTCACTAATCTGATCCCTGTTACTGATATGTGAGCGAGATGGCAGCGGAGTCAATGTGCCATAAATTGTCCTTTAGCTCCAAAGTGATCAGAATGCCACAGTTTGCTCAATTAATTTGAGATGAAAGATATCAGGAAGCTACGGTACCTGTGTTTCAGCATAAACAAGACAAGATAATTCTCATATCAGTTTCATCAGTACCTAGTGAAGGAAACAAAACGGCTGAGCGGGGCTGTGGAGGTAAGAGCAATGTGCTTGTTGCCATGACAATAAGCCTACACTTAAGACAGAATCTTGCACTGATGTAAAAGCTCCCACTTAAGAGTAATATGTCAAAACAATTTCCATTTCTTTGTCTCAATTTTTAGCCAAATGTAATATGCTTTTGTAAAATGTTTGTCAGGTGAAAAATGGTAATGAACAATGCAACAAGGCTGTAACATCTTTCTATTTTTTGTGCTAATGGCTCAGGTTATTCAACATCATTTCATTAATCTTGAGTGGTAAAATGAAATATGTCTGCTAAAATAAGACCAGCAAATTAAATCAAAGAGGTAAAGCTGCTTGAGTAAACTAGCTTAGTTGACCATAATTCACCTGTGTTTTGGTACTCTGAAGTTTAAAGAATAATACTGTTAGGTTTTCTGTATATTTGCTATAAACACAACTCGCTTTTACTCACTATATCACATGCTAAAATAGGAATTAGAGTTACATTTTATACATTTATTGGCACTGGTGCTAAAGAAGTCCAAAAAACAGTTAACTGTGGCACATGATATGAGATGAAATTAGAGTAGGGTGTGGAGTGGGGGGCACAAGAAAGTAACCATTTCTGTCCTACTATCTCAGACGTAAAACTCCACCTGGAATTTAGCTAGAACTGTGTACTTTGGTCAGATCAGATTAACTTTGACCTTTTTGACAACAAACACTCCAGGTGGGTTTGTAGTGAGATAAAAGGTGAAAATGCCCCTTGTTAAGTACAGTGTAGGATCTATAATGCTGTGGGCCAATTCCAAGGAACCTTGTCAGACAGCATGGTCATGTACTGTTGAGAAATACAAGGAGATTCAAAAAAATCTGTTGGCCTATGTCAGTAAATTGAAAATGTGTCCTCAGTGGGTCTTTCAGTAGGACAACTATCCACAACGTATGGCCAAATCCACACAGACATGGAGACCCTTTTCTTATTCTTAAGAACTAAATACAGCAGAAAAGCTGCTGGGGGATCTAAAGAGAAGATGACAGAAGAGAGAAAGGAAGATTCTGGATAATCTAGTTAGATTGTGTAAAGACAAATGGTGAACAATCTCCTTGTCTATGTGATTCAACCATTTAAAATATTATAGTAAAAAATGTAATGTTTTTATATTGGCCAAAGGTGTAATAAGAATAGTGTCAAAGGTAATTTTGTAAAAATAAAAATATCACTTCCTCTTGTCAAATTTCTTTCCTCAATGATTAAATGTACCCAAATTAAAGGTTGGATTTTAACTAATTTTCAGTATAAGATTATGCTCCTGCAAAAAAGGAAATCATTTTTTATCCATTTGCAGATCTTTACTAGGAATGCAAACAAATTTGTAAATAGTTACAAGTAAATATAGAAATATTTCTGGATAATTTATAATCAAGCGACTGAAGGCTTAAAAAACATTCATTCATACCGATTGCACATTCCCATTATTGCATCTCCTTGTACATTCTGTTGAGATTAGCTATTGCGGTTGGATAGAAACTGTTTATTAAGTTCTTTTCTGAGGGTTTGCCTTACAAAGTTTCATGCGTGTGTCAGTCATAAGAAAGCAGGAAAAGGATGACCTGCTGTGGCATGTTCAGCTTTAACCTCTATCAGATAAAGGTCTTTCTCCATTCACCATCCTATATTGATTAATGTCCATCTAAGTCTTCGGAAAGTCGCTGACTTGAACAGTGCACAATAAAAACGCTTCAGATTGATGATATTGAACATTAGGAACATTCAGAAAACAAAGCTTCTGAGGATAGAAACAGATTGATGTTGCTTTCTTTTTGTGTTGATAATGATTACCTTGCATGACCATTGTATGGTATGAAATTACACAATGTGCGGCACATAGATAGTACCTGATCTGGTCTGAATATCTGGGATAAGGGATCCATGCAATCAAAGAGAGATGTCGAACTAGGTCATTATTAATTAGAAGCACACAGCCATAGCTCCACCTCAGTCTTTGGGGGGGCAACTACTTGGGTGTGCTGTGTGGTGTGAGCACAGTTTCACCCAAACAGGAAAAACAAGGTTGAGGATGAACCAAAACCTGTTCGCCCATGACACTGCAAATCGGAAAAAAGGTAAAGAAAGTAATAAGAGGAATTCTAGCCTCAAAACACCACCGGATCGGATCTAATAAAATGTTTCCACCCACAATCTCTCGGGAGTTACAGTTCCCCCTATCTACATGTCGGTGAGGTAACTTCTCTGAAGGGAAAGCAATTTACACAGGGATCAAATGCATGCCTGAAAGCATAAGTGACGCGGCACTGCATTGCCGCTCCTCTGGAAGCTAGGGTAAGGGAATAGATGTGGAGGAGGATGCAACACACGCAGGTTTATGTGACAAGTTCAGAACATACTGGTGATGATGAGACGTTAGGTACCAAATAGGTTTGACTTTATTGAAAACAGCTGGTGTTCACAAAGATCTCTGGACATGCATTGAATATATTCAGTTTAGGTGGGATCATCCTATGTAATTTATGCACAAAAACCCACCATAAGATCAGATGCTCAGTTTTCTTTTTTTTTTTAGGAATGTATCATGTTTTACTCGTTGGTGTCACTTTTTTACTATAGACTTAAATGCATCTCAAAGATATTACTTCAAATGTGTATTTAATCCACAAACAGCATACATTCACTCACTTCAGCATGCACAGATTTGACCTGTTTTAACAATACCATTTTTAAAATAATGTATTTAATCTCAACCTTCATTGGATATGGATTATTTCAATGTGTTAGGCTTATTTTAGGACTTTTTTTAATTATTTTATCAAACATAGCAGAATTCTATTGTACTGTAAGGGCCCACCACATTTGCCATAGAAGAAAGTGTGCTTTGCTAAAAAAATCCAAGGGCATTAATGTAGCTTGAACTTTTTCTGGCGGACAATCAGCTCATTTTTTAAACAGCAGGTTCAGCTGCAGGATGTAATCAAATTCCTGACAAGAAATATGAAGTAATAAGAATTTGAATCAAAATGTGAGCCAGTGACCCAATTTACATTTAGGATTACAAGGATTTTAAATGAATATGAAAAAAATATCATTTTAAGACTGAGCTGAAAATAGCTTTCTGCTGTTAAATACCAAAGGATGGTTATTTTACCACAGAGATCTCTAAATGCATACTGTCCATGAGAACTTTAAGCTTAGGATTAGGTGTCATCTCCCATCACTTTGGGCTGCACCTGGAACTACACTGTATGTCATCTCTAAGCGAAAATATAAGAACACAGGTGTTAGGACATTTATTTTAACATAAATCACATCAGGTGTTTCTGAGCTTATGCTGCATTATTGGCTTGGGATTTTACTAGCCCAACATTAACTTTTAGATCAAACTTTCCAGAATGGATGCAACAAGTTACATAATCAGAATTAGAGCTCCTCTAACAGCTAATTTCCTAATTTCCCTTTGAGATTAATGTGGAATTTTTTAATTGAACTGAACTGGTCAGTTAGAAACTGAAAAATCTGGTCAATTCAGATCTGTGAACACACCACCCCTAATTGTTTGTGATAGCAACACTTTTGATGTGGAAGTATTTGCTAAAGAATGAGCTAGGACTCAAAGTTAGTTATTATTGGTATCAGTGAGGAGTTTAAAAATTAGATTAGAGGAGAAACAAAAAGTGTAGAAAGGCATTTGAAAGGAAGCAGCAATAATGTAAAAACAAGACAAGGCCATTCAGTCTTCAAGAAGAATAAGACTTCAGTAGATAAGAAGGCAAAAACAGAGTACAACAAAATTGTTCTGTTTTATCCTTTAGAGCTTTTATTCTCTGCCTTTTAAGGAACATGCTGGATCAGGAAATGTTGGCCGAACTTTATAAATCTGAAAGTTTATGTAAGGGGCCTGTATTCTCTATGTAGTATACACAAAGATTGTTGTTTACAGCAGCTAACACTAACTGTGCTAATCTCTAAACTAAGATGCTGAGGACAGTTTAAAATGCCAATGCCATAATTACTTTGTCTGGGAAAACTAATGACCGTTCAGAGTAGGAGTGGCAGAAGAAGAATGGAAACCAAAGTCAGATGGTTGAAGTTGTAGTTCCAGGTATTTGTCACTGTCTTAGGTGTTACCCGGTAATCCAAGTTATACCTAAAATTAAATTATTATAAAATAAATCAAATAATAAAGCATATTAATATACTGTTACTGTTGTTGTTAGGTAAAATGATTAATAAGAGTCATGACACACTACTTAAATGACTATTCCTTTATTGCTATTTACTGTATATTGCATACAATGCTATTATCAGCGTATATTCTTCATAATGAAATAAGGGCTAATTATGTGCACAATTGTCACTGCAAGCAACTTGTGTGCATTACATCCATCCGTCCATTTTCAATACATGCTTCTTCAGTACAGGGGTGCTGGTGCCTATCTCCAGCGGTCTACGGGCAAGAGGAAGGTAACACCCTGGACTGGTCGCTAGTCCATCACAGGGGAACACAGAGACACACAGGACAAACAACCATGCACGCACCCATATATCCCTAAGGGCAATTTAGAGAGACCACCTAACAGTCATGTTTTTGTACTGCGGGAATAAGCCGGAGTGCCCAAAGAGCACCTACACATGCACGGGAAGAACATGCGGACTCCATGCAGAAAGACCCCAGGCCTGGCAGTTGAACCCAGAACCCAGAACCCAGAACCAGGGCAAAAGTACTACCAATCATGCAGCTGTGCATTACATTATAATAATTTGAACTGGTTAATTTTGAAAAATCTGCCTGTAAGGCACAGTGGAATGAGAATAACAGCACTAAAGGTAACAGACTCTTCCCAGTATTAAATTAGTTTGGGAATTCCTCACCTTGTCCAGATCATTTCCAAGTTCTTCGCTGCAGAACACCTAGTGCATCATTACAAATGCCGAACACATAGAGCTGCTTTATTCAATAAATAAGCCCGTCTTGTTTTTGTATAAACTTGCTTATCCTGTGGCAATGTTGCATCATAGGCTGCAGATACCAAAACAAGTTAATAGCTTTTTGTGAAACCGAAGCGCATGAAAATATGGCAATCTTTGTGACAATAGACACGTGACAAAATGAGCAACCTCCTGAGATATAATTACTTCTGCGCTATAAATAAATCCACATTATTATTATTATGCTCAATGTGTTATTATATTTCAGTACAAAAAATGCATAGTATCACATATAAAATAATTTCCACAAAAGCAGTAAAATGTCTTAATACTAAAAACTGAATAATTTTATCTCAATCAAATCCAAGTCAGCTTTCCACTCTTTCTTCCCATGTCCAAGTCAAGTCTCAAAACTTTAATCCCAAGTCCAAGTCACGTTGCATGTCTTTAATGACTAAAATGGCCATTCCCTCATTGAAAGAATCCCATCAGTATGCTATAACATTGCCACTGTGGGGGGTTATAAAACCACATTGCACTGTTTTGTCCTTTAATACTTTAAACAATTATCTCCTTCTTTCCAGCACATTTCCCTCAGCAGCTAAAGAGATTGTTATAAACGCATAATATAAATGAGGGGCAATGCTTCCCTTATTAAAAATATAAAAAGGCATTTATTGAAAAAAATAGTGAAATAATAAAGTTTTTCAATAACTGAAACCATAGGTGATTTTATTCAAAAGACTCGGAAGTGTATTTGGAATGATGGCGTTAAATCCTGTTAATCCCTCCCATGTTTAAAATGTTCTCTCCTTTACTATATTTAGCAGTGAAGGGGTTAGAGGCTTTCTATTTCTAACTACAAAACCATAAGCTAAGCCTGCATTAAGATTGTTGTTTGGTCTAAAGATTAAACATGTTCGCAGGTTTGGTAGAAATTACAAAATAAAAGCGTAGTGAGGTAGAAAGTCAAATTCTTTAACTAATTGCAAAATGGATGGCTTCCATTACAAATGGCTAGAGGTGCTTTTGCGTTTGATCTAGTTTATCAGCAAAATAATATGAAATCATAGGGAAGTTAAGCTAATTCTGTTCTGATATGACCTGAAAATAGTTAAACAACTCAGTTTGAGAGACATCTGCTATTATGAAGATCCAGATAACATGAGTCCCAGTCTCAGAAGCTTTAGAGCCCAAGTCAAGTGGGCTCTAAAGATTCTAGTGATCTTGATTTGTGCAAACTCATGATAACTCGAGCCTAAGAATAAAACTAATTTTACGCATAAAATGCACAGGTAACAGTTGCATACACACCTGACGAAGGTTGCGTGTCACTCGCACATCGTGCCAGATGTTGTCATTGAACTTTCCACTGGCAGGCTCTACCAGGGCTTCAAAGGCACCAGAGCCCAGGTTGATGACCAGCCACACAGCTCCATTCCTCAGCGACAGGTTAACATAATCGGCTGACTTTCCAGTATGGAGCAGCAGGCCATTCCTTTGCAAGGTCCGGAAGGACAGCGTGATCTCATCCAAGCTGCTCTGAATGGGAGTCGTAGACAGGTTGTAACTGAAGAACTCATTGCCTTTGAAGGTGGCCACCGACTCCTGCTGCCCTGAGAGGGGAAAAGAAACATCTTGGAAAAATATCCTTATAATTAAATACAATTGTGACAGCAATGTATTCCCTTCTGTAGCATGGCTGAATAAATTAAGTTTGGTGGGTAAAAATAAGGACTTAAATGAGTAGAAAATACAATTTTAATTTAAACTCACTGTGTACAAACATGTAGAGCGTGTATGTAAAGATAAACAAAAACAAGTAACTTTACTGTAATGAGTAGAAGACATTATTTAAACAATATAGGACATGCCAAATAAGCATGATATTTGTTCACCTTTTTGAAAAATACATCCTACATAATGTACCTAATGTAGGCACAGGTTTTCACATTTTGTCACGTTAGAGTACTTCATTAGGATTTCATGTGATACTCCAACACAAAGTAGGGCATAACGGTGAAGTGAGAGAAACGTCCTAACTTATTTTCAATATATTTTACAGATAAAAAACTGAGAAGTGTGACATAATCATTTAGCCCCATTTAATCAACAAATTCCTTTCGAAAGACCACCAATTATCAAACAGAGTCTACCTGTGTGTAATGTAATATCAGTATGAATCCAGCTGTTCTATGAAGGCCTCAGAAGATTGTTAGAGAACAAAACCAAAGAAAACACCAGACGGGCCAGTAAGGAAGTTGTGAAGATGTCTGAAGCAGGTTTAGGTTCTAAAACAATATCTCAAGCTTTGCTGATCTCATGGAGGACTGTTCAGTCCATCATCAAGGGTATGCCAACAATTTCAAATCTACCAAGACATGGCTGTCCACCTAAAATGATGGCAAGACAAGGAGAGCGTTATTCAGAGAAGCAGCTAAAAGGTTGAGCTGCATAGGTCCACAGTTCTAGTGGGAGAATCTGACCAGTATTCATTTTCCACTTCACAAATCAGTTTGTTGTAGAAGAGTGGCAAGAAGTCCCTGATAAAAGACAGCCACAAAAAGTGTATTTTGCAGTTTGCCACAAGCCAGGTAGATGACCAAGTAAACATGTGGAAGAAGGTGCTCTGGTCAGATGAGACCAAAATTTACATTTTTGGCCTAATATCACATGTTCTTCATCAAAGCTTGTCAGAGTTGATGGGAAGATGGATGAAGATAAATTCCTGGAAGAAGACCTGTTAGAGCCTGCAGACAGCTTGAGGCTAGAATGGAGGTTCACCTTCTAGCTGGCCAATGACCATGTAGCCAGAGCTAAAAATTAATATTTTAGATCAAAGCACATTTATGTGTCATAATGGTCTGATGGTCCAACTGAACATTTGTGGAAAGAATGTAAAATTTATGTTAACATACACCATCTATCCAATTTGGCAGCGCTTGGGCTATTTTGCAAAAAAGAATGGGCAAAAACTTCACTCTCCAGATTTGTAAAGCTGGTAGAGACGTACCCCAAACACTTTCAGCTGTAATTGCAGCAAAAGCTGGTTATACAAAGCATTGACTCAGGGGAGCTGAAATCCATGTATCCTTTTCTTTCCACTTCTCATTTATGCACTATTTTGTGTTGGTCTAAAATCACAGTATAATACAATAAAGTTTAAGCCTTCAATGTGGCAAAATGGGGAAAAAAATCCAAGGGAAGGGATATGAATACTTTTGCAAGGCACTATAAAAAAACTGCTAACTAATTGTGGCTGACTTAGCCAAACATTTGTTTTACACCTACTTTCCAAGACTTGTCCACTGGGTAATATAAATGCATTGTGCAATGTTTGAGAATTTTCCCCAACATTGCAGAGAGGATCATCTGGAGGCTGATTAAAGATGTTTGTTTCTGTTGGTTCTAGTTGTTCTAGTAATTTGACTTTCTAAAAGAAACCCTGCCAGATATAGTGGTATGTGGTACATTGACAACACTAACAAAACAATGCTAAATATATACTAAAAATGCTAAACAGCTAGATAAACAGATAGAGAGACAAATGCTCGATGGACAGATGTCCACAGAAATACAGAACGCTGAGACACCCACACTTGATTATGACAAAATCCTCTAGTACAGAACCAACTCTGTAATGTCTGCCATAAACCTGCTGTTTGACATAGGATAGTTGTTAACCAATAAATACCCCATTTAACATGAGTAGGCTGTTTTGAGCCCTGTTCTTATAAACGTGCAGTGTTTACTACTGAGCAAACTATTTCAAGTAGGATGGATAAGCCGTCCCTTAAGCTTGTGTTTGTACTGTGAATGTCAGCTTCGAAGCTCTAGGGTGAATTTAAGGCTACGGGTTCACTATGCCCTATTACTTTCTATTGTTTACGCCATGTAGGTGCTCAAACACAGTGCTAACAGCAAACTGATGAATTATCAGTGAGTTTCCCAATTGACAAATGCATTCTTAACAAAAACAACAACCCAGAAGTAAATACAACAGAATTGAACAATCTATATGCAAATAAATATGATAATTATTAAGAAACAGGAGTGGTGTAGTAATATCTAACATAAGGGAAAAATACATATGAAATCAAACCAAAAATAGTGCAAACTTTGTTTTCACCTTTCTGCTGTAAAAATGTCCTCCATAGATGACCATGAAGCCATCCTGAAGGTCTTTGAAACATCTATGGCGGATTATGAGTAATTACATAGGCAGCCTATCTAGAAAGTAAACTATTATCTGCAAAGACAACCAAAATTTCCAGCATCACACAGACTTTTCCGTCAACTCTGTGGAAATGTTTTCAAAGACGCTGGCTGCAGTCTGTATTGTAAAAAATGCATTTCAAGCAGTTTTGGAATGTTGTAGCTGACTGAAGGCAATGGGGTGGGGGAGGCAGTGCTTTCCAACCCTCTTGGAATCAAACATAAGACCATTGGGGCCAACCATCTTGTGATGCAAATAGAAGCACCCATCGATGGAAAATGATGGCTCAGCAGAATATAATGGAAACACCAACAGTCTCCAGGAATCTCTCCTGTTCTAAGCTCATTGTCACATCTTGCTCTTTTTGTGTCAGCAATTTGCAGTCTCAGTGTCTGAAACCGAAACTGCACTCCAAGAAAGCAAGCGTTGCCTGTATCCTTGTGCCCAAAAGTTATGATTTATTGAGCCAATGCCAAAAAGAAAGGCATCAAACAGGATTGGTTGCACATTTTGTATAACACAGTAAAAGCACCTGCAGGGATCATATAGCATTGAAACATTGAAAAAATATGCAACGTGTTATAATACATCAGAATAAAAAATATTGCTATGTTATACGTCTTTAGTAACATGTAGCTAACGTAATTTCCTAATAAGAACAACTTTGTAACATAGTCTCGTCAAAACATAGCAATATTTTATTGGTATATCAAACTGCCTGTGAACTGATAATTAATTAAATTAAATAAGCCATTCAGAGCCATTTTCTATCTAAAATATCAGATTTCTATTTTAAAAAACAGGTAAAAACGTTTCACTTACTTTACTTTTAGCTGCCCATAATTTGTGTAGTAAAATATGAGCTTTAATTAAATCATTCATTGCTTGTTCATGTTTTAATTTCATGTTGCGGGCCAGACACAGATATGTCCCATTTTTGCGACTTAAAAGAACTACAACAATCTAAATGATCTACAAATATTGTTTAGTTTTAATGTAACATCTATTATCTTCACACCCTTAAAATAATACTTAGTTGAAGCACCTTTTGGTTCAGTTTCAGCATTCAATGCTCTTGGGTACCTAACATCAACTATAGTAAATCTGATAAACCAGAAATAAAGTTCAGCTCTCCTAGAAGGATTTTCTTGACATTTGCATCCTTTAGCTAAAGTCATAGTTTGCATCCAGGTTCTACAGAAAAATCTTATTGGTTAAAGGTATGTTAGGAGAAGACAGAGAAAAACCCTTTATGCACCAAGATGCGGCAAGAAGAGGTTAAAAATTATCACAGAAAATATGGGTAAAAGGTGATGTAAACATGTCAGCTGCCGAGATGCCAATAGCTAAATGAAAGAATGTGCAGGAGTCTAGGTCAAGTATAGGTTGTGTTTTATATGTGACAGCAGTACCTGTATTTGTTATGTCTGGAATCAGGTGAACAGTTGCAACACGGAATCACTTTCTTTGAAGCAAAACATCTCAGGCCTTAAACTGCTGGACCACAATTCTAAAAGCTATGTTTGGCATCCCCAAAGAAACGCTATACCTCAAGTGAAACATGGTTGTAGGGGTGTCATTAAACCTAAAGGTGTCTGCTGGACAGCTAAGGAGGTTTTTAATTTTTCCAACCTTGCAGTGAATCCAAGAATACATCCAAATGAACAAAAACATTCTTCAATAGGTTCACAACTGAAGTCCAGAACTGAATGTGACAGGAAATATGTGGGGTCTCCTAGAGAGGGCTGTTGACAACACTTGCTCTAAAAATCTGAGAGATTTTGAGAATCTTAGCAAGAAAGGGCCATCAGATATTGATCACTGTATTTGTCAAGATGCATAAAGTTGATCCATTTCTGCCAAAGAAAACAGAATTCTAAAACTGAAACAACAGGTGCTCCAGCAAAAAAAGTTTAATGGAGGCAACCTACTAACTTTAGAATTATATCCCCTAACAACGGTTTGTTTTTAAGTTGAACTGTGCAGGAATATATTCCTCACTAAAAGTGAGAAACGATTGAAAAGATTTATCTTGTTTCTTTTTACATTGCAAAAACCTGACATTCTTAACAGGAAATCAGCTGTAAGAGCTGCTTCTAAGCACTCTGGTTGTAGTTTGCAGACATTCTGCAATAGAGAAAAATTGTCTGGCCTTCAGATATGACAGAAATTTCTACAAAACTTCAGTAGTAGACACCCTGGAAGAGTCATAGTAACACAAAAGTGCCTTGACCACATTTTATCCAAAAATAATGGATCTGCTCATTAATACTGACTTTAAAACAAAGTTATTGTAAAAGAAGCAGCACATAATCTAATTCTCAGGGGTATTTGCATGAATAAAAGCAGTGTGCCCATACAGTATAAATGTTGGATTATCATCTTAACAATGGGCTAAAGCAGAGATTAAGAAAAGTAATTGCTTACCAGCAAATTCCATTGGTGTCTGAATATTACCATTTACATTAAACCAAGGATTTCTGTGCACACCCGCCAATATTCATTCTCCTGAAGTCTATATGAATCCATCACATCATATCAGAACTCTATCTCAAACATCCCCTCAGGCTAAAGCCGGGGAATTGCTAATAACTAATGTTCCCTTAAACATTTAATGTCTGAATGAAAATTTGATGTCTCATGTACATGATATCATTTTAATAACTATAGGCTGTGTTATGGTTATCACTTGCAGATATAATTCTGTAAATCTCCCTTCTACAATGAATTTCTCTTTTACTAATGCATGAAATTAAGCAATTACATATCCCATTCTTCAGTTCATAACTCACATCGTGTGTGGCTTTAGGACACACTTACTGTATGATGTACTGAATCAGCTATATAGCAGTTATTCTAAGAAAGCAGAATAGAGAATTGTGGAGGAATCCAGGGTGTTCTGTTCTAGTGTTAAGGCAGGTTCACTGTGCTTAAACATGCAGAAATTAGCTCCACAATTAGCAAACAATAAAAGCAGACTTTAATCTGTAAAATGACACCCATGCTCGGCCTGTAAATGCATAGTTTGTAGGTACAGATAAATCAGTCTAATTTGCTTCAATTGTCTTTTCGGAATAGTCCTGCTATCATTATCAGCTCAACACAAAACCAGTACATGAGAACAGTGAAAGTGCCGCCACGCCCTCTTCATTCAGAGGACGTGTGAATAACACAAGATGACAGACAAAGCTATTTCAGTTCACAGCTGCAGATTATTCAGTTTCATGTCTCTGGATAATTTGAGTTGACAAAAATAAAATAAAATACCCAAGAACACAGAAAGCGTAATGATACCCTAACACCACAATTTTTTTCTGGTTAGGTCATTTTCTCGAGGACTTGGGCAGATTGGGTCATTAAAGCCATGTCTCAAGTAGGTTTCAAGGCAACACAGACTGTCATGGGAAGAGGAAAACCTTTGCGTGAATGGCATGGCACATGCTTGAAAAGAAAACCTCTATATGTGTTTGAATTTAAATAGACGGTGCTTTGAAAAACTATTTGTTTCTTACAGATTTCTTGTGTCATAGCTTATGTCAATATTATAGGTTTCGGATCATCAAACTAATTTTAACATTGGACAAAGATAACCTGATTATGTACAAACTGCAGTTTTCAATTGGTGATTTAATTTATTAGTGTTATAAGCTATCCAAACCAATCTGGCTCTATGTGAAAAGGTGTTTGCCCCTTAAACCTAATGACTGGTTGTGCCACCCTTGGGAGCAACATCAAGCTTTGGTATAATAAGTCTTTTACATTGCTGTGGAGGAACTTTGGCCCACTCAAAAAAACTAAAATAATCTGAATAAATACAATAATTTTCCAAATTATGATTTCAACCAAAAAGAGAAAAGTAGCTATCCAAACCAATGTGGCCCTTTGTGAAGGCATGATAGCCACATAACTCCTATCAGTGGTTGGTCCACCCTTGGTGGCAACAACTGTCATCAAGCATTTGTGACAACTGGCAATGAGTCTTTTACATCGCTGTGAAGGAACTTTGTCCCACTTTCCTTTGCAGAAATGTTTTATTTCAGCTACACTGGTTGGTGTTCAAGCATTAAAAGTCTGTTTAAGGTCATGCCATCTCATCTCAATTAGATTTATGTCCAGATTTTGAGTAGCCCGTCCAAAATCTCCAGTTTACTTTTTAACACTAGAACTCCCAGGGCCGTCAATTTGACGGTTTTGAAAGTTTGACATACCATAACTCTGGTTTATTAAAACTCTTATCTTCCTGGCATCCTGACTTCTTCTAAACCTGTGTCTTTTGTATTCCTATGTCTCTATTTTAAAAAAATAACAAAGTAAATAAAAGATCTAAGTATTTCTACCTCTAACTACCACAGCCGCTATTTTGACGGCCCTGTTATTTACATTGACATTTTTCTCCCGCAGCTGAGTATACGCAGGAGCGTTGCCTAGCAACCGCCACTCTAGAACGCAGTCAGATTGTTGGCATCCTACAAATGGCTTCTAGAAGGATATTTTCTGCGCATTGGAAATGCTTCAAAAATTAGATGATCGTGATTCTGGGTCGAGAGGGATTCTGACGGCTCTTGGTCAGTATTCAGTTCCAGTGACAGCGGGTAAGAGAGTGAGCCTCCCCCGGCTAAAAAAACACGAGTCATCCCATTAGCAGGAGGTTGTGACGCATTATTTCAAGGTAGTAAAAGACTAGCCTATGTAACGATTTTATCATTTTAGGCTACAGTTTACAGATTAGTAAACTAATATTATATAAATTATAGCAACAGTGCCACAATCAGCGCAGGTTCAGATGTAGGGAGACGAGCCAGGTGCCCAGTGTCCAGCTATAAACCCAGCAATCCAGCTCACTGGCAGGAGAGAAACTACAAATCAAGGCACTATGGAAAAAGAAATAAATAATAAGTTAGGTCATATAGTAGCCCAGTAACAACAACCTATTCTGCGCTTTACAGCGTTTTCATGGCAAGACGAGTGCACACCTGGGAATGAAGAGGAGATAGGAAGGGATGGTACGGTGTGGACAGAGGTAGGGGAGGAAGAAAGTAGAGGGAAGCGTCAGAGCCAGAACGCGTTGACAGAGCGCCAGATCCAAGATGCCCAGACCGCATTCCTCTGCTTGGTGGATGCCGAAATGCTCATCCACGTTCAGGGCTGCAGGGTGGCCGAGGCCCACAGAGTAGGAGATGATTCCTCCTCGGACATGAGTGTGGATGAGCTGAAGGCATTTTTAGCGCTAGTTTATGTCCGCGAAGTGAAAGGGGGCGTAACATGGAGCTGTCCAGCTTTTGGTCAGATTAGTAAAGCTTTTTTTTAAAAATGTACCCGCTACTCTGTATTATTTTTCATTACTATTTATAAATAACAATAAAACATAATAGGTTTTGATCAAATACTATTATTAATTCTTGTCAAAACCAAAATTGTATAGCGTTAATGCTTTCATTCAGAATGCTCACCGTCAAATTGATGGGCTTGGGAGTTCTAGTAGTGTTAGAATTCTGGGAGTCCTAGTGTTAAGCCATTTACAGGTAGATTTGCTGGTGTGCTTTGGCTCATTATTCTGCTTCATATTTGTTTTTGGTCAGAATTTATGGTTTCATGAAATAGAGAAAGTTGACCTGAAGCAGCAAACCAGCCCTAAACCATCACACTCAAGTTTGACTGCAAGTATGATGTTCTTTTTCTGAAATCCTGTGTTAGTTTTACGCCTCACGGTACACACACCTCCCGAACTGTTCCCACTTTTGTCTTGTCCGTCCAAAGAATATTTTCTCAGACGTCTTCAGAATCAGAAGTCTTCCCAAAATCTTCAGAATTTCTAAGGTCATGTTCCAAGACCTTCGAAATTGCTTCACACATGCTTCAGGCTAAAAGAAGTTTGTGTGACTTTGTTGTTCATCTGTTCTTAAATTTCTTTAGATCGGGGCCTGACATGTTGTTTCTGAGATCCTTTAGCCTACTTCATGTTGTCAGACAGGTTCTGGTAGTAATCTATCCTAGGTGTGGCTACTGAAATTGAACTAAGCTCTGGAAAAAAATGGTTATTCACGGTTAAATTATGATTTAAGAAGGGGACAATTAGTTGTTTTGGATAGCTTTTATCCCTTAACAAAGGAAAACTGTATTTACAAATTTTACAAATTTTTTAAAATAAAAAACATTTGGTTATCTGAAACATTTAAGAGTGACAAAAACAAGTACATAAGAAAAACTGTAAGGGGGCAAATACTTTTTCATAGCACTGTAATTGTATGTATCTCAGAATTAATATAGGTCATTTTTTTGGTTTAGCAGCAGATGCATGTTTGCCTTCCAAGGTTTTATCCACACTGCCATGGCTTTAGTTTAATTCAGACGTTCTACAGAGTGTGAAAAATGATAAACAACATCATTACCAAGTGTGTATTACTGGGTTGCTAGCTCTTTATCAGCGAAACTCCCCAAGGTAAAGATTTCTCTTCCATTTGTGCTTTAAAATTCCCTCTTGATCAATGATCATAAGTAACTGAGAGAGAAATATGGGCAGTTTTGGAATGAAACCCTGAAAATGAAAAATAGCAAAAAAATATCCTACTAGAATACAATGATCTATCTTGATTGTTTTGCAAGTGCTACTTTTGGGATGCAAAATATTTCCTCCTCATTACTGAACCCTCTGAAAACACCATGAAACCAAACCGAAGAAATTCTGTTAGCATAGAGGCATTACCTTGGCGTAAAACTGCAGAGATGATGATGTTCCAGTAGCTCAGTCAGTGGTCAGGACAAGGGTTTGACGGACAAATTTTGAGTGAGTAGTGAGAATAACATGAGGAAGCATAAAATGAACAGGCAAGTACATGTAAAAAAATAAACAAAAAAAGGAGAGGAAATATTAGTGCAGCACAGTAAACCGAATGATCTCTGGGTGTTCAGGTGGCTGGGAGGGAAAAGCAAAACAATAGACCCCATACCTTGGCGGTTTAACATCAGGTGCGCCAGACCTTGAGGGAAAGAACAGAAAAAGGATACGAAAACAGGAAGTTCATAAAGAGGTTCGGGAGAACAAAAGCATTGTCACAATGTTGGACTGCAGTTTGTGACAGACATCCTTGGGGGTAGGTACGGATGTCAAAGTTCAAACTAAAATATAAGGGGAAAATTAAACTCAAACAGACAAACATCTCAAGGGAGGAGAGGGGAGGCAAGGAGAGAAAAAAACATCTTGACCGGCGCAACCCTCACAGGTAGTTGCTCACACAGATGCTTTTTTCTAATGGAACACATATTTTATGTTTACTTGATGCAGACGTTTGGGATGTGTTACTATACATAGAGCCTGCTTTGTATTGAAAACACCTCATGTAAATAAATCACACGTGGTAAGGTTCATACACATTTTTTTCTGATCTGTTTTGCAGCTTTACAGTTAATTTTTAACAGTGCTTTGCAAATGTATTCATACCCCTTTTTCATCTTTTGTCACATTACAACAACTTTTATGTATTTTACTAAGATTTTAGGTGTTAGCTGAACACAAAGTAGTTCATTTGAAGGAAAATATATGGTTTATAAATTTCTTACATTTAAAAACCTGAAAAGTGTGGCACACATTTGTATTCATTTATTCGTGCTCATGGAGAGCTGCAGCAAACTAGCCACATATTCTCAATTGGATTTGGGTCTGAACTTAGAGTAAAGCCTTTTAACACCCAAATTTGCTTTGATCCAAATCATCCTATTGTAGCTCAGGCTGTATGTTTAGGGACGTCGTCCTTCTGGAAATTTAACCTCCGTCTCTAGTCTTTCACTTCCTCTAACAGGTTTTCTTCCAGGCTTGTCTTGCATTTAACTCTATTCATCTTCTCATCAGTTCATACCAGTTTTCCTGTCTGAAAAAGCATCCCACAGCATGATGCTTCCAACAACGTATTCAACTATTCAAAGGGCTTATTCTGGGTTATGTTCAGTGTTAGTTTTCTGCCACGTGTTACATGCAGGCCAAAAGTTTAGTTTTGCTCTTGTCTAACCAGAGCACCTTCTACCAACTTGTGAAATTGTTTATAAACCTAACCCTGCTTTAAATGTCCCTATCCCTAGCCTGCCTGCTTTGTTTTATGGTCTCCATGATGCTGTCTGTTCATTGAACATCTGGATTTATACTGACATTTGGTTACACACATATGGACTAAATACTGGTTAGATGAAGTTAATGCATTTTATTTAGGATTATTAGGGGGACTGGATGAAAATGCATGCCATATTTTCATTTGTTGCGAAAATTGAAACCATGTACTTTCCTTCCATTTCACAACTATGTGATAGTGTCTGAATCTGTCATATAAAATCTCATTAAAACACATTAAAGTTGGTGGTTGTAACCTAATAAAATGTGCAAAAGTTTAAGGGTGTGAATATTTTTACGAGACTCTGTACATCTAGACCTTGGTTTAGGATTGCTCTAAAAAAGGGAAGGGGTGACACGATTCATCCAAAAGGAAAGGAAATGCAAGGCAATGAGGCACCTTATTGCTGGTGACAATGGACACTCTTTGAGGTTTGCAATATTACTATGTAGAGCAAAATAGTGTTAATTACATTCCCGTACACCACTGCTTCATATCCCTACTTCTTTTGTATTGCACATACACATGTAAGACACTAGGGAAAATATCTTAATAGGTCAGTCAAACATTGCATAGCACGCATCACCTGCTCCTCCTTCTAGACTTTTGCTGTGCACATGAGCCCACTGTGTCGGTAAACACAAACAGCTCTCATCGGTGTATTAGTTCTGTACAGTA
Organism: Crenichthys baileyi; assembly: GCA_036173005.1. Taxonomy (NCBI): domain Eukaryota; kingdom Metazoa; phylum Chordata; class Actinopteri; order Cyprinodontiformes; family Goodeidae; genus Crenichthys; species Crenichthys baileyi. Next base: position 230,825 of record JAHHUM010002058.1, on the reverse strand, counting down.
AGTCGTTTACACAACTCATTACTTACTTACATCACTACTATCATCCCATTTTAGTCATTACTTAAAACTTTAGGAAGGGCCAGGTTGCAGAAATCTACTTACATGTACAGCAGAACAAGGCAATTAATGCTGCAGCTCTGAGTATGGAATGAACATAATTACCCCTGGGAGGGTCCTTGCTTGCCAACATGTAGGCTTTTGATAGAGTGTGCCATTGCAAAGCCATTGACTGAGCCTCTGCTCACTCACAGGATTCAGCCAAAGCCCAGTCTGCATAGCAGACAAAGAGCTGCTGTGTGCACCCACACTGCGGCTGTGCAATCCACATGACAGACCAATCTATGCATCAACCCAGTCACCAGAAGGTGAAAAAAAGTTGTTTTTTTTAGTCTGCTGGAAAGCCCTGATATGTAAAATCTTCTGCCTTGCTGAAAACAAACAATAACAGAATAAAAGACGGTGTGACACAAGGATTTCAAACCCTGGTGTTTAACAGTGGAATCACACTGAGTAAAACTCAATTTTACTGCTTCTATGTATTGTGTTGCTACATGGATGGGTTGCAGTATTTTTTACTCTGCATTCATTTTTATGCGTATTTTACAGATTTTGACATGTTGAGATCGAACCTATGAGTGGTTATTTTTTTCTCTTGATGACTGGGCTGTGTATGTGCAGTACAAAACAGAAATCATGTTTTTTCTCTCACTCTCCTTAAATGTGACTGGATTAAGATATAGTCTCTTCCTCCAGCTTTTCTGCAAAAAAGGTGCTTTGACCAAACCGTTTAGTCTCCTCAAGCCGCCTGTTTTTAAAAAACTGACCCCGCATCTCTCTGAAATGCTGATGGAGAAAACAGGTCAAGGTGGTCATCTCGAAAACGCCCCAGTTAGAGCATTAAGTCTCTGACGATATTTCTGAACAGTTGTGAGGATTAGGAGAGGTGTCGTTCTGCCCTTTTATACATTAGCTAACTACTGAATGTGTGCCTACTTTGTTGTGCCTTCCACCCAAATCTTAGTGCATGGAAATGCAGAGATAACTGGCTCAGATCTGTAGTCATAGTAGAGGAGAAAGACTGTGAGGAAATAAGCTGCCCTTCCCACCCATAATCTACAAGCTTTCTATTTTTAAATAAGAAAAAACTTAAACTGGTGAATAGAACTACTTGGCATTGCCACTTAGAATCCTTCTGACTTGCCCTTCATATATGTCAAATCATTCTTTTTTACTGTAAGAAAATGGAAAATAAACAGTGCCAACTGCTAACTGAATTAGAGACGTTACATGTCTCTGAGTAATTTGTGGATGTTCCTGACATTTGTCTTTAAGTAATTTTCAGAAAAATTGCTTAAGAATAATATTGCTGTGTTCACACATCACCTCATTATTAGACATTACAGATGCACCCAGAAATCTGCTCGTAACCGGAACAAAACGATTTCCAACTTGACCAGCAGATTTAAAACTCAAAAAAATATTTGTTTCTAATAAGTAAATGCAGAAGCACCAACTCCATCACTAAAAAACTGATCTGGGCACAAAACCTCAACTGAACAAGAAGAAAGAACTGCTTTCATTAGGATCTAAAGGCGGGCTCAAGAAACCTAATAACTAATCCAAATATTGGGATAGCCATCTACAACATAACCGCTGAGTTATACTTTTAATATGCTTCAATTAAGTTAAAATGTTTAAGTTATAAGCTTAGACATTTTAACATCACCCAGGGGTTGGACAATGAAACTGAAACACCTGGTTTTAGACCACAATAATTTATTAGTATGGTGTAGGGCCTCCTTTTGCGGCCAATACAGGGTCAATTCTTCTTGGGAATGACATATACAAGTCCTGCACAGTGGTCAGAGGGATTTTAAGCCATTCTTCTTGCAGGATAGTGGCCAGGTCACTACGTGATACTGGTGGAGGAAAACGTCTCCTGACTCGCTCCTCCAAAACACCCCAAAGTGGTTCAATAATATTTAGATCTGGTGACTGTGCAGGCCATGGGAGATGTTCAACTTCACTTTCATGTTCATCAAACCAATCTTTCACCAGTCTTGCTGTGTGTATTGGTGCATTGTCATCCTGATACACGGCACCGCCTTCAGGATACAATGTTTGAACCATTGGATGCAGATGGGCCTCAAGAATGGTTCGGTAGTCCTTGGCAGTGACACGCCCATCTAGCACAAGTATTGGGCCAAGGGAATGCCATGATATGGCAGCCCAAACCATCAATGATCCACCCCCATGCTTCACTCTGGGAATGCAACAATCTGGGTGGTACGCTTCTTTGGGGCTTCTCCACACCGTAACTCTCCCGGATGTGGGGAAAACAGTAAAGGTGGACTCATCAGAGAACAATACATGTTTCACATTGTCCACAGCCCAAGATTTGCGCTCCTTGCACCATTGAAACCGATGTTTGGCATTGGCATGAGTGACCAAAGGTTTGGCTATAGCAGCTCAACCGTGTATATTGACCCTGTGGAGCTGCCGACGGACAGTTCTGGTGGAAACAGGAGAGTTGAGGTGCACGTTTAATTCTGACGTGATTTGGGGAGCCGTGGTTTTATGTTTTTTGGATAAAATGCGGGTTAGCACCCGAACATCCCTTTCAGACAGCTTCCTCTTGCGTCCACAGTTAATCCTGTTGGATGTGGTTCGTCCTTCTTGGTGGTATGCTGACATTACCCTGGATACTGTGGCTCTTGATACATCACAAAGACTTGCTGTCTTGGTCACAGATGCGCCATCTAGACGTGCACCAACAATTTGTCCTCTTTTGAACTCTGGTATGTCACCCATAATGTTGTGTGCATTTCAATATTTTGAGCAAAACTGTGCTCTTACCCTGCTAATTGAACCTTCACACTCTGCTCTTACTGGTGCAATGTGCAATCAATGAAGACTGGCTACCAGGCTGGTCCAATTTAGCCATGAAACCTCCCACACTAAAATGACAGGTGTTTCAGTTTCATTGTCCAACCCTGTAAAAGGTAAGGCTGGCCCTATCTTTCATGTGGCATGACATGGCAGAGAGTCATATGTGGATCAATGAGCTGTGTTTTGCAAATGTAAACATAATCTTTAAATCAGTTAATAATAACATTTTAACATTACTACATTTATTCAGTATTAAGCATTTTCTTAATGAATCCTGCCTGAAACTCTGTGCGTCATAACCGTTTGCAGCTATTCCTGTAAACGCAGATCAGAGAGCAGCTGGTCACGACTGCAGGAATGTCGCAAATACAGACTGTTGTCTTAACATTAATAAATTAGGCTTATGATATTAGGACATCTGTTTGTAGGAAAAATTAGATTAATAATGTGAAATATATAGTTAAACTGTACCGCTGCAATGTGATCCTTTACAGAAATTCAGAATATAACAGAGGGAGGATCAAACATTTACTGGAAGAGACGTTTCAATCAAAGTAATGACGTAGCACCAAGCTGGTTCTCTGGCTGTGGAAAATAGAACCAGTTATGAACTGGCTCTGGCGTCAGTTCTAGTTTACCACTTCAACTGCTTTGGTAGAAAAAAAACCCTGTCTCCACTGAGCAAAAAGCTTTCACCGGTGTTTAGTAATGTGAAAAAACAAAAAAAACAAAGGTTGTCCCTTAAAACATATTTTCTTCTGTTTCTTTTATACAGAACACCAATATTCTGTCTACTGTCATCATGATTTTCCTATCACCTGTGAAATTATATAATATTATAGAAAAAATATATATTTTTTAAACATTTTGAAGCATGTGCCTGAGGAGAAAGAGTTTGGCATTACTACGTAAAGTTAAAATAACTCTTATTTGTACTTTTCTACATTTTTATTGCAGCATTAGCCTTTAAAGTCCTAAATTATAGCATAAAAATAATTATCTCTAAGAGTTTCATTACAAAATAAAGTGAAAACAGTTGCAGATGTTGAAAGGCATAATTTTTGAAGCTTTAATTAGCAATCATCTGAGAAGAAAGAGGCAGTTTCGGAGGATTAGGATTTGCCAAGTTTGTTTTTTTTCCAGAAAATTTACTGCATTTAGGGGCTACTAGTGACTACGGATTAGACCAAGGTCACTGCTGCTGCAAAATGCAAGTCCATCAGGACTGTCTGTGTCCCTTCCTTCACAAACTTTAGCACACGCATTATCATCCTTCTAACTATAACTGCATTATTACCATGTGTTTTCATATAAATATTTAGAGTAAACAACAATGACTAGTTGTGTATGTTTAAGGGTTTTATCTATATATTTGAGTGATTACTCTTTGTAATTGCCTCATGTGGTGGCTTTCCTTATCTCTTGTTCACAGATCTCGCAGCACGTCAGAGGCTGCTGCACTGTTTTGTCAGCTGAGCATGCTCCGGCGTGGCCTTTGTGAGGACAGATCAATGCAAGCCTATTGTAGATGAACAACTCAGAGGACTCACCTGCTATTCCGAAAGGTTTTCACCATCTTAGAGCAGATCCTCAGAAAAATAAAGACTACCCCTGTGCTGCTTAAAACACACAGCCAAGACCAAATATGGCATTTGGGTTACCATCTTTGTCATATCTGTCGGGAGTAGGCGATTTAGGTAATACATAGATCAGTCTATTTCAGCTGATGCAAGGGCAACAGAGAAGACTGGCTCCTTATATAGACTTGTGTGAAGGACAGAAAAAGAGGCATTGGGTGAATGTGTTTTTTTTTCTCTTCTCAGTGTTGTTTTCATGTGTTCTGCATAGGGGGATTGTTTCCGTGTCAAGCTTTAATCCAATAAACATTTTGATGTGCTCTTCTTTGCGCATGTCATTTGATATTTCTTACAATTTAGCTATAAGCAGAGCCCTGTCATCTTTGCCCACATTAGGGGTGATTAATGCTTGTTTTTGCAATTTGTGCTGAGACAAAAGCCGTTAAATGTTGCTGAAAAGTAAAAATCACATACCTCTGTGACTAGTTATACAATGCAGCACAGATAATCTACACTGAAGCTTTTATCTCTACCTATTCTCTGCTCATGCTTTTTGTGCTCCAGACATCTACAGAGCTATGTAAAAGTACTCATGCCACCAAAACATTTTCACATCACCATACAACCACAAGCTTCAGTGTATTTTAATAGAATTTACCAACACAAAGTGGGGCATAATGGTGAAATGGAAGGAAACAAAAAGGTTTCTGACAAAAATTAAAAAAATATGGTGTGTTTTTCTATTGGATGGACAACGTCTATGAATATCAATTTCAAGATGTGTAAACTTTCACTGAATCATTAAAACATATGAACAGCTTTGATCTAAACCGCCGCCTTGTATAACTGGCTGTACATCTGGTATTGTTGTTTCAAGTCTTTTGCAGCTTCTACCAGGTCTCCCTGCAGGATTGCCTGCCCAATGCTCTCCTTGCACTGAATGTCAGTTTAGGTGGACAACTATGTCTGGATTGGTTTGAGTTCTGTCGCTTTTTCCATTTTTGGATGATCAGCTGATCATGCTCTATGAGATATTTAAAGTGTTTAATTAGGGATGGGCATCTCACATATTTTATTTTTTACTGGGAAAAATAGATTGTGATAAGATTTTTTAATTAATCATGAACACGATAAACTCTAATGAAAGTTTTGCAACCCCAAAACACTAACAGTAGGGTTAAAGGTTCTTGTTTTTATCGTTTTCCCATACTTCAGCAGTTTTTTTCATTAGAGCAACAACAAGTGTCAATATAAACACTTTTTTTAGGAGCTGTATTTGTGTTTGTGAGGCTATGATTGTGTGCAATAACATACAGTCATAGCTCTACATTCGATTACCCAGTCGCAGGGAATTTTTGAAGACTTTTCATCAGTATCACAACAAGTACCACAAAATATTGTTATAAAAACTTTTACTTCATATTGCTCTTCACTAAAACCATTACACTCGAGGTCTCTCATTAAATTAAACACTGGTTAATTCAGTTTACCAGATGATTTCTGAAGGCACTTCGTTGCACTGGATTTTATTAATCGGTGTAGGAATAAAAGGGAGCTGAATAAAAACGCATGCCACACTTTTCAGGTTGTTCTTTATAAAACAATGTAGAAAACCATGCATCATTTTCCTTCCACTGTATTTTGTGGTTGTAATGTGACAAAATGGAAAAAAAATGTTCAAAGGGTATAAATAATTCTACAAAGCACTGTATGTCAGAAACCATACATGAAACTAATGTAATTTTGCAATTTTCTGTCTATTTTGCCATCGTATGCCAAACGTGTGCTAGAGGCAGGACTTCATTAAGCAGGTGTGTGTGTGCGTGTTTGGCATCTTGTGTCAGTAACAGTTATTTATAACGTGCACCAGTGCAGCACACCTTGTACTGGTCTCCTGAGCCTGTTGGCCGCCCTTTCACCAGAGCCACATGTCCTTACTGGGGGAGATGGATGTATCTCTCCGATGTTGACTAAACATATCTCGCCCCTCACGCTCAATCTTCATTTTGGCTCGGTATGGGCCCCTCATTATGAACCAAAATGTGGTCATTTGAAATGGTGTGAGTTTTTTTTCCCTCCTCGTGAAAAAAAAAACAATTTTTCTAAATCTTATTACACACAAGTTGATTGTAAGGGTTTCAGTGATCCGTCATGCTGAGTTAAATGATTATAAGTTTAATACTGCACACATATTGACCTCGGCACTTAATGACACATAATACAAAGTAAACCTTATAACAGTAATTAAAATGTGAAAAATATGCCCTGCAGAGCCAGAACAAAAGCTGGATTCATAAATAATCGAATTGCAACTGTGTGCTGTCATTTGCTCCTTAATGCAGTTTGTGAATGTTGTCCATATTGTGTGACTCCCACACACTCTGCAGACCTTTAGTCACCTTGAACGCACTGATTATGTACACAATAAGCGTTCAGCACATTAGGCGCTTTTCCCTTTTGTGACCCTGTGAACGGCGATAGTATATCTCAGCTCAGCTTAATTTGTTGGATGTTGGAACTGCAGTCCAAACTGAAAATAACAACCTTATCATAACCACACACTCTCACACACGCTCATGCTAAGGTGATCCTTTGCAAATAAGAGCATCACCATAAAATAGGCCACGTTCTCTGTTTGCGCTCATTATCTGATGCATATCCTTACCTTCGACTTCTCTCTGGACAGCTGCAGTAGAACAAAGAAGAAAAAAAACATTTACAACAGTGACAGCAGAATAATACAGAAAATGTACTGCTTTGTTCATACCATGCCATGGATACACAATGTTATGTTATATTTCTCTGCTGTTGCTCTTAAGAAAATGCATGCTGGGTAAAACTATTCAGCCTTGCATGGAGGGTCTGATTTCGACACCCATTATACTCACAGCAATAAAATGAATGCCCTTTAATGGAGGCATTGTATCACATCTGATGCACATAAATAATTTTCTTGCCACCACTGTTAAATTAAAAGGACCACAGTCTGGGAACTTTAGTGTTTTGGAATATAACAGAAACCCTGTGGTTGATCTGCATAGTTTCCACGTCAATCATATTTCTAATGGCTAACATTCATAAAACACCAAAAACCTAAAGCACAAAGTGGAAAATATATTCTGCATTTACACATTCCGCTGTGAGCTGCAAGAGATTAAAAGCTCACTTTATAATGCTAAATTCTTTGCTCGCCGTTTTCCTGAAGAAGAAAATGACATCCATTTTGGGAGGCCTGTTAGAAGTCTGAGTATTTAAAAAAATTGGAAAAAACAGATGCAAACACCAATCACATTAGACGGCTTAAATCCTCTGTCTTGTGAAGATAACTGCTTCACCGAGCAGCATGTGAGCACTCCTGGAGCATACTTTGTCTTGGATTGCTGTTAAGTGGGCTCTATTGATTATCCCCAGGAGCTCAATGAGAGTTTGAACTATATGTTTAGAATATAATAATAATAACATATTGGTATTATTTATGAGCCAAACAAATGTAGCTAATAGTAGCATTCACAGTTCAGTGCATAGGCATTACAAAAGACAGCTCCAGTCAGAAGTTTGCATGCACCCATCATGGGCATGTATGTCATACCAACCGCTCCTTTTCCAGGTTAGAGTGAATATTCAGGATCTAGCTTCAATGATTTTTGAAAATAAGAATTATGTGTCTGAATTAATTGGGGATTTTCTCTAATTGACACAGTCAAAATCATACATATACTGCAACTAATATTTGGTTATCTGTGCTTAGCCAGCTGCACCTCAACTACCCTCTTCATAGCCATCAACAAGTTTCTGGTATAATTCTGGATAAATATTTAACCATTCTCATAGAAATGGTACAGGTTCATAAAATTAGTTGATTTGCATGCACAGCCCTAGATGTGAAGCATAGTCAGTTTACTGTAATGTACAGGGGTTGGACAATGAAACTGAAACACCTGGTTTGAGACCACAATAATTTATTAGTATGGTGTAAGGCCTCCTTTGCGGCCAATACAGCGTCAATTCGTCTTGGGAATGACATATACAAGTCCTGCACAGTGGTCAGAGGGATTTTAAGCCATTCTTCTTGCAGGATAGTGGCCAGGTCACTACGTGATACTGGTGGAGGAAAACGTTTCCTGACTCGCTCCTCCAAAACACCCCAAAGTGGTTCAATAATATTTAGATCTGGTGACTGTGCAACCCATGGGAGATGTTTCAACTTCACTTTATGTTCATCAAAAACCAATCTTTCACCAGTCTTGCTGTGTGTATTGGTGCATTGTCATCCTGAATAAGGGCAGGATACAATGTTGAACCATTGATGCACATGGTCCTCAAGAATGGTTCGGTAGTCCTGGCAGTGACGCGCCCATCTAGCACAAGTATTGGGCCAAGGGAATGCCATGATAGGGCAGCCCAAACCATCAATGATCCACCCCCATGCTTCACTCTGGCATGCAACAATCTGGTGGTACGCTTTTTGGGGCTTCTCCACACCGTAACTCTCCCGGATGTGGGGGAAAACAGTAAAGGTGGACTCATCAGAGAACAATACATGTTTCACATTGTCCACAAGATTTGCGCTCCTTGCACCATTGAAATCGACGTTTGACATTGGCATGAGTGACCAAAGGTTTGGCTATAGCCGCCCAGTCGTGTATATTGACCCTGTGGAGCTCCCGACGGACAGTTCTGGTGGAAACAGGAGAGTTGAGGTGCACATTTCATTCTGCCGTGATTTGGGCAGCCGTGGTTTTATGTTTTTTGGATACAATCCAGGTTAGCACCCGAACATCCCTTTCAGACAGCTTCCTCTTACGTCCACACTTAATCCTGTTGGATGTTGTTCGTCCTTCTTGGTGGTATGCTGACATTACCCTGGATACCATGGCTCTTGATACATCACAAAGACTTGCTGTCTTGGTCACAGATGCGCCAGCAAGACGTGCACCAACAATTTGTCCTCTTTTGAACTCTGGTATGTCACCCATAATGTTGTGTGCATTTCGATATTTTGAGCAAAACTGTGCTCTTACCCTGCTAATTGAACCTTCACACTCTGCTCTTACTGGTGCAATGTGCAATCAATGAAGACTGGCTACCAGGCTGGTCCAATTTAGCCACGAAACCTCCCACACTAAAATGACAGGTGTTTCAGTTTCATTGTCCGACCCCTGTATTTGTGTTAGGGACCACTCCAGAAGCTTAAGATCCGCCTAGTTTATGCATTCCAAAACCAGCTTTGATGTGTGTTAGAACTCATTGTTGATCCATTTAGCCACAGTGACAAAAGTATGTATGGAAGAGTCAGGGTTAAGCTTTCAAACATCTGCACCAGCTGTCAAGCATGACAGCTCCATTGTCATAGGACAATGAAGATAGCATCACCGTATGGATGCTCTTATTCTTAATGCTTTATTGCTACTGTCTTTATCCAGCTGTATTTTTCATTTCATTTGTCATATAAATTGTAATGGCAATTGTCTGTTTAACATATTGCTGTTTTGTATGTCTATTTAAAAGAGTTGGGTCCTGGAAATGAGACCTTGGATATTTACCTATATAAACACAGGTGAAATAAAAAAATACAAAAACAAATGGTGGTGGCTGCATCATTCTATGGGATTCTTTTGCTGCTAGTAGTGGATAGATGAAGGTTAATCTCACCTCATATCAGCAAGCTGCCTGGATGAAACAATGATCAAAAACATGCATAAAAACTGGTTTTAGAATGTATAATGATGGTAACATTAAAGTTATTCAAAAAGCTTCCCAAAGCAATGGCCACAACCCTGTAGAAAAATGTGTAGATTATGCTCAACAGATCATACCAGAAAGCCAACCAATTTAAATGAGCTGTACTAATTCTGCCAAGGAATTAGTACAGTTAAAAAAAAATCCTATCATAATTTTGTCAGAGGCTTGTTGCTGCCCACAAAAAGGGATACTAACCAAATATTAATCGGGGTGTGTGTAAATATTTAAACCTTTATGTATGATACAAAAAAAACAATCAACAACGTATTTTCTTTGTTGCACTATAGAGAAACAACAAATCAACCTAAAAGCCCAAAAAATATTAACTTCAGAAAGATTCACTTCTGACCAACCAACAAAACTTAAGATAAAAACCAGTTTAAGTCTGAAACACAGCATGTCTACATGATTTTAAGTTAAAATGAAGACAGTGTGTTTTCTGTCAAATACTTTCTAAAAACACATTGTGCTGTAAACTGAAAGATTAGGTTGTACCCACCTTCTTGGCAGTACCTTCCCCTATAGCTTGTATTGATACATTCGCAGAGGACTTCTCCCTGGCTAACGGAGCACAGGCCTTTGTTGCTGCAGGGAGAGTGTGCGTCACATATGTACTCCAAATCACTATGCACGGCTTGACCGTCCAGCAGCACAGGTAGAGCATCTCCCACTTTCAAATTGGTTATAAAGCCCTGGAACGGGGGCTCATACTTGACGGTGCTCGATGTCAGAGCAGAGAGACGCACGTCGGGTGAAATCCCACCGACGTAGAGGTCACTGGCCACAACCATCTCTTTCCTCTTGGACTTCACCTCTGCTACTTTCTCCTCATTGTCCAGCAATAATCTGGTCTCTCTATAATTGCGGGAGAGGAGGACTCTGTGCCAGCGCTGGTCGCTGACGTATGTCTCCGTGTGCAGGGAGGCCGGCTCTGCGCAGTGGATGGTGAAGCGCATCTGTAGCCTTCCCTCTTCGATCAGGAGCTCCAAGAAGTCGCAGTTCCCACCATCATCGAGATAGAGGACCAGTGCTTTGCTGATGTTGGTCTTCAGAATAAAGCTCAGCTCACCTGTCATCTTTGCGTCCCACTGAGCAAAGCGAGTCCACTGACCAGGTACCCCTTCATATTCCAAAGCTACTCCTGTTAACACTAAACCCGCTAAAAACAAAAACCAGGAAACCTTGCGTTTACAGATGCCCATGATGGTTCCTCTTTGCTTCCTATTGCAGACTTTTGTGTGTTCCCCAATTTAATCAGAGAATGTTATCTAGTATCTATACTGCTCTTGTTATCACCCTGAAATTAGCAAAAACAAAAAAAAATAAAAACACTTGAAATTCTATGTGCAGCACAGTTTGTTCAGCACTGACTGCCTATCCTGATCTGTTTGCCATCTCTTAACAATCAAGGCGCATCAACTTTTGATCTCAGGAAGAGAAAAAAAAATGCGTGTGATCCACAATACTGTGTGCTTCCTCGTCTTCGCCATCCAGTGACTTGGCCTCCATCCAGCACTGCTCCTGTCAGTCCTCCATGGGTTAGCTAGGCACGCAGCCTAGGTACAGCCTCTACTCTACTCAGCATCCCAATATCCTAAGACAGGAAAGAAAAATTTGTAATGAATAGCTGGAAACTTTATGAGTCTCTGATTGCACAAAAAAGGTAAATAATCTGCATTCATTACCAATACAGTGGCAAATGAATTACACAAATCTAACAAATCGTTAAGGAGGGAGATAGGGAGATGAGAGTAATACATTCAGAAATCAGCATTTAGAAGGGCAATTTCTAAAAACATCAAAGATTCTGGCTAGTGGAAATATGTTTCTTTGGTTGAGTTATCTAAAATCTGGCAGGCCACCTTATCTCTTTACAATCAGACAACAATAGAAACTAGCGTGTAATGCCTACTATCTTCCAGAATGAATGTGGCATTTTGAAGCTTACCCACAAAGATCTTTTGGCACAACTTAAAGGCTGACTAAAATGATCAATATCGGGCTCCTAACAGGTTCGGGGCCTCCTGGGACTTAAAGTAAGAAGCTACAAATAAGCAAAACAAGAAGCCCAAGAAATGTGAAAAGTGTTGTATTTTGTGACAACAAGAAAGGGATTTCCATACCACAATCAAACACGGTATTTTGCAACAAGCCTATAGATTAATGTCACACTGCAGTTTCTCCTTAGGCCCCTTTGAAATCAGACTAACACTTCATCATGACAGTGAAAATTTGTTAGAACATGAGTGGTCTCTTTCAAGGCTTAAATAGGTTTTCTGGGATGAGTCGAGATTGAAGTATATTTTACATTACCCGTGGTGAAGCATAAGAGTTATTGCCGACTGCTTTCAACATGCACATGTGGTGAGATTTTGGTGGTTTGCTATAACGGTGGTAGTGGTCACAGTAGTTAAGCTGGCAATACTTTTGAGTTCGATTCCACCTAAGGCACTAAACTCCAAGTTACCTTCCGATCTGTGTACTGCTGTATAAATGAGTGAATGAGACTTGCGTAAAAGGCCATTAAGTGGGCAGCATGACTAAAAAATCAATTCAACAGGGCTGATGATCAGAAGCCAGTTTTTAAAATAAAAACCTTTTTGCTGAGATGGAAATATTTTTTTTTTTCGCAGCTGGATAGACTACTTATTATCTCGTGTCTCGTGTTTCAGTCATTTGTTTATTAATTACCAGTCATATCATTATCGCAATACTCACCAATATTATTGCACATCACATGTTTTCCTTATATTGTGCATTTATCTTTGTCCTGGTGTTATGAGAAGGAGCCTGGTAAAAGCTATGGTAGCTCAGCTGCACCTATGTGACTTGGCCATCACAGAATTCAGAGCAGAGGAGGCCATACAGGCTTTTAACCCAAGGGTCCAATGTCATCACACCCACAACAGCTTAGCATTACCTCAGTTAGCCAAATTTATTGTTTCACTTCTGGCACAGTAGCTGTTATGTGCACAGCATCCAGCCACAGCATTGGCTGCAAAAAAGGGACATCAAAAACCTAAGAAACAAACAATGCAAAAAATACCAATATAAAAATACCATGTGCAGGCCCTTGTACTTTAAATCTTTAGGTGCTGGGCTCTCTGCAGGAATCAGGATTCCAGGTAGGAAGAAGTGGTACACCTCCAAATGTGCATATAAGGTTGGTGGGAGACCGTAATGTTATTTGGTCTGTGGTGTTGAGTTTTACTGATGTAAGAAGAAGGTGTGGCATTTAGTGTTACAACTTAAGGATGGGCAGGAAAAAATGGGAGCAGGTTTATACCACGATATAGCAAATTTCCCAGGCAGCTCATAAAACAATTAAGGCTTCATCTTCAGATTCTGTGTGAATGATTCCTTCTGTCTATATTTGCTAGGATATGTACAAAGAGCGCTATGGCTGTATGGAATTAATGCACAGTATGACACACTGGGCAGTGTGCAGTATTTGGTATAGAAAATCCCCTCACCTACATACTCTTATAGTCCTGATAAGCAGATGAAAATACTGATGGCATTCCCTACTTCACAGTAAGGCTGAAACGGATGGTGGAGGCACAGAAGCCTACCAAATTTGGAGAGAAATTCAGCAGATTGTGAGGAACACCCCAGTGCAGATGTGATACATGAAACAGTGGGATTGTGAGAAGATCCGGTGTAAAGATCTTCTCATAATCCCACAATCTGGTGCCATAATCCTGGTTTAAAACTGAAATATTTTGTTAAGGAAAAAAAAGGAATTGGCACGTATGAGCTGTACACAATACACAGATCTCATTTCTCAAATCTGCCTTAAATCTGTTATATACACATAAGAAGTCCAAACCCCCGGTATGGTCCCATTAAGTGATCAAACACAAAATCAACAACCACAATCAATTACATAGTGGAACAGTTGTAGATGTTCATAATTCATTTAGAAGGTTTGTCTTACAATAAATATTTAATTCCTTCTAAACATTCAAGAATATTTGCATCTACAGGAGCTTCTTCTGATCAATCAGTCTATAACAACTGTAAACTGATGCCAAAATCAGTTTCGTTTTAGGAAAAACAAAATATTAAATGAAAAAGAAGTGCAAGACACACTTCTTGCCAGAAGATCAATCCAGTTGTCTCACAAAAGTATCTGGTTGCTGAAGGCTGAAAAAAACTTAATGATGGACAGGTTTATCAAGGGAACAGCTGCATCGGGGAAGGTCATAAGAGCTGACACTTTCCTTGCAGAATGAATTGCTATTTGTCAGGGTCACCTACGGTGTGAGAAATACTATTTCTGATGCTGCCAGGGTTTCTATTGATTTTGAAAAACAACACGTTTTTCGTTTTGTACACACTGGAATAAGGAGGGCTGCGGCATGTTTGATGTTGAAAGCGTCATCACATGTTGATTGTTTTCACACCTCCACACTCATTAAAATCAACTAGTGGTATAAAAAGTTAAACATAAAGGCAAAGGAACAGTTTGGGGAAAGATGAGACAAACACATTTTCTGCAAAGCAAAATTATATAACAAAAATTGAACAACAGCTCAAGCCTGTTCATGCTTCTGTATCTCACATTTTCTGTGTGTTTTTTTTTTGCAGTAATAATCCTCTATCATTGTTTACAACCAGTTTTATCAATATGGAGGCACTGCTAACCTAACAGAGACAGCAATTCCCCACAGGAGCAAAGAGACGCAACTCTGCCAATGTAATTTCTTTGCACTTGTAAAACAAAAAAGTCTAAACCTGATTCAGCGAACATCTTGCGTATATAGGAACTGTGGGCCTTGTCATGGTCCATTTTTAAAAGGAATTTTATAGCAAACCCTTTAGAAATTAAGGGTTTTTTTTAAATCACACTGTAGCACTTCGCATAACAGGTTATGACGGTTGTTTAATGATAGCTTTAGTAAACAAAAAAAATGTAGTCCAATGCAAAAAAAAAAAAAAAAAACCTAAATAAAATCTTCAAAAGACTTTTAAAACATTATAGATATGGTAGATCTTTAAGTGGGCCTCGTGGTGTTTGTGTAGCCTGTTACACTACAATACTGTGACAATTTAACAGCAAGGCTTGTAAAATGGCCCTGAGCCTTCTGTACATCTAATGGCTTTTCTCACTGGATAACATGCACTTTTTTCATTAAGAGCAGCAGGCCAATTACAGATCATGATCACAACGGGCTCTAGCATTTATTTAGGGTTGTAAGTTAATGTCATTAAATTGGAGACCTGTGCCCAAAACAATAATGAGTCTTTGTGTATCTTTTCATTGTTAAATAGTAAAAAAGACTATGAAATACTACAAGAAAATAAACATAAACCTGCCTGCAGGTTTATGTTTAAACTTTATTTACACAGAGGCTCCCAAAATTGTACACACCCTCTGTTAACATGGCAGGATTTTGTGATGTGAAAGAAAATGTGTGCATAGGGTAACCTGTCAACAGGGTTGTGTTGTGACCAAAGTACTTTACAACAAAATCAACAATGAAAAGATACGAAAAACCGTAGACATTCAGATAAAATGTATAATACCGAAAAAACTAAACGCTTGTCTGAAAACAAAATCTTCAGCTTCTTTTTAAAGGAACTACTATTATAAACACAACGAAAAGACTAGGGAAGCATATTCCACGGTCGAGCTGGTGAGCTAAGGGTTCAAGTTAAAAAATAAGGCTTTAACAGTTCAGTGATGTAATTAGGGGCTTGACCAAGCAAAGCCCGTAGTTGTTACCAACAATATTTTAAAAGATTTTCAAAAATAACTGGCAGTTTTGTAGTGTAGAGATATCAATACAGAAGGCATGTGTTTTTTATTATTATAGGTAAGGAGTCTCCATGAAGAGTATTGCTCCGTCTTGAGATGATCATGTGTCGTTTTGAACCCGTAAAATTAAAGCATGGATGAGCTTCTCTAATTTATATTTTGGTTCTAAGCTTATTGCTCTAGAAATATGTTTCAAGGACAAGAAACTGTTTAGAGTCTGTTCTTTGAACTTATTGCTTGGAGACATGGACTGATCAAACAAAAAATCTCAGACTAGACAGGGCAGCTGAATCTATATGGCTAATATATTTGCCTGCTTTGTGAGGCTATGCTGTCAGCATCAATGATCCGGTATTCAGTCTTTAGTTCAACAAGGTAACAAGCCTTCAACTATGTCTTAGTGTCTGACAAATAGTCCCATTGATTTGATCATTTCATTCCTGTAAAGCAGAAGTGCAGATTGATGTCATTTGCATCAGTGTGGTAAGGAATGTTTCTAATATTGCATATATATATATTGCATACCAAATATGTATCAGAGAAATTGGATCAGCACCAAAACATAACCTTAAGGGGCTCCACCTAGAAGGCTGATAGAATCTAAAACGGCTGGCTTGATGTGAATACTGTCAGACTTCCAATGTTGATATCGCAGACTACTTATTAAGGTGCTGAGGTCATAATTTTTAAAAGCAAAAGTAAGATCTTACAAAACTAGAACAGTGAATGCTTCAGAGTCTGCAGCTATCAAAATGTAACTTGACATCCTAAATGGTAAATGGCCTGCACGTATAGCTCTTTATCAAGTCCCCAGAGACCTCAAAGCGCTTTACACTACAACCAGTCATTCAGAGCAGTTTCCATAGAAAGATATTTTTAAACTCCTGTCTGAAAAGGGTTAAAAACACTGAAATAAGTTCAACAGCCATTATGTTTTCGAAAATCTTAGAGATAAATGATTGATTTACGTATAGGCCTGTAAAATTTTATAGATGAATCTATGCTGGATGTATTGATGGCTCAGCACTTGCATGTTTAAAACAGCTTTGAGGAGAGCCAATTAAAAGAGACAGATTAAAAAATATAGATCAATATTATTCTTCAAAATAAGGGCAGTGTTAATTTATATCTAAAGTAAAATACCAATACTGCTACAAGAGAACTAAAATAGTGTATGTATGTTTTTCTTACCACCAAGTATTATTTAACAACTGCAATATGTATTGTACTGCACTGTACAATTATTAACCAACTAAAACATTTATATAACCAACATCTAGAGTAATCTTAAATGTATTCGACATTACATAAACAATGCTGATCTTGAGAAGGATATACATGCTTTTACAAGCTCAATAATTGATTACTGTATTGCTCTTTATGTCGATGTCTGTCAGTCGTCCCTCAACAGGCTTCAAATGGTCCAAAATGCATGCATTTTAACTGACACCTCCAGACGCGAGCACATCAGCCCCGTTTTATCCTCCCTCCACTGGCTTCCTGCCTGTTTTAGGATAGATTTTAAACTTTTATTGTTTGCTTTTAGAGCTCTGGCCCCAACCTACCTTTCTGACTTATTGTGTTTCTGCATGTGTGGTAGATCCCCAAAGTCATCATTCCAGTTCTTCTTGAATGTTCTGAGAACTAAATATACAGTGCCTTGCGAAAGTATTCGGCCCCCTTGAACTTTTCAACCTCTTGCCACATTTCAGGCTTCAAACATAAAGATATAAAATTCTAATTTTTTGTGAAGAATCAACAACAAGTGGGACACAATCTTGAAGTGGAATGAAATTTATTGGATGTGTCAAACTTTTTTAACAAATAAAAAAACTGAAAAGTGGGACGTGCAATATTATTTGGCCCCTTTACTTTCAGTGCAGCAAACTCACTCCAGAAGTCCAGTGAGGATCTCTGAATGATCCAATGTTGTCCCAAATGACTGATGACTGATGATAAATAGAATCTACCTGTGTGTAATCAAGTGTCCGTATAAATGCACCTGCTCTGTGATTGTCTCAGGGTTCTGTTCAAAGTGCAAAGAGCATCATGAAGACCAAGGAACACACCAGGCAGGTCCGAGATACTGTTGTGAAGAAGTTTAAAGGCGGATTTGGATACAAAAAGATTTCCCAAGCTTTAAACATCCCAAGGAGCACTGTGCAAGCAATCATATTGAAATGGAAGGAGTATCAGACCACTGCAAGTCTACCTAGACCCGGCCGTCCCTCTAAACTTTTATCTCGAACAAGGAGAAGACTGATCAGAGATGCAGCCAAGAGCCCCATGATCACTCTTGATGAACTGCAGAGATCTACAGCTGAGGTGGGAGAGTCTGTCCATAGGACAACAATCAGTCGTATACTGCACAAATCTGGCCTTTATGGAAGAGTGGCAAGAAGAAAGTCATTTCTCAATGGTCTCAAAAGTCTCGTTCAAAGTTTGCCACAAGCCAAACATGTGGAAGAAGGTGCTCTGGTCAGATGAAACTAAAATCGAACTGTTTGGCCACAATGCAAAACGATATGTTTGGCGTAAAAGCAACACAGCTCATCACCCTGAACACACCATCCCAACTGTCAAACATGGTGGTGGCAGCATCATGGTTTGGGCCTGCTTTTCGTCAGGAGGGACAGGGAAGATGGTCAAAATTGTTGGGAAGAAGGATGGGGCCAAATACAGGACCATTCTGGAAGAAAACCTGTTGGAGTCTGCAAGAGACCTGAGACTGCGACGGAGATTTATCTTCCAACAGGACAATGATCCAAAACATAAAGCCAAATCTACAATGGAATGGTTCACAAATAAACGTATCCAGGTGTTGGAATGGCCAAGTCAAAGTCCAGACCTGAATCCAATCGAGAATCTGTGGAAAAGCTGAAGACTGCTGTTCACGAACGCTCTCCATCCAACCTCACTGAGCTCGAGCTGTTTTGCAAGGAAGAATGGGCAAGAATTTCTGTCTCTCGATGTGCAAAACTGAGACATACCCCAAGCGACTTGCAGCTTTAATTGCAGCAAAGGGTGGCGCTACAAAGTATTAACGTAAGGGGGCCGAATAATATTGCACGCCCCACTTTTCAGTTTTTCATTTGTTAAACAAGTTTGACACATCCAATAAATTTCATTCCACTTCACGATTGTGTCCCACTTGTTGATTCTTCACAAAAAATTAGAATTTTATATCTTTATGTTTGAAGCCTGAAATGTGGCAAGAGGTTGAAAAGTTCAAGGTGGCCGAATACTTTCGCAAGGCACTGTAAACATTGGGGTGACCAGGCCTTCTCAATCTTGGCACCCAGACTCTGCAACCGGCTCCCTCTGGATCTACGCTCAATCACTGACCTGGGTCTTTTTAAATCCGAACCTAAGAACTTTTTATTCAGGAAGGCTTTTAATACTCAGTAGCGCTGTGGCATTTTCTTCAAGATTTTTACATTTTCTATCATTTTATCAGTTTCTTTGTGTTTTGTTTTTATCTGTTTTTAAATTATTCTTATGACTGTATTTTTAAGCACTTTAGATGTCTCATTGGCTGTTTTAAAGGGCTATATAAATAAATAAATGAATGAATACTGATCATAACTTGTTCATATTTTAAAATCCACCTACTGTGCCATTTCATTTATCTCACTAATCAAGATTATACATTCACAGACAGACTTTATAATAATATTTCTTGGCAAACTAAGAATCCCCTTTTTTCACAATTACAGTCAAAGTTTAATAAACCAGAACTGTGGTTTAAAGGATTCTAAAAAGTAAATAGGGTTTAGTAAAAAGCTCTAGCAGCAAACAATGATTATAAAGTAATATAAATTGATAAAATTACTAAAAAGAGATAAATAAAAACAGCATATTGAACAAATAAAAAATGTAATGCAGGAAGCATTAAAGTGATGTATCTAACTGAAAGCTTGACTATATAAAAGCACCTTCAGCTGCTTTTTAAAAGAGTCGATAGTCTCTATGCATCAAATAGATCGAGGAAGTGCATTTCAAAGTCTCGGTGCTATACTGACTCGAAAGATCAATCCCTAAGGGTCGAATAGCGAGTACATGAAACCATAAGCAACCCTTGGCCTACACATCTAAGAGCACCAAGAGGATGACTAGGGTTCTGGTAGGTCTGAGACATATCGACGAGCTTTTCACTTAAATGTTGGTATATATATATTTTATATATATATATATGTGCTTGTTATTTTTGCTTTGGCAGAAATATGCTTGATTAATTTGACAAGACTTGTGTGTGCATCCTTAATTAGCATGCACATAGTCCAGATTTTATCAAAAAATGTGAATCATTTTTATTTAAATACAGATTTCAACACCATGTCTTATCTAAAAAAAAATTTAAATAGAAAGTGGCTAAAGGGAGCATGTTCTCTGTCACATAGAGTTGTGTAAAACATGACAGTAGATCTGCACAATAGATAAATCCCTGCATCAATACTTTATTTGTTTTAGTAATATTTGCCCTATTCAGACTAACAACTTTTATTACTTTAATTCCTTAATGGAACAAAATATTAATGTGGAGTTTTATCTGTTGTAAGATCAATCTTTACGTTATCTATGCTGTTTTTAATAATACAAATATTACTTTATACAGTCTGGCGACCTGTCCAGGGTGTACCCCGCCTCTCGCCCATAGACTGCTGGAGATAGGCACCAGCTCCCCCGCGACCCACTATGGAATAAGGGGTAGAAAATGACTGACTGACTGACTGACTGTATACAGTAACAAATCCCATTTAATAGTAACAAAGAGTGATTTGTTGAACATTTCATTACAACGTCTAAAACTTTTAAGGTAAATTAAGGGGTATAATTTAGCTTTTTAAAATGCTGTACATCCCTGAATTTGTACAAGTATTTCTTTTACACTCTAGTTTTAGAACTACAAACATGATCTTGATGTATCTTGATAATCTTTCAGATTAAACTGGTTTGACATAAATCTCCTTTTTGGGCTATTGCTTACAATCCAATTTTATTGTTTTTTTTTTCATTTTGAAGCAACACATGATAATGGTGTGAAGAGTTGTTTGCTCTGAAGACTTTATATCATAGTTAAAATATTAGATAGTAGTATACATTAAGACTTTATGATGGCTTAACAGACATTGATGAGCAAAGATTGTAACACAGAAAAATGGCAGGTTATAAGAGTATTTCAAAGCCTGGGAGCTTTCTCTGTACAGCTGCACATGGCTGGACAATCTTGTAATAAAAAACTGTGGATGAGTCATGCTATATAAGCAAAAAAAAACAACAAATATCCAGCCTATGTGCTATACATGTCTTTCTCGGATACTGCGATAGATTAACTGCTTTTGACGTGCCACATTTACATGAGACATTCATGATGATAACAGTCATGACACATCACAAGACTGGGATATCATTGATACTGCTGTCCGACAACAACCATTAATCATAAACCGTTGCTACTGGCCACAAAAATGTAGCCACATATTACAACTAAAGCGCCAGGAAGCTCATATTTTCCACCAATTTAACACTATCTTCCCAATCAATACATTCTCTTAAATGGATTCAACCACAATCTTTAAAAAGAGTATCGTATTGCAGAAGAGATTAAGAATGGCTGAGCTGCCGCTAAAGCTCAGAGGAAACCCACTATCCAGAGGAAGGGCCCGGGGTCAGCAATTACTGATTATATGTGTCGGTCCCCCACAGAGTGAGTGTTGCAGGGAATAGGACCAAACCATTTTTCTTGATTCTACAAGCTGATATCAAACAACAGGGATCGTGGCGTGAGGCTCACCGTGTTCCTGATCCTCAGCAGCGTGTCAGTAAACAAAGTGGTGATCTTAAAGGCTCCCTGCGTAGAATCAACTTAGCAAACAGGTTAAAGAGCAGAGCGGGAGGTGGACTGTGAAGTGTCTAAAAAAATAAAACACCTCCAAGATGCCAAAATATGCTAGCGATCTGACAACAGTACAGAAAAGCTTTTTTTTTTGCGACAGCAGAGACTGTAACATGTATATAATGCTGCAGCACTGTTTAAAAAGCATTAATGAGTTTGACTTAATCATATATGGCATCTGTTCGTGCTTGTCACAGAGGCATCATCAAATGCTGCGATGTCGACAGTGTTTGTTCTGTTGCAGACACAGCTCAAGGTCTTCTTGTCTTACAGCTTGCCTTTCTTGCACGGATTGGTTTCTATTTAATGCTTAAATAAACTGCATATGCTCTGAAGCTATTCTTCTAAACCAACGTTTATCCAAGCACATTAGGCCTCCAATAGGAAGAAGAATTTAGTATTTGAACCCAATCTTCCTTGTGGCTATTTTTTCTCCAGCTGTTTACGTTTGCTGTTTTCATCCATCATTTTTTTCTATTAAAGGACCAGAGGAGGCTTAATATCCAGTCATTCTCTAAATGGGGCCTGTGAGAGTGTGGATGCATTTCCAATTGGCCCCTATAGGAGCAAGTGGGAGAAAACTGCACGCAATATGCATGCCCAATCTTCTAAAGGTATGGGCGTGTCATGGCTTTATGCATCAAGAGAGAGTTGGGCAACAAGCAATGACTTCCCTCTACACCTCTGTAATCCTTTACCCTCTCAGTCTTCAGCAAGGTACTCTGTGAAATGCCAGAAGCAAAAAAGGGGCCACGTCTTTGGATGTTAATTACCAACGTGAATCACAAACATCTTATAAAGTATTCATGACACTGCACTGCATTTGAGCAGAAGATTCCTTGGGTGGGAGGAAGTTGCTCCAGCATACGGAAATGTTCTAGGAAATACCTGTTGTAGTGTGATGGACAACTCTTCACATTACTCTCAAAGTATTGTAGTGTTTTTAATTGGAAGTGTGCAAAATATCAAACTTGCAGATATTTATAGTGCTCTCAGAGGTGCTTTTGTTCCAGTTTTGCTCTAGTAATTGGACACATAAGTGTCATGAAATTCTGTGTAGGCTTTATTTATTATTTAATGTGTTTTAAACCCTTCTATAGCAATTTGGGAAGATGGAATCAATGACTACAGGAACATGTATAGTAAAACAGTTTAAAAATTTGAATAACTGAAGTCGATATACAGCCACTGGCCGATTTATTAGGCACACATGTCCAATTGCTAGTTAACACACAAACTGCAAATCAGCATGGCAGCCTGATCACATGGCAGCAACTCAATGCCTTTAGACATTTTGACAAGGTGAATAAAACTTGTTAACACTCAAACTAGGAAGAAAGAGGATTTAAATTACTTTGATTGTGACATGGTTGTTGGTGCCAGATGTGGTCAAAGAAGGAGAAAATATCCAGTGAGCAGCAGTTGTGTGGACAAAAAGTCCTTGTTGATGCCAGAGAAGATGCAAGCTGGTTTAACAAAATGAAAATGAAAGAGTAGTTCAGGTAACCACATGTTACAACAAAAGAATCACCTTTCAATGCACATGTCAAACCTTAAAGCAGATAGGCTACAGCAGCAGAAGACCACACTGGGTGCCACTGCTGTCAGCTTAGAACAGGAAAACTGAAGCTACAAGTTACAAAGGCTTACCATAATTGGAAAATAACAGATTGGAAAAATGTTGCCCGGTCCAATGAATCTTGATTTTAGCTGTGACTTTCAGATAGTAGGGTCAGAAATTGAGGTAAACCACATGAAGAACTGGATCCAACCTGCCTTGTTTCAATGCTTTATTTAACCTGCTGCTGGTACCTTTACTGTTTTCCCCACATCCGGGAGAGTTAAGGTGTGGAGAAGCCCCAAAGAAGCATACCACCCAACATGAAAGTGAAGTTGAACATCTCCCATGGCCTGCACAGTCACCAGATCTAAATATTATTGAGCCACTTTGGGGTTTTTTGGAGGAGCGAGCCAGGAAACGTTTTCCTCCACCAGTATCACGTAGTGACCTGGCCACTATCCTGCAAGAAGAATGGCTTAAAATCCCTCTGACCACTGTGCAGGACTTGTATATGTCATTCCCAAGACGAATTGACGCTGTATTGGCCGCAAAAGGAGGCCCTACACCATACTAATAAATTATTGTGGTCTAAAACCAGGTGTTTCAGTTTCATTGTCCAACCCCTGTATATTATTGAGAAGCAGAGCATGGTGGTATTTGAAATATTATAGCCTTCCAAACATTGCATCCAAGCAGTCCTTTGCAATTCTAATTATGCACAAATTAAAATATCAATCTTTTGTATTGTGTAGCCCTAATTAATTTACTTTAAGGCATTTTGCACAATAAAATGAGGGTGCCGCAGAACTTTATGAGCCTGGTACTGCCAATCCATGATCAGAATTGAAGAAGCTTTAGAAGTAAAGGTGAAACATTTTCCAGAAACAAAAAAGGAAGATGTTTTCTATTATGGACATCTGATAAATCTTGCTGCCTTGAAAACTTTGTCTTTCACCTGAGTTATCTGTTTAAATCAAATTTGAACATTTACTTATTTGCTGGTGTTATCTTTTAAGGATATACTTCCACTAAATAAGAGAACCACTGAGTCACAAAAATGCCTTGTTTTGTTTGCTGTCTAAAAATTAACCATTGATACGTCTGTTTGGTGGTATGTTAATTATAAAGGGTGACAGTGAAAGCGATTTCTTCAAGTAAACCTGAGATACAGCTGTGTGGTTTTGTTCACACTGGAATTTTCTTTCCACTGTGGCACAACATGAGAGCAAGAAGAGTATATAAAGAAATAAAAAATAAAAACTGAATAAAATAATATCTAATGTGAGTGGAGCTGCAATCAGACAGGGAAAGACCAACTAGGTCAGCCCGTTGGGAAGTGCTGTTACATGGCAGAAAAAAACTAGTGGAACTGAAAGATTTTCACGCTCTACAAACCTGTAAGTCTACCATGCGTCGGTATGCACACAGGGAAACAATGTAAGACATCTTTAAAATACCTTTTCCTCCTTTTTAAACAGTTTTGTATGAACCATTTGCATTTGAAGTACTGAACCAAACGACCTCCTGGTCAATAGTTCACACCCAAAGTAGATATATACAGAAATCTTACATCAGGGTAAAGCTCTTTGATGCAGTAAATGTGACCTGAATTAACAATCTAACTGGCAGATCACAGGCTTGTATGCTTCCAAGGATAGACCTAAACTATGGGAGATTTTATTTCCCAAAACACAAAGGCATAAAATTGTTGCTCTTGCACAAAGATTTCTTTCACTTGTCTACCCTATCTCAAAGATGAATCTTAAATGTTGACCTGCCAAATTACTATTGATTACTTTTAGCTAGTTTGCATAAAGTGAAGTTAAACAGGCACTCCACAAAGAAGCATGATGTTATAGTCACACAGTGATATGTTACCTGGTGCAGTTACCAGTTTGTTTTGCGAGAGAGAAAATAAATCCATCAGCAGACAAGACAAACATAGGAGCGCAGGTAAAGAGTGCAGAGGCAGTTTGGGGGCTAGGAGAAGGATGCACACAGGTGAAGAGAATATTTGCAAAAGATGTTTTTAAATCTGAGAGCAGAAGCCGCATTGAGGAAAAGCAGAGCATATTTGGAAGCAACCAAAATGAATTTCTGTATGACGGCATAGTTTTAAGAGAGAGTAGCACAACATCTGAGATTGAAAATATCCTGAACTCAAATTGAAAATGTATGCTCTTCTGTTTCGGTACGAACATTCTTCCATACCAAAGTGAAAATTACTAATGCAATTATGCTATCCATTTTCTATGATTGAAAGCCATAAAGTGGTGGTAGAATAATTTCTCTACAGCAAAAAGACTAAAGAAGAACACCTTACTCTTTGGGATTCACACAGGTCTAAACATGAGCTTTCTCTAATTTCAAAGGGAATATCTTTAAGCTGCTGTCACAAATATTTGGACATTTATGCAAAGTTCTGAGGATGACTATCATAAAGCTCATGAATATTCATCAGTCTTAAATATGTAAGCAAAAAATCTGCTGTGCTAAAGTGAAAGTTTATAAATAGGATGTGCATACAAATAGGAGTTAGCAAAAGGCAGCAGGGGGAGGAGGTGGGGGTACTTGTCACTCAGGCACTGATAATGCCTGGGGATCCACAGCAAAGTCACAAGGACTCCACCCGTCCTCCACCCTGCAGCAACGAGGACGAAGCCACAGAAGGTTGCTCAGCTGTGTGGGGTCGCTCTAACAAGCTGCTTCCTCAGTCTGGCCTGGCTGTAGCTTTTCACTCTGCTTACAGGCGGCCTCAGCAAGCTGTTGCTCGCATCCTTACAACAAATTCCTCTTGTGTCTGCTCATGTTGTCGAGTCCACAGTGAATCTCCACCTGCCATCACAAGGGCTTTCTTCTTTTGAATTTTGTAGACATTTATCCTTTTATAGTACTCTAGCATATGTAAAGATTTATCTTTGCTATGTAAATATTGTCAAGTATGAAGTAACAAAAATAAAGCATTGTTTGAATATATGCGAGAAGCTGTTACACTTATATAGAAAATGTATTTGAGCGATATGTCAGTATTGCAAGTTTCTTCTGATACCAAGTTGCTAAGTGTAGCTCAAACAGGAAGAGAATTTAAAATACTTTTAAACCTGCTCAAACATATGGCACTAATACTAAATAGGGAGTACACATAATTAGTTGCTATCTAGTCAAAAGATCAGATTATTTTTCTTTAAAGGAGATTTAAATTAATAGGATGTAAATCAATACGAATGTTCCTTTGAGTCCAAGATGGTCATTCCAATAAGTACGGAAAAAATAAGAAAAAATAAACAAGACACCATCGCAAAACTGAACTCACTCAGCTGTTATGCAGTAGCACCCAGTATTTTTTAATAATTTTTTTGTGGCACTAGAGGCCTTTATTTTTAATTTTTTCAACAGTAGGTAGACAGGAAAGAGGGCAAAGAGAGGGGGAGACATGCGGCAAAGATCGCCGGGTTCGGGACTCAAACCAGGCACAGCCGCATCGAGGACTATAGCCTCTGCACACGGTTGCGCACTTAACCCCTACACCAGCAGCGCTGCGCCCACACCCAGTAAATTTTACAAAGTTCATTCTCAATGATCAATTCATTCTCAAGACACTTTACAAAACAGGGAGCATCAAAAGCAACACATTACTTAATATATTTGACGCTAATAATATATGTGTGTTAATGATGATGTTGCACTTTTTTACATTTGGGCCTACATACTGTAAAAAGCATTTTTTGATACACCATTGTAAATGGTAAGATAAGAAACAATGTGACAGAAGTTTTCAAAAAATCATAGCAGGGCACCCTTTTGTCAGATTTGAAGATGTAGGTGTTAACAAGGCCCATCCAGTTCACATATTTTCTCAACGTGAACAATACCAGACCGAACAATGACCCATATGGTCAATTTTGTTCAAGGACAGTTTCAAGAGCAGCTGTGTTCGTTTAAGATGGAGACAGTGCAAAGGGTGGTAAAAAAAAAAAACAGCTTTAAAACATGATGGAAGTTTTTCTACAGCTCTAACAAAGAAAAAATAAGTTCTAAAACTAAAGTAAACTAAAAAAAAACAAACAGCTATGTATAACTCTATAAAAGGTTTCGATCAACTGCTATCAGATCACATAAACTCTAAAACATAGTTGCTTTCCACAGAAGTCGTTCTGCCTTTTCAGAGCACAGATTTATTGAGTGACATGAGTGATGGCTTGGTTCCTTTCAGTGCCCCAGTAATCCTCGGCAATCAACCTCTAATTAATTAGAAGACCAGTCTATTTCCTGCAAAGACATGTCAAAATGTCTGCCATGAAACAGATCAAGGGTGCCAGTGGTTCTGTGAGACACAAATGCAACCAGAGGCATGCAAATGGATTCACAATCTTAAAAATGTTTCATTATCTCATTTTAACTTTGTGTAACTAATAAAAAAATTATAAAATAAAATTCAATACAGAAATTAGGTTTCCATTCAGATATGATTACCAATGTTATATAAACATATTCCCTACATGTTACAAAAATACTTGTAGTTTGAATGAAAAAACAAAAACAAACATGATGGAGTCTGGTTCAAAACTAGTTATCATGACATTAAAAGAAAAACACATAAATTACACTTGAAATGTGCCTGAAGTTATATTCTAAAGATGTGCCATAGTGACAAAACATTAGGCAATCAACCATTTCTGTACAAATACAAAATGAAATGAAGTGTATTGAATTAATATTCTTATGCTGTTTTATGTAAAAACATTTTATTTTAATAGTTTTTGTTGCATGCACTTCTACTGTATATATGACATACTGTGACTATGATTCTTTCACAGAATTATGAATTTAAATAACACTTTTACTTCCGTATGAATAATTTAATGCCAATTGTTTCATAATGTGTTGAGCTGTTTATTAGAAAAGACTAGATTGTTTATCTAATGCTTTTTTCCTTTTCCCACTGGATCAATTTAGATAGTTTTCTGTAGAGAAGTGCCTCTTTTCAAACAATTGAAACCAAAAAGTCTGAAAATATTTGTATAACTTTTTGCAACTTTGTACACTGCTTAAATCCTAAATGTTGCAGAAAGTTAATATTTTATGATTGAAGTCTAGTTTCATATGATGTTAAAAGGCAATAAAGTGCATTTTTTGACAATGCATATTTCCTCAAAACTCTTCTTGTAAAAGTTTAGCTTGGTGGCTAAAACTGAGGACATCTTCAGTCATGGTTTACCAGTTCAACCTTCATGTGCTAAAGGACAGCATCAATTATTTGCATTTCTGTCCCTTGATGGCAGAATTTTCTGTCTGAAAGGAGCATTCTAAGGTAAAGTTACTGTTACTGCTGGAAATCTAGGACATACATGACACCATTTGATCATAAGAGGGCTAATGAGCATATATGAACTTATTTATTGCTCAGATGCTTCCACATTGCTTCTTTTTGTCATTAAGTGTGTGTTACCGTTTTTTAATTTCTATTGTCTGTTGTCAATTGTTCGACAACAGTTTTCCTCAGAACTATGTGCATTAGACACTTAGATGATCTCTCTTCTCCTGCATAACCATTTTTCATGAAACTCTTGTTGTGTGCTGTAATTTGTTCAGTAAACAAAGATCGATTTTTCACCAACTAAGAAAGAATGCATGATTATGGGGTAAACACTGTAATTATGGATGTTTGTTTATGCTGTTTATATATCTGTGTTGTTCTCAGTCCTGCTTTTCCACACTGCATGTCAGCGTCCCATCTTCTGATGTATGTCACGTTGGAAACAGCACTCTCTCATCTTCCTCCAGCTTTATGAATCTTACACTTTATTCCTTTTGCTTTTTCCTCAGTACTCAGTCTTTTTTGGAGTAAACTTCATTGGAGCAACTTAATCTTTCATGATGGGCCTGCACTTATCCATAGTGGGTGGTGTAACTTAAAACTTTAATTACAGATACAAGGCATCTAGTATTTGTCTCTTTCTTTTCCTCTTTTTTATTGCTGAGAATGCACCTTGCTTAAGAAGTAGATTGAGTTAAGCTCTTTGAAGAACAGTAAATGACTGGTTGCCTCGCAAAAACTTCCTACAGTATTGTTTGTTTTTCAGCACAAAACTAATATAAATGAGCAGGAACATTGTAAAAACAGATATGTAGAATCTGGACATGGATGAAAAAATTTAAAACATGCTTTTTATTGTGAAAATGTCCCTACAAGATATGGGCAGTGATGAAACAAGGTGAACACCCTGTCTTTGCCACAGCAAGGTCAGGTGTAGAATATTTTAGCTTTTGTATCACCAAAACTGTATTTTTCTGTTTGTGTGATATTCCAAAATATCCTAAATTGCTGTGTTGCATAGTTCCTTCAAACATGATAGGGTGTACAAACCTTTCAAAAGGAAGCCAAGCTCCCAAGAAAGTGGGAGCATTTTGTCAAAAAGAGTTGCAAAGATAGACTGATTAAATGTGTACTGGATCAATTTACTCCAAACAAATTTTCTTTAAAACAAAGTTTTAGATATGTTTATTCTATTTCTGAGAACTCAAAAGGGGCTTTTTTTTTAATCATCCCAGAACTAGAATATTATTCAGTCATGAACAGAGCTGAAGCTGAAAGGTTCTGTGTTTTTCTGAAGTTGTTTGGCCAGAAAAATGCCTTCAGGGGTGTAATTAGGTACTTTGACAATTTCAATATGAGAAAAATAAAAGAAAGTTCAATGTGAGCATAAAGACACGAACGATTTTAACCGTTATAGCTCCATCACCATTAAACACCTGACACTTCGATGGAAGACATCAGCTGCAGCTTTAATTCACACAGAGAATGTAAAATTAATAAGTAATCTTTTAATATATCATTGTATAGATTGTTATTTGATGGAAACTGGATATTTTACAGTCGGTACTATCAGAAAATCTCATTTGCAATTTTAACGCTATGGATATATTACTTTTTATAGCAACATTTTTATCCTCATTTGCTTCCTTTTAGCTTCAACAGGGACATGTAACATCTGGTAAATATGAAAGATATGAAACCTTTCATCCAGCAAGAAGCAAAGTAGAGGGCCATAAAGACTTGGAGCTAACAAGCATCAGAGATGATCGTATTATGAGTGAACAGCAAATTACAGGCCAGCCCTCGATGTGACTGTGAACATTATGTTTGAAACTATGGCTGTACGATATTAGAAAGATATGAAAAAAAAAATCACGATACAGTTGTTGCAATTTGCGATGATATCACTTGTGACTAACCCACATTTTGTCACTCAATTTCTCACATCTGAGCTGCAGCATACTAAAATCTACTTCAACTTTGTGGATCAAGGGCATTGAAAGTCTGTCCAGTTGTCCAAATATATAATTTATATGCAGAGCATTAAAGCAATGCATTTAAATTACAATAACCTCTCAAATACTGAATCCAAGCAATCATTTGTAATTGCAACATTGCACACATTGATATTGCTGTTCGATAAATAATACAGCTCTATGTGAAATCAATGCAAACAACAGAGTTTAAAAGAATATTAGTGTTTCTCTTACAGTGCCTTGCGAAAGTATTCGGCCCCCTTGAACTATTCAACCTCTTGCCACATTTCAGGCTTTAAACATAAAGATACAAAATTCTAATTTTTTGTGAAGAATCAACAAGTGGGACACAATTGTTAAGTGGAATGAAATTTATTGGATGTGTCAAACTTTTTTAACAAATAAAAAACTGAAAAGTGCAATATTATTCGGCCCCTGGCATTAATACTTTGTAGCGCCACCCTTTGCTGCAATTACAGCTGCAAGTTGCTTGGGGTATGTCTCTATCAGTTTTGCACATCGAGAGACAGAAATTCTTGCCCATTCTTCCTTGCAAAACAGCTCGAGCTCAGTGAGGTTGGATGGAGAGCGTTCGTGAACAGCAGTCTTCAGCTCTTTCCACAGATTCTCGATTGGATTCAGGTCTTGACTTTGACTTGGCCATTCCAACACCTGGATACGCTTATTTGTGAACCATTCCATTGTAGATTTGGCTTTATGTTTTGGATCATTGTCTTGTTGGAAGATAAATCTCCGTCCCAGTCTCAGGTCTCTTGCAGACTCCAACAGGTTTTCTTCCAGAATGGTCCTGTATTTAGCCCCATCCATCTTCCCATCAATTTTGACCAACTTCCCTGTCCCTGCTGACGAAAAGCAGGCCCAAACCATGATGCTGCCACCACCATGTTTGACAGTTGGGATGGTGTGTTCAGGGTGATGAGCTGTGTTGCTTTTTGCCCAAAAAAATCGTTTTTTTCTTGTGGCCAAACAGTTCGATTTGGTTTCATCTGACCAGAGCACCCCTTCTTCCACATTTTTAATGTCTCCCAGGTGGCTTGTGGCAAACTTTAAACGAGTCGTTTTATGCATATCTTTGAGAAATGGCTTTCTTCTTGCCACTCTTCCATAAAGGCCCGATTTGTGCAGTGTACGACTGATTGTGGCCCTACGGACAGACTCTCCCCCCTTAGATGTAGATCTCTGCAGTTCATCCAGAGTGATCATGGGCCTCTTGGGGATCTCTGATCAGTCTTTTCCCTTTTTGAGATGAAGGTTTGAGGGGCGGCGGGTCTTTGGTAGATATGCGTGGGGTTTATACTCCTTCCATTTCAAAATGATTGCTTGCACAGTGCTCCTTGGGATGTTTTTAAAGCTTGGGGAATCTTTTTGTATCCAAATCCGGCTTTAAACTCTCTCCACAACAGTATCTCGGACCTGCCTGGTGTGTTCCTTGGTCTTCATGATGCTCTCTGCACTTTGAACAGAACCCTGAGACAATCACAGAGCAGGTGCATTTATACGGAGACTTGATTACACACAGGTGGATTCTATTTATCATCATCAGTCATTTGGGACAACATTGGATCATTCAGACATCCTCACTGGACTTCTGGAGTGAGTTTGCTGCACTGAAAGTAAAGGGGCCGAATAATATTGCACGCCCCACTTTTCAGTTTTTTATTTGTTAAAAATGTTTGACACATCCAATAAATTTCATTCCACTTCATGATTGTGTCCCACTTGTTGTTGATTCTTCACAAAAAATTTGAATTTTATATCTTTATGTTTGAAGCTTAAAATCTGGCAAGAGGTTGAAAAGTTCAAGGGGGCCGAATACTTTCGCAAGGCACTGTATCAAGCATTAAAAACAGTCAGTCAGTCAGTCAGTCATTTTCTACCGCTTATTCCATAGGTTGTCATGGGGGAGCTGGTGCCTATCTCCAGTAGTCTATGGGCGAGAGGCGGGGTACACCCTGGACAGGTCGCCAGTCCATTGCAGGGCAACACACAAACAGCCATGCACACACTCATTCATATACCTAAGGGCAATTTAGAGTGATCAATTAACCTAACAGGCATGTCTTTGGACTGTGGGAGGAAGCCGGAGTACCCGGTGAGAACCCACGCATGCACGGGGAGAACATGCATTAAAAACAATGTTTAGCTAATATAAGAGATCCAACAAGAAACTGTCAAGAAATGAGTTGAAATAGAAATTTGTAATTAGTTAAATTTAAAGCAACATGTAACTGCTGGTGAACAGTCAGAATGTAGTGGTTAAAAAGACTGAATTATTACATTTATTTTCTCCCTTACATACATTGTGTCTACTACTGACGTGGGTGAGCTTACTGAGTTTACCACAAATGCAAATTAGGCAACTAGGGAAAGAACATCTAAATAAATATTGAACTAAGGTCACTGGATGTAATTTGGTGCAACAAAATGAAATCAGATCTGTCACTGAGCTGTCAGCATGCACATGAAGATAGTTAGTCATTTAGTTTGAAAAACAATGCATGTTTGTGGAAGAAAAAAATAGATGCGTAATACGGTCAAATTATTTTAATAAAGTTTTTGTCAATCTCACTGAATTTGGAAAATTTTATCAATATACAAATGTAATTTATCGTACAGCCTTATTGCAGGAAAATGTAGCACATGGAAACATATACTACTATTGCACATGCTGGCACCAGAAATGAAAAAAACCCTAAGTTTGGAATAAAGACTATAGAGGAAAGGGACTTTCCAGGAAACCCCACCGATCCCTGTATTTTTTGTTTTAACACCTTTGGTCCATCTTAAATATAACATGTCAGTTGGAGGTGCATTAGAGGCGTTGGTGTGCATATGTTTGTTACCTTTGGACAGATGCAGTGCAGCTATGTCCCCCCTATTTCCCCTCTCTGTGAGAATATAAGTTGGCTAGCTGCTGGCAGTCTCTTCATATCTCTTGTCCAGACACGGGATGTTATCCGTCGTCTCATCTAACTCTCAGCAAGACACAAAATGGCAAAAGCCCTTTTCAAAGCACTGAACTTTTACGCTGTGCTGCTGCATTGGTATTTCAGGTAAATAAAAATGGCTTGGGAGGAAACAGATTGTATATTCAGTTCAAAGGATTTATGATTAATATTTTTATTATACTAGCATATCAAGGTATACTGTTTGCTGCTATAAGTAAATCTGTATAACCATAAAAGTCGATCATCTTATTTGTGGTGACATCTACAACCTCCTGTAGAGGTACAGGTATTTGTACACAAGATTTTGAGTAGGGGAATTTCTGTTCGGCATTCAGCGTTGTTTGCTGTGAGAAACTAAAGTGTGGTACTCTACATTCCTAGACACAAGGAAAGCGGCATCAAAACAAAGCAGAGTTTGGGAACTACATATTATCACAAAAGTTTGTGGTTTCTCAGTCAAGATGATGCCGTATAAGGGATGTCAGCTATCTCAGCATCAAGGTATGTAGCTCTAAACTTAACTTACTTATCAACTTGAAATGGCAGGAAGCCAAAATAGTAGGTATGAAGGAAATAAAGCGTAACTGTGAAAGCATAACTGTGAATGTGCCTGCAGCATTCATTTCAATTCAATGCAATTTAGTTCTTCCTTTGTAAATAGTGCAAAAGGTTGGCTCAAGGCACTTTGCAAAAACCTAAAGGAAAATAAAGTAAAACTCCAATTTCAATACAGAAATACATAGTCTATTCAATCCAATCCAATCATGCAGACAGATTCAAAGTCAACTATATATTCCAATTTTATTATTAAACAATGCAGCTCAGTTCAGTTTATTATTCCAGTTGGTAATAGGAGACTTTATTGCAGCAGACATGCAACCATATTCTAATGAAATCACCAGTACTGTGTTGAAAGGAAGTGCTTCCTCAGCAGGTGTTTCTTGCGTTTTAACCTAATGCTGTGTTTAAGTGCAATTTGTACTCTGGATTGTCTACATTAAAAAAAAATCCAAAATTGTTTTTTTTATCATCGATGAAATGTTTTTTTTTTATCGTCAAATGTCAACGCAGTTTTAATAAAGAATTCCTAAACAACACCCTTGACTATTTTGAACCGGCTCAATTTTTGCTCACTTAATTTTTTTTATTGATTAAATCTGATCAAAACTTCAGTCTGTTCTACTATGGACATATTTTGAAATGCTGGTACATAAAAAAAACTAATTATTGTTTATTATTTCGTGAATGCTAAATAAAGTGGGACAAAAACAACTTTTATACATTTTTATATGTTTCTTTTGACTTAATTGTACTGAAACCTTGACTTTACAATTAAGGTTTTTTAATTTTTGTTTACTTTAAAACATAGGAACAGTATGATGGAAAATATTACTGAAACTGAAACTAAACATTTTTCAAAAGCTTAAAATTCTGGTATACCTTAACTGGCCCATGCCTACTATGAAGTATATAGTCTTCTGCATAAACTAAGTGGTCAGACCACAGTTTGTGAGACTGAAGAGTTGTGTGTCTAACCAGGTAGTCAGCAGCACAGGAGCACCACAGGGGACTGTACTCTCACCATTCCTTTTCACTCTGTACACCTCAACCCTTCCAAAAAAACAGACTCCTGTCATCTGCAAGAATACTCAAGTGATTCTGCCTTTTGGGGGGTGGATCAGAGATGGACAAAAAGGAGAGTACAGGGAGCTGGGGGACCACTTTGTGGCATGGGGGTGGAAACAATCATCTCATCTTGGGCGTGACTAAAAAAAAAAGGAGATGATTGTAGATTTTAAAAAGAAACAGGGAAAATTTCCAAAACCATTTCCATCATGGGAGAATTTGGGGGTGGAGCGGATTAAAAAATACCTCGGTGTTCACCTGGACAACAGACTGGATTGGGAGTCCAACTGTGAAGGCGTCTACAAAAGGGGACGAACAGACTGTACTTCTTGAGAGCTTAGTTCTTTGGGTTTTGCAGCAAGATGCTGCATATCTTCTATAAGTCTGTTGTGGAGAGTGTGATCTCTTCTGCCATCATCTGCTGGGGTAGCAGCATCAGAGCCAGGGACCTAAAAAAGCTCAACAAGCTAATAAAGAAGGCTGGCTCTGTTCCGGGTACTCCTCTGGAACCTCTGGAGATCATTGTGCAAAGACATTTTTTCTAAATGAAGAACATTATGGAGAAACCCTGAGCATCCTCTTCATGAGACTGTCCTACAACAACAGAGTGTCTTCAGTCAGAGGCTTCTTCAGATGTGCTGTAAGACAGAGCGCTACAGGAGATCCTTCCTGCCCACAGCCATCAGCATCAACAACGGCTCTTTGAAGAAACCTACATAATGAGCTACAACAACATTTAATTTCCCTTTGGCATTAATAAAGTATTTTTGAATTGAATTGAATTGAATAACCTCAATTTCATTTAACAATGTTTTTGGCTCGCTAACTAATCTACATCAGCTCTTATCCTGATATACAAGTCACATTTAAAGAAACACATGACCCCTTGTGATTAATATTTGTTGCCACATTTTTTAAATCACATATACTGAAAATGTAGCCGAGAATATTGACTCGCTGTAAACGATCATGTCAACCATTTTCTGAAAGTCTGTGATCGCACTCCTGTATTTTTCTTCACACACTGCCAATTTGTGTCATTGAGAAAGCGCTGACACATTCAGACACAAAAACACACACCAAAAAAACTGTGGTTTTTACTGCACTTCTCAATTTGAGTTGGATAAATATGAGCAGATCTTGTGTCGGGCAGAACATCCAGTTTAAAGGTTCTGTCAGCTCAGTGGAATCCTGCACAGGCCGTACGTGCCGAGTGCATGTCAACAGAACACAAGCTTCCATTTTCTCTGTGGTGCAAGGCATTATAACAGCTGACACTTTCACAAACCAGCAAGCCAGGTAATTAGGTAACTAAATACGTAACACTTGCTACAAGCATAAACATGGTACTGCACACAATGTCCTCATTAAGTGAATGTAAATGTACTGTAGGCGTAGTAATGATACGATGCATGCACATCTGCTCGCGGCATAGCTGTAACTGTGGCGTTTGAAAAGCTTTTCTCAGAAATATAATTGTGTTGGTTTCCATCAGCAAGAAAAAAAAAAGTTATTTAAATGACAACATGGCAGGCATCATCCAGCTTGTTCACTTGCACGTTGGAAATGAGCCTGCTTCGCTGTCTGTGTCCAACCCAGCAGGATCAGAGCACCACCCTTATCACACACTGAGGTGGAGGTTGAGTTAACAGAGGCTCAGCTCAGGCACAAAACCCTCCCAAGCATCATAAGACAGATTTTTGTCCTGGCACACCATCAAGATGAAATTCCTCTATTAACAGTTGACTGTGTGGGTAAGAATGAAACAAAACATGGCCGCTTCCGAAGAGAAATATTAGTTTTAGCAAGCTTTGCGAAAAGACAAAAATTCTCCGCTTGACACCCACTTCAGCGTGTGATGGCAAGCATGATGTGTGTGAGAATGAGCACAGTATAGGGATATGAGAGAAGACATTTCGGAAAGAACACACTATTTTGTTTTCACAAACAAAGGTTTCACAAATTACAAACTGTGCTTTAATTAATCTTTATTAATCAGTGTGCCATATTTCAGTCCAGGTTCTCCTTGTCCATATATTGTTTTTTTACGCTTGTCTAATTCTTTGATAATAATTCTGTGACCCTAATGCCAAAATAGCACTCAGAAAGCATTTTGTTTGGGAGATCTTACAAACAAAATGAATATTTATTTAAGTGTGTTGTAAAGAATCTCTGTTCAGTATAGAATGATTCGATTCAAACAACAGATGACAAAATGCAGTCCAGGCTCCTAAAAAAGGGTTGATCCAAAGTAGCAAAGTAGATGCAAACTTTAGCATCATTAGCGGCTAATTTATAGCCACTCACCGTATTATCTACTGCAGTGGTAGGATCAAAGAGATCTGCAAAGAA
Organism: Crenichthys baileyi; assembly: GCA_036173005.1. NCBI lineage: Eukaryota > Metazoa > Chordata > Actinopteri > Cyprinodontiformes > Goodeidae > Crenichthys > Crenichthys baileyi. Next base: position 193,159 of record JAHHUM010002058.1, on the reverse strand, counting down.
ATCTGAAATACGTACTCTCCGGTGTGATTCTTTCACTTTCAAAACCACTTTTCTTAGCGAACCTTATTTAAAATGCATGGTAATACAAATGACAGAAAAGAAACAGGGTTAATAACCCTAACCCAAAAGCAGGCATGTAAAGAGAGAGACAAAAAAGTGCTGAAATAAATAAGAATAAAATACATGTGGTATTGTTTGAATAAACTTTTCAGAAACATCAAATAATATCAAGGCTTTTTTAAATAGAAAAAAATCGCTATAAAGGGATGACTTTTAAGTATAAGTCAGAATGTAAATTTAACAAGGAATATAATAGCAGAACTCCCGGGTAGTCCTCACAGGTCGCCTCTACTGTGGCATTTTTTAGTGTGTTAATGACGCCCACAAATGTCTGACCTACCCTTCAGAATTTCTCACACGAGAAAAATGATCCCCCCTGAATATGTGTCAAGAATAATCTGCAAGAACAGAATGATGTCATTTTGTTCTTGCAGTCCTGGGAGACAGAACCAAGTTCCCTGTTCTTGCACAGTACGTTCGGGCCCTTAGATTTAAAATGAACTTCAAGTTCAACAACAAAGTGTGTTTCTGATAAAAAAATAAGACAGGTATCTAATAAATAACATGTAAAAACAAGGTAAAGTATCAATAAAAAATACTATTTATATCTAATAAAAATGGCTTGTCAAAAATTCCTCATAATTATTTCAATAATCAGTGAAAATATTTTTATGGCATTGCTGATCAGCTTTTTGGGTGGAATTCACTGGGATTTTAATGATTTACCTTTGGTAATTAGAGGTTGAAAAGCTTTTCAGCTGTAACCTATATACAGTATAATGCTCCCTCCGTATATGCTTGGTCTGATTAAAGTCAGGACTCAGACTGGGGTCCCCAGAACATTAATATTACTTCAAATCAGAAGAAACATACTGGTAAAATTAAAGGATTACAATAAAACCCAAATATGCCGGGAGTATGAATAATTTAGGGATTGACTGTATTTAGTCAGCCCAAGTCAGTCTTAAATTTAAGATAAAGTAGAAATGACTGGGGAAAATAATTCAGGTTAACATCATAAATGTTTTTGATGTTATAATACACAGTAATTTTTCACCAATCCTAATGTTTCAAGAAAAGCTTCTCGTCTGAGAGGGATCTGAGAAGTAAATCCAGGCAGCCTTTAAACAACAGAAGGTAAGGAGCTGCATTAGTGAGGGTGTTATGTTCCGGTGAGACGCATGGAAATGAAACTGTGAACTGAGTCTGGTTTTACTGCCAACGTGTTAGTACCACTCCATGTCAAACAGTAAAGGAATGGGTGTTCACTCACATTTGGCTTGTATCTGTAATTCTCTATACGAAGTGAATTTTAAATGAATGTGAATGTTCTTAAATTCAAACCAAGTCAAAATTCTACAGGTACAAATCTTTACATACACCCCTACTAATATTTGGTTAGATATCTTTAAGAAGGTCACAGAGAAACCACACAGTTTTGTAGCCATCATAAAGATCCTGGCATTACTTTGACAAGATTGTTGACAAATATTCTCATCAAAATTGGTAGTTTCCATAATCTGGTTGCTTTGCTGGTAGGGACCAAGGCATGTAGGCATAGTTAATTTCCAGTGCACGCTAAATATAGCTTTTGTTTCTTCATTTCAATACATTTCATTCAGGTAGCCATTTGTTACACTGTTAAAATAATTAAATAGCATGTTCTATCCTTCAGCTTTAATTATTTGGCTTGGATTCTATTTATAAAATAGATTAAAAAGGTCCCTAATTATATCTTAACTTAAGAGGTTATGTGACTAATATTGTCTTCTCATGGAAAAACAATGTTAATGTTTCTCAAGACAAACAGAAGGAAAGCTGGATGTGTAGCAGAGACAGAGGTGTGCTTCAAATCTCTATGGATCACAATGACTATCAGGGTGTTGTGGTTGTAGCCTGGCAACAACCGAGCTGGTGACATAACATAGAGCGTCACCAAATAATATAGGTGAATTCTGTCAGTGGATAATATGGACAGAAACTCACAGCTAACGGTTCGGTGTCCAGAGAGCTCCGTCACTTGACGTGTCTAATTTAGTTTCTCATGTATAGCAGACACTATGTCCTCGAGGCATAAAATGTCTCGCTGCTGCTGCCAGAGGATTTCTTCTGCATATCTCACAGACAGGTGGGACAACTTAAAGGCTGCGATGGAAAATTCAGCACAGTAGTAACAATATAGTATTTTAAAAGGCAATTTCATGTGTCTGACTCAAATTTCTTTGCTCAAAGTAATGCATTAAAAATTGCATTATAAAGCTATTTAGTCTTCTAACTTTTACTTACTAAGTTTAAACGGGTCTCTATTGAAGCAACGCCACTTAAGGATGGAAAAATGAAATTCTTTCTTTGAAATATGACAAAAACAAACTATTCTCTTGTTGAATGAGGTTAAACAAAGCTTCACTCTTCCTCTCACCACCATGGGTTGGGGTTCTTTTGGTAATGTACAGTGTAGGTTTTGTAGCAAACATTTTTTCATCAGACTATACTCCATTTTCTTACATTCTTTGGGAGACTTCACTGTGTGTTTGCAGACTGTAGCCAGGCTTGGTTGTTTCTCTTTGTAAGAAAGGGCTTTTGTCTTGTCACCCTCGTAGCTCAGACAAATGAACAGAACACAGCCATTAGCTTTAAAGCTGCTGTGGGCCTCTAAGCAAGCACCATGATGAGCTTTCTTCTTGTCTTTCCATCAATTCTGGAAGGGACATACAATTGACGATAACTGTCTTCACTCTGCTACATGTTATATCTAATGATGCTGTAAGATGCAGCTAAGAAAATGTCAGGAAAAGTCAACTAGAGCCACTGACCTTTAAACTGGGATTAATCAGAGGCACTCTAAATGACGGCAGGTGTGTACTCCAACAAAAGTTTGAATGTGATGCTAAATTCTAAATATAACCACATCCCCAGTTTTAACCAACCAGTCAAACTTTATTTGTTGAGCACTTGCCATACTGACAAGTGTGACACAAAGGGCTTTTCACAGGTTAAAACAGAAGCACAATAGAAATGACCAGACTAATTTAAAAACCAAACAAATGCACATACACACAAAATATTAAAACATATATAAAATTTAAAAATGTCAAGGCACGAGGAACTAAGGAAACACAGTCATGTAGATGGATAACTATATAATAAATATATATTTAAAAGTTCACCACAGTCAAACTCTAAAACCAGAGAAATAATGAGAATAAATTGTTAATAACTGTTAATAACTAAATAACAATGACAATGCTAATAAAATAATGAAACCAAAGCCATCATTATTCTTCCTCCTCCTGGAAGATTTTGATTTAAAATAAATGTTTTTCAACTAAGAAGTTTGTTTCAGTTACAATATATATATATATAATATATATATATATATATAATATATATATATATATATATATATATATATATAGATATATATACACACACAGAAAATGTAGTGAGATGAGCTCCCCTGCACCTCAACGTACTTCTGTGACACTACCAGAAGCCATCACCACTGCACCACTTGCTCGTGGAGCTCACCTATTTAGACAGTATACTGGCTACAAATGATGAAAATGTTTGCCCTTGAAATCTCAGTTAATAAGCAGCTATGCCGTGACATCTGTGATTAGATCATCCAGTGCTGTCACATCTCATCCTGAGGAGGATGCCACCAGACAAAAACCCTGAGTGAAAGCAAAGCGTGGATCCAGCTCGCTGAGCCTTTTCTTTCACACATGTACACAGACTGGCACACAAACGCACGACTCCTCTCTCCTCTTCGGCGGCTAAGCAACAGAAAGGCCTAGGTTGATCTTAGGTAACAGCTCCTTTTGCCAGAATCAGAAAGCTCCTCTAAGACCCAATGAAAGCTGACATTGATACGCCGTAAAGCCCCATCGCACAGATAGGACACATGAGACAGACACCTTTATAGCAGCCGCGGGCAAGGAAAAGACTGACTTTGCATTGTAGCATTAGGCAAGATTTCCACTGCACACTGTAACAAATTAGTACGAATCCACTCCCCATGAGAAATGCCAGAAGACACAGCTTGAATTGAAATAAATGACTGTACCAGTGTTTACCACACCATCCTCCATCCTGCAGTCTGCTGGTCATCTAAGTGTGACTGGTGCTCCTGAGAGCAGCGTGATGGATGGACAGCCAGACAGCTGCTAAAAATCTTTTGCTTCCACCCCGCCTGCCACTCACTGATCAACCGCATCCACGTAAATCTGCTCTGCGCCTTGTTGTGACATGATAAGAGAGGAAAAAAATTAAAAGCTCACAGGACTACCTCTAACGTACCGATGCAATTTTACAAGACTGCCCAGGTTTCCTGTGCTTTTTTCCAACACATTCATTGTGACTCCACGCCTCCCATGCAAGAGCTGTGTGGGTATTGCCTTGAGAAGATGAATTCCCTTGCTGGTAAGAGTAATGCTTGTATGAAAGAGAAACACTCATTGAGCGATTTGCAACTACGAAAGTGTAAGACCTCTGCGGCCCTGTCAGGAGTCTCTGACAACAAATGTAAGGCATGTTCAATCAAAATATTTAAGCAAACCAAAATGTAGTCTATTTCTTTTTTTAATTCAGAGCCATGGGTTGCTGAGGTGATGCAGATAATACATAATCACGCGCTGACAGTCAGCCAAGGTGAATGTTTAACCTTCCTTCGTGTCATCATTGTTTTCATCTTTCAAGAAGAGATAGGCTTATGCACACGTTTCTTTAAAGCTGGCCTTTGAATAATGCAGTATGTCTTTTCAGTTGTTGGCTTTATGCCTAAAATATGTCATTTGCAAAACCAAAAGCTTAAGATTGTTGTATACACTAAAAAATACAGAAATAGTCTTCGAAAATATCCAGCTCTTTACAGTTAATTATACTCTGTAATTTGGAACTCTTGACTACAATTTAGCTTTTTATGATCAGAAGAACAGACACAATCCCCTCATAATTAGAGATGCATCAACAGCAGCATTTCATACTTATAACACTATGACCTGCCAATTAGGATTTTGGCAGATTCCGATTTCTCAGAGAACTGACAATATAAAATGCACATTTCTTTTAATATACATGTTTTGATATTCATCTGGATGAGGCTCAACCCTTACCCTTACCACTTGGTGCCTCATCTGAAGTCAATATGAGAAGCATTTTAAAACATCCCAATGTAAAATTTAACTGGTAAGTCATCAGTTCTTACTGCTGCTCTACACACAAATAGACCCAAAGTCAAAATGCCCACAAACAATTATGAATCCAGTAACATCCCCTTCATGGTTGATTAAGACTCTATGGTCTCCAGGACACCCAAGACAGTTTGATTGCAGAAAATTTTGACAACACGGCTTCATTAGAAAAGCAAACAAGGCCCTCGTTTGTTTTTAGTACTCTGCAAATAGTTTCTCCCCTGTTGCTTCCTTGGCAATCCTATTACAGTGCTACCACCACAAGCATCATATCTGCATTGGAATATTTCCTCACAATATGCCTAATTTCCCTATCAATATGGAAGGTTTCTGCACCTTAACCAGCTGTTCCTACTTTGCTGTGGAGAAGGAAGCAACATGTATTTAATGGGTTTATCAGCAACATCTGAGAATGGAGGTGAGGGGAGCTTCTGTATACAGCAGAGCATAGCTATTCGTATTCTAATTTTAACCTAGTACTCTTTGCACTTCAGAAGGAATTATGCACAACAATCCAAAATGTGTCACTCTGAAGTTCTGAATCCCTGTTGCCACCACAAAAATTACTCAACAACCCTAACACAGACGTTTTGTGCATCCTTAAAACAGTCGGGGAACTCACTTTTTCACATGTCAAGGGGGGATGAAAACCATTTTTAATACACCCCAGAAGACATCTTCAAGACCCTGTAAATACATATATGTTCTGCCTGGTTTTAAATGTTTTGGTGCATTGATCAAACTAGACATTACAATGGTACCTCAGCTTCAGAGAATTAAAAAAATATTTGAGAATGACAGTTGCATAAAACATTGGTGGGAGTTATGTTGAGTTGTGGAGAGGAAAGAAATAAGACTTGCTCTTTGTTCATTGCCTTTCAAAATACTAAAGTGCACAGGACAAATATCTCATGTGGATCGGAACATAGACGGACCAGTAAAACGAGAGCTTTGCTTTTTGGCTCAGCTCTTTTTTCTCCACAACAGACCCGAGCAGTGCCCGTATTATTGCAGACAAAGCACCAATCCATCTGTCCATCTCCCATTCCATTCTACCATAACTTGTAGACAAGACACCTAGATACTTAAACTCCTTTGTTTGAGGCAGAGACTAATCCCCAACACAGAGGGGGCAGTCCACCTTTTTCTACTGAGAACCAAGGCCTCAGATTTTGGGGAGGTGACTCTAATCCCGGCCGCTTCACACTCCGCAGCAAACCGCTCCGATGCACTCTGGAGGTGATGGCCTGAAGAAACCACATCATCCGTAAAAAGCTGAGATGAGATCCTGAGGTTCCCAAACCAGACACGCGGCTCTTCATGACTAAGCCTTGAGATCCTGTCCATGAACACCACAAACAGGATCGGTGACAAGGAGCAGCCCTGGCGAAGTCCATCGTGCACTGGGAACAGGTTCCACTTGTGCTAAGAATGAGGACACAGCTATTGCTTTAGGCATACCAGGATTGGATAGCCCTTGAAAGCCACCCAGATATCTCATATTCCCCCAGCATCGTCCACAAAATATACATACAATATCCTCCATATCCACAAAACTCATGTAGACCGAAGAAATATATTCCCATGATCCCCCTCAGCATCTAGGCCAGGGTAAAGATTTGGTCCACTGTTCCAAAACCTAGATGAAAGCCACATTTCTCCTCCTGAATCCGAGACTTTTAGTCGGAGCCATGACAGCCCGACAGTGTCGAGAGCCTTCAGAAACTCAGGCTAAATCTCATCCAAACCTGGCAACCTCTGACTTAACGAAGGAATTGCATTCCTCCGAGTCTTTGGGCTTTGCTGCCTCTGCAAAGGACATGGTGACTGGATTGAGGAGATCCTCAAAGTACTTCTTCCACCACCCAATAATGTCCTCAAGTCCAGGTCCGCAGTTCCCTTCCCAAAGCATACTCATCTTGGGATGATCTCTTTTCCCCTTTTCTAAGGCACTGAATAGTTGTCCAGAACTTCCTTGAGGCCAACCAAGCACTCTCTCTCATAGCCTCTCCAAATTCCTCCCATGCCCGGGATTTTGCTTCCACAACCACAGAAGCTGTCTGCTTCTGGCCACCTGGTACCTGTCAGTTGCTTAAGGGGTCCCCAAGGACATCTAAACCATAAAGGCCTTCTTCTTCAGCTTGACACTTCAATCACCACAGGTGTCAACCAGGGTGTCCTCTGGTTGCAACCGCATCAGGCACCGATAACCTTCAGGGTACAGCTCCTGAAAGGAGGTCATGAACATGGTCCATTCAAATTCCATGTCCCCAACCTCCCTCTGGAGATGATAGAAATTCTCCTAGAGGTGTGAATTGAAGATCACTCATACAGGTTCCTCTGCAATATGTTCCCAGCTTACCCTTAGCACTGGTTGGGTTTACCAGGTCTGTCCGGCAGCCTCCCCTACCACTGGATCTAATTTATTACCAGGTGGTGATAGGTTGACAGTTCTGGGTCTCTCTTTACGCGAGTGTCCAAGATGTAATGCCGCAGGTGTGATGATAAGATTACAAAATCAATCATCGACCTTTGGACCAAGGTGGCCTGGTACCAAGTACACTAAAGGACCACCTTGTGCTTAAACATGATCGTTATGAACATTCTGTGCCTTGCACAGAAGTCCAACAACAAAAAAACATTCGAGTTCAGATTAGGGGGGAAAGGGCATTCTTCTCAATCACACCCATTCCAGATAACGCCGACATGGGCATTGAAGTCCCCCAGGAGCACCAATGAATCTCCAAATGACACCCCTTCCAAGCGACCATCCTGAGACTCCAAGAAGGTCAGGTAATCTGAACTGCTGTTCAGTGCACAGGCACAGACAACAGTCAGAATCTTCCCTTTTGTAACCTGAAGTCACAAAGAGGTGACCCAGTCACATACCAGAGAAAAATTCAAAATTGAGGCACTCAGCCAGAGGCTTGTGAGTATCCCCACCCCCACCCGATGCCTCTCTCACTGGGCAACTCTGGAGTAGGAGAGAGTTCCCCCTGTTTCCAGGAGCTGGGGTCATTACTTCTAGCAGTACCAGCTAGAAATAGTAAGTCCAAATATTTCTAGCTAGTACCACTTAACTTCACACAACAGCCTGGCTCCAGGAGGGTGCCCCGGTCTCCCTAATCAGGGCAAGGTTCGCCTCTTTTTTTTGTCAGTCATATAATCGAAGTCAATGATTCGCTTAGTCTGATCCCTCCCCTGAGGCCACTTTGCCAAGGGAAACCATGCCAGGAGCTAAAGCTCCGAACAAAATAGCCCTCATCGTATAACTCATAAAACTTGTTAAATCCATTTAAAACATTAACTGTATTAAACTAATACCTTTTTATCGAAATTTGATATATCAACTTTTTAAGTGGGAGGTAGAAAGTAAACCTCAGCCAATTCAGTACTAAGCTTTAAAATCAGCAACAAACATACCACCATAGCAAATCCCCTTTTTCTATTTAGCACCTTCTTACATCTCTGAGACTTTCTGTGAATTATTTTGAATTGTGTTATACTGTATTTATGATATGCTGTTAACAATCAAGCCAGTCAAGCCGAAAACCATCCACTTCCAGGTGCAAACTGAGCATTTGGTGCATCTCTAATTTTGATATTAGTGGATCAAGACAATTTGTCTACACACAGAAATGCCAATTCAAAGCAAGATCATAACTGCATTTGTTTTGATTCTTCAAAACTCAAACCCTTTTCCTTCTTGCAGCAGATTTGGTCCTTGTAGCATTACTGCTTTTTGAGTGCTCTAACTGCATAACGCATGTCTTTACAATTTGATGTTGTGTTTTATTTCACTAAGGGCACCGATTATGCTGCCTAGGCACCTTTCGCTTAACAGTGCAGCTTTAGCCTCCATCTACTCATTCTGTCACAACGATGGATGGGCTTAAAAATTCCCACATCTGCAATGTAATGCAACACTTCTGAATGTGCAGAGATACCTGAATAGGGTGGTGAGATGAAGCCACATTGTTTCACTGCAGGGCTGTATGTCTTAAGTTCAACAGTGAAAAATATTACCCTCAAGGACTTCAATCAGCACCCTCAGAAGTCATTGCTCCATGATATTTTAGGATAAAGCAGAATTCAAAGTTAAAAATAGGGTGATAATGAGCACTTGTATTACTTTCTTTCTGCTTTTTACTTTACTGGCCCACAATAGCCTCTTAATCAAGACTAGACCTGATTGGTGTCTGTGGTGTCAACCTCAGGAACCCATCAGTTACAAAATGTAACTGCTCCACAGGGTAGGAGGAAACGTTTTTGTTGAGTTAAACAGCATAAAATGGAGTAAAATTTCCTTAGTGAAGGGAAACAAAATGTTCAAATATTAGGCTGTGCACACTATTCGAGAAACATGCTACATGTTTGCCACATTACCCCTGCCTAAAGAAACATGAAAAAAGGCATCTTCAATCTAAAAGCATCTTTTTTATAAAAAAAAAAAAAAAAATGAAAAGAAATACTCTACATGTATAAATGCATCTTCATTATGAGTGTAAGATGTCAGAGAGAAATCTGACCGGGTATATTTTTGTCATGCGCATACTTAATGAACAACAGCTGAGCTTTTCAAGAGACATTTTTGTCACTGCGTCTCCTAAGTATGACAGACTCCGCTGACAACCTTTGACGAATCCTAAGTAGCATTGTGCTTACGGAAAATTACAGACCTCCTTTCGTTCCTTTCCACCTACTGTACCACCTGTGGTGAAAATCACAGGCAATTTTACCGTCAATTATTTCACAGATATATGGCAGGACCAATCAGACTTTTAAAATCAGTAGCTGCTGCATATGCGAATGAATTATTATTTTTTTCATAAATATTTCAGAGGCCCCTGTTTGGACCTGAACAGCATGGTTCATTGCTTCACTCGGATATTTTGGAGGGTCGAGGTGTAAAATATCATTAAATTAAGAAGCATTTTGGCTTTAACGCTGACTTTTCAGGTTAAGCAAGTAACATACATCAGAAAGATACTTGTGTAGGATTGAGCTGATTTGAGACAAGGGAGATGGTGTAAGGTAGACGTGTGATCAGATGTCACAGCAGATGTTGTGTTAATGGAGCGAATAAAGACTTATTGGGCTGAAAAATAATACTCAGTTACAAAAGAACTGAAGAAGCCTCCACAAATGTGTTAATGGTTAAAATGACAATATTTTCACCAACAGAAAAAAAGAGACTGTGACAGAAAGAAACAAATAATTTTTTTTCTTTGTAAGAATACTGTGACCGGCTAACTGTTAGCTGCTAAAGCAGCTCTTCTAAGCTTTGTATGAGCAGTTGTTAATGAGTCTCGACCGATTGACTGTTTGACCAACTAAAGATTAAAATTTAAAATACTTTGACTGATGAAGCCAGACACTAAACAGCGATTCTGTTCAAAAATCAAACTAAAGCTAGACACTAAACAGCGATTCTGTTCAAAAATCAAACTAAATATGAAAATTATTATGGTAAAATAATATTTTTAAATAATAATTTTAATGTTGGATTTAGAGAAAGTTGTTGCAGATGTTTGAGTTGTCATAATACATCTTTATTTATCTATACATATTCTTTATCTATACAGACTTTATGCAATGCTTGCATACTAAGCTAATAGTTGTGGAGACAAGTCACTTCCAATCCTATTTTGTGGGTCGGAAGCAAACATGTTTGGGAACTACTGCTTTAAAAACATAGTTTTAGATTAAGAAAATCTTTATCCTGTTTGTGAAATGTACAATGTTTTCAGGATTAGGACCACATTCAAATTAAACTAGTAAAAAGTGGATTGAAATATTCTACACTGGTTCTTTAAAACAATGTTTTATAATCTGTGAAATTTGCACTGTATTTGGGAAAACAAAAAAGGAGATTTTCAGTTTTCCAAAAAAATATTACTAAAATCTCATCTTGTCTCGTTCTCGTGAAGCCAATATTGTGTATCGTCTTTCACTGTGAACGGAATGTATTGTTATATCCCAACTGGAAGGTTAATGGAGCAAACTAAACGTAAAGTGTGTGTTTTATGCTTAGTGGGAATAGTAAAATACATAAATAAATGCCTGCTGCTGACTTTAAAGCATTAATTAGCTTACAATCAGGTAATGATTGTAAAGTATAGGAGAGAAATATGAAATTTCAAAACTTTCAAAGGCTATATTTTGCACCAGTAATTTCCACACATTTAACATGCATGAAAGGCAATTTAAAATGAAAATGGGGGGGAAATCAATGACATCACACAGTTTACGATTTACTATAAGAAAAACCTCACTTGCTAACCATTAGATTAGCATGTCTTTGGACTTTTATGGAGTCTGGACTGCATTTGATGAACATCAAGAATACTTAGACTGGTCAAACCTGAACTGGATAATTAAACATTAAACAGAGATTCTTTAAAACAAGTTTGAGATTCATGAAACCTTTATTCTACTAATGAAAACACAAAAGGAAAACTTTTTGTCACTAGAGGAGTACCTTAGAATTACACAGGCCCAAAATCCACAATAAATACAAAAGTCAAACCTAGGCTAAACAACTTTACATAATATTGTTTCACATCCTTGTTTTTTACCCTTTGAAACAAGTGGCACAATGACCCAGATTTTTTTAAATGCCTTTAGCTTTTGTGAAAACCAAAATGTGGATTCTGTGTTTTCTCAAAAATATAACTATTATTTAATCACGTTCCCTTAAACCCATTGTTATATATCTTAACGCCTCATGAGGGAGATGTTTTGTTGTACTGTATGTCTACTGCAACGTAAGGCGAGGTGCATATTTTATTCTGACTAAGAAAAGTGAAACATATTCTGTTCTGTTTTAACTCTTACAATAAATCTGTTTACTGGTTCTCAGTAGCATCTGACACACTTACAGTTAGGTGAGTGGGTTGTAAGATATATAGCATTGAGAGGTGTAGGAGAGGAACAGAAAAATGTCAAGGCTTTGAAAGGACTTGTTTTGCATCTGTAATTACAACATGCACTTAACATGCATAATGGGCAGTTTAAAATCATAGTTACAATTACAGTGAAATACTTTGCGGCACATTGCTCCAGTTTTTCCAGAAAGGGGACAGAGTGTCCGTCCTGTGATTTTTGGCTGTGTATAATAGTGTTTTACATCCCTGTTTCTACCCTTTGAAACAAGTGGCACAATGACCCAGATTGTAATTTAACCAACACTATGCTGCTGGTGTCACAACTCTAACTATATAGCCCTCCGGCTATATGACTTGTAATATGTTAAAGATTTCTACTATTTTTTCATTCTTTAGAGCAAAGTTCATTAGAAAATAACGCACAAATTATGAAATAACTTGAGCTCCCTGAAGGTGTACAGAGACAAAGATCTCAACAGTGACCTTTGTTTTTTCGTCTTCATCATCCAGGGACATAATCCCTGTTTGGCTCTGCAGCTAGCATGCCACTGAGTCACGCGTCAGCCCTGATTAGAAGCAACAGTGGTCCGCGGGCCCCGTTCCTCTGCCAGAGCCAGGAGTGGAAAAGGCCAGGGCCACCACTTTCAGTCTGTGGGTATGACCTTGATGGGGTATGATAAAGAGGAAGCGACACGATTCGCAATGCCACAGAATATCTGTAACCTTCCGCATCCCTAGTATGTGAGCTGGAGCCATTGAGCTGTGATACACATGTATGAAAAACACACAAACATCCACACGCACCATGTCAACTTTGCCCTCTTGTTATTTCAAGCGGTCTCCTTGGTCGTGTCACCCATCTCTCCCTGCGTTTTAGCTGGTGCTTTGTGTGGTTTCTTGATTCTGCATTTCTTTTTTATCCTAACAGACAAGAAATACCTTTAGGAGAAAAAGGCTCAACTAAATAAAAGTGAAGTTATGTGATCTGCCACACAGTCTAATAGCAATGAAAAATATTCCAAAGGTATTCTTAAAATGATTCCAATGACTCTTGCTATTAGTTATATTGTTATACTGACTGCATGCGACTCAATTTCCCTCTTTTTAAACACCCAAAATCTTTCTAAACTCTTACATTTCATTGGAGGCAGCAGTGAAAGCAGATGTCTTGTGAGTCAGATCATTAAAGCACAAGTGTGCAAAGTGTGGCTCTGGAAGCCCCCCACCAAAAATAGCAACTGAATAATGGGAAAAATCTTAGCTATAACACATCGAGTAAAAATATAGCTGGATTTTGATTAAAATATTGGAAGTAGTATTGTATTATTAAGCTATAGGACGGGCACATCAAACCATAGTTGGAATGCAACAAAACGAAAATAAATAGTCTGCAAAAACATTTAAGTTTACTACAGTCTAAAAATATCATCTTAACAATAACTCATTTTTGGATGACGGCAACCCAAGATTTCCCTACTTTTCATACAATTTTTGTTTAAGAAACCAAGCAGCATATTTAAGACCAGCATTTTTTTCAAGTATGTTTGCTTCACCACTTGGGATTTAAAAGTGTGGAGGGAAAGTGTCCAATCTTGAGATGAGGTGGTGACAGATTGCATGCAAAAGTGGGTAAAGTAGGGTCACATAATCGAGGTCAACCACTCTACTATTCTTTTGTAAAATCATTTATTTTGGTCCTTCTATTCAATGAAAGCTGAGGACCTTGCAATACTAAAACGCCACGATGTTTCTCTTCAAAGTGAAGTGAGGTCTGTATCCCCGAAGCGCTGTCTAGTTGCTGTCAGGATGTGACCATATCTAGTGAGGTAAGTTTAAGCTATTATTATGAACCCTGGATATGAACGTTAGTGCTTTAAGCTTGACTTTAGTTGTCTACTAGGCATGGGCAAGTATGAGAAATTAAGGGTATGGTAACCTTGGGGAAAAATTACCACAGTTTAACAGTCTAATAGAATTTACACAAAAAGTTTAAACAAAATGTATAACATGATTTAATGGTTTATATGTAAAACAGAGAAGCAACAGTCTTTCCTGCTACTGCTAACATAATATAACACATAGTTACAATGTTCTTTATTAATAACTTTTATTATTTTGATTTTAATAAAATTTCACCTTAAACGTGATTATACTCCATACTTTCCTCAACTGGAAGTATTTCCTGAAGGTAAACTTTGTCTTTCCTATGTGTGAGGGAAACGCGTAAGGCCCTTCTTTCCACCAGCTGACCATCAATGCGCAGCAACCTGTGGGGGAGGGGCAGCACTGACTGAAAAATGTATTGGTTTTGAAACATTAACCGTTTAAAACTTTGTTAAACCTTGGAAAACCCCTTGTATCTACTTTAGTAGTATTAGTAGGTCTTGAGTTTACAAGAATTCTGCTTTGGCTAGCCGAAAAAAATCCCGGTTACAAAAACATTAGAGAGGCTCTCACTACTTTTTTGTTTTGGGTCAGGTAGCATTTGGGTGCACAGTTGAAACAGTGAAAGAGTTCTAGGCAACATATAAACAATTTGTAAGCACTGTGAGACCACAGCGTCTGGAAAGCCATCAGCCACTAATGAGGCAAAATCTCCAATCTGCTTCTGAGATTCCTATGGGTGCTAAATTAAAGGTCCATTACACAGTTATAGGGTTATAATGATCTAAACTGTTTCTGATCTGATTTGTAGGGGTGTAACCAGATGTTGTGTTATGTTGACTCAGTAAAAAAAGACTTAATTGTGCTGACCGAGCAACTCTTTTTTACAAAAGTATCAAAGTAGCCTCGATTAATTTTAAATAAACTGCATTTTATCACCGCTAGTTGAAAATCTAAAATATTTAGACTAATTAAACTAGAACTAGACAGCTCTTCAATGAAGAGAGATTCTTTTAAACAAAGTTGGGATAATGAATTGTTTATTCTATTAGTGAAAACACAAAAAGGGAGCATTTTCAGGTTCCAACCCTTATTGGACTATCTTCAAACACTATTTAAGATATGTGAAACCTTTACTGTGTTTGTATAAAGAAGAAATAAAATTTGAATACTTCTCAGAAATACCATTGCTTAATAATATTTCAAAAATCTTGTCTTGTTCTTGTAAACCCAATATCGTTTATTGCCTAATATCTTAAGCTGGATTTATTGTTCCAACCCTGACAAAGACAAGTAACAGTATGCATCAGATCACAGGTGGAGCTGAATTTGCAAAGCAAATTGGTTTGCAGTAGGTGCAAGGAGGGCAACCACACTTCTTGTGAGATGAGCGACAGCAGCACCCTTGGGCACCTCCCCTCATTTTTTGGATAAATTAATCTAATTATGAAGGGGGAAACATCAAGCTGTGATCAGAGTCTCTACCGAAGACACACAAATACAGCAAATAAAACAAACACTTGTGAGGAGGAAAGTAAGATCCAAATAGTGCACCATGGCAATTTCTGCCTTCCAGTAAACAATAGGTGGTGATTAAATAAGCTGTTTCCCTTTGCTCAGTAACAATAATCTAGTTATTATGTGCAGGGTTGCAAATTAAAACTGAGAATTAAATAAAGCAAATGTCTTATGAAGAAGACAAAGCACAAGCTGTAATTCGAACCACAGCACCTCCTATATTGCAACCACACAATTTGATTTTTGGGAGCAGATATGCTGGAAGGAATACCCAGCTTTCATAAAACAATTTCCCCACAACTTATTTCCTTATATTTTATTCTCATATTTAGAGTCGAATTGGCTGCAACGGTTCCACCCCTTTTTTCCCTCTCTTACTCATTCTCTTTTTATTTAAACTGGCTAGTCCTCTGGCACAGAACACAAAATCCCTCTCAATAATAAATAGGCTACCTCGAGCATTTTACAGACAAGGGCCCTGCCTGCTGCATGACTCAAAGACCACCTCAACTTCACTTTTATTTCTTTTTTTCATAAAATATTCATCATCTTCACCAGCATGTGAGACCTAGAGAAATCATGCCAGTTTTCTGTTTCAATTCAAAGGAAAAGCCCCCTCAGTAAGTGGTGCATGTACAGCCCAACCACGGGGCATGTCTTCCGGCACGCAATTATGCGACCTCATCCGCAACCAAACCTCTCTCCCCTTCCACCCAGCTGAGCTGACAATAAACACATGCAAAAATCTAAAAAAAGATCTGATCACCTTTACCTGCATTGACTCAAATCTCCAAGAGACACCCTGAAGAATTAAATGAGCAGTAGAATCCCCCGAATTGAAAAAGAAAACAATTCACCGACATAGGAGAAAGAAAAAAAAGCACAGCCTCGCAGCTTTAAACACACATACACGGCGTGTATAATGTGGCTTACCGCTGCGGCACGCTTTAAAAAAGCAATTACCTCCGTCCGTAAGGTCGTTTGTGTGTAGGAGGTGCGCGGCGTCATTTACCTGTGCATCATCCAGCAATCCGACACATGGATACAGAGGGGAGGGTTGGATTATTCCAGCCAGGCAAAAAAACACAAAAAAACGGAAAGCACAATGGAGAGGGAGAGCGAAAAAGAGAGAGAGGGAGAGAGGGGAAAAGTCCGAAAATTTCAGCAGAGATAAATGCGGCAGATGAATCCGCGAACTCCGTTTGCAGTAAGGAGAGTCTCCCTTATCTTTATGTTGCTGTGTAGATGAAAGCAGACAGGCAGGGAAGCCCAGCAGAACTGCTCTGTGTAGACAAAGATGCTTTCTCTCCTCCGCCGCACTGAGGTCAGCAGCAGCAGAAGCAGAGCCGTTTCCCCCGACACTTGATGGTAATAGTTTAGTAGGTATCTTATAAGGGTTGAGGGCGCGGTCAGCTGCTGTTGACCAATCCTGCACCCCCATCAAACTATAATAGCGTTGCCATGGAGGATCAAACGGCGTTTAACCACGCGGGATCACAACCTCTGCTAGTGAAGCGGATGCATTTTAATTTGCCATTATCAGGTATCATGATGCAGGACGCATCTCATGTTTCTTGTTGTTCTCTCCCTCCATTCCCCCTATCATCTTCTCATCCTGCTGAAGTGCCCTTGAGCAAGGTGCAAGCCAGGACTCCCCACTCTCAATTACAGAAGGCCTAATTTTGGTGGACAAATTCTTGATTCATGTAGCCACAAAGTGAAAAGCTGAGATTTAGCTGTTTCCAAGTGGATTACCATGAAATCAATGTAGAATGATCTTTATTTCCTAACAGATAACACACTTGGCATTTTTTGATGATCACAAATGGTAACGCTCATTATAACTTGCTTAAAATTAGCCTACTTTATCCATTCCAAAACCAAGTTTCATTTATGATTGGGATCATTTTCTTGTTAGAACACCTGATCCAAGTTTAACCCATCTAGCCACCAGTTTGAGGTGAAGTTAAAGAATCTGAAGGTAATCATTCATTTTTCCATCCAGTCTGCGTAATGCAGATGAACCACAAGAAGCAGACTCGCAGCATGATACTACCATCACCACGTTGGAGAGTTGGATCACTTTTCTTAGGTTTCAAAGCCTCACCTTGACTGCTGTGTATACAATTCTTGTAATTAGGGCAAGACAGCTCAGTCTTTGTTTTTTCTGACTATAAAACTTTCGTCCTGAAGAGATTTGGCTTGTTCATGTGGGTAGCTGCAGATTCCAGTTAAGATTTAATATGTCAGTTTAGGAATGAGGTTGCTTCTGTGTTGTTCTGCATCCATCAAATTCAAGTTTGGCCCTTTTCATACTTAGCTGAGGGTTTAATGAGTTTCCATTGGATTTATTATTAAATGAATACAGAAACAATTGTTTTCTGAAAGGGATCCAGGTTTAGACCATAGTTCATATGTTTTTAGCTGAATTGAGGTAGGTGCCATTGCAAAAAAGTTTAATGTTATTTTGCTTTACCTATTTTACAAACCAGTTTTGATGTGGGGAATTTTTGGGCTTGTTTTGTTGGAACACACAATTCTGTCCAGGTTTTTCCCACCTAAGCAGTTAGTTTGAGATAAAGTTGAAGAATTTGCAGCTGATCCACCTTCATTATTCCATCTACTTTAGGAAATGCATGGTTACCTCTTGCAGCAAAACAGGCCTTCAGAATGATGCTGCCATCTCCATGTCTGACAGTTGGAACAATTTACTTAGGTTTCAAAGCCTAACTCATCTATGATTCTTGTAAGGGCCCAAAATGTCAATCTTTGTGTCATTCGACTAAATTTTTCCTCAGAAGGTTTGGCTTGTCCACGTGGACAAATTTCAGTTCAGCTTGAATGTGTTAGGCAGGGGTTCATTCTTGAACATTCCTAGTCCTTCAGAACGACTTTTTCATTGACAACTTTGTGTAGCTCTCAGAGGTTAGTCCCCAAATACTCTCCAGGCACAGGGAAAATAAAATCAGCACAGCAAATGATTGTAAGAATGAAGAGTTACAGGAGCTTTACAAAATTAATGGATTATTGATTGTCTAATTTTATTTGAAGAGTTTCCTGGGTGTTAAACAAAGGCTCTATAAAGGTGTAAACTGTCATTTTTTTAGAATCTCACTTTAAATTCAGTCTTGAAAAATGTTGATTTTCCATGTTTTGAGACTGTCAAAAGGTTACAGCTGCAAAATGACAAGAGTCCACTCAGAGTATCTGTTTGCTAAAGGATATTTCAAGCATATTGTCCTTTTCACAAAAATCTGATTCTGTATTGCGTCCACTGAGCCGGCACCCTCTTAGCCTCAAACTCTCATACTCAGCTGGGATTTAACTGGTTTCAATTTGATTAGAAGGAACATTTTATTTCATATCATGCAACTCAATAGACCCTCATGCCATTCCTACAACAACAGCTTGTCTAATTGGGAATTTCACTCAGGGAAACCCTATGGCTCAGGGGAAATTAATTTGTTGCGAATGTTTTTATTTTCTACAGATCAGCATGAATTACATTCATTTCATCCAAGTCACCCTAATTTACACAACTCACTGACAAATGCATTTAAAGTTCTGCAGTCGTCATTGGATCTTCCCATCCATATTATGTGCAGCGAGGACATGAAGAATGCAAGGTTAGAAAATAAGTATTTTAGACATTAACTTTGTTTTTCTTTTATTGATCTGTTTTAAAAAGAAAAAATACACCGTGCATCTTTGGGAATAAAATTTCAGATTGATTGTTGATGACCAGTCGGTTAAAAACACAAGAATTCATACTTTGTCCGATCAGTGAGTGCCCCAGGTTGCATTGAGAAAAATACTCTTTAATTCAAAGTAAGACACAAAATTCTAATCGATCCATGCTTAACCCAGACAATGCCACATTTTTAGATGACAGCAAATGGTGACATTCCCTCTCTCCATGAGGATCTTGTTTAGGAACCTTACAGCACTTGTTTAAGCAGCATGAATCCCAAATTCTCTCAGGAAATTAGGTAGGTAGCTTAAATGGGATAGGGGGTGGCTAGCTGCTGTAGAACAGTCCTGCCCTATCCATCTGTCCATCTGTCCGTCCATGTCTTTTGCTTGTCTCAAATCAGGTCAGGTCGCGGGGGTTATAAGGTCCAGGAATTTTCTCTTAGTAGGACATGTTGAGAAAACTTCCAAAGGAAGGTGCCTAGGAGGCATACTGACCAGATGCCTGAACCATCGCAACTGACTCAATGCAAATAAGCTTTGGCTCTACTTCAAGCCTCCTTCAGATGATGGAGCTCCTCATCCCATCCCTAAGTCTGGGTCCAACCATTCTATGGAGCGGTTTGGTACAGCTCTACTTGCTTTTTAGGCTTTCCCATTAGTAATGGTTACGTGGAACTGTTACTATGTTTAGTACCTGCTTGCTTGTGGTTCAATGCGAGCCAACCCGTGCTGGAAACACGATGTCAAAAGACTGTCAATTATAGCATATGTGAAGATATTATTACATAACTATCTTCAGCCGTTAAAATTATTGTACCCTGGGCTGTGTATATGACCGCTGTAGCAACCTAGCATTAGGTAGCTTACCCACAAAGGTTGTCTAGCTTTTACCCTCAATTTTAATGGAAAACGAGCCAAACCGTGTAGAGTAGCCCTGACCTGATGAAAGTAGAGTAGGTACTAATGGAAAAGGGGGATAAGATTTATCATTCAGTGTTAGGATCTGCCATATTGGACTTTGTTGTGGTTTTGTGTTTGTTTACTTTTTAGCTAGATGTTTCTATTTCTTTGGGTTTTGTAGTCATGTTTGTTTATTTCCTTCTGTTTCCTGATAGTTTTGTTCTCTCTCCTGCCTCCTAGTGTTTGTAGTTCTTTCTCCCCTCGCCCATAGTTCCCTTGGTGGTTGCTTTTTCATTTATTTATTACTTAGAATGGTTTTCTCCTTATTATTATTATTATTATTATTATTATTACAGTTCTCTTGCTTTCTTGGGTTCTCTAGTTTAGTTACCGTTTTGTGTCTCTGTGTTTGTTTATGGTTAGGTTATTTGTTATTGCTGCACTCTTCTAGTTTATTAGTTTCTTTTCCCTGTTACTCCTCTTGTCATTAGTTTCCCCTTCAGTTATTCGTTCAGTTGTTCGTCTTCCTTTATGTTTGTAGTTCTTCCCAGCCTTATCCCTAGTTTAGTCCCCCCGTGTTATTTTTTATTGTTTCAGTTTCTATAGGTTAGCTTGTAGTTATTGTTTGCCACTATACTTTGTTCCACTTATTGTTTACATTTATTCTAGTCCTCACTTTCTCTGCTCCCTTCCCAGTTAGTTTCAGTGAGTGTTTGTTTTGGTTTGTCTACTTTTGCAGTTAGGGTTTCCTTTATGGCTTCTTTTGTTAATTCTTATTTGCCAGGGTTCTTATATCTTAGGTTGTTATAGTTTGCTTAGGTCTGTTTCTCTGAGTTTGTTAATTAGTCCCTTCTCCCTTCTCACCTGTCCTTCAGCCTCCCTGCTTCCCATATCACACCTGTCCCTAGTTCTATGGATTATCTGTCTTTTGTTCAACATTGATTACCCTCTGTATATTAGTTGGTCTGTTTTCCTTG
Organism: Crenichthys baileyi; assembly: GCA_036173005.1. Classification (NCBI taxonomy): domain Eukaryota; kingdom Metazoa; phylum Chordata; class Actinopteri; order Cyprinodontiformes; family Goodeidae; genus Crenichthys; species Crenichthys baileyi. Next base: position 172,048 of record JAHHUM010002058.1, on the reverse strand, counting down.
TTCCTCGCTGGTAATTCCCTGCGTCTACTTCCCGTTATTGTTTATTGTACTCTGTTTGACCTGGATTCCTGTAAATCCCTCTGTTATACCCTGCCTGCCTGCCTGCTTTGCCAGATATTGGATCTTAAATAAATCATCGTTCTGCTCGCCATGCCGTCTCCTCACCTGTCTCTGCACTTTGGTCCACAAAAACCTCAAACTACGACATTCAGGCTGTGTTACACTTGGCTGTGAAACACTCCAGTGTATGTTGAGAGTCATGAGTTGAAAGTGCCAACAGTACCACATTATTTGATGAGACCCTAAGGCTTTGAAGCCGACCATCCAACTGTCTTTAAATTCCACCAATGAATAACACAAACAGAATCGGGGATAAGAAGCAGCCTCACCAGAGTCCAACCTCCATTGAGAACAAGTTCAACTTTGGACAGAAAATGTGGACACAGCTCTTGCTTTGGTTATGCAAGGATTGGATAGTTCTTAAAAACAACCCTGGCACACTATCCTCCACAGCACCTCCCACAGAATGCCTCGAGGTACTTGGTTGTGAGGCTTTTCCAGACCCAGATCAAGCTCATGTAAAGCGGACAACTAACAATCAGATGAACCTCACATCAACTCAAGAGGGGCTGAAAATCTGTTCCACCTTTCCATAGCCAGGATGAAAGCCACACTGCCTCTCCTGAAATGGAGTTCCAATATCTGGTCTGAGTCTTCGCTCTAGTTTCCAAACCCTTTTCTTTGGTAGACATTTATCCAAACTAATACAGCACTAGAGGTTTACAAGGAATTAGGCTGGTGGCAATAACAGGAGGATCTGACCAAGAGCTGACTAAGAGAGATGATTAAGCTGGAGAGTTGATTACTGACGATGGAGCAGGTGGCTGATAAGAGAAAGGGTACAGCTGTGGCTGAATGTAGTTACTGAAGTAGAACTGAGGAAACGGGAGAAATGGCTTAGAGAACACAAAGGGAACCAAGGAGCAGTATATAAATACTTACGAAATGTTAACATAAAGAAAAACACAAAACAAAATTCCCAAACATCATGACACTATTAGATTATGTGTTGCCTATCACTTTTGTTTTAGAAAAACAATACGTGCAAAGAAATATTCATTATCATAAGCATGGGTATTTCATAGAAAATCAGTCAATCAACCAAATTTCATTTTTAGAGCACTTTTCATTAAAAGTCCTTTACAGAGGTTAACAAGAGATGGGTCGTCTTACAAAAAAGAACACTACAATTGATAGAACCAAGTAAACAAACAACAAAGACACGCGGCATAGAAAAATCAAACAGTCGATAACTGAGGAAACAGTCATGACATGAAAAAACAGCAGAGACAAATATAACATTTACAAAAACTACAAATCTAAAAACAAATTGTCACAAAGGAAATGAAAGGGTCTACATAGTTGTAATAAAACCTTAAAGAAAGGCAAATTAATATATAATCAAATAAATAACATAAAAGCTAATACCCTAAATAGAAATACACTTAATTATGCCATACAGATATAGATAGTCTCTTTGTGGTTTAGTGGGACAAGTCCGCATATTTGGTACGGAGGTCCTGAGTTTGATTCCCTATCAGGTCAGGAATGGCATGCGGTGTAAAAACTCTTCCAAGTCTTTCTCCAAGCTGTATTGACTTGTACTGAACAAGGGATCATCCAAAAAGACTCTTCCATACTAAAATGTATACAGATGCCTACAGAAGCTGTGTGCAGGTTGGTGTGTGTTGTGCTGTTTTCCCTCCTACCTCTCTCTGCAGGGAGTGACTGGCAGGTGAAGTTCTGCAGGTGTGGCTAATGAAGCCTAATTAGGAGGTGTTTATACAGAGCAGAAACCAAGAGGAAGAAGTTGGATTGTTAGCTCAACCAGCGTGGTAACCTGACCACTCCTTTTCCCCAGCTTGGACCCCTCTGGTGACTGTGGCTCAGTAGGAAGAGTAGTCATCTTGCAATCAGAAGGTTGTGGGTTCGATTCCAGCTTTCTCCTGCCATATGTCGATGTGCCCCTGGGCAAGGCACTTAACCTCAAGTTGCCTACCGATCTGCGTATCGGTGTATGAATGTGTGAGCGTTAGTGAGTGCGATTGGGTGAGTGTGGCTCTAGTGTAAAGCGCTTTGAGTGGTCTGTATGACTGGAAAAGTGCTATATAAGTTCAGTCCATTTACCATTTACCGAGGGTTTCCTTGCTCCAGTGCTCCGTGCCTTGCTCTGTGGATTCGTTTGAAACTTCTCCTTGCAAATTTCTCCCATCATCTCCTGGAACCAGCCTTCTGAAACCAGAGACCATCTCCAAACAAACACCAATCAATTGCTCACCTGCATGTCCACCCTCCAACACCAATCACTCCTTTAAATGCCACCACCTGAAAAGGTCAAATAGGGAGAGATTCTGTGCTGATAACCTCCGATCACCACCACCTGCCAGATTCAGCTTCTGTGGGTAACGTACCTCCTCCTGAAGAACCTCTGTCCTCCTCATACATGCCCAGTGAGACCTCCCCAGGATATCCAGAAGGCCAACCATTTCACGCTTTCAGTAAACTTGTTAAACTGCTGTTCAGCCTCTGTATTTGTTGGCCATTCTCGAGCTGATTATTTCACAGTAGGACATAAGTTCATTACAAACCAATCTAGAAATTGAACAAGAAAACATGAGTTTGTAATAAGTAAGCATTACTTTCAACTTAAAGCCAAACTGAACAGATGTTTCTTTAGTTTGCTTTTAAAAATATCCAAAAAACAGATCTTAAGGCCTCTTTTATGCTGTTGATGATTAATAAACAAATAAGGATTAGACAATAATCTAGAATCGTCCTAATTAAAATGTATTGTACAGAGTACTTTCTGTTTGGTAGAAAAAAACTCCTTTTCTGCAAAACAAATGAATAGCAGAAGATCATATGTATGTACTGAAACAAATATATGCAATATGATTAATCATATAAGCATAAAGTTATTTTCATATTCCTTAGTTTTATGACAGTTTAGCATATGGTGTCCTACGTAAACCATTGTCATCTTCAATATTTACAAACAAATCAAAAATGTGCTTGAATCGTAAATTAAAGAGACTGCGTTTAAATAGTAATCTTTGACTTAACGTATAATGAGTCTGTTTTTTCTCTGTTTATTACACTTAAGGCAGCAAAGTAATAAGAAGGTGCTTGCTTTAAAACTAGAGAAGAGAGCAAAGAGAAGGGAAGACAAAGTTACTCAACCTGACAACTGCTCTCAAAAATGGTTAGTCCATCAAAATAACTTGTTTCAGTGACAGCTTTGAGCGATTATCAGAGGTTAACCCCATGATGTTCTGCAGGCAATCCCAAAATGATCGTCAGCACTTCAAAGATGATATTTTAAATAAAGATAAGTTTTAAAATTGAAACATTAAAATTGTCTGTTTTGATTCATAGAGTTATGGGGAGTTAAACCTTGCTCTGTGGAGGTGCAAGTTGTACTTTTTTTAGCATTTCATTTTCATTTCAACTGCGTGAAAATGTTGCTGCTTTTCCATTTTGAGTTTAGACTCTCAAAAGGTTACAGCTACCAGGGAAACAGACTGAACACTAAAAGCATTTGTCTTACTATGAGAATTTTTAAGCACATTATTGCTTTGAAAAGTCAAATTTCATATTGGGTGCGGTGTGTAGCAGTGTGGACTATTTGACATATCAGTGACGACTAATTCAACCGAACAAACCTCTAAAAGCCTGTTCCACTGTGCCAGAGTAGGTCAAAGCCTTTACTTCATGAGCCAGGCAAAATCAAAGCAATCTTAAATCTGAGAGCGACATATAAATAATGAATGCTCGAAAATGTTATTTTCAGTCGATGTGAGGAAATAACACTGAATGCTTAACGTCTCTGAGTTGCAAAAACCAATATGCAAATTTGGGTATACAGTTTGGTTCAAACATACAGTTCTGTCTAGCAAACATGTGTTTGCTATTTATTGGTTGAAAAATGTACATAAATTCCTGCTAATATTTAGACAAATGTTCCTCAGAGAAGAAGAGAAACCTTACATTCTAGGATTCATCAACAAGCTTCTGGCTTTATTTTGGTGGATTTCTGACCAGTCTTCTCTTTCGAAATGGTAGAGTAAATTTTATTTGTTTACCACCTGAAACAGACCCTGCTTTAAAGCATAGTCCATGAATTTTCCATAGGATTGAGGTCGGGGCCGTTCCAGAAGCTTAATGTTAGCCATTTAAAAACACTTCTCGTGTGTGTCTTGCTGGAAAGCCCCATAGACGGCCTCATGGGTGTCCAGCTGTAAATTTCAGCTGAGCTTAATGATGTCAGTTTTAGAGAAGGAGTTCTTAGCTGGCACTTTACAAGTCTTCAGTCAGGTTAAATTGTTTTAACTTTATACATTGTCTCAGCATCAGTCCAGATGTAACGTCTTTACTAATTTTCCTTTATCGGGAGTGACAGTGACAGTTTGGGTCAGGTGGTTGAAACCTGCAGATAATTGGATGTTCATGACTTTAAGAAGTTAATGGTACTTTGCCACTTGTTAAGGGGAATGAATCCACAGATTAATCAGTGCTATTAAGCGGCTGAAATAAGCTTTCTCCTGACATACTCTCGTGACCAGATCTTGAATAACAGGAAGACAGTGGCTGGATAGATAATGGGCATGTGCATATATTTTAGCCTGCATGTATAATTTTGACTGTCTTTTAGACAAAATTCACTTTATCTTAGACCCAGTTCTTGTTTATAAAAATCTTTGAGATTGTTTTGTGTAATGCCATGTCACTATTAAAAAAAAAATTCTCAAATGGATCATTAAATTTTCACAACAATAGTGAGTGTATGTAAACATTTCACCAAACCTGTAATTGATAAGACCTGGTAGTACATTTGGACCCTGCAAAATAGCAACAATCAAACAAGAAGTTTGATGGGTGCCAAATTAAAATGTGCAAATTTGTTATTGTTTTCAGGCTTTTATGTTCTTGTATTAAAAATCCAATACTCCTAACGTTACTTTGACAGGACTGTGGGAAAGGGAAAACTCAATAAACCCAACCAATTGTTTTTTTATAAAAATAAAACTCTCCACAATGCCTTTGCCTGTCAGTCAAATAGTAGGAAATGTGTGCTGAATTTCAAACAAAGTCCACTTCAGAGGTGTGACTGTTTCAAAGACCTGTTTGAACAATACCACTTCAGAGGTTATGCACCCCTGCATGGCTTGCTGGCCTTGTTTAGCAGAAGTCATTTCAGTTTTCTGTCTTCTTATCCTTAAATCCTGGTTTCAATCCTTCTCAGCCTTTTACAACTTGTGTTCAAAATCTTTCTGATGATGAAGGTTAACTACTAACTCACCATGTCTTTTGTAGTAAGGTAAAGAGTACAGCTTGGAGTAACGACTATTTGTTAGGGCACTGATAGATACCATAATAAATGGTTTGCGTTCAATGCAGTGTATTGCCTGCAAACCCTAGGCCCAGATTTAGTTGTAGCATTGAATTTTACATGTACTACTGCTAATAATAAAGATGCTAATCAATTATTTCAGAACAAGATGTTGCTTGCTCATGCAAGTTCCCCCCATGATGCCTTCACCATCATAAACGCCTCAAGTGGCACAATAAAAAAAGCAAAAGGTGTTTACACGGCTTCACTAATCCCATGCATTTACATTTGCCACCAGCATCCAGCACAAACCTTGCTGTAACACAACCAATCTCTCCACAACTCGATGGGCTGAATCTGAATCTATTGGCACCTATGGTAAAGATGTGCAAAAAGCTTTTAGATTGTCATTTTTTACTGTAGTAGCATAATGTTTCACTGGGGAATCTAGAAAAATACAACCTTTAATTTAAATACATTTACTAAGAAAAGTCCACCTTAAGAAATATTTGTAAACAAAACCACTTGTGGCATCTTAACAATTTCTATAAATTAAATGTAACTTTACTGCTTGATGTGTATTTTACAGTTTTTAATTTACCACAATTTTTTGGAACTTTGACATAGTAATCAGTAACTGGTGAATGCCCTGGGGTATAAATAGTACGTGGCACAGAGGCCCAGTTCTTTTAGCCATGCTTCAAAAAATGAAACACATGAGAACATGCTATTCAAATAAGGCACCCGTGTGTTACTCTTTATCAGTTGGGAAAAGGCTATAAGAAAAGAGCTACAGTGCCTTGCAGAATTATTCATACCCCTTGAATTGTTTCACTTTTTGTCAATTGACATTTGTTTGCACTGGATCGTATTTAGGGATATGAGGGCTGGATACTACTGCACACCACAATGTTTACATGATTTACCATCCTATATGCAGTAATGCATTAGTGTTGATCTATCACATGAAATCCCAATAAAATACATACATTGGAAGACATTGTACATGTACAGATAGAGCAATAAATATGTTTAAAACAACTTCAAAATTGACAATAAAGGCTGGAAGAGCACCCTAGTTTGCCTTTAAACCACACACATTTTTAGGCATTTTGTTTTGCCTGTTCTTTGAACTTTGTACTTTGTGCCGTTTACTGGCACAAAAGCAGACTTTAATATGATGCCGTTTAAAGGAAAAAATACTGGGTAATTGTAGACAAAACTGTGAAGTACAATATCAACAATGTAGAGAGCAACAAACTGGACAGAATGGATGCTTTGCTTTACCACACCATGTCACAGTTATATTTTATCACCTAGCTGTTATTCCACTTTTGTCTTATTTTTGAAACCAGTACTTTCGTTTTTATTGAACATCTGTGTAATTTCTACCCCAAAAACCCTTTATCAACCAGATATATGTGTGTGTTTGGGTATGTGTTTTAGTGTCCTGTCTGGGCCAATTATTGATTTTTGTTCCAATGTAAGACAGAGTGAAGCGCTGTGGCCTCGTTGAGGGAATAGAGGTGCTTCTCTGCGGTGCAGAAGGCTACTTCTTGCAATAAAATATTGAAAGGTCCAAATTAGGAGAAAGCCCTCAGGACTTAAGTAAAGCACACACGTTATTAAGCGTTCTATCTGTGATTTAGCCGCAGAGCCAGAACAAAGAACGCTCAGACATCAGCTTACAAGATTTTTGTGGCTTGTGTAGTCAAGACTGAACTCCAAACTTACTGATATGAGAAGCGAGGATCAAGAAAACAGAGAAACCAAAGGTGAGTGCAGAATGATCATAAAGCATCCAATAATGATGCACAAGTAGTTATTGGTCTTATGATTGTTGTTGCAACAGTATTGCCCATCAAAACATGAAACATCATGGAGAAAGTCAGAAAATCCATAGTAACTTTTACAGACAGTATTTTGTCAGTCCACAGTTGGAAAATCCTTGGTGTGAATGATACAATTAGCGACTGGTGCTTTCAGCTTGGCAGCCACTTTTTCAAGGCCTTGGATCAAAAATCTTGCCTCTCATCCATTTCCAAATAACTCTCTATGACAAGTTACCCTATCTGAGGATAATTATAAAAAAAAACTATAGGTAGTGGTAGTAAGAGGTAAAAGTGATTATAAGACCGTACATTTTTACTGCCCTTAACATTCAGTAAGAATTATGTAAAAAGATAAATAGTATTTTTGCTGTCAAGCAGATTCTAAATTAGGTAGAGAAAAAAAGTTATTGACCCAACTGTTTTAGATATAGCCAGAGGATAGCAGGACTAACATCCCCAGCAACAGTTTCATTCTCATTCTAGGGAATCCTAAAGCGTCCTAAGGTTAGAAAGAATATGCAGTCCCTCCACTGAGTTTTGGAGCTGTCTTTGTGTCTTCCCTCATTGGGACTTGCAAAGAGAGGCATCAACGTTACATCCAGATCAGAACCCCGAACCTTTTTAGCTGACTTTTGATGTGGGTTTTCTGCGTGCTAGGATGACAGAGCTTCACATTTTATATCTAAGGCTAAGCTTGGCTCCTTTCAGCTGCTTGTTTCCGGGATCCATAAAGTTTTGAGTTTTGTTTATATTACTTCACTTTACAAACATCCAAGAGAATAATATTTTGACAAGGAAGAAAAAACCAAGTGCACATTCACTTAACCATCTTCAATTTGTCATATTCAAAACATCATGACACCACGGAAAGGGGAGTGATGCAAGATAGAATGTCCCAGTTGTAGTTGTTGGAGTTAATTATTCTCTTTATTTTACAATGCACATCTATCTATCTATCTATCTATCTATCTATCTATCTATCTATCTATCTATCTATCTATCTATCTATCTATCTATCTATCTATCTATCTATCTATCTATCTATCTATCTATCTATCTATCTATCTATCTATCTATCTATCTATCTATCTATCTATCTATCTATCTATCTATCTATCTATCTACGGCCAGAAGGGGTCTCCTCCCAGTGGTATGTGTACTGGGAAAAATTCCAAATGGAGGGGCCCAGAAGGCTTGTTTAGTTGCCCAATCCACTTAAAAGGGACTTCTTCCAGTGCAGAGTAGCAGTTGCTCTACTCTGAGCCATCACAACCCATGGTGCTCTTCACCATATCTCTGACTCTGGGTCCAGTCACCCTAGACAGAGAAAGCAAATTTCAGCCACTAGTGCCTGGGATCTAATTTCTTATTAATTATGATCCATATCCAATCACCATAGATGAGAAGTGGAAATGAAATCAAAAGCTTTGCTTTGGGGCTCAGCTCTTTGTTCACCAGGACAGAGTGGGGTCAAACCCAAATTACTGCAGATGAAGGCCAAGTCTGTTTATTCATCTCCATCCTACCGTCACTCCTTAACGAGACACCAAGATACTTGTTCTCCTCCTCTTGAAGTGGAGACTGACCCCAACCTGGAAGGAGAAATCCATTGATTTCTTGTTGGGAACCATGGCTCCAAACTCCAAGGAGCTGACTACCACCTGCTTCACACTCTATTGTTGCCTAAGGATGCCTGAAACACCACAAACACAATCAATGAAAAAGAGCAGCCGTGAGAGAGTCCAGATTGCAATGGGAACAGTTCGAATTTGTGCCAAGTATTCAGACAACTGTTAGTTTGTCTTACAAGGACAGGATAGCCTTTAAAAGGGTCCCCCATTCTAGCAGCACCTGTATCAAAGGAAATATCTTCTGCAGTATGTCTCTGTTATGCAGAAACGTGTCAGTTTCTTTTTTTTAAGATTTCTTTGCAGTGGCCTTTATTTTGTTATTTCAAAGTACACAGACAGTAAGTGGGGTGGAGAGAGAGGGGGAAGACGTGCAGCACAGGTCTCCAGGGTCGGGACTCGAACCAGGGACAGCTGCAAGGAGGACTGAAGCCCCCGTACTTTCACACACTCTCCTGCTACACCATGCACCTAAACATGTCAGTTTCAGCAATATGGGTTAAAGAAGTGAAACGAAATCAATCAGAAAGCACAGATGAAACAATATAAGAAATAACCTTAAGATTAAGAGTCTCTGACTGCTAAAGCCTTCTCTGGAAATCAAGAATTATCTAAGATTTTCCAGACTTCTGCATTTGTATAGTAGAGTCAAGGGTGATAATCAGGTCATCGACTAACAGACCGATCAGGTGGCTGAAGCACAAGTAATTCAAGCAGCCAAAAAACTTAAAAAACATACCGTGTTGATGAAGAACTCTGATAAAGTAAAACTGAAAATGTGTATTAAACTAAGGTTTAAACCACCATACCCACGAAACCCTTCCTTGAAGTTTCCTGGGTTGTCATGTTCTCAGGTTTTGATGCTTAGGAATGCAGGGTGGAGGCAAGGAGGCTCTGGACTGATATACAGCATTACTTGAACAAAACTCAAAAACTCATTGTGAGGAACACAGGCAGCAAATAAACCTGATATAAAACAAACCACTCAAAAGATCTCAGAGATCACACTCAGGAGCTAAGAGAAAACGGAGAACTTATAGCTGCTTATTGGGTAATGCATTATTTGTGTTGACCAGCAACTGAAAAAGTGTACCTGATAAAGTGGCTGGTGAATGTACGCAAACACTAAAGGGAAGCACAGAGGAATATAAATTGACTAAAATAGACACATGAAAGAAACTATCAAACAAGTAAGTGCCAAAGAAACAGAGGAATAACTCTACAATGCGGCAGTCAAACGAAACAAAACTAATTTATACAGATTATAGTGAAAATTCATAAATTTTGTGTTGTGACTGAAAGGAATTATTTTCTCTCTTAGCATATTGGATTGATTTAAGCCACATGTGTACAAGTAATAGGGAACATATGTAGTTGCTGAATACATTTCTGTGTGTTAATTTGTAAATGTAATTAATTAGCTGATAATTCTCACTTTTAATAGGTGCAGCTGCCGGCACTGCTCCACTGTCTTCTGCAGAGCAAACCTGGCTTTCATTGTGACATTACCCTATGCACCAGCAGGTGACAGTATTCCTTTCTGCTCTATGTCCAAAATGTTGAGGAGTTCACAGACAAAATAAAGCCTTGGACCCAAGTTAAACATGCGGCAACATTTGCCCGTCCACGTAAATTTTTCTGCAATTTACTACCTGAGAAAAAATATCCAGTGCAAATCAAAAATTCAGATACAGTGCTATATAAATTTATGTCTTTCCATCAAACTTTCATATTTTGTGGTGTTCCAACCCCAAACAGCAAGGTATATTCTGGGGCATTTATGTGATAGAAAAAGAATGCATGGTTTTCACATTTTTCTTTAAATAAAAATTTTAAAAGTTTGGCTTGAGTTTGTATTAAAGCTCTCCGTAGCCATTACTTTGCTGCAACTATAGCTACAAGTTTTTTGGAGTATCAATCAGATTTACACAACTAGAAAATGAAATTTATGCCTGCAAATAAACTCAAGCTCATATTTATTGGGAAGTGCCTGTTAACTTCATCTGCCACAGAATCCCAACTGGATTTAGAACTGGACTTTTACTGATCCATTCTAGCAAACTAATTTATCTAAGCCATTCTATTGTAGCTCTGTCTGTATGTTGTATGCTGCCACCACCAACTTCATGGTGGAAATGTTTTGTTCAGGGTGATGTGATGATCCACCACACATTGTGTTTTTGCATGTAGGTCTAAACATTTGATAGCTTTCTTCTTGCCACTCTCACATCTTGGAAGATTTGTAAACTGAATTCATAACTATCCTGCTGACACATTCTTCCACCTGAACTCAGGATCTAGACAACTTCTTCAGAATTACCTAACCCTGCCTTAAACTTCTCCACAACTTTATCCCTGATCTGTCTGGTGTCTCCCATGTTCTTCCTGATACGGACATGTTTAACAGATTTGTTTTGACCTTTGCATGAGTTAAAATAAAGTTTGGTACAAACAATATTTGTCTTGTTGCTTTTAAAAGGCAGAGCAGAGTTTACACAGGACAAAGATAAGCATGAGCTGAGTTGTTGATTAGAATATTGTCTATCTTGTTTCTATTGTCTAACACGCCCACCTCAAAAGAGCAGCAGAAGAGGAAAATAGATGGACCATCCACTAATGTTCTCATCAGTGCCAACACATAACATTACTGAACATTACTGGGTGATTTCTGTTGGCCAGGGGTTGTACTGGATTTTATTTAGAGGTATCAGAGTAAAAGAAGGCCCAATAAAAATGCATGCCACACTTTTCAGGTTTTATTTGTAGAAGTTTTCTTAAAAAAAATATGCATCATTTTCCTCCCAACCCCACAGGTATGCATTACTTTGTGTAGGTCTATCAGATAAAATCCCAGTAAAATAAATTGTAGTTTCTGGCCGCAACATGTTAAATTGTGGAAAACCTCTACAAATATTTTTGCAAACACAGTTAAAGGCACAGAAAACAATTTTATCCTTCACAAACAATGAAAGGTTCCCCTGTTTAAACTTCAGAGATAAATTAGCATTTCACACAGAAACTCAATTCGCAAACAGCAGATCCAGAATTTCTAATAATTTTTACATCTCAGTTTTGATGAGATATAAACACAGATGTTCCTTCCCTTTAGGTAAATGAGAGGAAAAATTCAAACTAATGGTGTATAACAATGTTGATGTTTCTGTGTGACTTGAAGTTTTAAGATCAAGCCATGTGACGGATTTGCTTCTGTATAAGATATTTAAAGAGGAGCCCTGTCTTGTATTGTGTTATTGTAGAATGTAGACAAGTGTAAACCATCAGCTGAAAACACAAACGAAGATGCTCTGATGGCACTGGTGTGAGAGAACTGCAGACTCTCTTTTCTTCACCAACAGATTTTTGTTAGTGTCTTTCTTAATTTTGTAATCCTTTCATCCATTTAGTCCCATGACATCGCTGATCTAATATTGTGGAAATAAGAAAGGAGATGTAAATCCTTCCTTCATCTTGAAAGAATTCACCATCCAGCCAAAGGCAAGAATATGAGGCAAATATGAGAAAAAAACAGAAGCAAAAATAAAAGGGAACCAATGCATGACCTGAAAGCTTGTGAAAGGTTAAGAAGAAACATCATGTTTATGCCACCGAAGTGTGAGACAAATGTTGCACCTGCAAATGTAGCACATCGTTTTGTATGACAGCTTTCAGACATGTTTACAACAGTGTAAAGAGAAGGGGGTGGTTGGGTTGTTGTGATGCAGTTTTTCCTCCTACAAAGACAAAAGGCAAAAAAGGGGGAAAAAAAACTACCCTAAAGTTTACTTAAGAGAATAAAACAACAACAAAACAGCAACAGGATCCATAAATAATGTCAGTTAAACATTTCTGACAATGTGTTTTTTAAAATGCCTGGCAAAAATGATTGCTTTTTGTTTTGTTTTGGGTTTCCTTGCATATGACACACAAACTATTTGCATCCATCAGAATGTATACATTGATACATTAGACACAAATGTAAATTCTAAATTTTTAAATGCACGTATGAAAAAATTTAGGACACCCCAGAAAATATTCTACTCATTCAAAGGAAATGTTCACAAATTGATGTCTGATCCTATTTTCTTCTCTCTTGAAAAGAAAGTGATTTAATTGCATATAAGTGGCAGTGAGTCTTTAGTTGAGCCTAGTAGTGAGTAGTGAGAAAAATCAGTGAGAGACTTCTTGTAGCCATATAGCAGTCTCCTACATGAGCCCCACTCCTCACTTTTATCTGTTAGAGGTTTGAGGGGTTTCTTGCATGTACAGCTAGTTTCACAGAATCTAAATTAGATCAAGATTTGGGCTTTGACTCAGCCCAGGACTTTCCATTTCTCAATTCTCACCCTGTCCATTGTGGATTTACAGGTATATTTTGGAATGGCTTGGATGGGCAGAACTGGGCATGTTGAGAATTGTTCTGAATGTCCTCCACTTGTAGACTGTTCAGTGGAAGCACTATTTAAGCTGTTACAAGTTTCATTCAGATGACTTCAGACTGCTCTTTCTATTTCACCATGGGATTTAACTCATTTTAACAACTAGGAGCACACCAGATAAACTATCTGAGGTTGAAACAGACAAACCTCTATCAAAATGCTAAGTAATGATTTTTCTAATCATGTGCACCTGATGTAATATGCCTGTAAGTCATTTTAGACATTTTAATTGGGAAAAAATGTGGGGTTGTCATAATTTATTCCTCAACAGAAAATGCATTTTCTAAATCACATATCAGAGAAAGAAAAATAAGCGCTGTTGCCCACTAGCAAAAAGGCTTGAATTCCGGGCAATTTATTCAGTATTGTTTAAATCTGATATTAAATACTCGTATTTTCAAATATGTGTATGTTTTTTTTCCATTGATTGCACACTTGACAGTTGGTATGGTCCCTTGTGGGTGGGTTGGGCATTTGCCTTTCATGTGCAACATTGATTACTGATGTGACTGACTTTCACACTTCATATTAGGAACTTTTGATTTTAAACCTTAGTTTTTGTTGAATAAATTTATATTTGAGAACTTTTATACATGGTTTGTTTCCTTTTTTGTTGTGGCCTTTGAGCCAGATCACAACAATTATTACTCCCATTTAATTTGCTTTTGATTGTTTACAGGGAAATGATCACAGAACGCATTTATGTGATGATGATCTTAAATCTAGCACCTGAGAATTTTTGCTGTCATTAGTTGTTAGCTTTTATTATATTTATTCTTAAAAATCCTGAGGTATTTAAGAAATCAATCCCCACAACATGATGCGGCCACCACCATGTTTCAACAAGAGGGTGATGTTTTGTAAGTGATGTCCAGTAAGGGTTATTTGCCACATAACATTTTGCATTTAGGACAAATAAGGTCAAATTTTGTCTCATTTTACTAGAATATCTTCATGCACATGTTGTTTTTTTTTCTTTTTTTTTGATTTGTGACAGACTATAAATTGGTTTCAATGGACAGCTGCATTTCCACTGGAACCACATAACACACAGGTGGACTGGTTTGTAATTAGGTTACTTCTGAGGGCAATTGGTGGCAATTTATTACAGGGTATTAGGGGCCGAATGCAAATTCATGCCACACTTTCTTAATCAAGTAAAAAAATGTTGAAAACCTTAAAAACCATATATGAATATTTATTTTGTAATAATTGCATTTAATAGTTATAGGCTGCTTGATGGTACCGGCTTGTAAAAAAATCCATTCAAGAATTTGGGGTAGATTCACAATAAGTGAACTGAGGCTTGAGTCAGCTTGTGGCCCATGTGTAGGCTGGAGCTAACGCATGGCCCACAAGCTGAGGGTCATACCTGGGCTAAGGAGAAAAAGAACTAAACAACTCAGCGCTCAACTGTCCAAACTCCCATTTCCAGATGAAAGTAAAGTTTGCATTTCATTTGGAAATCAAGGTCCCAGAGTCTACAGAAAGAGTGGTGAGGCACAGAATCCACAATGCTTTCAGTCCAGTGTGAAGTTTCCACATTCAGTGATGATTTGGGGTGCCATATCATCTGCTGGTGTTGGTCCATTGTGTTTTCTGAAGTCCACAATCAATGCAGCCATCTACCACAAACACTTCAAGCTTCATTCTGTTGATGAGCTTTAAGAAGATGCTGATGTCATTTTGCAGCAGGGCTTGGCACCTGGCTACACTGACAAAAGGTACCAAAAGCAGATTCAATGACCACGGTGTTTCTGTTCTTGATTGGCCAGCAAACTCCCCTGACCAGAACCCCACAGAGAATCTATCAAGTATTGTCAAGAGGAAGATGAGAGACACCAGACCCAACAATTCAGTTGATCTAAAGGCCGCTCTCACAGCAACCTGGGCTTCCATTACACCTCAGCAGAACCACAGGCTGATTACCTCCATGCCACAATGCATTGATGCAGTAATTATGCAAAAATAGGCCCAGCCAAGTATTGAATACACTGAAATGAACATACTTTTTAGAAGCCTGCCATTTCTTTTGGGAATTTTCTTTTTTATTGAACTTATGTAATATTCAAGTTTTTTGTTTTTTTTTTATTATCTGTAAGCCATAACCATTAAAATTATGAGAAATAATGGCTTGAAATATTTCACTCAATGTCTAATGAATCTATAACTGAGCTTCACCTAATGAAATGAGTTACAAAAATGTTAACCTTTTTCACAATGTTCTACTTTTTTTAAATATACCTTTATCTATTTGTAAGGATATTGCAGAAGCTTTGACATTTTAATCAAATCAAACTTAAGTGCTGTGAAAAGATATTTTCCCTCTTACAGATTTCTTCAGTTTTGTTTTGTTGTCACATTTTCCTTTTTTGATCATCAACAAATTCTGATATCAGAGATAACTGTAATAAACACAGAATACAGTCAGTCAGTCAGTCATTTTCTACCGCTTATTCCATAGTGGGTCGCTTATTCCATAGTGGGTTAATAATAATTTCATTTACAGAATTAAGGGGAAACAAGCCATCCAAATGTAGCTGGCCCTATGTGAAAATGGGCAAGGACAACTAAATTTATTTGGAGCAACCAGGAATTCTGATCTCTGCAAGAAAAACCTGACTGGAAATGTCTGGTCATCAATTGATGAAGCGCACCTGGGTTTTACAGCAGGACAACGATCCAGAAGATACCAGCAAGTCTATCACTGAAACGCTCCAAGAAAAGGAAGTTGCAGTAGAGAGCTAAACAAAGTTTGGTCTTATTCTTATTGAGATGCTGTGGGATGGCCTTAAATGGGCCGTTCAGGTTCTGAATCCTTTAATATATATAAAACTAAAAATTTCTTTTTAGGATTGGAGCACAAATTCTCCACAGCTAGTTATAACAAACACTGATTGCAGTTGATGATGCCAAAGCTGGCACAAGCACTCTTTTTCACATAGAGACAGGTTGGTTTGCTTTTTTCCATTAAGAAATAAAATCCTCATTTAAAACCAGCTTTTTGCATTTATTCCGATTATCTTTGTCTGATATTAACATTTGTTTGATGATTTGAAACGTTTAGGAGTGAAAAACACAATCTTGTGCAGCACACCTCAATTAACACTAAGACAAATAAAATATGAAAATACTGATTGTCCTGATAAATTATGTTCAAGACAAGTCTAAATGACATTAAAGACATAATTCCTCAGTTCTTATTTTCTAGCATTGAGTCCTGTAATATCATACATTCAAATGGCTGCCACGGCTCCTTTCACCCTTCTTAGCTGGAAAAAAAATGCTGCAGCAACACCCATGTCTGAGACTAAAAGGTGCCAGAAAATTACCTCCATGATTGCCTTACTTCACAAGCTCATTCTAAAATTTCACAGCTTACCTTCGCAACTTTAAATGACCTTGCCCCTAACATGGTTGTAGATAAAGTGTGCATCCTGTTGCTGTTTAGATTCACAGAAACCACCCAGTTAACCATACAAAGGTCACAGTTTGCTAATGACGGGGCGTTTGGTCCTTCTCTATTAGAGCCCAAGTTTTATGGAGCTCTCTTCCCGCTAACTCACACACATCACATCTCTCAAAACTCACCTTGAAACTTGTTGGTTTATAAAAGCATTTGGCAAAGCTAGATATTTTCAAAACATTTCATATTACTGTAGTGACAATGCATCTCGTCTGTCTTGTATTAAAGAAACCAAAGACTGAATAATTATTCATTTCTGTCTTCATCAGGCTGTGCGTTCATTCAGCTCGGTTGTGAAAAGCTTGATGCACCATTTAACAGAACATCTTGTAGAAATGTAAGAGCATAATTTGTTCATCATACTGGACAAAGCAGGGGCATGCCAGCTTAAATCTCTGCCACTTGCTCTGCGGTTGTTCTTCTGTCCTGCTGGTCATTTTGGCATCCTGGAACATAATAGGAACAGTATTTATGCACTAAGTTGAAAATAATGCTCATATTCTAAAGATTTAGCCACCAGCAGCTTGATTTGTATTTAGCTTCTGTCTGACTGGTGTAATGCTTGACAGCTGGGTCTTTGTTTTTTTGTTTTCCTGCTTGCATCTCTAGACAGACTGGAGCAATTGCTACAGAAACAATAATTTAATTCCCAATACTTTTCCTGTCAACATTTATTTTAAGTGGTGAGCAATTCAATGCACTTGGGGTGAGAAGTAAGATTCACTCTCTCAACCAGCTTTTATCCAATTTCAGTCCAGAGGTAGAATGCCTCTTTAAGAGAAATATAATCATGCAGCACTGCGTCCCACTGAGATCAGCTGAGGAGTTCACTGCTATTGCTGTCCAGCTGATAGTAACATACTAGTTTTTTCTGCTGGCTCTTGCTGACATTAAGAAGATACGCATTTCAAATATCATGTCCTTTGGGACTGGGTCAGAGTAACTATTTATAGAAGGTCAAGACTTTATGATAGTGTGCTCACCAGAGTGATAATTGAGGATAGAGTGGGTCTTAGTTGCTTTGCTGCAGCTAATTTTATGCCTGTCGCTGCTCTGGGCTGTTAAACAGATGCGATCTAAACACACACTCTGTATTGGTCACTCACTACTTATCCCCCTTTTTCACTGGCTCTTTTTAAGTGACGTTGCTCTACTCCTCTCGGTCTTGCTCTTCTCAGCATTGAACCTGTTGTGTTTTCAGCAACTCGCTGATGGCTGGAGGCGGGGCTTCAAGTCATAGCTCCAGCTGTAAGTGAAATGCTGTGCTGCTATTAATGTTACTGAGTGACATTGTCTCATTAATCTGCATGAAACGCTAAAAAGTAAATAAATAGGAAATGGAAACATAAATATACAAAATAAAAAAAATGTTGTATTGTTATTTATGCAAGAATATCTAATAAAGGGTGTTTTCTTTCATGTATAGAATGATCCACTGGAATAATTATCTGGACCACAACCCGGCCAGAACTTATAAAATAAGGAACGGGGGTTCTTATGTGAGGGGGTTACGGCAGGAGAAGCGGAGAGGAGAGACTGGGGAGTCTGGTCTGGTAATGCTCCATCCAATTTGCCTAAAGAAGTTACAATGTTTGGGCTTCATGAGCTAGCTTTTGTCTCAGCCATGGCATAACGAGGACAAGGACTTTAAAGCGCAAAACTGTAGACATAGTTTCCTTTTTCTTTTCTTTCAGCCTGTAGGCATGGTCTATGATATGTAAATAGTAAAATTATATTTTGGTTTGACCCGCTCCAGCCATTCCTTAATATTATTGTAGTCGCTCTTGAGTTTTATTTACTTTTCCCTTTACTACGTTTTCTAAAACCTTCTCATTTCTCTTCTACCCATGGCCAATCAGTGAATAGCTGTCTGTTAATGTCACTTTTAGTCCCTACTCAGCCCGGTCGTACCTGCTCAGGAGCAGGGACCATAAAAACAGGTTACCTGTACAGAAAAAAAAAACTGTAATAGAAACACTCGGAAAGCGGGCCGAGTCGAGTGGAACCGAGCTAAATGGAGCTAATGATAAAGGGGCATTACAGTGCCATTGCATTGTTTTGACATACAATAGCATGTAGAGGTTGTGGACGACCTAGCCAGTGCAGAAGTAAGACCTTATCCATTGTCTATAGTGTGAATGATAAATAAAATTAAAAATAAACTGCCATCTAATGCTGTAACTTGTGAATATTCTCCTATCTAGCAAAGGAAAACAAGCAGAGTTTGCTCGGAGAGCAATAATCCACAATTGCCTAAAAGCTTTAAAGTTCACAACTTTACAAATGTCATGTTTATTCTTTAGAAAGAAGAGAATTCACTTGCAACAACTAGTTTTTCTAGATGTAGAGATTTAAAACATTTGCTGTGATGAGATCAAAACATTATGTGTTGCTAAAGTGTTGAAATGTAAACTTTTGTTTACATTTCGCTACGTTAAAACCAAAAACTTTTATGTATTTTACTAAGATTTGATGTGATGAACAATGCAAAGTAATACACAGTAGTGAAGTGGAAAGAAAAGGATACATGGTGTTCAAATATTTTTAAAAGTTTGGGATACATTTGTAATTACCCTATATGTGTCTGCAGGTGTGTGTTTCTACTAGCTTTGTAATTTTAGAGACTAATATTTTTGCACATTTTTCTTTGGAAAATTCCTTAAGCTCAGTCAGACTGAATGAAGAGTGTCTGTGAACAGCAACTTTCAGGTTTTAGGCCTGGACTTTGACTGGGCCATTCTAACAGATGAACATACATTCTTTCATCTAAATCATTTCATTACAGCACTGGCTTGATGTTTGGCCTGTTGTCTTAGTTTAAAGTCATTTGTTGCCACAAAAGCATTACTGAAGAACAGGATAATCACCAAATATCACTGAGGGGATATTGTGTTCAGGGGGGTGTGCATTGTTTATTTTTCCACCACGCTCTTCCGTTTTGCATGTTGCAAGTACCACTTTAGTCTCATTTGAGTGTTGCACATTCTTCCACAAGAGATTTTTCACATTTGTAGATTGCACAAATAATAATTGTCCTGTCAACATATGTTCTCACCTAAGCTGTGCAACTCCTCAGTTGAGTCAGTTGGCTGCTTCTCTGATAAATGCTGTCCTTCTATAATTTCGGATGGTGGATTGATCAATGCTCTGTGAAATTTTCAGATATTGGGCTACTATTTTATACAATACTATAATTGTTTCTTTCAACTTTGCCATTACTTTATCCCTGGCCTGTCTGCTGCATTCTTTGGTCTTCCTGGTGATGTTTTATTCACACACGTTTTTTAAAAACCTCTAAGGCCTATTTATACCAATATTTTATTTAGGGATGTCAGCATAAAGGGGGCTGAATACAAATACTGAATAAAAATGTCTGAAAACTTTTCTTTTTTTTCTTGCACTCTACAATTACAAGCTACTGTACTTTGCTTTGATTGGTCACATAAATCCCAATAAAATACAATGTGTTTTGTGACTGTTACACAACAAATAAATCCTTATAGGGGTATGGATACTTATGCATGGCACTGTATGTATTGTGTAAATGCAACAGTTATGAAAATTTTCACTTTGTTTACAATGATTATGCCGCCTGTAAATGGTAGTATCATGTTATGGGTTGTTCTGTCCTTCTGCCAGGGACACGTCATTGCTCTCAAATAGCCCCTTTATGGTTATTCATGAGACTCAAAGTGATGTCCTCTGCCTCAGCATGTTCTGCCCACCCTTTATCCAATACACAGAGGCCACTCCACCCTCTGTTTAATATTCATACAAGTGTCTTTAAAATGCTTGTCCTGTGCCTGTGTTGTTGGGTGCTTCTCTGGCTGTGTCTCTGAGCTTTTTCGTTTACATCCTTACCCGCCTCAGGGAGCCAAGCTGCCAACATGTCCAAGCCTCTGTCCGACCATGATAGGAAGAAACAGATTTCGGTGAGGGGCCTCGCCGGCGTAGAGAATGTCACAGATCTGAAGCAGAACTTCAACAGACATCTCCACTTTACGCTGGTGAAGGACAGGAATGTGGCCACCAAACGGGATTACTACTTTGCTCTCGCCCACACAGTGCGAGACCACTTGGTGGGCAGGTGGATCAGAACCCAGCAGCACTACTATGAGAAAGATCCCAAAGTAAGTTACGCACAGTGCAGCAGCAAATGTAAGCCGAAACGTTAATATACCTATTTAACATAAAATATCAGTAAAAGAGATCAAAAACAATTGCAGTTCTATTACTATTATGTGGATTAATAATCTGAAAAATTGTGTGTGTAGGATATAGTAAAATGCCCTCAATCATAATTTGCAATTAATTTGTAATTCATAGTTGTGTAACAGTGGTGTCACTGAGGGGATCCAAAGTGGGCAATGGGAACCCCCAGAACCCGCCTCCCCCACCACCATCACCGACCCACCCACTCCACCCCAAAGGCCCTCCTGATTAAACATTACCCAAAGGAAGCAGGGGGCGAGTTTCATTGAATAACATTTATTAATATATTTAT
This sequence comes from Crenichthys baileyi, assembly GCA_036173005.1. Taxonomy (NCBI): domain Eukaryota; kingdom Metazoa; phylum Chordata; class Actinopteri; order Cyprinodontiformes; family Goodeidae; genus Crenichthys; species Crenichthys baileyi. Next base: position 150,793 of record JAHHUM010002058.1, on the reverse strand, counting down.
TTGCCTTCATGGGGCAATTCTTGTCTGGCACTCTTCACCTAGCATGATAAAAACCCAGAAATTCTGTTATAGCTTTTGGTTTTGATATGCCACCCACACCCCGTCTGCCTAATATTTTATAATAAAAACTCAGTTTTCTAAACTATTGAATTCAAGGCTGAAATAAGTGACTGGTTATCATCAGCATGGGACAATAAATGCTTTAAAAGACGCAGTAAAGCTTAAGTTGGGTCCAGCTTCAGGTCCAGGGCCAGATTTAGGAGAATGTGAGCCCCTAGGCTAGAGCCAGTTTTGGGGCCCTGATTAAAGAGATGTTTCAATTACGCATGCAAATCACATTAGATTGATACATGAACGCAAAGTTTTTCCAATATAATCTTTGCATTTGTCCTTTGCAAAAAAGGGGATCTTAGATGGCATTATCTCTAAAAATGGCTTGATTCATAAAAAACAAATAATCTGTAAGGGGATGTATAATGCAGTCACTAAAAATCACCAAAAAACAAAGAAGGATGGGTGGAGTGTGAGTTTAGGCTTGTTGAGGTCAAAGGTTTGGTTCTAGTTTGTGAAATAATGATTTTTAAATAGTTGAACTGTGACTAGCTACATAAAAATCTCCAAAAGATATATTTTGGACCCCCCTAAAAAACCTCAGGCCTGCCCCAATATTGCTTTACTGTGCACTATAGGACACATCCACTTGTATCAAAATTCCAATATTTAATCAAAATAAAATAAAGTCATGCCAGATTCAGGCAACATGAACTGTGTGACTAACTCTATAACCATTGAACTAAACCACTACTGCTGCACACTGTCACATACAGCAACAAGAACTGCTTATACTGTACACCGATAACAATGGGAATGCTCTATGGTAATTTAAAGCTCCCAGATACTGTTCTTTGTACAAAAAGCTTTTTACTTTTGATGCCTTGCCAGCATTCATAACTCATTCATAACTCATATATAAACATTACATAATTGTATTATAATAATATTTCTACATGTTACATTACTTTAATGTTTTTATGTAACCAAAAGCAAAGGAGGGACAGGCATTGCACATGATCTAAGGCTACAAATTTCAAAGTGTTCGTTTTTTGTCAAAACAAAACACCTGGAAAAAAGCCAACATAAAAAAGAAATAATAAATAATTTTTTTTTTTTATTGTGTTACCGAATGCAGTAATGAACTGATTCCACTTCAGTGTCTTGTACTGAAGGTAAATCAAGTGAACTCTTCCTTTGACACCAGAAGAGTAATGCCATGTACAGTTTTAACATACTGATGCCAGTGTGTGCCTGCCATGACATTTTGACTTTGTTGGGGTGGGGGGCTTCTTAGGACCCTGCTGGTATGCTCCCATTGCTTACAATGTGTTGAAACACTAAACCCACCCATGACCTTCTGTTCCTGTCCCATCTGAATGCGAACACGTACTCCTCCTCCTCGCTGAGGTTGTGTGAGCATGTGTGCTCCAAGGACATCCGAAGCTTGCTCATTGAAATGCGGTTACATTAAAGCTTTATGTCAACAGCCTCCGAGTCATTAAGCAGCAGCTACAACCGCGAACCTTAGAGGAACAATAAGCTGCTGGCGCTCTTGAATGAAACAATAAAACTGCAAGCTGCACCACCTTTCCACTTAGAAATGTCAGCCGGAACCGTGTGTAATTACAGGCGAAGAGTTGAAAAGCAGGGTAAAAGTCAGCTCCATCTTCTCTTACTTTTGTGTGAGAATATATTCTATGAAGGCTCATTAATATACTTAATGAACAAAGCTGGGGAGTGAACCCCCTTTGCACAAAGGCCAGCTTCTTTCAAGAAACGTATGAAAATGTTTGCTCAGAGGTCAGTGCTCAATCCAAAGCAGAGTAACATGTTGGAGTTGAGCTTTGAACTGAAAGGTCAAGGGTGAATAACATGCTGGTCTAACTGGAAAGCACAAAAAGGAATGTTATCCAAGCTAAAAAAAAAAAGGTACAGACTTCCATGACCTATTCTTTAACACCGATTACATTGCATTGAGAAAATGGGGTGGATCATGGTGATAAATGCGTTAAAAACAGTTAGCAACATACTACTATTTTAAACATCCTTTTGAACAGTCCCTGTCTACCCGCAGTTGAACTCCACAATTAACGGTTATCAGGTTCAGGCTGACCTTTACGGCGACCTCTACAGGAGCTATTTTTTGCCTGCTCCAAAATGTTGGACGTTATGTAATACCCAAAGCAATCTGTTCCCCTACTCCCCCTTCTCTCCCTGCCCCCTTCCCTGGTCCCCTTCCTTCCCTCCTCTGCCAGTGTGTGCCCTTCCATGTCAGAGGAAAAGAAAAAAATATCTAAATGGCAAAGGCTAAACACTGGCCCAGGTGGCACATTTATATCTGCTCCCAACCATGAAACTAAATCATGAAACCTGAATTTTTTTTAAGAAAGGGGTGGGTGTTATTTGGACATATGAATTCACAAGTTTATAGTTTCAATGCCGAATACAGTGGCTTATAGAAGTGTGCAAATCCCTGTTCAAAAGTGTGATATAAGAAAATGTACTTTGATAAACGTTTTCCACATTTAATGTGACATAGACCTGTACAATTTAAGTGAAAAACAACTTTATGAGAGAAAATAGATAAATATAAAGACCAGCTATATCATGGTTTCATAAACAGGTTGTGTTCTACATTTGACAATCATTTTCTGTGTTCTCCATGTGTCTGGATTAAATTGCACAAATTCTTGTGAAAGAATGTATTAGATACAGTTTGAACTTTTGTGCTAAAATTCTGCCACAAGAACAACGCATTATCTCATAAAATACATCATACCCATGTTAAAACACGATAGTGGCAGCTTCAAGCTCTATGAATATTGTTCTTCAGATAGAGCTGAGGTATTTTTAAGATGGATAAAGTTAGGAATAGTTCCAGAGACCAGTTTGGGCCCTAAACCTTGGGTTATCTGCTTAAAAGCTGAAGAGAGATTGTATTTTTGAGCAACACAGAGTCCAAGCATGCATATAAATCAACAAAAGAATGGCTTAATGAGAGGAAACAGAACATTTTACAATGGATTGCTAGAGTACGGAACTAAGTTTACCTGAAGGTTGCTGTGGAGCAGAAATGTGTTCAGAATTTGATGCGTTTGGAGAACCTTTTTAAATTAGACAAGACAAATCTTGCTAAGCAAAAAAGGACCAAATTCATAAAATAGGCCCAAAAAGTGCCTCAGTAAAGTATTGGTTTAATATGCATTTTCCTTCTGACATTAAAGCATAAATACCACTTTATATATGAAGAAAGCTTTGAAATAATCCTAAATGTTCTTGCTCTGTTTTCCTCATAGTAAAAAGACATGGGATTTTAACAGGTGTGTGTATACCTTTAAGACCCACAGTATTCACCAATCATTCAGCTGGGAGGACCTTTTACTGTTATATCATAGGGGCACAAATAAAACCTCTTAGCACTTATAATAATTTGTTCAGTTTATTAAAGTTAACAGCATTTTCCATTTTTTTTGTCCAATCTGCAGCGTGTGTACTACATCTCCCTGGAGTTCTACATGGGCCGCACACTCCAGAACACCATGGTGAACCTCGCACTGGAGAATGCCTGCGATGAGGCCATGTATCAGGTGAGACAAAGGAGCTTAATTTAATCCTCTTATGAGAGTGAAATTCTGTTTCCAAAGAGTGCATAAAGGAGAAGCCTCCCCAAAATCCCTGCATCTTCTGCTCATTCCTTCTAGATGGGTCTGGACATGGAGGAGTTGGAGGACATGGAGGAAGATGCTGGTCTGGGTAATGGAGGTCTGGGTCGTCTTGCTGGTAGGTATTTTATTTTATTTCGTACACTTGGAAGATAAAGAACTATGTCTCTTGTTTTAAATAAACACATTTTTCATGTTCTTTGTTTGTTTGTTTAGCCTGTTTCCTGGACTCAATGGCGTCATTGGGCCTGGCTGCCTATGGTTATGGCATTCGTTATGAATTCGGCATCTTTAACCAAAAAATTGTCAATGGATGGCAGGTATTGAAAAAGATCATCTTCTGGTTTTCTTTGAGACTTTTACTCCTTTTTTCTGTGAATGTTAATGCAGTGCCTTGCAAATATATTCACACATATACAACTATTGTTTTACATTTTGTCATATTACAACTACAAACTTCAATGCCCAACATTTTATTACAATTTTATTTAATAGACCAACAAAAGTTTTACATATATATATATATATATATATATATATATATATATATATTATATATATATATATATATATATATATATATATATATATGTAAAAAATATGCAATGTTCTCAAAATAAAAGTACAAATCTGAAAAGGTGAGAAGTGTGTTGTGTGTTTGCATTCCGTCCACTCTATTTTGATACCCCTAAATAAAATCTAATGCAACTTTCAGAAGTCTTCAAAAGAGAATCAGAATCAGGTTTATTCACCAAGTTTGAGCACACAAACAAGGAATCTGACTTTGGTTGCACTTTGCTCTCAATGACGACACTGGAGTCTTCAGCTTTGAACATCTCATGGAGCGCTGCTCAGTCCACATCCCCATCTTAAATGGGAGAATCTGTTGACAGGTAAATTCTTAGTTGTGCGCTCCACCAATATGGTAGTTATGGCAGGTGGCAAGATTGTTGAAAGAAAGACATGAAAACTAGCATTTGCAGTTTGGTTCAAGACATGTAGGCATCCCAGCCAACAATGTTTAAGAAGGGGTTCTCAGCAGATGAGACAAAAATGTTTTGTTTGGCCTATTTTAGCAAAATAGGCCAAACAAAACAAAACCTATTTTAGCAAAATAGGCCAAACAAAACATCCCCAGGATTAAACATGGTGATGGTAGCATCATGCTGTGGGGATAATTTTACTGAGCAGGAACAGGAAAGCTGGCATAAGTTGATAGATGGAACTAAAAATTGGGTAATCTGACAGGAGTTGCAAAAGACTGAAAACTATGACTGAGGTTTACCCTCCAGCAGGGTAACAACCCTAAACATACAGCCAAAGCTACATGAAATAGTTTAGATCAAAGCTATACAATGGTCCAGTTTCATTATATTGCTCTATGTCATAAAATCTCAATATAATAAGCAAAACTTTGATGTTGAAACATCAGAAAATGTCAAAACGTTCAAGAGGTTGGAATAATTTCACAAGGCATTGCATTTAGTGGTAATCCCTTTTTTTTACCATAAATTACCGGGAAGAATTTTTTCCTTTGCTTTTATAAGCAGATATCGCTCTTGCTCTCTGTCTGGCTTAGCTCGGAAGCCAGCTGCCTAATGAATGTTTGCCACTCGTCAGGTGGAGGAGGCCGACGACTGGCTTCGCTATGGCAACCCCTGGGAGAAGGCTCGACCCGAGTATATGCGTCCAATTCACTTCTATGGCAGAACAGAGCATAACCCCGATGGTGTGAAATGGGTGGATACCCAGGTGAAAGTATACTCTGAAGTAACAAAGATTAAACATTACTCAGATGAGACAATACCGATGACGTACAATATTTCTGTCTCTTCATACACTGATAGGTAGTGTTGGCTCTTCCATATGACACACCTGTGCCAGGCTACAGAAACAACATTGTGAATACCATGAGGCTATGGTCTGCAAAGGCTCCTTGCGAGTTCAACCTCAAAGACTGTACGTGTCAGGCTTTGGTCACACTTTTTAAATTGCGTCTTGTACCACATCTTAATGAACCATGGGTTATGTTTTATTTTCTGCTTATAGTCAACATTGGTGGCTACATTCAGGCTGTTTTGGACAGGAACTTGGCTGAGAACATCTCCCGTGTGCTTTACCCCAACGATAATGTAAGAAAAACTCCTTTCCTTTTGATTTTCCTTTTGATTCAAAAGAACCTTACCCAATGACCCACCATTTACAGTTATGTGAAAAATTAGGACACCCTATAAAAGCCCGTGTGTTTTCCTAACACATTTGGACATATGGATATTTATTATCAATTTTGACTTTAAGTTGTATAAATAAATAAATAATAAAACCCAAAGAAAACACAATTTAATATGTTTAAAAGTATAATTAAAATGCAATCTGGTGTAATATCTGGAAAATTTGGAAACCCTCAAATTTATTTCCTCCTAAAATGGTGATAAAAGGGGAATTTTGAAGGAGGTTGTCCCTATTTAAACCTCAAACAGTTTGTTATGCTCCTGACTGTTGAAGAGGGAGTGAACACCATGGTGAAATCAAAAGAGCTGTCTGAGGCCTTCAAGAAGGAGATTGTACCACCTTTTGTATCTTGAAAGGAATTTAAACAAGTCTCTAAAAAAATCTTAAATCAGCTATCCCACTTTGACCTGCTGCCAACATGCCCAGGTCTGGCCATTCAATCAAGCTCACCCTGAAAGCAGACTGCACAATTTTAAAGGTCTCCAAACATGTATTCTGGAATAATGGACACATGAGTCAGAAAATAAATTAGTTGGACAAGGACAGAGGACATGTTCGGCATAAAGCAAATACAACACTCCAGGAAAAGAACAACATACCAACTGTTAAGCATGAGGGTGGGAGTGTCATGGTTTGGGAATGCTTTGCTGCAGCAGGACAATATGGGGCCCTCCTAAAAATAATAAAAATAAAGGTGAAGCAGAACTGGACCCTGGATTATAACAATGACAATGGTAGATGGCTACATAAAGGCGTCTACCAAAGAGGTAAAGACTAGCTATCAGAGAGTAAAAACCTTTTCTGCGGTTAGAATATGCATTAAAAACATATTTTGTTTATGAGTACAAAAAGGTATATTTATGTTTAGCTGTAATAAAATCACCGAATATTCATTGGAGTCTTGTAATTTTGTCACATAACTGCATATTTGGTCAGAGAATAAGACTGTGTGGCTGTTTGGTGATTACCTTGAGTTTAGAGCTACATGACATGAACCCTAGTGAATGTGTTCTGTTTTCAGTTTTATCACAGTGCCCTCTCCAAGGAGTTGTTTTAGTGTCTTTTAGACCTGAATTAAGGCCTGACCTCTTCTTTCTGAAAGCCCAAGGAGGAGGATTTACACCAGCAGACAGCCGTCTGGTTTGAGCTATAAGTCAGTGGAGGCTTAGTAATTTATGTCTGTAGAAGTGAGAGTACGAGCTGTAATGGTCAGCCAGTGCAGCTGAGTTATGCTGTGTGTTTTTGTCAACAATATGAAAATATATGATGGAGGAGCAAACATTTAGTGAATCCAAACAGAGCTTTTGCACCACAACTTCTTGGATTCAGATGTCACACAAAACCTGTTCATGTTAATTATTGATATTTTTCACTTGCTGATTGCTCAATAACATGAAATGGGTCAAATTCATGTAACTAGCTTAATTTACATAAAATATCCATATACATAGTAACCTTTTTTTCTGGCCTTACCGAGTGTGCTGGCAAAAAACATACAACAAAACAAACAAAAAGCCCCCTCAACCAGAACCACATTATTGTATCTATGTAATAGAGCAATACATTTATAAATAAATTTGCAGTTGAAGGAAATTGATGTTTGGTTTTCCATTTTTTGCCAAATGAAAATCTGAGAAGTGTGGCATGCATTTGAATTCAGCCCATGCATTTGAATTCAGCCCTCTTAAATAAAATCCATTGCAACCAATTGCCTCCAGAAATCATCTAATCAATAAAATGACTCATGTATGTCATTTGATCTCAGTAAAAGTCCTGCTTCCTGTGTAGGCCTCAGAGGTTTGTTAGAGAACATCAGTGAACAAACACCATGCGGACTACCAAGGAACAGGGCTGAGATCAAATGCATTGCACACTTTTCATACCTTTCCCCTTCTCTTATAGCTTGTTTTCTGTTTTTGATTACGGTGAATAAAGGCCAACACCGACGCAAAATCTTTATAAAAACAAAATCTTGAAGGCTTTAAGACATTGAAGCTTGTGGTCATAAGATATTGTTCATGACTGAAGGAGTGAGATTCCAGATGCAAGCTGCTTATATCAGCTTCCTCTGTAAAAACTTGCTGTTTGGCTACATTCACACTGAGAAATAGGGTTAGATGCTACATTATTTAGAGTAGAGCTTCTGCATCGAAAGGAATCAGTTGAGATATTTATGACTGATCGATGGATGGATGGATGGATGGATATCATGTGAAACCATCTACTGAACTGTGAATAAGCTACATCATTGTTAAAAGAAAATTTTAACTTGCACTTACGTCATTTAAATATGAAAATTCTTATATGACAAAAGTGTTTTTTAACCGAACGAAAGTCCTAATTTTATAAATTAAAATAAGTTTTAATTCTGGCTAATTCTGAACAAAAATGGCCTTTGTGTCCAGTTCTTTGAAGGGAAGGAACTCCGTCTAAAGCAGGAATACTTTGTGGTATCTGCCACCCTTCAAGACATCATCCGCCGTTTCAAGGTGTCCAAGTTTGGCTCCAGGGAGATCGCTCGCACAGACTTCAGCAAACTGCCGGATAAGGTGAAGTGGGAAAACTTAATAAAATAGCTTCTGTCAAAATTCCCAATGAAAGAGTTTCTGTCAGTGTGTCGAGCAGGTTTTAGGTGTCCTTTTGAGTATTAGTTGACATAAACAGCACCTACTCAGTTTTTTATGTTAGTTAGTGACATTCTGTGCATATTTTATAATTCCTGATTATCTGCACACGTAGGTTGCAATCCAACTAAATGACACCCACCCTGCAATGGCTATTCCTGAGTTGATGAGGGTTCTTGTTGATGAGGAGAAACTCTCCTGGGAAAAGGTAAATGGGCGGCACTTTTAACAATGCACTTTTTTTGTAATAAATTCTTTAACCAATTCTTAAATAAAGGTACATCTCAGTAAACTAGAATATCATCAAAAGGTTAATTTATTTAATTTATTCAATCCAAAAACTGAAACTAATACCTAGATTACACACAGTGTAGTGATGCAAGTGTTTCTTTTTTTGGGGGAATGGCTTACAGCTAAAGAAAATCCCAAATATTTTTCTAAACATTGCATAGGACTAATTTTAAATACAGAAATCCTATGTTATGAGCTACACAATCATGGGGGAGACTGCTGATTTTACATTTGTCTTTGACAAGGAGGGTGAGCCATAAAAAGGCCTTTGCTAAAGAGGCCCTGGCCCTGTTAAGAGAAAGTTGAGTGTAAGGAAACACTGTGGCAGAACAATGTGCACAAGCAACAGAAATAACCGAATTTGGAGGAGATTTACAAGGTGTGGTTTGAGTTTGGAATTAGTGCTTCATGAGCCTCCGCACACAGTCAATTCGGGACATGGTCTACAACAATTGCATTTCTGGTTAGGACACTCCTGAAAGAAACAACATCAGAAGAGTCTTACCCGGGCTGAGGAAAATTTACTGGACTGTTGCTCATTGATCCCATTTTCTCTTTTCATTTGGAGATCAAGTTCCCAGAGTTTTGAGGAGAAGTGGAGAAGCACATAGCTCACATTGCTTAAGGTCCAGGGAGCCACGTCATCAGCTGCTGTTGGTCCACTTGTAGAAACGAAAATGTTTCTTTCCACTGTCCCCACTTGCTTGCTCTAGAGGAGGGATCACTGTAAAGTCAATGACTGGGCAATTGGCTGGGTTTCTTTTCAGTAATAACTAAAAAACAATTTTCATCTTAATCTGGATTAGATTGTCTTGCATAATGTGTGGGATCAGAACAGCGTTGTTGAATCTAATCTCGCTACTTGATTGAATTGTATTGGTATGAATTTGATTTATTATGTAGTTTGTATAATTTGAAATGATTTTGAAGATGTTTTTGTTGTAAATTCAGTTAAGATTACAGTTGTTTAATTGGGTGCCCAGACCTCCTAGTATGGATTGTAAATACCAAACAGTTTGTGGACTCGCTTTTCAGCTGGCCAACATTTCTGTACTAAAAATATTTTTATAGTGGTTTTGTATTATTTAAATTTTCCATACAAACATTTTTTATGTTTGCAAAAACACTCTAAACACCCATTGTTTCCGTTATGCTTGCGGATGCTGACCATATTCAAATGAAAACATTGTGCATACCATTGTTCTTGACCAGAGTCACCGTCTCCTTTTTTGTATTAACCGTGGTTTATGGATGCTCTCTTCTTGCATTAAAACGAATATTACATGCAGCTCAGCAAGATCCGCATAATTGCTATCACACTGTGTAACCCCTACAGTTGATGACTCAGGCTAGGTTTTCTAAAACTGGTGGAAACTCAACAAAACTCTGAAGTTCCGGTTGAAGAACGAAAGTTCCTTCAGTGGAAAAACACTATCTAATGCCTTAAAATAGGTTTTAATAGGTTTACAAAAAGTTACAACTCTTCACACTAATGGTATGAGTTTCAGATATAATATAGTCAGTGATGCATGATGCCCCGTTAATGGACAGATCCAGAATTACAGTTTCCCACCAGCACAAAAATGAGAACCTTATTTTATCAGCTATATTTGGGCTTGGATGTTACTAGATGTTACCAACATTTTTACCTACAAGGCTCTCCTACAGTTGCACCTTTATTTATTCAACTTCCACTACAAATTGGGTTTATTGCCAAAATTATTAATTATTCAGGAATTTGAAGTAAACAATTTACACAACAAATTGAATAGTTCATGAAACTTTGACCGTGGTAATGTAATATTCAAACTATCTAAGACGCACAATTTTGGGTTATCATTAGCTTTGAGCCGTAATCATCAAAATGAACAGAAATACATGGGATACACCTGCATCTTGATATCTCTCAAGGAACTGACTGATGTTGTTTGGATTTTATTATAGAAGAGACAAGGATGGGTAAAAAAAAGTCAAAGTGTTGTCTTCTGTGGCTGATGTTTAGGCCTGGGACATTTGTGTGAGGACCTGCGCCTACACCAACCACACAGTCCTTCCTGAAGCTCTGGAACGCTGGCCAGTAGACCTGATTGCCCATCTGCTGCCCCGTCACCTGGAAATAGTCTATGAGATCAACCGACGCCACCTGGAGGTTGGTGCTGTGAACTGCAACATCTGCACAGACACTACAATCTGTTACATCCAAAAACATCTTTCCTAACACAACCTGACAATACACCTCTTGGTTAAATAGGACTATTACTTAGTCTTTACATAGTGTACTCAGCCTAGTTGAAAAGGAAATTATAATGAAATTAATTTATATTTAATCTCAAACAATAATCAAACAATAAGGAGATTTGAAAATAATTAATAGAGAATTTATACAATACTAAAAGCTGAGCAACTGTGAATTAGTTTGTTTTGTTTGCCAAAAAGAATATTTTAAAGATAAATAGAATGGCTTTAAATAGTGGATGGAATGTGAAAGCCCAAAAAGTAAGATAATGTTGAGTATTATTTTCAACATCCATCAGAAGCAAACTCCCACGACTCTGCTGAAAAAAGACAAAAATATTTCTGACATGAAGTGGTGGGCAGAACTAAACAATAGAAAAATAATGCTTTCATCTGAAGGCTTTCATCTACTCACACACTGATGGAAATGGTCCTGATGGTGGAACTTGTACTTTAAATTCACTGCGTGACCTTTTGTGTATGCACAAAGACCGACTTTGATTTAACGGGTAGAAAATGTTTTTTTTTTTTTTTTTTTTATCAGAAATTCCTTTTGATTTTGTAGAACGTTGCTGCCAAATTTCCAGGAGATGTTGATCGTCTTCGTCGGATGTCGCTGATCGAGGAAGGTGGGCAGAAGAGGATTAACATGGCGCATTTGTGCATTGTTGGTTCTCACGCTGTCAACGGTGTGGCTCAAATCCACTCTGACATCCTGAAAGCTACGGTGTAAGTACCCAAAATCTTTTAATCAATTAATAACCATAGTGCCTTGAAAAGTCATTTACATCTCTTTCATTTTTTCAGTGGAAGAAAAAGGACATATGGTTTTCAAATGTATTACAAATAAAAAACTGAAAATCTTCCATTAATTTCACACCATCTCCACTGTGAAACATGGTGGTGGCAGCATCATGATGTGTGCAAGGTTATCTTCAGTAGGGACACTGAAAACCTGTTAAAGGCTGCGCAACACTTGACACAGGGATGGAGATTAATCATTTCCAGAGAAAAATGAACTAAAAAAATATATAATGGGGCACGGCGTGTGGCAGAGCAGTAGAGCGTGTGACCCATATATGAAGACTTCAGTCCTCGACAAAGCTGTCCTGGAAACGGGTCCTGGGCCTGGTGACCTGTGCTGCATGTGTTTCCCCTCTTTCTACCCCGCTTGCTGTCTGCTGACTTTTAAAACATAACAAAAAATAAATAAAATAGAGGCCAAAAAAATCTTTTAAAAAAGAAAAATGTGGCAAGATTTGAAAATTGACCAGTCCAATCTGACAGATTTGAGCTAGCTTGCAAAAAATGGAGAAGAGCCCTCAAGGGGTATGAATGCTTTATCAAGGCATTGTATGTGTAAAAAATTTAATTGGATCATGAATGTCAAGCAGCTCTAAATTTCCTCTACGTGTACAACAGAATATAGCTGATCCTTTCTTGACCCTCCAGCTTTAAGGATTTCTATGAAATGGAGCCACACAAGTTCCAAAACAAGACCAATGGCATCACCCCTCGCCGTTGGTTGGTCATGTGCAACCCCGGGCTTGCTGAGGTCATTGCTGAGGTCAGCTGCTCTCAGAAGGCGTAAACAACACAAAGCTAATATTTAGGTCATCAGTCCGAGTGAACCATGTGACAGTGTGTGCTGACTTGCTGTCTTTCTATTGCTTATCAGAGAATTGGTGAGGACTTCATTCGTGATCTTGACCAGCTGAAACGTCTCCGGGACTTTGTGAATGATGATGCCTTTATTCGGGATATTGCCAAAGTGAAACAGGTGAATAATGGATGCCTTGTAAGCGTCAGTATTTGTTCTGCTGTGATCCATCAACTGTGTTCACCAATGCCTCAGTAGCAGTAGTTAAAAAATAGATTTGGTGAATCCTTCCCTCTCCTTAGTGGCCACATTCCATGGCCAATGTAAAAGAAATTAGATTTTCTCATAGATTCAACATATATTGTTTGTCTTCATTAGCTGGCCAGTTATATCTCCTGAACAATTTCACATTTAGTCCCAATGGTTTTACATCTTTTGACTAATATAAATCTGAAAAATGTGGAATGTATTTGTTTTCAGTGCCCTTCACTCAGTTCTTTATCCATATCTGTCAGAGCTGCTGATCTTTGGGGAATGTCTCTGCTAGGTTTGCACATCTAGAGACTGAAGCTTTTGCCAGTTCTTTGCAAAATATCTCAAGATCAGTCAGATTAGATAGAAATCATCTTTTGCAGCCTTTAAGATGTTTATTCCAGTATTGATATGTATTTGCCTTCACCCATTCCGTAAAAGATAAATATGTGGAGTGCACACTAATTGTGGTCATGTTGACAGATTCTTCCACCTGAGCTGTGGATCTCTGAAATTCCTCCAGAATTACCTTGGGCCTCTAGGCTGCTCCTCTGATTGATGTCTAGAGTTTAGACTGACATGCTTTCATTCTCCGATATGGCTCATCTGGAGTTCAGCCATAATTCGGATGGGGAGAGTGTTTGTCTGAACTGAAAAAACAGATGAAAAAACTTTCATACTTTCATATCCTCGTACGAGTACGAGGATATAATTCTTTTGATGACATTCCTCAGTCGAAGACATATATTGAGAGTTACCAAATTTGACAAGTCATGGTGGTGTCTAAATATAATCAGAAAACAAAATCAAATGTAAGATATGTATGCATTGTCTGAAAGGTTTATTAAAAGGGGCTGTGGTCATATTCAGGAATTCCACATTCGGCTTATGATTTCTCCAGATCGGTGCGCACATCTGTACTTTTTGATATGGGCCTGGTTGAGATAAAGTCCTCTTCTATTCAGCTAAGACAGTGTCAACAGAGTGTCAGAGTGTCTGGAGCATTCCCCGTTAGCATTTTAAAGGTGGTCAGACCCCATTATGGAATATATGCTCTTTTTTTTCATCATTCTACACAAATATCCAGTACTTTAAATTGGTTAATCACATAAAATTCCAATAAAACAAATCAAGGTTTATGGAATTGTTTGTGTAATTGTAGGCAGATTGGCACCAAAAACATGTCCTTCAACCATAGAAACAGCAACTGGCTTTTCAAGTACAAATATTATTCCCAGGCATTCCCATGCTCCATCTGGATATCTCTCCTCTATACTTCACATGCGTTTCCCAGTATCATTACTTCTCTCTCTGTGTAATTAAAACCCAATTATGATAAATATGTCCTAGACCCACAGCCCACCCAGACTGTGACAGCCAGCAATCAGTGTAGAGAGGTGGCGTGACATTTTAGGAGTTTTCATTGGCATTTTGCCAGTGTTTGTGTTTCGTTTATTGTTTGCTTCCTGTAATTGCTTTAACTGAATTTGCATATTGCATCTGTTTACAGTAGGCAAGCAACGGCAAGCGTCTAAGTACTTTTTTTATTCATTAAAAAAACAAATGTTTTGATCCTGTAGGAGAACAAGCTGAAGTTCGCTGTGCACTTGGAGGAGCACTACAAGGTGAAGATAAATCCCAACTCCATGTTTGATGTCCAAGTCAAGAGAATCCATGAATACAAGAGACAGCTGCTCAACTGTCTCCACATCATCACCTACTACAACCGTAAGTACTGTTTTAGCAGCCTCTGTCTCTATATCTACTTTATTGTGTAAAAGCATTCGCACCATTGATACCCTTTAGCTCTTTTGATTTTTTATGTACATTCATTGGCTGCAATCTTTGGTGTAGATTATCTGTCATCTATGACATGGAAATCCTAAGTGCTTGAAGACCTTTCACCTCTCATCCAAAATGTTTTTTCATTTCTGAATTTGAATTGGAAGTAACAGGCTTATTAATCATTTATCAGGACAATTACACTTACATGACTGTTAAGGTCACTAATGAGGCTGTGAAGGTCACATGAGTCAATGGCCCAATTTAATGTTTAAGTCGATCCCAGAATGGCTCTACGACAAATTAGGAAGATGAATCCAGGCTGCAGTCTATGTACTTCAACAGTTCTTGTTCTATTTTATTCATTCTAATACAAAATGTTTGGTTATTTGTTAGGACACTGCATTCACATAACTATAGGTTTAATGCCTGTGTAAATTCAACTTAAAAATATTTCCAATTGAAATGAAGGGGGAAAGACTTTAAATCATTTAAAGTCTTTAACGCCTTCTGAGCTTTGATAGCTAGCTAATTTTCTTAACTTTCAGCTGGAAATGCCATTCAAAGTTAAAACAGCTCTTCTTATATGAAATACATGTTTAATATCCAGGCCATATCCTGTTTTTTACATACTTTCCAGAATTCCTGCTCTTCCACAATTTATACAACAAAACATAGGAAGTCTGACCTCTTTCAAATAGTGTGATCTTTGAATAAAAATGTCATACGAAATTGAACAAAACTGAATATTTTATCTCTGTCCTGTGTTTACAGTTTTGATTCCAGGAAAATAAAAGCCATATTTTTCTGAAAGAAAATACAGGCTTTACTGTAATAGAAACAGTTTGACAGACATGTCAAGGCTGACAATGGCAGTTTTAGCTTAACCATCACCTCTTAAATGTCTCTTTACTGATTTCTTTATTTGTCCTTTTTCAGATCATCAAACAAATGTTTTCACCAGAAAAACAAACCCTGAGTAAATATAAAATATGGTTCCAACAATTATTTCAAGTCATGTAGGTCCGGAGATAGCAAAGCAGCCCCAGACCATAACACTACCACCAGCATGTTTGACTGTCGCTATTGTGATGGGCGTTTGTGTTCATCTTGGAAATCTGCCATCGATGCCATTTTTGCCCAGCCTCTCTCTTATTGCTGAATCATGAACAATGACATTAAATGAGACCTGTAGTAATTAAAATGTTTTCTGAGTTGTTTTGTGAAACTCCTGGATAAGTTATCGATGCACTCTTAGAGTAATTTTTAGTAGGCGGGCTACTACTGAGAAGATTCGTCGCTGCTCCATGCTTTCTTCCAAGAGTCCCAAAGCGTTTCCAATGCTTTTATAACCTTTCATAACTTCTTTATATCAGGACATAATGTGATCTTTTAGGTCTTTTACCCTACTTCATGTTGTCAGAAAGGCTCTATTTAAGAAATGTCTTGTTTAGCAGTAATTAGGCCTGGCTGTGTAGCTAGCTAAACTGAACAATATACATGTGCCTAATCACAGCTAATTCAACATTCAAGATTCAAAGAGGTTTCACATAAGGTCACACATTGGTTTGGATAGTAATTGTCACTTGTTAAATGAAATCATCATCTAAAAACAGCTTTTTATATTTTCAATTTCTTTAAAGGGACATATCATGCTTTTAGATCCTTCCTTTCACACCTAAACCATTCAGTTATGCAAAGCTTTGGTATGAATTCCTTGTTATTGTAGCTCCACACGCCCCTCTTTCACTCCTGTTCTGAGGTGCGTCTGAGAGCAACTCGTTTTGGCTGGTCTCTTTAAATGCTGTTGAGGCACTTCACACCATGCCCCCTACAGGTCAAAGAGCGCTCCTCTTTAATCCGTTTGGCCATTTCTGTAGTTTGATAACAATTTTCTAGCACTGCAGAAACAAGGCAAAAATGGCAAAAACAGTGCAAAACTGTTTATGTAATAATATTCAAAACATGCAGTACGGTTATGTCATCAAGGAGCTAAAAGCACACAGCACTAAGATAAGCAGAAGGCACAGTGCTACTGCTATCAAAACAGTGGCCAGGATGTCATTTCAATACACAATAAATTTAGGTCTAAAATAAAGTTTGTTGTCATTTTAGTGTTATTTGCAGCTGACTGCTTTGCTGTGTTCGTCGTTCCCATAGACAGAAGGAACTGACCCTCGCTCTTGAAGTGGGGGAAATAGGAATTTCCCCACTGATGTGGGAACATTTCCATGAAAAAATTTTAGGTTTTGATGCTGAGGGACAGTGTAATGAATTGTGGGGGCTATTAAACCAAACTACCGAACTTAACTTATCTTCATGCTGCGTATGCATATTTTAGCTTGGACTACAAAATCGCAGCGATAAATAAATATGGCAGAAACGCGAAATTGATTCCAGATAATTTTTTATTATTGTCTGCTTATTCTTGAGCTCTGAAAGTACTTTTTAACAATTGACATTCAGATGGTCCTGTGTCCTTTCCTTCAGTTTATAGCATTCCCACAGAGTTATTTACACAGTTATAAAATTTTTTTCTAGTGTGAGATTGTTCAAGTCAAGTTAATGTTGTTGTTATTCTTGTCAGGCATCAAGAGAGAGCCCAACAAGCAATGGACTCCAAGAACAGTCATGATTGGAGGAAAGGTTTGTATTATAATGAAAAGGATTGGACTTAGACAATTTTTATTATCATATCTTTAACTGAGCTCAACTCACAGGCCGCACCTGGATACCACACAGCCAAGATGATCATCCGTCTGATCACAGCTATCGGCGAGGTGGTCAACCATGATCCAGTGGTTGGAGATCGCCTGAAGGTCATCTTTTTGGAGAACTACAGAGTTACATTGGCAGAAAAAGGTAAGAACCCAATCAACAGTGATAGTAAAACACAAATATGAAACATAAATTAAATCAATTAACCTTCTCCTGCCATCTTGCAGCCATCCCAGCAGCAGATCTATCTGAGCAGATCTCCACAGCCGGCACTGAGGCCTCTGGTACTGGCAACATGAAGTTCATGCTTAACGGAGCCCTGACCATTGGAACCATGGATGGAGCTAATGTTGAGATGGCCGAGGAAGCTGGGGAAGACAATCTCTTCATCTTTGGCATGAGGGTGGATGATGTTGATGCACTCGACAAAAAAGGGTAAAGAATGAACCCCACCACGAATCTTTCATGCACATTCAAGAGGACAAAATTAACTTTTACTGGCTCAGGAATATATTAGAATCCCATATGGGAAGACACAAGGTCACAGAGAGAGTACAGATAGGTTTATCCTTTTCTTTTTACTTGTTCCATCACAGTATCATTATCAGATGCTTGTGGGGAAATACCTCAGAGAGAGGCCAACTGTCAAGACCTTTTAGAATCACTGCAGTGAGCTCCACACTCTCTGACAGTCCAGCTGCTCTGAGCTGTTTCACTGGTTGTAGTAATAATCTTTTCCTTTCTCTTTGTTCATTGGTGCTCAAAGACTCTGAAGTTTTTTTTCTCGCATTATTAGGTTTGCTGCATTAAAAGGTGGAACTGTGGAGAACACGGAGCTGTTTTGTATCTGCACTGATTAAAGGGCTTGTTGCCACAGAGATAAGCTTGTGCTTTTGTAAATGTTTTTTTATTGATTCTTCATTCTGCTTAGATACCATGCTGAGGAATATTACAACCGGCTGCCTGAGCTGAAACAAGCCATTGACCAGATTGCTGGTGGCTTCTTTAGCCCAAAGCAGGCAGACCTGTTTAAAGAAATCGTCAACATGCTGATGCATCATGACAGGTACATCCAAATCTAGCACATATATATTAAATATATGTATATATATATGTATATATATATATTATATATATATATATATATATATATATATATATATATATATATATATATATATATATATCTATATATATATATATAGATATATATATATACATATATATGTGCGTCCCCAAAAGTTATATGTTTGCATTGAAAAACCAACTGTGCTCTTCATACTGTATTTCAATGTCTGTTGTTTGTTTGGCGCCACCATTTGACTCAGAGTATTACTGTTGCTTTTACGCTTTTAGTCCGCAACGTCACTACAAATAATAAACATTTCAGGGACGCGCATGCGTGCAGAGAGTTTATGGTAGGCAGGTACACATAGGAACATTATGTTCAAACAGGCTCCTTAGTTGAGCAGACAGTAGAGCCGACTGGTTGGCATGAATCAGGCCTCTATGAATTTCTATTGGATCTACAATAATTTAGTGAAGGTTTGAACAGTCTAAGTGTTTTAAAGCAGAGTTTTAGAAGTAAGTAAAGTTTATTTATAAAGCGGCTTTCACAGACACAAGTCACAAAGCACTGTACAGGAAAATCACATTAAAAACTACATGAAAACACAGTTAAAATCATAACATAAAAGCCTGGTGGAACAAAACACTTTTCAGCAGAGTTGAAATCGAAATTGAGACTGAATCTAGGCATTTTTACTCAGACATCAACATAACTGTTATTAAGCAGGTTTTTATTGAATGGGCATAGAAATAAGCAGTATAAACTTTTAAATACTATTATTATTATTTGAGTACTCAGTCCCCAGCTGCCACAGTGGAGCTCTGGGCAACGAGCCATATCACTCGTACTCGTACTCGTCGTCTTCCGCTTATCCGGGACCGGGTCGCGGGGGCAGCAGACTAAGCAGAGACACCCAGACGTCCCTCTCCCCAGACACCTCCTCCAGCTCCTCTGGGGGGAACCCAAAGCGTTCCCAGGCCAGCCGGGAGACATAGTCCCTCCAGCGTGTCCTGGGCCGTCCCCTGGGCCTCCTCCTGGTGGGACGTGCCTGGAACACCTCCCGAGGAAGGCGTCCAGGAGGCATCCGATATAGATGCGCGAGCCACCTCAACTGGCTCCTCTCGATGTTGAGGACCAGCGGCTCTACTCCAAGCCCCTCCCGGATGGCCGAGCTCCTCACCCTATCTCTAAGGGAGTGCCCGGCCACCCTACGGAGGAAGCTCATTTCAGTCGCTTGTATCCGGGATCTCGTTCATTCTGTCATGACCCAAAGTTCATGGCCATAGGTGAGGGTAGGAACGTAGACCGACCGGTAAATCGAGAGCTTCGCTTTTCAGCTCAGCTCTCTCTTCACCACAATGGACCGGCACAGTGCCCCCATTACTGCGGCAGCTGCACCGATCCGTCTGTCGATCTCCCGCTCCTTTCTTCCCTCACTCGTGAACAAGACCCCGAGTTAGTTGAACTCCTCCACTTGAGGCAGGAACTCTCCTCCAACCTGAAGAGGACAAGCCACCCTTTTCTGGTCGAGTACCATGGCCTCTGACTTGGAGGAGCTGATCTTCATCCCAGCCGCTTCACACTCGGCTGCGAACCACCCCAGCGCATGCTGTAGGTCTTGGCTAGAGGGGGCCAGCAAGACCACGTCATCTGCAAAAAGAAGAGACGAAATCCACTGGTCCCCAAACCAGACCCCCTCCGGCCCTTGGCTGCGTCTAGAAATCCTGTCCATAAAAGTTATGAACAGGACTGGTGACAAAGGGCAGCCCTGCCGGAGTCCAACATGCACCGGGAACAGGTCCGACTAAGTGCCGGCAATGCGGACCAAACTCCTGCTCCGCTCATACAGGGACCGGATGGCCCCTAATAAAGGGCCCCCGCTCCTGGAGCCCCCCCCACAGGGCATCACGAGGGACACAGTCGAATGCTTTCTCCAGGTCCACAAAACACATTTAGACTGTTGGGCAAACTCCCATGAATCCTCGAGTACCCTGTAGAGGGTATAGAGCTGGTCCAGTGTTCCACGGCCAGGACGAAAACCACACTGCTCCTCCTGAAGCCGAGGTTCGACTATCGGCCGGACTCTCTTCTCCAATACCCTGGCGTAGGCCTTACCAGGGAGGCTGAGGAGTGTGATCCCCCTGTAGTTGGAACACGCCCTCCGGTCATCCTTCTTATGAAGGGGGACCACCACCCCAGTCTGCCAGTCCAGAGGCACTGTCCCCGACCGCCATGCAATGTTTAAGAGGCGTGTCAACCATGACAGCCCTACAACATCCAGAGATTTGAGGTACTCAGGGCGGATCTCATCCACCCTCGAAGCCTTGCCACCATGGAGCTTTTTAACTACCTCGGTGACTTCAGCCTGGGTGATGAAGGAGTCCAACCCCAAGTCCCCAGCCTCTGTTTCCACCAGGGAATGCGTGATGGCAGGATTGAGGAGATCCTCGAAGTACTCCTTCCACCGCCCGATAATGTCCTCAGTCGAGGTCAGCAGCCTCCCACCCCCACTATAAACAGTGTTGGCGAAGCACTGCTTCCCCCTCCCGAGGCGCCAGACGGTTTGCCAGAATCGCTTTGAGGCCAACCGGTAGTCCTTCTCCATGGCCTCACCGAACTCCTCCCAGGCCCAAGTTTTTGCCTCTGCCACAGCCCGGGCCGCAGCACGCTTGGCCTCACGGTACCCATCAGCTGCCTCAGGAGTCCTACAAGCCAACCACAGCCGATAGGACTCCTTCTTCAGCTTGACAGCATCCCTTACTGCCGGTGTCCAACACTGGGCTCTGGGATTGCTGCCACGACATGCACCACAGACCTTACGACCGCAGCTATGGGGTGCAGCATCGACAATAGATGTGGAGAACATGGTCCACTCGGACTCTATGTCTCCAACATCCCCCGGAATCTGGTCAAAGCTCTCCCGGAGGTGGGAGTTGAATACATCCCTGGCCGAGGACTCCGCCAGACGTTCCCAGCAGACCCTCACTATGTGCTTTGGCCTGCCAAGTCTGTCCAGCTTTCTCCTCCTCCAGCGGATCCAACTCACCACCAGGTGGTGATCAGTGGACAGCTCAGCCCCTCTCTTCACCCGAGTGTCCAAAACATGCGGCCGAAGGTCTGATGGTACGACAACAAAGTCGATCATTGACCACCTGCCTAGTGTGTCCTGGTGCCAAGTGCACTGGTGGACACCCTTATGTTTGAACATGGTGTTCATTATGGACAATCTGTGACTAGCACAGAAGACCAATAACACAGCACCATTCGGATTCAGATCGGGGAGGCCAATCCTCCCGATCACGCCTCTCCAGGTGTCACTGTCGTTTCCTACATGGGCGTTGAAGTCCCCCAGCAGAATAATGGAGTCCCCGGGAGGGGCACTATCCAGCACCCCTGATAGGGACACCAAGAAGGCCGGGTACTCCGCATTACCGCTCGGCCCGTAGGCCGAAACGACAGTCAGAGACCTATCCCCAACACGAAGGCGCAGGGATGCGACCCTCTCATCCCCTGGGGTAAACCCCAACATGAGACGGCTGAGCTGGGGAGCAACAAGCAAACCCACACCAGCCCGCCGCCTCTCCCCGTGGGCCACTCCAGAGTAAAAGAGAGTCCAGCCCCTCTCAAGGAGATGGGTTCCAGAGCCCACGCTGTGCGTGGAGGTGAGCCCGACTATTTCTAGTCGATATCTCTCGACCTCCCGCACAAGCTCAGGCTCCTTCCCCCCCAGCGAGGTGACATTCCACGTCCCTAGAGCCACCCAATCCTCTTTGCACGAGCCATATCACCCACATAAAAAATCCTCACTGCCCTCTCATACAAAATGAGAATGCATGTAAACCTACTTCTGTATCTTGTGTGTTTTATTCATTTTGTTCAAGTTAGTTTTGTTTTCATCTCAGGTTCAAGGTCTTTGCTGACTATGAAGACTACATTAAATGCCAGGATAAAGTCAATGCTCTCTATAAGGTATTAATTAAAAATAAATAATTATTATTAACTGCCTAATTTAGCATTAGTCTTCTTAGTTTAGTCATAATAAAGGGACACAAAATGACTGATTCTGTTGCTTATTTGTTATTTAAATTTGTTTTATATTAGAACCCCAAGGAATGGACCAGGAAGGTGATCTACAACATTGCTGGATGTGGCAAGTTCTCCAGTGATCGCACCATTGCCCAGTATGCTCGTGAGATCTGGGGCATGGAACCCACGCTTGAGAAACTGCCTGCACCTGATGATAAGCAATAAACTCTCCTCATGACAGCCAGCACACATACAACTTCTCACCCAGGCTTTTGAATGGCTCTGTACTGTCAAGCAAGAAGCCCCCATAAGCTTGCATCAACAGCACATTCAAGCTTTGGAAAGTTTACATTTCTTCTTACCTCCATTTTAACCAATCCTGGTTACATGCTGGTGAAGGAAAACTGTTGCAGTTTTCTTTGAAGATGTAGGAGTTGATATGTATCTGATCTAAAGTGGATTAAAAAAGCTTTGTGGTGGGCTTTGTACATTTTTTGCTGATTTTTTAAAATTATTATTAGTAATAGCTCCTGTTATATATCCACTTGGACTAATTCAAAATAAAAGTTGTCTTAACGACTTGACTGCCTGAGAGTACATTTACACAAAATACTATTATGGGTCCCTATGGATTTCATTATGGGTTTTAGACACCATTCTCCACCCAAAATTAAATTTTTATTTTGCTGGATTACATATTTCACGGTGGTAACAACTTTTGTTTCAGAAAAATAATAATGGAGAACATTTTCCTAGCTATTAAAGAAAGATAGATGATGATATAGAACTTATTTTTTGACCACCTGAACATATATATATATATATATATATATATATATATATATATATATATATATATATATATATATATATATATATATATATATACAGAAAAGTTAGCTTTTTTGTTTTTAAATTCACCTACTGTTTTAAATTAACCAACTGTTGGATGTTAACCCTGGATGAGGAGGGTGATGCTGTGCTACACTATGAAAACAAGTAAAGGGGAGGTTGCAATGGGTAACTTGGCCACAAGATGTCACTGTACTCTATTTCCTGCTTCTTTAAAACCTCAATCCATTGTCTCACTAAAGGCTCAACAGTGTTGATACAGAAACAGATTTCTTCAATTTTTGCGTTTTATATAATACTTAACATTTTAAATCATCAAACTATTTTTTGAAATTAGACAGAGATTAACAAAGTAAATAAAAAAACATAGTTTTCAAATGTTGATATCCTTTATTAATGGAAAAAAAAAAGCTATCCTAACAAACCTTGCTCTACATGAAAAAGGAATGTAATGACTGGTCCTGCTTCGCTGTGCAAAATTGTTTAAATTCAGCCACATTGGAGGGTTTGGGGCTATGACCATGCCACATCCAGCCTTTTTACTAGGCCATTATAAAATCGTCATTGTGACATTCAGATGTAGACCTCCATCAAACAGAGAAAGGTGTCCAGTTCCTTTGACAGCAAAGCAGCCACAAAGCATCATACCACCCCCATATTTAATCATTGGTATCAAGTCTTTTCCAGAAATGCTGTCTTAGTCTTATGCCAGATGTCTCTTTCATATTGTTAAATTGAGAACTTACCTGAAGTGAGACCAGCAATGCTTTAAATGTTGTTATGGGTTCTTTTGTGACCATCAGAATCAGTCATTGATGTGCTTTTGGATTGATTTAGGTGCACCTGCCACTCCTGGGAAGGTTCAGCACTGTTCCATGTTTTCTTCATTTGTGAATAATGACTCTCAGTGTGGTTCACTGGAGTCCCAAAGCCTTAGAAATGGCTTTGTAAGCCTTTTCACACTGATAGATGTCAGTGACTTTGTTTTTCATCTGTTGTTGAATTTCTTTAGATTGTGTCATGATTTTTTAGGATATTTTAGCTTCATTTTGTCAGATTGGTTCTTTTCAAGTGGTTTCTTGAATCTACATGTCTGCCAGTAATCAGGCCTTGATGTTGCTAGAGAGCCTGAATGTAGCGTTCCAAAATTTGTTTAGTCACAGACAACTTGTGTGTGAATGTTTTAATAATTGTTTTGAAGTCAATGTAGTATAGGTTTCAGCTTAGTGTCCAGGCTTTAATCTCATCACACCATGACCATGCTGTTCAACATATCACTGAGTGGTGGGTACATCTCCACCCGCTGAACATCTCTCCCACATGTCAGGAAATGAGGAGAGGGTCTGTGAGCTCAGAGGCCAAAGGGGGTGCTGGGGTGGTGGAGGTGCTGAAGACAACCAAGCAGCCAGCAGCAGCGCATTAAATTAAGAGGGGGAGACGTACCTAATCATAATCCTAAAATGTTTATTGAAACCCACTTCACCCGGGGTCCGAGCGCCAAAGAAATAATCTTTGATTAATAAACTCTCTAACCGTCATCTTGTTGTTTCTCCATTATGTGAGTCTTTCCAGGTTGAATTGCAACTTTAACGGACCTCCCAAATCCTTAGCGTATGCTTGATATTTTCTGCAGAGTGTGAGAAAGATCCTGTGTGAAGTAGCAGCAGGACGTGAGTGTACTGCTTGAAAAAAACCTGCTGGCGTCATCTCAATAAATTCATGTTTGGTCAAGGAAGGACAACTTTTTCTCATGAGGCCAGGTTGATTTGGATTGCTATTGTCTCTGGCCTCATTTGAAAAACCCCTGTTAGTATTTTCTCCAGTTATCTTTGATAACATTTGTTAGGTGATCTGAAACAAAAAAATTGGTCAATTCTATTTTACAGTACTTTAAACTTTACAATTTAACAGTCACATCTTTTCATTAACAGATATGACAGGTGTAATCATGAAGGATCTACCATAACATGCCCTAGTTCATAACATGTCCGAGTATATAATCACATCAATTGCAGTTTAAATAAATATTGTACTTGTCAAAACAGTCATCATGTGAATCATTTGATGATGGACTGTTTTGGACAAAAGTCCAGCATACCAATAGGGTAGCATTGCAAAATAAATAAATAAAAGGTCAATATGTACCACAGTTAAATAGAGCAGCACAAAAAGAGAGATATGAGTGCCTGATAAGGCTGTTGCCCTACAGCAAACCTCTGTGTCAACATTAGCACGAGACCCAGTTTACAAGACGACAGGACTTTGGCACTGCGCTTGTGAGGGCAACACTCCAGCGATGGGATGCAGCCAGAGGCAGTTAATCTTAACACGAGCTGTTATCACAGGCTTTTCCTGATAACATTTGCTCTTGTGCAGGAGATGTACTCAGGAACTTAAATAAAAAGTTACGATTCACAACATCAGCATAAAAAAGCTGCTCTGCCAAGATAAACCACGCTCTCTGTCAAGTCAAATACAATGTGTGACCTGCGCAGTTATTCAATGCATTTAAGAGTATGACAATGATGTAATGAGCTGGACTATAAACTGATCTAATTTGCCACTATATATTGAATAAGGTTTAGATTTAGAGAAAACCCCTTTCTTTGCAATAACAACTGAAAGTCTTTTAGGATATGGAATACCTTTGCACATTATATCATACTCAGACCCTCTGATATCCCTCAATAAAGTGCAGTGCATCCAATTGCTTTCAGAAGTCGCATTATCAATAAACAGAGTGCACCAAAACATGATTACCCACCTAAACAGACAGGTTGGACAAGGAGAGGAGAACATTTATCAGAGGCAGCCAAGAGAGTCATGGTAACTCTGGAGGAGCTACAGAGATCCGTAGACAGGAAAATCTGTTAACTATTACTTGTGATATCTGTAAATCTGGTTTTAGGACAAAAATATTCCCGGTTGCGATTCTACTGGAATATTGGCCTACATACAGAATGATATATGTGGCAGAATACCAACACTGCACATCACTCTGACACACCGTTCTGACAATGAGGCATGGTGGTGGCAGCATCATGCTGTGGGGATGTTTTTCTTTAGAGACGGCATGAGCAGAGCTAAACACAGGGCAATCCTTGAAGAAATACTGTTTCTGTTAAGAAATACTGTTTTTACTGCTTCAAAAGGCTTAGGGTGGAGGTTCACCTTCCACCAGAACAAGAACCCTAAACATGCAGCCAGAGCAACAATAGGTTCAAATGGTGTCATCTAAAAAAAAAACATCTACTCCAGTTTGTTTAATTTATGCAGATCCAAAATTCTTGTACAAAAAACTGTTTTTGTACTGTATCTTTGGCATCTTTAAATCATTAAAATTATATTGTCAGTCACAACCTGCAGAGTTCAGGCCTTTTTTTAGACTACTTAAGAACATAAAGTTTTCAAGGTAATCCTCAAAGGAAGAATGGCGTACAAAGAATCAATAAAAATCAAGGTCGTCAAAAATCAAGTTTGAAGTCTATTTGAACTAACCAGAGAGGTCCAGCTGTGACACTCGGCTTTGCAATAATTTGAGCAATTTATGGCCTAATAAAAAGTAGGAGACATAATAAAGGAGGATGAGGGAACTGCAGTGGTAAATGGTGAAGCAAGGTTGGAAGATATGAACCTTAACAACAAGAAGCCCTGTGGTGACATGTGACAGCAACAGAAATGTCAACAAGTAGATAGCATATCTAAAGGAAGCAGAAAACAAAACTGGATGTAAGGTAGATGTGCCAATTAAAGAAGATGAATATCAGCCTGAGGAAGAGCCTAAAGCATGACATGCATCTTTTGTAGGAGCTACACAGGCTGGACCAAATATAATGCTGTGAAAAAGTATTCCCCCTCAAACAGACTTCTTCTGTTTGAGCTTGTTGTCACATTGAAATGTTACAAATTATCAATTTTGAATACCTTTGTTTATTCTTCCCAGAATTGTTTTATTCAGCCGCTTTGTTGGTTTTGAGCATGAATTAACTGTTTAAAGTCCTGCTATAAAGAGGTGGACTTGTTGGTGTGTGTTAGATCATTGTCCTTCTGAATAATCCAGGTGTGCTCCAGTTTAAGGTCACAAATTGGCAGCAGAACATTCTCCTTCAGGATATTATGGTAGAGAGCAGAATTGATGGTTCTATCAATTCCAACAAATCGTCCACATTTTGAAGCAGCAGAGCAGCCCCAGACCATCATACTACCATTACCATGTTTGCTGTAGGTATGTTTTTTCTTCCAAAGATCGAAAAAGTTTCACTTCATTCACGTTAATCCACAGGATATTTTCTCAAAAGTCTAAATACTCCTATTATCTGCTGTTAAATTTAATATGTTGAACTGAAACATTTAAGTTTAACACCAAAAAAAGCATAACAGAAGAAATCTTTATGGGGACAAAACATTTTCAAAGACCTGTTACCAATGATGAAGAGGATTATTTCTCCAAGAAATCTGATACATGTAAAAAAACATTGTATAACTTTGTGACTGTATTGAAGCTTGACTTAGAATGAATGATTAATACATCTCTATTTAACAAGCTTTGCTTGCACAGTGACAAAAGGTCAGTGTTGTGTGTTCAAAATTGAGCGAAACAACCATTAACAGCTCTGAGTTCAAGGATCAAACATAAATCCCACTGTACGAGTTTCAGATAACCATAGATGTATACAGAGCTGTAGATTTAAACTGGGTTTCTACGTATGCTATATTTTTACAGAGTAAAGCTGTTATCTGTGGGTCTGTAAACATGTTCTTAGAGGAGTCACTGGCTGTAATTGGTTCACTTTGTGGATGTGTCTTTGAGGAGACATATTATGGCCTGAAACAGTTTCCTGAGGTCTAAATGAAATGCTTGAGACATGCTTTGATCAATATATTACAGAGAGACAGAAAACAGCTTCTTGTTAAAAGATAAATGTGTCTCGCTCAATAATTCAGTCTTTCAATCCTAGAAATGACTCCTCTCGCCCCCATCAGCCTCTTCAGCCCGACTCTTTTGATATTGGAAGGACTTATAACATTAGAACAGACTGTACAGTAAGGAAGTTCATTTCAGCAAATATCACAGCAGGTTTAACAGGCAGTTTCATGCTTAAATGTATACAAATGTCTGTTTTCTCCAAATTACATCTCGTATTGATTCATCTGTTAGATTCTTCAACCTTGCTGCAACTGGTCTAACTCTCAAAAACTTAGTGCTGAAATTACAAACCACAAAGTAACATGCTGCCTGCTGGGGAAACTTCAGTTGCTATCAACATCGTATATGATGTGGAGCAAAACAAACAGGAATTCCTAGGTTCAGAGTTAAGACTGGGGTACTCAAATTGTTTGCTAGGCTGTGGTCTTACAGAATTCTGATGGTTTATTTCTTTAACCCAAGTGCAGTGTTGAATAGTTTTAACCAAACTTTGGGTTATATATTGTGACCCAGATTGCGTGGTCAGAGAACAGACTTAGAAGGAAATTCATCATTCTTTTCAGCCCACCATTTGTAACTAAACAACAGGATGATCAGACTTCACTAAGATTCAATCATACCTGCCCTGTTGCATCCAACTTTAGCCCTTTTGCTTGGAAAGTCCGGTTCATTTTGATAGGTGAGAATGTGCTTTCACGCTCAAAGAGCATGAGCGTACCTAAAAAGTTTGTGGTTGCAAGGTGACAAAATGTGAACAGATTATTGGAGGGTAGACACTTGTGCAATGGGAAAATGCATTTTGAACTGGTCTTATATAACACAGTAACATATAAAGTGGACCTAATGGGACACCCCAGGTAGCTCAGCAGGCTCCTCCCATAAGTCTTCTTCCTTAGTTGATGCTCTGCTGTTGTGTTTAAAAAAATATTAACATTTGTCTAGAGGTTAATTATTTTATTTTCTTACTATCAGAGAAGGATTGTTTCTTTCCACAAATGCCCTTATTATAAAACATCCCAGAAAAATCTCCTGGGCATCTCCAGAATCACATTCATGAACTACGTAGTCTCCCATGTCTGGTTAGTCATTGAGCCTTGAACACTGAAACCTGTAAGGCCCACCAAAATGTTGAAAAATCTTCTGTGTGAAACATCATGGCTGTATCTCTAGAGTCTTCTGTTAGGAGGAATTTGTTCTGTATTTTTTCCCATCTGTTTCTGGCCCTGTTCTTTGAATAATGAGAAATTAAAGAAAAGATTTTATCTCTGTTCTGATTGTTTTTTCATTATTATTTTTTTTTATTAAGAATATTTTAAGTAAGTGAATTGAAATGAGGAACAAATTAGTTTTTAATAAAAACAAACCGTTTTGTTATATTTCTGTGTTCTTTTTCAATATTTTCCAAAAATATCTTCTCCTGCATGTTTTCTTCTAGTACATCCTGTATTGAGCTCCATCCATCTCCCCATCAACTATGGCAAGTATTTATGTCACCGCTAAGCGAAAACCTCCCCATGCCACCACCATGTTTTGCCATGAAGATAGTGTGTTTAGAGTGTATCAATATTTTCAGAGAGCAGCTGTATTTATACTAAGATTAAATTGCCTGGTTGCACTGGAGTTCATTTAGGGGGGTAAAAGTAAAGGGGCTGAAAACAAATGCCTGCTACATTTTGTATAGATTTCTGTTTATAAAAAAATATGATGAAAGTCCATGTAAAGGTTTATTTCCACTCCACACGTCTGCAACTCTTGGTGTTGGTTGTGGCTGTTAAGTAATAAAAGGGTAAAAAGTAAGCTCTTTTGCAAAGCACTACATGTCATGGTTTTGCCTTGCTTCCAGTTTTAAATATATTGATGAAAAAACAAATATTCTGAAGAAGGAATTATCTAGCAGCTCCACTCTGTTCCTGAGTCTGACAGCTGAAAAAACTCAAACGTTCTTGTTTAGCCTTGGTGCACCTGCAGCTTCATTCGCTCTGGCATCTCATGCTGATCATTACATAAGAGAAAAAAATTCCTCAAAACTAATCAGCAAGAAACTAACAAAGCTGAAGTAGCTCTCATTTAAGTTACATTTGGATCAAACATGATATATTTTTATCATCAACTTAAAATCATTGGACTTCTTTGCAGTTTTCTATAATTTTCTTCTTTTATTAAGGTACAGTCAACAAACCAAAGTACAGTAACTTGCTGAAGGTGTTGTAACACAAAGTGGCAGAGAGGAGGAGAAAAGGTCATGGTGTTAAAGAGCATTTGAATAGTTGAATATTGATCAGCATCTTTTGTAACTTACACCAATCACTCACTCATTGTTCAATCACTCATTACCTCTTTTCCTCTTGTTTAACTTTAATCCTGCTAACTTGTTGGTGTTGGTAATCAGAAACAGCAACAACAAAAATAGCAAAGAAAAACGTCTTTTGGTTGACCTCATGTGTACGCACATGTGCCTCTGCCTCTCTCTCTCTCTGTCACACACACATACACACACACACACACACACGTACACACACACACGCACGCACGCACGCACACACGCATGCACGGATATACACGGTGTCATTCATATTTTGTAACCACTAAAGGGCAAAGAGTTTTTCTCAGTGCAAAGAGGAGAAAGAGCTGAGGTTGGTCAGGGCTGCAGTCTTGATGCTGGAGTTCTTTCAGATCAAGATCTGCACAGCAAGAACTCTGTACTTTACCTCGGTGCTCAAAGAGAAAGCTGCTAATTCCGGAGGTTAAGAACAAGAGGAGAAATCTGAGAGCCGATTATGGATTTAAATATGGTGCATTAACAATCCAGGTTTTTCTTTACAGGCTCATTTTTTTAGACATTTCAAAGGACTTATATGGGAACTTTGGATGGAACAGAGTTAGTTTTTCCATACTATACATTATAAAGCAACACTTTTTTATTTTCTTTAGAAAGCAAAGGGCAATCCAACAGGTGAGTTTGTTGTATTTCTTATTATTTGACATTTTTAATTAAATTTCCTTTATTGATGTCACAGATGCCTACACAACGCTTCCTTTTTTATGCATCTACTTACGTTAAAGAAGCAGAACCCAATGATTAGAATGAAGTCACATCATGTTATTTTGGTTGTGCAGAAGGATGGCCTTTGCAGACCTCCTTGAACAGGTGGGCAGCACAGGTCGCTTCCAGATTCTGCATGTGATGCTCCTCTGCATCCCCGTCCTGCTGATGGCCAGTCACAACCTGCTACAAAACTTTGTGGCCATGGTGCCCCCGCATTACTGCAACGCGCATTCCAACTTGTCTCAGTCCCAGCTGAGCCCAGAGGAGGTTCTACTGATCACAGTACCACTCAGCGAAGCAGGGAAACCACAGAGATGCCAGCGATATGTTGCTCCACAGTGGCACCTCCTGGATACGAATGGGACTTCCACTTCAGAGGAGAATTATGATGTATTCCTGCAGGGATGTGCTGATGGATGGTCCTATAACATGACTGGAATGACCTCCACTATTATATCTGAAGTAGGGCTGCATTTTTCAGACATTACTGTGATCATGTGGGCTTTCCATGAGGCCAGAAAAGATTGTACAACACATATACATGTTTACCTTTTAATGTATGTTTCTGTCTTCAGTGGCATTTGGTGTGTGACCTGCGTTCCTTAAAGCAAATGGGACAAACCATTTATATGGGAGGTGTGCTTGTGGGGGCTCTAA
Source organism: Crenichthys baileyi (assembly GCA_036173005.1). Taxonomy (NCBI): domain Eukaryota; kingdom Metazoa; phylum Chordata; class Actinopteri; order Cyprinodontiformes; family Goodeidae; genus Crenichthys; species Crenichthys baileyi. The sequence continues at coordinate 118,766 of JAHHUM010002058.1, read as the reverse complement.
TCTTTGGAGGCCTTTCAGACAGGTAACATTAAAAACTCCATCAGTAGTTCTAACTTTATTGCTTCACCTGCTAATTACAAAAATGTTCAAAACTAATAAAACCAGCATTTCATGCATTTCTAAACATGACTCTTCTCTTCTAGATATGGCCGCCGCATCCTCCTAATGATCTCTAACCTGCTCATGGCAGTTTCCGGAACGTGTGCTGCTTTCTCACCCTCCTTTCCCCTCTTCTGTCTGTTCCGGTTTGGCTGTGGCATGGCTCTTTCCGGCTTGGGACTCAACACCTTCTCACTCAGTAATAAAGATTCAGGCATTAGGATGACATGAGGAAGAATGTCAATTAGCATTATGCAAATCTATCTATCCTTAAATATATTCATAAACGTTTTACTACTTTTGTGTTTTTTGAATTTCTTTTTATATTCTCTACATCAAACTAATCATAACATTTTGAATTTAATGTAGCTGTTTCATGATATTTGTGTGTAACAACAAAGTTTTTCTTTAACTCTTTCACATAAAGTTGTGGAGTGGATCCCGACTCGTGTCCGAACACTTACAGGAACAGCAACAGGCTATTGTTACACTGTGGGGCAGCTGATCCTGGCAGCCATTGCCTACTTCATCACGGACTGGAGGTGGTTAACCCTGGCTGTTTCATTGCCCTTCTATATCTTCTTCCTTATATCATGGTGAGATACCAAATACAGACATACAACTGGAATTGAGAGGTTATCTAAAAGCAAGTGCAAAATCAACAAATGAAATAAACATATGGACATTTTCAGGTGGTTTCATGAATCCTCAAGATGGTTAGCATTAAAAAATAAGCCTGAACAGGCTGTCAAGACTCTTAAAAGTGTGGCCAGGTTTAATAAGCGCCATGAGGAAGGGGAAAAGATTGATGTAAAAGTAAGGCAAAGTTATTCTCTCTTTTCAATAGAAAAATGTGTTTTTATTCATAAAAGGAGTGTGCATTAAAATATGTCTTCTTTATGCATAGATGCTGCAGGAGTCTATGAAAAAAGAACTGTCGTGCTCCAAGGGGACCTACTCTGCCCTTGATCTGTTCCGCACCCCAAAAATGCGCATGATGATTCTCTGCCTCAGTGCCACTTGGTACACATCCTGATTTTTCTATAAAAAGACATGAACAAAACTCATGTTTAACTAATCTACAGTAAAAACATGTCTCTTTCTCAGGTTATCAACCAGTTTTGCATACTATGGTCTTGCTATGGATCTCCAGAAATTTGGGGTAGACATCTACTTGATACAAGTAATATTTGGAGCAGTCGACATCCCCGCTAAAGTTGTCATTACTGTTTGTATGAGTTTCATTGGACGCCGGCCATCACAAAGCGGCGCTCTCATCATCGCTGGAGTCACCATTCTGATCAACATACTGGTACCTAATGGTAGGTGTGGAACACATTCCTTATACTAGAGTCATAATGTCTATTGCAAAAGGCTTTACACCTCTTGAACGTTTTTAGACAATATCATATTACAACCAGAAAGTATTTTTTAGGATTTAAATTGATAGACCAACAAAAAATAGTGCATAATTGTGAATTGGCTGAAATAAAATCCATTTTTTTACAAATAAAAACTGAAAAGTGTTGTATGCATATTTGTTCAGTCCCTTGCGATCTGAGACCCCTAAATAAGAGCCACTAACTGTCTTTATAAGTCACCTAGTGAATAGAGTACATCTGTGTGTAACTTAATCTTGATATAAAACCAGATGTTTCAGGGCGGTTTCAGAACCATTTAGAGAACATAATTGAACAAACAGCATTGTGAAGACCACGAAATAAAGCACTTTGTGTTATAAAAGTAACACTGCTCATGAGCCTGAGTAGACCGGCTTAACGCTGAAACATGGTGGTGACAGTATCATGCTGTACGAATGAATGAAAGCAACTAAAACTGTCTAAAACAAGTTTATTGTAGATCGTTTTTTTTAATCATGCTTAATAATAAACTAGCAGATTTTTCAGATGTTAATAATTTGTTTTGTTTAGATAAACAGACTGTGCGCACCTGTCTGGCAGTGTTGGGAAAAGGCTGTCTGGCTGCATCCTTTAACTGCTGCTACCTTTATTCTGGAGAACTTTTCCCAACCATCATCCGGTAAGTTATATTGCAGAAAAACTGAAACTGAGTTTACTGAGTCCGAATTCTACTTAGTTCTAATTAGTGCTTGTTTATTAATCAGATTTGTGTGTATTTCAGGGCTAGACTTCATGTATTCTGACAAACAAACAGAACTTTAGATTTGTTCAGTTGGCAAGAAACTAAGTCAATTTCACCACATAAATTTAAAACTGCTTGACAAAGGCTAACCATAATCCATCAAGCCATGTTTAAATTAAAGCATGATTAAAGACAATGATGATAATTTATTCAAATTATTAAAAACATACTATAAAATAAAAAAGACTAAGAAAAGCAAGAGCTCAGAAAATGTAAAAACAAATGAAGCGTAAAGTCACAGAGGTTTGTGACATAATCATGAAAAAAGAGTATTTTACCGAGTTTGCTCCTCTGTTCCTGTACGGGTACAGGTGTTCAGTGATACAAAAGTACATAAAGGTCAGAGGGCAGATGATTACAGATTAACAGTGCTCATTTATATCCAGACAGCATGGGGATTAAGCAGTAAAGGCTTTTGTTAAATAAGTGACCATTTTCTTACACGTGACAAAAGGGTTTTGTGAAAGTATTCATACACCTTGAACTTTTTCTCATTTTATGTATTTTATTGGTATTTTATGTGATAGACCAACAATAAGTTGTTCTAATAATTTTGAAGAGGAAGGAAAATGATGCATCGTGTTAAAGAATTCTGACAAAAATAAAACAAATCTGAAAAGGATGACAGTCGATACTTTGCAGATCCACTTTTCCTGGTATTTACACCTGCAGGTCTTTTGGCATGGGTCTTTACCAGCTTTGCACAGCTAGAGACTAAAAGTCTTGCCCATTCTTCCCTGCAAATTAGCTCAAGCTCAGTCAGAATGAAGAGCATCTATGAAAACCAATGTTCAAGTCTTTCTATAGACTCTCAATGTAGGTCTGGACTTTGACTGGGCCAATCTAGAACATGAATAGGCTTCAATTTAAACCATTCCATTGTGGCTCTGGCTGGATATTTGGGGTTGTTGTCCTGGAAGAATAATCGTCAGTCCAGTCTCAATTCTTTTGCAGCCTCTATTCAGTTTTTTTTTTTTTTTTCCAGCATTGCCGATATTTAGATCCAACAATCTCCTTGGGAATTATGGCCAGCTTTGTTGTAACTGTTATAGAAATGTATATCCACAGCATAATGCTGCTACCGCCATGTTTTGCCAAGGGGATAGTTTATTCAAAGTTTGTTACTTTTACACCCCACAGAGCATTTTGCATACAGGCCAAAGGGGTTACCTTTGGTATCTTTAAATCAGAGCGAAGGGTTAAATTCAAATGCATGCCAGGATTATAATTTTTTTATTAGGAAAAAAAATGGAAAACAATTATGCTACTACTACTTTGTGCTGGTCTAAATTCCAGTAAAATACATAAAAGATTAGGATTGTTAATTGACAAAATACAGAATGTTTCAGGTGTATGGTCACCTTTTCAATAAATTGTAGTATGTTTCAGAAGTATTACTGGTAAGACTGCACACTGAGAAATGTTCTTAAACAAGAAAATCAATTTTGCCTAATGATTATGTGGCTGTTAGTCGGACTATAACAACTAAATATACTACCAAGACTTTGGTTTTTAAAGGTTTCGAAAAAAACACTATACAAAGGATCTGAGAGTTTCAATGTGACCTGGGGAAAGCTCCAGGTGACCTCTGGCCAAGAGAAATGCTCAGAGGTTCAAACAGGTTCTGCACCCAGATGTTGGTAATGAGTGCCAATAACTGCAGGCTTAAATTTTATTTTTCGTTCTTATTCAGGGAGGCCAATGTGTCGAATAAGATTTATACAGTGTCTTTTTTCTGGAATATGAAGTTTGTGACATCACATGATTTTTGTTCACACATTTATCACACAGTTATGACAAAAAGAAAGCTCTCCCCCCTTAAATTCTGGAAAGTATTGTACAGGGACACTGGATGAAAAAGAAGCTCCGATGAGTAAATACACAAAAAACATGACGTAACATCGAGGTTTAAGAGAAACTAGTGAACCCAGCTTTGTTGAAGCTCTTGCCTCAAAGTTACCTGATTCTCCAGGAGGAAAGGCCGGCTACAGCACCCTTTGCACTGCTTGGAGGTCCTTGTAAAACTGTTTTAAAAGCCTTAAATTAATTAGTTTTTTATTGCAGTAGCATGAGCTCAAACTGAGACATATATTAAAATCTACTATTTGATTTGAGTACATTAACGTAGTGTTTAAGAAGAAGATTTGTGATGCTGTGTGGGTGAAAATTTGGGTTATTCAGAGGAAACAGCAATCTGAACCGCAGCCTCAAATATATAACAAAATGACTGAAACGAAATAGGGTCGAGGCCTTTGTGGGGACTTTCTGAAGCTGTTGTAGGAACGAGGAATGGGCCAGAAATCCTAAACAATTGAGTGAATACAAATAGGCTATTTGCAAAACATGACTTCCTTCCATATTTGTACCACAACAAGTGGTTCTACAGGACATTTAATCACAGTGTATTTTTTCCAATACTTTCTTTTGAACAGAGTGTACTTATTACCTCCAATAACTGGATGTACTTTTAACTTGACTAGGAGTGGCCATAACATGACAGGTTGCCTTCTTCTACCGACAAAATATTGCCTTCTGTCTCACACACATCACAGATATGAGTGCAGTGCCTCCAGAAACTTCATTCACTCTGCGTAAACACCAGCAACATCCAGAAAACAATTTTTGAAAACACTCACACTCAAGCATCTAATCAAATATCTGAACCCAAGAAAGTTATGTGTCACCCCTCAGTGGGGTTTTGTTGCAAGTTTGAGTTAAATACATATAGTATTTATAATACAGTGCCTTTGAAAGTATTCATACGCCTTGAAAACATTTTATCATGTTACAGCCACAAAGTGCAATGTATTTCATTGAGATTTTCTGTGACAGACCAACACAATGCATGATTTCTGAAAATATGAAAACTGTGTTGTGCAATTGTATTGAGGTAATGCACTGATTTAAACCATTTTATTGTCATTGTCCTGCTGGAAGGTGAACCTCTGTCCCCAGTTAGTTGAAGCTTTTTTTTCTTTCAGTATTGCCCTATATTCAGTGCCATTCAGTGCCATTTTTTCTTTTGCGTCCCCACGCAATACTTTTGCGTTCGCTCGCAAAAGTTGTTAATCACCTTGAGAAAGCTGTGCATTTTGGAACAGCAGCACATTTGACAAACTGCTCACAAAACAAACAGCACTGATATGGCATTGATATGGTTTATTTGTCATATGCAGGTTAACACGCAGTCAACAATGCGATTAAATGCTCAGGATAAGAAGAACCGTTCAAACCACTACAAAAACAAAAGTGGCGTGCAGAAAAAGTACACATCATGCAGCTGTAATGAGCAAATAAAGTGTCACAGATGTGGTTTTGTGCAGTATTATTGTCCAGAGTTCAACAGTTTGACACCATGTGGATAATAATTGTCTTTAAGTCTGATTGAAGATACTTTTATTTATGGCCGATTTGAAAATAAAACTCAATAAATCTCAAAAACGGGTCTCCCACAAAGTATTGCGAGATAACGCAAAGACTATTGCATGAGAAAGCAAAAAGTATAGCGTGGGAACGCAAACGTATTGCGAGCAAACGCAAAAGTATTGCGTGGGGACGCAAAAGAAAAAAAATCCCCCATGTCCCCTCTCGGGCTCCGTACCATCCAGCATGTTTTACTGTGGGGATGGTGTGATGCGTAGTGCTACCTTTCCTCCACACATTGTTTTGAATGTAGTTTAATCGTAGTCTCAGCTGATCAGAGTACCTTTTCCACATGTTTACTTTGTTTCCAACGCAGCTTGTGGCAAACTGCAAACGGGAGTTCTTATGCTTTTCTTTCAACAGTTTCATGTTGTCATCTTTCCAAAATGAATACTCCGTTAACAGGGTCTTCAGCATGAGCTGTGGATCTTTGCGTTACAATAGACCTCTTTACTGCTTCTCTAATTAACGCTATCATTGCCCCATCTCTTACTTTAAATAAACGGCCATGTCTTGGTATGAAATCTTTTGCAAGACACTATTTAAAGCTAAATGTCAAAGATATCCCCTATTTTACCCTGCATGCATTGCTACAGTTGTTCTTTCTGTCCGATTCTGACAGTCAAATTTTGCAGGCCCAGTAACTTTAGGGCATCCTTTGATGGCTTTGACTGGACAAAAATGGCAACACAAAAGCTGCACAGTTTAATTTAATTCTTACTTGGCCCTGTAACAAGACCACTGATTCTGTTTGAACTGTGTAACTATGACTTTTTCTCATTCAGTCAAAGCGGCATGGGTTGGGTGTCCATGATGGCACGTGTGGGAGCTATGGTTGCCCCAATGGTCCAGCTCACAGGGGACTACATACCTTGGCTGCCGGGTTTAATCTATGGAGGAGCTCCAATTCTCTCAGGGATTGCTGCAGTTTTTCTTCCGGAGACTCTGGGCACACACCTCCCTGACACAATACAGGATGTGGAGGACAGGTAAGATCAAGCTCTCTGCATATGCACATGATGTAACTTGCAAAGTTGAAAATTAAGAACAGTCTTGCAGAATATACACACTGCACTTTGAAATGCAGAGAAAAGGGGATTCGTTCATTTTTGCGGTCTCTGTTTTAAACTCAGGGGTTCTGGAAAAAGATCCAAGTGTCAGGCATCAACAAAGGAAGCAGTGATCTTGCAGGACACTAAGGTGGATCTCCTCAAACAGGCTGTCTGAATTCTCTGCATGCAAACCTGAGGAATGTGCTGACACTCATGAAAATGAAATTTGTACTTTCTGTTGTTTTCTCACCTGTATATTTGATCTTCTTTGCAGTTTATTTTGTGTTGTTTTAGCTCAGAAAATTGATAGGCAATGTTATCTTTAAAAAGGTCAGTAAAATAATCTGAAGGCAGCAGAGAATTAAACCTGTTTGTTGGTGAAACAGTAGCTTTGAGAAATTTGGGTTTTCTTATGTTTTATAATCTACATTCTGTGTAAAATACATTCTTTATTCAAGGTTTCAACATGCTGACTCTACTTTCATTGATGCTTTTATAAATTCATATTCCTTTGTATGTACCACCTTGTATTTTTCATTAAAACGAACACATATTCTACTTCTGAGTTTGGTCTATTCGAGTTTGGTCGTTTTTTTGACTTGCAGCAGATATTTACAGAGTAAAAGCTGTTAAAGTTTGATTTAGTCTTATATTATCTAACTCAAACAACTATGGAAGTCCAAGAGAAAACGTGGACCACAACAAGAGCTAGAAACTGAGTAACTACCTCTTGCTGATTACACTTTCAATTGATAAACCTTCAAAGTTTACCGTCGCTGCATGTTTTCCAACACTTTTTATTTTTGCTCATACAATTTGTGTGCAGAATGCTTTTTTCTTCATAATTCTATAAAAACTACCTTAATCTTTAAACACAGTGTCCTTCAAACATAAAACTTTCCACATTTTGTCACATTACAGCCATAAAGATCAATATGTTTTTTTGAGATTTTACTAAACCAACACAATGTAGTGCAAAATTGTGAAGTGGAAAGAAAATTATGTAAGGTTTTCAAATAAACAAAATTATGTACATAAGAACTTAATCATCTGAAATGAATACTGTAGAAACAGCAATTACAGCTCCAAGTCTTTTGGGATGTGTTTGACAGCTTTTACTCATCAAGACACTGAGATTTCTGCCATTTAGATTTTCAGAATAACTCAAACTCAGTCAGGTTGGCTGGGGAACATCTTGGAACAGCAATGTTCAAGTATTTTGTAAATTTTCAGTTCAATGCAGTTCTGGGCTTGACTGATTCCTTCTGTCACCACCGTGGTTCACCCAGGTGGATGATGTGTTCACTATAAAGGGTGAATTATTTTATGCACACAACTTTTTGGGGTCAAAGGGAAAAATTCCCTCGTTCAACTTTGCAAAAATGCTCTTTTGGCCACTTTTCCATAAATAGACTCGAACAGACTAAAATGGAATGGAATAGAATGCCTTTATTGTGACTGCACAAATATACAAGGAGATTAAAAGCTGATCCTTTGCAGTGCGGAAATTTTGGTGTATAAAGCAAGAAACATAGTAAATTAGAAAATGAAGTATGCAGTATATGAATAAATATGATATATTGCACAGTGGTTGGTAGAGGGGTAGTCAGGGGGGGTTATGGCCTGTTCTTTTGCGTGCTGGTTATTGATTTGATGCACCTGTAGGGCCTCCTACAGGGGCATCAATGGGTCAAACTGTCCTAGGCAAGGGTGGGAGCTGTCCTTGGTGATCATGTGCTCTGCTGAGGCAGCGAGAGGTGTAGATGTCCGTCAGGGACGGGAGAGGGCAGCCAACGATCCTCTGTGCCGTCTTGACTACCCTCTGAAGCCTCTCCTTTTCCACCTCAGTGCAGCTGCCGTACCACATTGTGAAACAGTATATCAGAAGGCCGTCAATGGACAAGCAGTTGAGGTTTAGCAGATTTGTAGAGTGTATGTTTAGGGGTCGTTTTTGAGGCAGTTGTTCAGGGCAGCATTAGAAGAGGGGGCTTTTGAGCAGCAATTTGAAAGGTGAACAAAGTTTTATTACCTCTCAGTTGCCCTTCTACTGAGTTTTGTATTGCATCTTTAGCATGTGCAGTCAGTGAGGAATTGGCGCTCCCCTGGAACTAAAGGGACAGAACATTTTCCTCCACTCCACATATGAGAGAGTTTCATGGATTTTGATTGGTTTTCAGAATACAGGACTGTTTGATGGTGAAGGAAGTGCTAGTGGTGCTTTTGGTGGTGGTGGTGGTAGACATCTACATCAGTGGACACTCTCAAAATAAAGTCCATATCAGCTCCTGTTAAAAGATTTTTCCCCCTGAACTGTGGATCTCATAAGGTCTATCAAAGTTACAACGGGCCTCTTGCTGCTTCTCTGATTGTATTGGTAGGTTTGCATTATACTCTTTCCACATTTTGGGTTGAACCGTCCTCTGTGAGATGGAAGCTCTCCACAACCTTATCTCGGACCTGTCTGCTGTCTTCATTATGCTGTTTTCACTAATGTTCTGTAACAAACCTCTGTGACCTTCACAGAGCAGCTGCTTTTAAAGTGAGATTAAATTACAAACAGGTGTAGTCTGTTTAGGTGGCATCTGAAGGTAAGGTAAGGTAGGGTAAGTTTATTTATATAGCGCTTTTCAGTAACAAGACACTCAAAGCGCTGAAGGCATTGGTTGTGCAAGATTTTAGTTAGGGATGTTAGACTTAATAGGACCAAGAAAAAATAGAACACCATAGAACACCATTTGCCATTTCCCCCCTACTTCACAACTATGCTTTACTTTGTATAGGTCTATCACATAAAATCCTGATTTATGTTGCCGTTGGTGGCTGTAAGAGAAAAAGTTCAAATGTAACCCTACGATAAGTTTCAGAAGAGAGACAGTCAATTTAAACAATTTCTGTGTACGATTTTATATTTTCTTTATTATTTCCTCACAATGATGTCATATTTTTCTGTTGTTTTTTTTTGTTTGTTTTTTCGAACCATGTTGGTAGTGTGTTAAAGAAAGATCTACTGCATACAAGTCGAATCTTATATTGTTACAGAGCACGTTTGTTTGGAGTTTGCTTAGCTATTTTAGCCTATTCTAATTGTTTCATTTCAAATCAAATGAAAACCAACATGAATTAAATTCATATGACTAAAAATTGAATCATTACCTAAAATCAGTTGGTTTTATTTTCTTATGAACACCAACACTGCTTTTAGTGTGCATTAAATTTTATGGACCAAAAATACAAATCTCCCCGCATGCAGAGGGCTTGTTGGCCAGACTTATGTCTGCTTTGTCACCATCTAATGGAGAATTTCTGTTATTGTCATTGTTATACAGCTACAGGCTAGTGACAATGCCATTGATCAGTTAGACACATTAAAATGTTAAATATACTCTGCATTCACTTCTTTTCCTAATCACTCCAGTGATAAATATGTAAAATGTTCTTTGTTAGAATTATGGATTCAATTTATATGTTCGATTATTTATTAAACAGCCTGAGAAAACATTCTTCACCTTTTTGAAATAAATTTACAGTGTTTGGCTCTTGGTTTTGTATATCTGAGGCTAAAACCATTTAACTATAATTTAGAAACCCCCGACTGCCATATTAAACAGATTTCCTTTCACCTTGAGATTTTATGTTTGCACTCCTGAGAGGAGCAACAACATGCCAGAAGAGAGTTTGGCCTTCGGGCTAAGATTCAAAATGAAAGAAAAACGTTTTTCAAAAATAACTACAACATAAAATGATATGAGTAAAGATTTATTTTTAATATGAACAGGTGGATTCATTTTTGCATTTTATTTTACAATCTATGACAGTCTCGCATGTTTTACTTGTTTATTTTCTCTAGCATATTTCAGGAATGACATGAGAGGGGGAAAGGATTTTTTTTATTGCTGAATGTTAAACGAAATACAGTTTCACTGACTGGAAAATAATTGTCTGCTGCTTCATTTTTTCTTCCTTATTTTTTTTTAGTATCCATGCACCCATCTAACCTTGACCACAAGGACATGCAGAGGAGAGGTGTTCAAATATTTCAAGCAAGGGGTGGGGTCAGGTGTGGGGGGTCATAAAATCAAAGAAAGAAGAGACTGGCAGGACATGCCTGGTACCATATCAATTGTGTGAGAGGATCAGCAAAGGGGAGGGGGTATCACATTTACACTAGAGGTGTGGAGTCATCTTCGCCTTTTTCAGAATACAAAAAGCCCCAGAGGAAAATGATAAATACCCGGGAAACGGGCGGGGGTTGACCAAACTTCTCTACAACAATACCTCTGTGCATTTGCTGTAAATGCAGTCAAAACTTTTTTTTTACAATTGTGGGGCAAAATTTTATGGGGAAAACAATTACCCAAGTCAGCATTCAGTTGTTCTTTCAAATAGAATAAATAGGAACAGACCAATTGTGATGTATTATTATTCGCATTTGCTTCTTACCATGTCCATTTAAAGTAGAGATGCACCGATCAGAGATTAGTAGCCTTTTCTTGATTACCTTACATTCCTTGATAGGTCGTCATTATTTATAGAATGAAAGGTGACATTCTATAGTGTGTTTGAGAGAGCAGAGGCTGTAAAACAGGGATTTACTGTTTTAAAACAAAGACAAAATAATATGGAGTTGCCTTGTTAAGATGATTTTGGCTACTTATATAAGCACTTAGCATGATTAGTGCCCCTAGCATTACTAGATATGAACACCAGTCTCTGTGTGTATTTGCTAGTGAATGTAAACCATTACCTTAACTCTGAGACGCTAAGATTAAGAATATTTGCTGCAATAAGTTCAGCCTTCCTGGTGTGTAGAGGAAAATTAGCTCTTTTGCTACTGTAAAAATGCAGTTTTGTCAACCCCTCAGAAGGAAAAGTAGCTATTAGCTTGTCATTGTCATCTTCTAATTGACATAGTTTGCCAAGTGCATATATTTGTAACAGACACTGTGAAAGAAAGAATCTTTTGGGACAGAGAAAAAGTGGGGAAAAAACGAACAAAGATGTTCAGAATTAAACGTTCTGCCAATTCTTATTCTTTTAAAATGTCATATATCGGACCCTTTATCCAGACATGGGACTGAGAGAAACAAGCCAAAAGAGGCCATTACAGCCTGGAAGCAAAGGGGGCAAAATTTTCCTATTCTGTCTGCAGCTTGGACGTAATACTGAGTGAGGACTGGGTGACCAGTGAGTGCTTTGAAACACAGGCCCATAAAGCACCTGCTGCTTTCTGAGAAAAGCAAAACCGATATGAGCGTTCATGTCTACGTCTCCAACGCTCTCCAGTAACACCCAAAACTAGCGAGATTTGTCACTCATCTTTTAAAAATGATTAACAGAGGGCTCTGTGTACTAGCTAAACGTTGAACAAAGTTGCTAAAGTGGCAACACTGACAAAATACCCCAAAGGCCACTACAAACTGATGTCCTGTTGCAGACAGCTTCTTCTAGTAACAGAAAAAGGCTAAGAAATGTTTAAAAGTGCAGTAGTACAAGGTGGTAAGGAAGCAAAATGACCAGCATCTGGAGAATGCTAGCGCTTTAATGCTGCAGCATGAATGATCATGTAACATGCCTCTGTAGAAAATAGTTTTCTTTTATATAATCTCTTACATTCAAGTTCTTCCTCAGACTTTATTCTTAAACTCCTCACTGATAATGAAAATAGCTAACCTTACCACCCTTCAGTAAACAATTCAAAACAGGAGTTAGAAGACTTTTTCACCATCTCCATTTGTTTTGTGAGTAGTGAGTTGTAAATAGTGAGGGGGGTTGAAGCCAACCACTTCCTGTTACGTTCTCTGACTCATCAAGCAAGGCAGACACAGCGATATATCAGTTGACTTAGGAGAGCTGGTATTTAGTGTGTGATGTAGCGATTATAGATGATCTGTATGCCAAGGTAACTGGTGTATTTAAGGTGAAACCTTCGCCATGCACATAGTTTCTTGCCTTAAAAAAGAGATCCCTGGAATTCAGCCAAGGATAGTTCCTGCAAATGTGGTGACGCTTGAAAAAAAGAATAAAGCTGAAAAGCCATCACGCGCCACTGAGATGTTTTAGAAAGAGACACATTAAGTCTAACACTCTCTATTGACCTCTCTATTTGGTTCTGCAAAGTTGGTTTGATCTTTCAAAGCTCATGTTTGTGCAGTATCACAAGCTTGATTTGAGTTTTATGAATGATCAGAAGCAGCTCAGGGATGGCCTGGTCTTTTTGGGATGTAATTGTTTTGCAAGTAGACCTTTTACTCTTCTTCTCCAACAGCGTGCACATTGAAATGTTTAATTGTCAGGGTGACCTGCTAGTGCCTACAAATGATGTGTTCAATGTTTGGAAAAGTTTTTTTAGTCCCTTGACACAGTCACTGGACTGGGTTATTTTTGATTTTGGCGACTCTATTTGATGGGAGATTTTGCTAAACATATGAACAGCTTAAAACAAATGAAACATTTACATATAAATTGAACATGATAAAATTTGTCAAACAGACAAAGCAGTACACAGTACTACTGGAGGATACAGTATTTGGAAGTATGTGTGTAAGGTGGAGTGGTCTAAACAAACCTGTGTCTTGGACATGGTCGTTCTATGGGCAAGTGAAGGAGAAAGCCTCCACAAATAGATAAATGTCTGCATAATGGCTTCAGAAAAGAACTCAGATATGTACTCATTTGTCTCATTCTACACTACAGGCATTACAGAGATTTTTGCACACAAATACAGTACACACTAAAGTCACCTCTTAGAAAATTATGTAATCAAACAGCAAAATATAAAGTTTGCATATTTTTGCATTTTTATAATCCTCTATAGTTTTCACACCTATTTCATTATATTGTCTTTACTCTCCTCCAAACTAGCTGCTTCAACCTGGCTTTCCTTTTGTTTGTGTGGGAGCGGTCAGGGAACTGGTAGACTGTGTGTTAACCTCCAAGTCCTCAACTTCCGAGAATCTTCGTCTTAGGAAGGTCTTACTTAAAGAAGAGGACGGAGGAGAAGTGAAAGCGGGTGTGGTGGAGGGGAATATGTGGAAATCCTGAGACACTGTGTGGCCTTCAACATGAGCCACAGAAACAGAATGGAAACAGAATGATAATGACATGTACGAGGAGAAGTGGTTTTGAGTGAAAACAGATGATATCTTTTGTTTTGGTCTTCAATGTAGGTATCACCCACGGGAAAAAGCAGCAAAGTTTTTTTGTTGGCCTCGAAAAGCTAACAGAAAAAAAAAACCCCAAAGGAAATAAAAAAAATTAAAAAATCGACAGAATAGGGGCAGGCTTGGGGTCACATAGTTATAAACACATCATTAAGCAATGACCTGGGTGACACACCCCCACCTCACTTGACAACCAACACAAGAGGAAGGAGATGGGGGTGGGGGGACATCATTGCGTGCTCTCCTGAGATCCACACATTTGATCCTACTATACAATATTCGCCTAACAATCAAAAATACATGCCAGCAAAGTTACACACACAAACACACCCACTCACACAGATTCATTTGTGGGCACACTCAACCCAAACACCTCAACCTTCTTTCTGCATTTCTCGGGGGGACACATCAGTCAGAGGGTAGAGATATTCTATATTGTATTTATCAGGTGTTCTGTTACATCCCAAACCACCAAACCCTACAGGACGAATCATATTAATGTAAACACACACTTTATGTTGAAGTGGTTTATATTGAGTGACAAGGAAGAGGTTATGCTCCAGTGGGGACAGACTTCTCAGAGAATGTATTTTTTTTGGAAAGAAAGTGAGACAGGAAAAAAAATCAGACAGAACAAAAAAACATAAATGTGTATAAAAAAATGAGGCGTCCATATAAGAAAGGCTACAAAAACCTCCACTGGCCCTCTGGCATCGGCAAACAGCAAAAGGCACCACAATATTACTCTATTTTTTTACGTTGTGAAAAAACTGGCACATCTTTTTTTATGCTGTAAATCAAAATGTACATATAAATAGAGTTTTCCCTATAAAAAATTCTTTGCTGTTAACTAGTAGACAACTTTGCTAAAATGAAAATAAATATTTCATTTGTTTAGAATATCTGTCAGTTATATAAAATAAAAATATTTCTTATAGATGCAGGTCTATACTATATTGATTTTTGTTGGTTCATCATCACTCTTTAATGGGGCGTACTGTCCGGTTTGGAGCGCGACTGTGTGAGTCTTGTATGCATGTTGCCACGCCCACTGTGCCACCCCGATGAGTGAGAAGTCCGACTGTCCACCGGCCTGTAGATGGTGGAGGGTTCGGCGTTCATGTTCTGCATACTGAGGAAGGGAGTGCTCTCACCGTCCTCCTCTGACTCGCTTTCTGTTAGGCAGCTTCGAGATCCATAGTCTCGAGATGCCTCGTATCCACGCGGTGCCACGTGGCCATTCAGTCTGGATCTCCTCCAGCGCCGGCTACCAGTTTCACCGGACCCACTTGTCTTTGGTTGCTCCCGAGAGGAGAGGTACTCCTGGGTGGTCTCATAGTCTTCTTCCTCAGCCAGCCGGTAGGGGCTGGAGGGTAGGCTGCCCCTGCTGTCCTTTTGGTAGGTGCGGCGCTGCTGTCGATAGGGCTCCTGGCACTGGGCGTCATGTAGGGGCACCTGGTAGCGGCGCAGCAGCGGCTGGTCATCCTCCAGAGGATATGGGTTGTGGACAGCAGGAGGGAGCGACATGGCATGGCTGGCATTGGGAGATGTTATCTGGAAGGTAGGCACCTGGGGGGGCAATGAGTAATGGAAATCCACCGGGGAGAGGCGGGCTGGTGTTGTCAGGGCTGACACATACCTGTTTGAAATACAGAGAGGAATTTACAGGTTATTGGAGAAGAACAAATACAGGGCAGAGCAGGAGGAGCGAACAACATTTTGATAACAAAACACATATTACACCCTGTCAGGTTGAACAGATACTTGAATACTGAGTGGGTGCAGGTACATTTCCATGGATACACAGTTTCTGTGTGCATTGAGCAAAATATCAACAAGTTAAGGTACACGGTAGACATAATCTTCTTTCCTTCTGCAGAACTTCAGATTTTACCACAAACATGTTTGTGGTAAAATATGTTTTACAACATGTTCAAGACTAAACATGCTGCAGTTGGGTAATTTATTTTCTTTTTACTCCTCAAGCTGGCTTGACGTGTAGATGATGAAATATCCTTCATTGTAAATGATGCAGCTCAAAACATAAAAGGCAGTGTCCCAGAGAATTTGGTTGTCTTGTCTTTTTTTATTTTGCTAACAGGTGGTTCTGATAATACACATAAATTATACTGATGTGCATTTGACATGCATAAAAATGAAACAATTCATCTCCATATTAATTTTGTAGCATAGGAAAACCTGTCACCCTTTCAGTTTGCAGATAGTGTAAATATTCGCATCTATTTGTATTCATATGACTATAGGCTGGACTAGAAAAAAAAACTTTCAAGGACATAAAGTGGAAAAATCTCTTTGCTGTCACACGTGAGAAAATTATCTTTAACTTGATATAAAGCTTTAAATTGCAAAAAAAGCTCAGTTACAAAACAGGGGAAGAGAAGAGCTGTATATATGTATCTATGCTCGATAAAATAAAAACAAAAAAACTCCTGCTCAATCTGGCACTTTCTCTGGAATTTCATTAAAAGGACTTTAAATGACAGGAACATATAAGCACACATATCTTTTCTCCCCTTTCTCCTACAAATGCTAGCAGACTTATTTTACTTCTTAACCCTGCTGTCTGATTCTGTTTTCATGATTTACTTGTGTTTCATGGTTGTTCCATGTTGCTTTTTTAAGAGTGCATGTTTCTAGGTATTTATGTGGCACTTTTTCTTTTAAGGGCCTCTTGGCCAGGTCAGGTATTTAGATGAGAACTGACTCTGAAACAATTTACCTAGTAAAAAAAAAGAAAAAAGAGGGAGAAATATTTGAAACTGTAACTTTTTAAAAGCTTAATATAACCTAAAGCCACATGCATCTAGTTTTCATGAGGAGTATCCAGAACGTAGATAGACTTGAAATGGGTTTTTTGATGCTAAGCATAACCAATTCATCCTAAAGCCAGATATTTGGCTGAAAAAAAATATTGTGAAGACTCTAAACAGCTGTAAATGTGGATTTACAGGCAATAAAGGACATTCTTGAAATGGAATTTAAAACATCAGCGTATAGTGAGAAGGGCCTTTTTGTTATTTTCCTTGTCTGTTATCAGTTCTGCTTACAAATGCATGAACTTTATTTTCTTTACACTCAAATTCAGCTCATAGTAAAGCCATAAAAAAATTTGTCCCTTAAAAACCTATTTTTTGAATAAAAACCACGTGGCAGATATGAAAAAATACTATTTTAGAAATTCTATTGAACGACTGAGCAGCCGTACAGAAAGTTCATGCTAAAGCAACAGCCCAGCGATTAAGGAGATAAGGCTGTTAGGGTTACTGTCTGGAGCTGTATGAGAATATTGGTATCTTGGTGTCTATAGTATAAAGAAATATGCACGGGATAAATATAGACTGCAGCAGAGTTGATGAAAGGCTCATTCCCTCCCTTGTGAGCCCGTCCCTTTGTGTTAACTTGAGCTTCACCTATCTTTGCGACGAAGTTATCTTCTTTTATGATTGACACATGATTTTCTAAATAGAAATAAATATAATTCAAGATAAAAATAGTCTCCAGAACTACATACTGGTAAGGGAATAATGTTCCAATATCTGCAAAAGCAGGGTTCTCACTAACATTAGCACTTTTACTGACTCTTGCCTTCTTTTGCATATTTGAACATCATGCCTGTTGCCTGTCAGTTTCCATTGATTGCCCTTACAGGCCTCTTGAGGAGGACACAGAGCCAGCAAAGAGGGGAAACTTTTCAGCGTTTTTATTACAAACTAAGAGCCAAACTGGCCAGGCAGGCCCTGATTCCTACCTGTCACTGTGCGGAGAGTCTCCCAGTGAGTCGAACGAGTCCCCGTACTGCAGCCCCGGCCGATGGGGGTCAGAGTAACCACAGTGAGCAGCTCGCCACGCCCGTGCCTCCATGCATGCAGGACTGCTGCATTTACTGGTCCCCACAGACGATGACATCATTCCCGGCGAGTCAGAGAGGAAACTTTCAGAACGTTCCAGGCTCCATGTCCGTTCCTCATGTCTGTCATATAAAAAAGGTGTTAACATGCACACACCCTGAAGTGTCCCCAAGATATTTTTTTCTTTCTTTGTAGAGCAGAAGAAGCTTTTTGAGAAAAAAAGAGCCATTTTATTGTTTTCACAGGAAAAGTATTGATTTAGTTGGTTAAAGCCACTTCTTACATCTTAATCTCCTCTCCTCAATTCTGACTGGCAGAAAATAATAGTGCTGACATTCTTGCACACTATTTATTTCAATGCTGTAAATTTAATTTTTACATATGCTTCAATTTAAAGTTAATTTAAAATTTAAAATTGTGCCTGCTGTAAACATCAAAAGCATAGCTCCCATTTTATTTTCTTCTCTTTTCCACTATTGTCTAAACCCAAATCGGTATTTCTAATTAACTGCATTCACCAACCAGGAACAGTGCAGCAAGAACGTATTTGCATCCTTGGATGGTTCTTCTGTCGTCATTGTTTGTAGTCACACCTGAATATTTTTGATCATTAAATTCTTTAAATGAAAATTTCATTTATTAGGGGATAAAAGGAACCATTACTGACACTGAGTCTTTTACATCACTATGGAGGAGTTTTGGACCCTATTCTTTGTGGAATTGTATTAATTCAGACAAATCTCAGGATTTTGAAATCACAAACAGCCTGTTTAATTTAATTTGACTCAATTAAATATGAGTCAGGACGTTGCCACACCCAACCCATCATTTCGGAGGGGTTTTCTAGCCATTCAGAGGTGGAGATGATTGTCCTGCTGCATAATGAGAGATCTCACTTTTTCACTTTGCCAAGTTGGTTTGGAAAGCTTTTTTCTTTAATAAATTAGATCATCATTAAGAAACAACTTTATGTATTTTGTATAGGAGGTAAATAATTTTTCACAGCCCTGTATAACCAGATTTTACAATAATTAACTAACCTGCCTTTCATGGACCTGTTTTAGACAGAGGAGAGTTTAACAGAAACAGCCAACAGTTGGAGAGATAATAAGGAAACGGGTTAAGGGAAGCTGAGGACACCTAGTGACAATTACAGGCAACACAGGATTCAAAACTGGGACCAAGATGCACAGGAAATAAGGTTCTTACACAATGAAGACTAGTCACTAAAAGATATTAAGGAAGCAAATTTAAAATACAACCTAACTCAAGCAGACGGAAATGCAGTACAGTAAACGACTACCCTACACACAATAGAAGCAGACCAACAAGAATGAATCGGATAGTAAAAAAGTTTTGCTACAGTACTTCACATCAGTCCAAGAAGACAGAACATGAAACACACAGTGTGACGCATATAATGACCACTTACCTTTGAGTTGATGAGTGGGCTCGTGTGGAAGAGTTATGAGATCTGGAAGAGGCATGACTGGCTGGGAATGATCGCTCTGTTGCGGATCGTATGACTCGCTCAGTTGCAGGGACATTCTTTGATATGTACTGTAATAATAGAACCAGTTAGGAAATATAAGTTAGTAAATACTCTATGATGTACATAAACATATCTAAAAAAAAAAAAAATCACTGAGTATTGCAAGGACGTCTCATAAAAACGTACATCTACCATAGGGATTTCCTCCGGGCCGGGTCCTGGGTGATTAGGTCCGTTAGCAAGGTTACGATTGGGGTGTTCAGGACACATGTTCTGTCGCATATGATTGTGCATCTTCTTTCTTTTTTTCCTGTTGAATGATTTTTTTAAATCATTTTTGATCATTTTTTTTATTTTTAAATTTCTGAAAGTTAAACCTTCAATTTAATTTGAGAGCGACAATTAAACATGCATACAAAGCCGCTTATTAAAAGGGAAAATATTACATTTTAGAGCTTATAAATGTTGATTGAACTATTTATTGTTTTTCAAAGCAGAGAAGTAACTGTAAGAGCATGTTTTGACAACAAAAAAGTATCCAGTCCTCTTTTAAATACAAGAAGTGAGAACCTAATATGGGAGAATATTGTTTTCTTGATTAAAAAGGGCATTTTAAAAGAAATGACTTCAAATCAAAAACAGTTTCTTTGGTTGAAACACGTTTTGTCCTAGAATGATCAGACAAATTTTTGATCTAAGTGGCCTAACAACTCAAACCTGTGGGAAAAGAACATTAAACAGTCCGTAGATGAGGTAAAACAGCTTGGGCAGAAAGTAAACGGCTAGACTATGAGGGGACTGTGGGTGTTGTTTGCAAGTATAAAGTTAGTCAGGTAAGAAAAGTATTTATTTTACTGATAAATAGCTGTAGCTGCATATATCCTTTCTTTGTGTCTGAGCCAAATTTGGGAGAGAGTGTTCACCTGCAGCTGCAGCCAGGCTGTGTATCAATATTTTAGCTTTCCTTCCTAAACAACGTGTAACATTAGCTTAAAGGACATTTATGTGGCCAAACAGCATGTCATTGTGACAAAACTAACTGTGGATGAATTTATAGAGTTTGAAGGGAGCAACGGAGAGGCGAGTTTAAGTGTCCTCAGAATAATGTTTTGACAGCTACATTTATGTAGCACGGTTAAAACCTTCACATGTAAAACATGGACTGATTATGCGGAAACATTGCAGGGCTCATTAATTTATGGTATTCTAGTGACAGTTGTTGGTAGAAATTCACCGACTCATGCTTAAGGGAATCAGAATAACAATATGGCTTAGAATTGGAGAAGAAATCACATCAATTAGAATGCTGCCAGAATTGTTTGTTTCAAATTACAGTATTTGTCACAAGTGGTTATTTGCCACTGTGGCGAGTTACAGTCAAACGGGGTCTGTGACGCAGCGCTTTCAAATCCCTCAGTATGTTGCCGGGTTGTTAGGTCTCCACTACTAGTTAGGTCTGCACTAGATCGCTATTGTTGTCAGAGAACATTTTTCCCATCTTCCTCTTTGTCAATCAATAAATCCCTAGGTAAATCTTTACTTTATACAAATATTTGAGCTGGAGAGTTTAATGATTTTCACTACTTTCCTCATGGGTGACCATTGTATTATGCATCGATGGCTCAGCTTGATATTTAAAACATAAAGTCATCACTCTTCAGTAACTTTCAGTTGCATTCTGGTCTGCCTTGTGCCTGCTGCTTTTTTACCATGCTTCTAAACATTTTTCTTGAATTCTTTCATAAAAAATAAATATAATTCAACAATTATTTTGAACTATAAGTCTAAAAGGAAAAGTTGTAAAAGTGATGATATATGCCCTTTAAAAACACTAGACCAACAGCTTAATCCAACAAGTTTTTATAAGCTTTTCAGGGCCTGAAATGGCCACACATAGTCACATTAACATGTAATCTGCAGAACTTACTTGGTTTTACAGTAGGCAACCACACACAAGATGCCCACCACTAACAGAGCCACACAAATACCCGTGATTGTCAGGACTCTTTTCTGGTAGAGTTCCTCTGCCTCTGTCAAAATTGACCCCAGAGAGAAAAGACAGGAAACAATTAGATTCATAAAGGTGGATATATTTCACACAGTTTGTATTTTCCAGGTCTAACTTCTGAGCAGAATAAATCTTCATCCTCCCCTGTCTAAAAGATAGATAGATGGATAGATAGATGGATAGATAGATAGATAGAATCGATAGATAGATAGATAGATAGATAGATAGATAGATAGATAGATAGATAGATAGATAGATAGATAGATAGATAGATAGATAGGCCTGTCTGCTCTGCAGTCCTACTCTTTACAGAACTATTCATCTACTCAAGAATTCAGCAAGCAATGCTATCTTATTGTCATATCTTTATAAAACCAGCAAAATTTTGAGGTTAAACACAATTATTGTGAAATTTGATTTGTGTTTATACTTTTCCAGAGAAGAGCTTCGGTCCAATTTCACACATCCTTACACAGGAGATTTCCTCCTTTCATTCACCAGCAGCCATTTTCGACATCATGTCACTTTGTGAAAAGTTTATGGCACCATAAATAAATCATGGAAGTTAGTTTATCTATAGCCGTAAAGTGGGACATGTTTCACGGTGCATGTCATCTGCTGATAATGACTTTACTCAGAGGAAATGATACTGGTGTTTCTGCAATAACACTGTGTTCCTCTGTTCAGTGCGTGAATGCACTTGTATAATTGCAAGATGTCTGAAAGGATGCCTCTAGCCATTATTCTAAAATCTCACACACTTAAGCTCTTTTCTGGAAAATAAAGTGGCAGAAGACAAAAGGTACCAATGAAAAGAGACAGAAGCTGATAGAAGCGAAAGGGGAGGCTGTCAAACATTAAAATCGCATGCATTGGAAAATGGAGAATTTAAACCAGTAACAGACATATCATGATTAAGACTTCCACATTACATTTCTGCTAGGCTATCAAGAGGGTAATGTAATAGATATTGAGAAGATTACATGTAAATCAAAGGAGGGACAACGCATGTCAGAGTAAAAAGATAGAAATAAAGGGAAAAAAGAAGAGACTAGGTTGAATACTGAGGCAAATCATCTGGTACAGCCAAACATGAGACATCATGCTTGTTACAAATGAAATTAAAAACCAAGCTTCTAAAAGGGATAACTAACTATCGTGAGTAAGGAGGAAACTTAGTTAACAGTACTTTTCTGATCACATGTACAGAGGGAGGCATTGCATCCATGTTAATGATGCCGGACGGAGGATCTGTGAGCTTGTCAGTCTGATAAGTTATGATCACTTCAAAGATTGATTTGTTAATAAAAAAGGGGACAATGTGTTTTACAAATCAACGAGCATGTCACACTGAAGAATGTCGGGGTAGCTAGGCTAGGACTGAGAGTCAAAATGGATTGTTTCATACCCATAAATTCAATCCCAAGATGCTCTGCCATTGCAGAGGGTTGACAGATGGAAGGAGAAACAAGAACAACAACAAAAAAGAAACAAGAGAGCAGATTAAGATAGTTGCACCTTGTAGCATACAAATAGTGGCGTATAAACAAGTTGGCAAACAAAGCCAACTAAGACTACAAACACGTGTCAGTGATTGTGCAAGACAAGACACAAGCATGCAGCACACATTTTATACAATACTAGACAACACCACACAAAACAACTGAACAATGTTAATTTCAGACTGACTATTAAGGTAAGAGGTGTTCTGGTAGCAGCACGTCTCAACCTAATATACAGAGTCTTTCATTTAGTCATATTATAACCACTAACTGTAATTTATTTTATGGGGTTTTAAGAGAGAGTTTAACGATTGTGAAATTAAAGGAAAAAAATTACACTTTTTTGATGAAGCCAATCTCTATATCATTTTCCCTCCGTTTTACATTGATGCATCACTTTGTGGTGGTCTATCACATTAAATCCTGATAGAATAAACCTGTATTTGTAGTTTGTAACGTGTCAAAAATATGAAAAATATCTCAATGTGCATAAATACTTCCCAAGGCGATTTATGTCAATCTGTGGACCGACTACCTGAATGCATTGCAGTCGTGGATGTCAATAAATTTCTTACACTTGAATAATAAAAACAAAGAGGTCATGTTGTTTGGGCCCAGTGATGTCTTCAGCAGCAGCGTTGGCCGGGGTCTTTTAAGCCAGTAATTGACACAGATTGCAGACCTGGGGACAGTGATCTTAACTTTGATGCTCAGATTAAATCAGTGGTCAGGTGCAGCTTTTTTTCAACAGAGACAGATGGGCAAGGTTAAACCATTCCTGTCATGGCTTCTTTTTGAGATTTTAATCCATGCTTTTATTGCAACTCGTTTAGATTACAGCAATGGACTTTACACTGGGCTTAACATAACTATAGTGGCTTGTCTACAGATGTTCCAAAATGCTGCGGCTCGTCTTTTAGCAAAACAAGAAAATATTTCTCCTGTTTTAGCAGCAATTCATGGGCAACCGGATAATTTTTGAATTGATTTAAATTTGCTTTTAAATGTCTTCATTGCCAGATCGTCTTTTATAAGTTGCTCTAAAGACAAAGAGAGTGTGGAGAGGTGACCGTGCTTTCTCCGTCATCGCACCAAAACTATGAAATGAGTTACCTTTACATATCAGGCAGAACGACTCACTTTCTGTTTTTAAATCTTCTCTTGAAACACCTTTTGTCTCTGGTTTAAAATGTGTGAGATAATGGCTTTTGTGGTTTTATTTTTCTTAGTTTTTATGTATCTGCGCTCCATTTTACTTGTTTTATTGTGTTTTTGCTTTTAGTGGTTTCATTTTTTATATTGTGTTCCCTTCCTAAACGACATGTAACATTAGCTTAAAGAAAATTTCTGCTTCCAAACAGCATGTTATCATGACAAAACTAACTGTGGACGAATTTATAGAACTTGAGTAGAGCAACCGACTGAGTTTAAGTGTCTTCAGAATAATAATAATATATTTTGTTGTTGCATTAGCTTTTTAGGCTGTGTAAAACACTTCAGCTAACTGAGTATAAAAGCACTATAGAAATAAAATTAAGAGTTGATGTCTTTTAGTGAGAGTAGCACAGCTTTATGTTGTCCATTTCCTTCTGCAGAGAAGTTTTGAGTTGTTACATAAACAAACACTGAATGAGAATTGAATATTGGTTGCATAGTAACCCTTATTGCTGCTGTTTGGGGAAAATATGTGTCATCTGCAGAGATTACCCGTGCTTTTCAGTTTTCTGCCGTGCAGAAGTGCTACACTGTCAGCTCCCTGACACACCCATCACATGAACAGGCAAGTTAAAGGGCTGGTGTTAGAACAGGGGTTGCTCCAATACAGCTGTACTCTGTATGGAATAATATTGCTAAATATGAAGAATTATTGCTGGGCCGACACTGTTTGGCAGAGTAAGGCCATAGGGACGTTGCACCAACTAGCCGAGTCCATAACTCTGGCAACTCTGTAGGTTTACTTGGGCTTAGGCAAGTCCCAGCTGTCCTTATGACAACATGCTCTTATTAATTCAAGCCCTCATGGCTGAGCAGTAGAAACCATCCTCCTTCTCTGTTTTATCTCATGAAGATCCATCTGGGAGGAGGCTCAGTAGGTATGAAATTGGAGTGTTTTTCTGTATGCTCTTTAAAAAAGGTGATTTATTCAACTTAATTTAATGTAAAGTCGGAATTTTGTGTATGCTTTTACAGTACCTTGCAAAATTTTACACCCAATTAACTTCACATTTTTCTTATGTTACAACCGCAAACTCTTTTATTGGGATCTCATTCAATCTAACTGAGCTTAAGCTTAGTTAGATTGAATGTTCTGATTGATGTTCTCTAACAAACCATGTCTGCTTTTCAATCCACTCCAAAATTATAGGCCACTTTTAGTTGGCCAATATAAAATCCCAATTAAATACATTGAAATGTGTGGTTACAATGTAACAAAATGTGGAAATGTTCAATAAGTGTGACTACTAAATCACTGTATCAAGACGTATTATGCCAACTCTTCCTTTAGTTTTACTGGTCTCTCTTTTTGCTGTTGTGCAAGTAACAGAGCAAACATCAAGCAATTAAAGGCTGGCCTGTCTCCACAAGGCTACACAACAATGGGAAATAGATGCTGACCTTGATACAGATGTGCAGCTGCACTGAAGTGGGTGAGTTTAGGAAAAACACAAAAATACTTTGCCAAAAAGACAAGTAATTTTAGCACAGTGCATTGCAACTTAATGTGAGGTAAAATTACTTGTAGTTAAGATGTGGAAGGCAGTTTGCAATTCATTTTTGTGCCAGCATAATGTACAACAAACAGCAAATGGGAGCTGTGTAAGCTGGACTGCAGAGACGAGTCTCTATAATCAGCATGCAGATTTACAAGAGCAGATGGACTGTTATTCCCTTAACTTTTGAATTGAGACTGTATGAGCTTGCAAATACATGATGTCGACAAATATGCCGTGGGATTACCAGGAGGCTTTATTTTAACAGAATTAATCCTGTCTTCATCATTCAACTCACTCTAAAACCATTATCTTCAGCTGTAGGGGTTTGTAACATTAATATAACATCACTTATTCCTCTTGGTTGAATATTTGTGAGGTACAAAAAGCATTTCTACACAATGTAGAGTGTCTTTAAAAGGCAGATAGTCCGAAAGAATAGCTTGTCTCCAAACTGTTATCATTGTAAGACGCCTTAAGGGCAGGATTTATCCTGAGGACTTCTCAACAGACCTTCCACTAATTTTGGGTTAATCTTTCAGTTGATGGCTGTTTTTGCCAGTGTTGCTATGTGGAGTCAAGATGTTAAAATCTCTAATCTTAGGCATGTAGACCTGCTTGACACAGTGTTACAATCTTTATTTTTACATTTTTATGTCATAGATCAATGCAAAGTATTAGATAATTGTGCAACGGATGATTGCAATGGATTTGATTTAAGGGGTACCTAAGCAAAGCGGGTTAAATACAAATGTTGCAACACATTTCAAATTTTTCTTTCAAAAAATGGTGAAAACGTGTATTGTTTTCCTTCCTTGTCATAATTATGCATTGCTTGTGTGTGTTTATAACATAAAATCCCAACAGATTACATTGATGTTTGCAAATGTAAAACGACAAATCGAGAAAAGCTAAATACTTTTGCAAGGTACTATACATAAACTCTTATGTGCATGGGTGCCCTCTGCAGTAAGACCACCATTTTGTTGCTTCCTTCCGAAGCTCTGCAAGTTGGCAGTTAAAAAATAAAACGCAGCTAACCATATTTTGATGGTGGAGCCCTAACCTTTAATTTTCTCAGAATGGCTGTAATTGAGGACCTCGGCATGCAATCAACTGGCCTGAAAGTGAAACAAGCAGGGTTTCTTGTCGCAGCTTGAAATGATTCGATGCTTGGCTTTCAGGTGCATGCAGGTACAATTAGTCAAGAATTAAATAAGTATTGGGAAGTGTTCTGTCACGTCGGTTCATGTTGGATCTGATGATACTGCACATTATAAGTGTAAATACGAAGGAACTCTCTGAGAGACATTATACAAAAGAGCAGTTGAAATTTACGCTTGAGGTAGGCTGTGCACGTCCTACCGAATGTGAGATTTTACATGAATTTTTATTGATTACTTTTGCTCAGACCAGGTTTTGCATTATTGCTTTGACTCAAGTAATATTGTGCATGCTTGCATGTCTGCAAATGATTGCATAAAGAGGTGTGATGGGCGTGCTACGATGAGTATTATGGCGTTCACCTTGCCTTTGTTGTTACACGTAGCTCACTATTTGCAAATAATCAGCTTCCACGAAGCATCTGAAAAAAAAATTAAAAAACCTACCACAACTTGTTGCAGGCAAATCTACCACAAAAAAACAACATGCAAAGCTCTGTGAGCTAAAGGAAGAACGTGCACACACACAAAATCACATGCTGACCAACCACAGAAACACGCTCTACTAATCTGTGCCAGCTTGTGAATGAGTCATCAAAGGAGACACAGATATAATTATTAGGTAACAACAGGAAATGACTGCAATCTCTCTACACCCAGCGTGCATGCATCACACAAGGGCAGTCTGACACAGAGACAGAAGAGAGAAGTTGACATACGGTAGAAACTGGCCATAACGTAGGTTTGACAGCGATCACCAGTAAAGTCATTTGGACACCTGATGGGAAGAAAGCCAAAGGAACAGAGGGAGGAGATGAGTGAGGAAAAAAGGAAGAAAACAGAGGGACAGTCGAGTGAAAAGGGAGAGCATGTTTGAAGAAAAAGGGGAGAAATTGGGGGAGGGGTGGGAGAGAGGGAGAGACACAGAATTAGAACAATAGCAAAACTACGGACAGCAAAAGCAGAGTTTTCCCATGGACACCACTATGTGCATGGTGCTGTGCACAGCTCATTGCGATGTTGACCTAAGAGGGAGGAAGAGAAGGAGAAAGAGCAAGACGGTCGGGGTGACAGGAGTCCTCTGGACTGATCCAGGGACAACTGCGTCTCTGTTCTCAGCTGCTCATGTCAGGTGGACATACTTTTAAAAGGATCGGGCATGTACGACCGCAGCGGCTCGGTCTGCGAGCATCGACGGCCGAAGTATCCATCCCCACATCTGGGAAAGAGCAGACACGTGTTATGAAAAAGGAAAACACAGGAAGTAAGGTGCATTTTTAAATTTCAAGGCATTAATTTCTGTAGCAAAACATGGCGCATGTATAAAAATACAATGGCTCTCAAGAGTCTACACGCCCTTATTAAAAAGCCAAGTTTTTGAGCTCCTTCTGATACTTTTACAGAAAATCTATAAATTAAACCTTAGACAGATGTGATTGGTGATCAATAAAAGTGCTTTTTACAAGACAAACAAAACAAAAAACAACAAAAACAACAAAAAATGACTTAGTTTATTTATTATTTAGGTTTTTATTCAATAGTCATGAACCTCATACTTTAAAATGGGGCTGTGTACACTTTTAAGAGCCCCTGCATATCAATAAAAATAAAAACAAAATTAAACTGATTCAAAACAATCAATAGACGAAAAACCCGATTGAAAAAAAAAGTTTTCGGGCCCAGTCCCCCCCTTTGGTTTTTCCTTGTGCATTTCTTCATAGCTGATCAACAACAAACCCAAAAGGGAAAACCCTGTTAAACCCCAAAACGGGAAAATAGGTTAATGGGGTTTCTTTTTCGAAAAAGCCCGGGGGAAATCCTGGAGCTTTTGTTCACGACCTACAAATGTGACAGTTTTATCACTGTAACAACAAGTCAGACAAAAAATAAACTCCAACTTTCTGACTGGAATTTTAGAAATATGATTTATGAAAACATAGCTGGTCCCTAATATTGGACCGTTTGTTTAACATGGTTTAGGGTGTTAGCTTGCTGCTTAGTATTTTTGTAACTGAAGACAGACTATCTCCAGGATCAAGGGTGTTGACCATACTTCCTCATTATAATCCCATTAGGGTGAAGCAGTGGGTCTTTCAAAAGGCCACCAACATTTTCCTCACAGCTAACAGAAGACCACCGATTCTAGCAAAGTTCATTGCTTTTGATTTACTGGTTTCACTCAATGCCTCCCAGGAGCACCATAACATTCAAGCAAAAAATTACTCATCCTGATTGATGGTTCCTTTTGTAGCTGGGACACTGCACCACCCCAGCACTAAGGAAACTTGGCTGAAGGTTGAAAAATATAAACAGTTATCAAGTAATTAAGAAAAAGTCCAATGTGATCTGGGATGGTGTACAAACCAAACATGTTACATTTGGAAATAAATAAGCAAATAAGCATGTGTTCTGACTTGTCTGGGAGGATCTTATGTTTGCAGATATTCTGCATGTTTGGGGCCCGTTTGTAGAAACCCTTACATTTTTGGTTTTGGGTTAGATTGATTTAAAAACTTTTAGGGGTTGAACCCAAAAAACCAAGACAAATTTTACAGCAAAAATGTGTCTACATTTCTACATTATAACCAGCATTACAATCATAAAGAGTAACACATTCTGTGCCACTTTTACAGTATAGTGTCCTACTGATGTATCCATACACCTGGAACTTTTCCACTTTTTGTGTTATTGAAAACACAAACATCACTGTATGTTTCATGGATTTTGTGTGATGGACCAAAACAATCAGTGCATTATTGCGAAGTGAAGGAAAAATGATACATGGTTTTCAGCATGGATTTAGCTCCATCCATCTGTAGTCTCTATCTCCACAGCATGATGCTGCTACAACTATGTTTCGCTATGTATGTGATGTGCACCTTCTTCCACATGTTTTACCATGTGCCTACATGGATAAATGAGACTTTTTCAAAAATGCCATTCTTATTGCCATTCTCCCATTAAAGATTTATGGAGTGCATGGATGATAGTTGTCCTGTCAACAGATTTTCCAGTCTAATATGTGACTCTTTGGAGCCCCTCCAGATTTACCATGGACCTCTTGGCAGGCTTTATGATTAATGTTCTTCTTTTCTGGCTGGTTCTCCACAACTTAATACATGAACTATCTGCTGTGTTTTTTGGTCTTCGTGATGCTGTTTGTTCATTAATGTTCTGTAAGAAACATCTGAGGTCGACCAAGGTTAAATTAAACAGGAGTGGACATTTGTTTGGTGATTTGTGAAGGCAACTAATTGCACTGGACACTTAATATCCAAGTAAGGGAGGCTAAACACCAATGCTAGCCACACTTTTCAGAAATTCAGTCGAAAAGCATTTGAAAACCATGTTTATCTTTTTCTTCTACTTCACAATTATGCACTACTTTGTATTGATCTATCACATAATTTTGGGGGACAAATGCTTTTGCAAGGAACTGTATGATCTACTCCTCTCAGCTAAATCTGAGCTTCTTATTTTCTTGCTGCTTAAAAATAACTAAAAGCACCGAAAAAAAACGTTTTACAGTTAAAAATATTCTTGATCTTTCTGTGTATTCCGATTTCTTTCTTTATCTTTATGTATGATTTGATTACACATAAACGTATTTTGCTCATTATTTAACTTCACATTAGTAAAGTTTAAACCTAGATGAGAAGCAGATGGGTATAAAAGACAGAATTGCTGTCTGCAGGATTGTTTAGGTTGCAAGTAACACTAAGAGAAGCCTGGCCTATATCAAATGAGGTGGCCGTGGGACAACATATCGCTGCAGGCCTTCCCTGCATTATCTAACTTTTCTGGGCCTGTGCCCTGACTGTGAGTGAATTAGCTGCAGCGGCTGAGTTATTGCCGTCTCTGTTTTGTACACAACATATCGAACTGCTGTTGCAACTGTGTCCTCGCAGGTTGTCTAGGCGATCCCGCTCTGGCTGACTTGGCAGCAAAGCCCTGCTAATGTTTCGGCTCTACATCAAACAGGCCGACAGATAGTTTGTGCTCTCAGTAAGCCAGCATTGTAATATCTGACAACCTTTGGAGGTAGATTCATGTGTTGTGTACTATTAGCTTCCAATTTAAAAAGTGATAATTTAACTAAATTTGTTTGTAGTACACAAACTGAATATAAAAATTTGCAACAGTTTGCGATGTTCTTTAAATAATCTCTATAGATATACAGTGCTTTGCAAAATTATTCAGAATGCTGGAAACTTTATTAGCTTGTATATTTACAACCACAAATTTCCATGTATTTTATTGGGATTTTATGTGATAAACCAACATAAAGCTGTGCATAATTGAGAAGGTGAAGAAAAATTAAATGTGGTAGAAGACTTTGTACTTAAAAATCTGAAACATTGAGCATTCATTTGCATTCAACCCCAATTTATTCCAATATCCCTAAGTAAAATCCTTCAGATGTCAAATGACAGGCTTGGTCATAGAATTACCTGCAGAGATCCACAGCTCAGAAGAGCAAATCAGTTGACGGGACCACTTTTAGTTGTGGGCTCAAAAATATGGTCTTTAAAAAAGAGAGGCTAAAAGAAAGCCATCAGAAGTCCAGCTTAACATTTGCCACAAGAAACATAGGGAACACAAACAAGTGGCAAACAAGTGTAAAAAGCTGCTCTTCTCAGATAAGTCCAAATCTAAAAATGTTGGCCTACATGTGAAATGCTATATGTACGGCAAACTATTTACACATTACCCTAAAAACACCATCCCCAGTTTCCCACATGATGGTGATAGTATCATGCTCTGGCGATGCTACTGTCAAATAAAAACCCGATAAAATGCAGTGAGGCTTGTGGTTGTGACACAATAAAAAGAGTGAAATGGTTTAAAGGATAGTTTTGGAAGCTAAGAAGACATCCAGAGATTTGCTAATCCAGAACATAAAATAAGTTAGAAATCTAGCTTGAAATTTGATGATTAACTAAATGAGCAATAGAGAGACTCTAGCAACTCAAAAAAAGTCTGAAGAAAACAAATAGAAAACTCTCTGTTTATGTTCTCATCCTGAACATCATCCTTTCTAATGTTTCTTGACCTTAAGCTTCACACAAACTCAAATCTAAACATGAAAGAGAGAAAAAAAGATTGTTTCTGAGAAAATGTCAACCTATTTTCCACCTATAAAGCAATTATACAGAGTTAAACAGATATTTACACATTGGCCTTGATCCCCTCTCTCAAATGTAAGCAATGATTGTATTTATCTCATTGGGGGCCTCTAACAGGCATAAATATTTACTCACTACTAAACCAATGACTCATGACATTTTAAAAGGGATTTTAATGTGCAGCCCTTCTGTACACTAAACAGGACTTAAAAGACCAAACACACCGCCTCACTCCATTATTAGCAATAAAATACAAAACAGGTGGCAGATTAGAGGAACTGAGATGCATAACTACAGCTGCTGAAAGAAATTTGCGACATCAAGATGATAACAGTTTTTAATTTGCTGTTAGAATGTTATTATGGAGCAGAAAAAGACCTTGATGAAGGATGAAACTGTCACAATAAAAATGGGGAAGCCCAAAAGCACCAGGAAGATGACTTACTTGCAGGCAATCCGATTTATGCCATGGATGAAGTAACAGTCGCCGCCATTCACACAGTAGGCCTTCTCTGTGTCGTTGCATCTTCTGGCATGGCCTGAGCCTGGAGGTGGTGTTGTGGTTACTGGTAAAGAAAGAACAAAAAAAGACAGTACAATTTTACAAACATGCCTAGACTACAACTGGTAAAAATGTATAAAAAGCCTTAAAATAGAGACACAATCACAAGAGAGGAAAACTGAACAGTCCTTTTGGAGGTAAAAGCGTAAATTTGTAAATCGCTCTCATAAATCTGCTTCACAAGTACAGAGTTAAAGAAATACAAAACATGGCCGTTAGTCATAGTTTTTTATCCATATTTTGACTTTAAACAATATTATCTTAATCTTAAGATGAAAAAAGATTCAATTTAATAAATACCCCACACCTCTTGGTAAAGATGAATAGCCTTAAAATAAATGCATCTTGTACTGCAGTAACATAATCTTACTGTGAAGATTTTAGAAATTAAAGTCAACATTTAATGTGATTACATTTATCCAGTAGGGGAATATGTCATGCATTAGTAAATACTTGTTTTTAAGTAAACTGAGCCACAGTTACATACATAAAGGCAGGTTAAGTCTGCAGCTTTTTTGTTACCATTTTCTAACATAGGAGGTTAACGGAAACTGTTTTTGGTTTTTTCATCTTGTCTGTGTTACATCATATTTACACCCCACTGAAACTGGTTATGAATTGATAATTATAAAGTTCCCCAGCGCTGTGATTGGTGTGGTGTCACAGTTCCCTCATTGGGGTTTTTCACGTTTTCAAGAAAGATGCTCATTGTGTTTATTGTTTACTATGGTCTCAACCAAATCACTGCAAAGAAAAAACAAATAAATTCTGCCATTGATGTCCACACCATTCGATGGCCCCACCATATTACAGACTTATTACCTGGTCCGCAACAGTTAAGGGAGTGATAGAAAACAGCTTTTAAAACTTCGACTGGATATTATAAATAACGGGTATTCAAAATGCCCAGACTCAGAAATGCCCCTGCTGTATTCCAAGTCCTGGTGAACGATAGACTTCTTCAACATGTTGCCTTCAAAAATGATCCTAAAAATGTATGATTGTTTCTCCAAGTCTTGTCATTTCATTCCTCTAAAAAAACGCATCTGTTGGTGAGACCACTTACCTCCTCACCAGATATACATTTAGATTACATGGTATACCCCAGTGAGCCAAGGTTATGCTTAGTTTAGGTTTTCATCCTCAAAATAACAGCCAAAATGAACAACTCAGTCAGAAAATGGAAGCCACCCTCATGTCCATAACCAATTCTAATCCATCCACCATGGATCAAACATGTACATAACTCTCATGCCTCTGCAGCTACTGGCTTTTCAACTTTTCACTCTTTAACTTTTATATTATTTTAGAACAGTTAGTATGGGTGCCAATAATATCATCATCAATGATTTTATTTATAAAGAAGGAATTTCTTAGTTTTAACAGTAAATTGAAGACTGGACGTTGAAAGTTATTCTACTGCAATTTCTTTTAAGGTTTTTTACTCATGTTCACTAGAAGGTGCCGAAAGTATGGAGGTTGCTGTATTTAAAAAGCCTAATTCTTTAGTCACTAAAAGATTAGGCTAGTGTAATCTAGTCAAGCCAAAATATGGATAAAAGATATGATTAATGGTCATGCTTAGTATTTCCTTAAATATGCACTTCTGGGACAGTTTTATCAGATTGATAGTCTCGTATATCTACAAGTGTTTTGTGATTTACTCATAAAACACACTTTTATCTCCAAAAGGACTCATCGATGTTGA
Source organism: Crenichthys baileyi (assembly GCA_036173005.1). Lineage (NCBI taxonomy): Eukaryota > Metazoa > Chordata > Actinopteri > Cyprinodontiformes > Goodeidae > Crenichthys > Crenichthys baileyi. The sequence continues at coordinate 84,728 of JAHHUM010002058.1, read as the reverse complement.
GCCTCAGATGTAATTGTGTCTCTAAGCAGTGTTGACACTATCTCAAGAAGCTTCTACGAAGAAAGATAAATATTTCCCTGACATAACGTAGGAGTTGTTTATGCACTGACTCAATTTGTTGGAATGCCCCAAAATGTCATGTATCCCTAAAGTTAGATGTTGCTGGTGGTGATACAGATGCTTTGCCCCGAGAAAAAGTTAACTGCACCAATAACTATGCAGCCTGATACTCATGCTGTGCAAGGTGCTTTGACAGAAAATTAAAGGGCTTAGTTCTTCTGCTACTAAAAGAAGCAAATAAAAAATACACTGTAGGGCAATGCTCTTGTTTCTAGGTTTTCATTTTAGACCACAGAACTGTCGTATAAAATTTTCAATGCAAGACTGTCCATGGTGAAAGTACAATTGCTTGGCAAAAGAGTAAAGTGTTCCTGTTGGACTTTCAAAATGCAGTGCAGGCCATACTCATACAATCTCAGGTTTAACTTCAATAAACATCCACCCGAATAATAAACCAAGATATACATTTTCGGCAGGTTTAATCTGATAAGATTAGTTAATTTGTGATTCATGGCCAACATGTTAGTTGAAATGGGATTACATATCTAAACTCCCAAGGCTTGCTGTCACACATATTCCAGGGTTTAATAAAACACAATAATATTTTCATACCAGCGCAGCCCTCAACATTATCCGCTGCCACTTCCATGGGAAAACATTTTTTGCTTCAACAGGGTTTCAGCGCTAACTTCACTTTCACCTGACTCGTCCTGTTTGCATTCTGCAAAGTAAAAACCCTGATAAAAATATCAGGTAAGAACTGAGGAACCTCGAAGGATTGCATGCATGCTCCTACACTACAAATGGAAAGATTTCCAAGGGGTTCAGCTGTAAAATATGTAAGTGCAAAGACTGCAAAACAATCTGGATGAATCCCTAAACAGAGCAGCTGGTAGTGTTGAGGTTGGGTGCGGGGTGTGGGAGGGTTTAAGGTGAAATTCAGTCACATTATTTTTTCTTGGTCCACCTGGCTCATACCTAAGGTATACTAAGTTTGTTTTATAAAATTTCACTTTCAAAACCACAAACATCGTGTAGCTCCTGCGATTAAAGATTTTTTTAAAAGATTTTTTTTGCCACTAGTGGCTTTTATTGAACAGTAGTTTGATAGGAAAGAGGTGGAGAGAGAAGGAGTCATGCAACAAATGTCCAGGGACCAGGAATGGAACCCAGGACAACCACGTTGAGGACTACAGCCTCTGCACATGGTCTACCAACTGAGTCGCCAAGCACCCCACAGTTGAAATTATTTCTATGAGAAAGCAGAGAATGTGTTCTGAGTTTTCTGCAGTTGTATGGAGCACATAGTAAGGCAGCATTGCCCCTCCCCCACCTGGTGCTGCATACTGTCGGTCAGCTGGTTGACAGAAGAATACTGCACTGATTTTGGCACATACAAGAAAGAAAAGGTTGGCTGCTCATTGTAAAATGAAATATTCCATATCTATTCCATATGTCTATGTATTAAAACAGATTTTAACTCTAATGTTTGAAATTTGACACAAAGTAGGAATGTTGTTTGTTTCTAACTTTAAAATACATTTTATTAGATCAAGTGAGACATTTTTCTTTTGAATCTTTATGTTAATATTGTGAAAGAGTATAATTTGTACTCAAGGACATCATACTGTGAGATTTTCACAACAGCCCATGCCTATCCATATGTGGATGAGCTGGGGGTGAAAACCCACATATGGGCTGGAGAACAAGAACACTTAACACCAAACATCAAGGTTGTTAACTGGACTGTGGAGAAGATCAAATCTACTATCAAAGTTTATTCGGCTGCATGGCTGAACCAAATGGGCTTCACTGTGGATTTTTATTAAAGTGTCTACATTGCAATGTAAAAAACAATTTTTGTACCTTCCTGGAAACCAGTTCAACTGAATAAAATTTATTCTAAAATGTAATAAGGGTACAACATCCAAACTTACTTCGGTCACAGATGAAGATGTCAACCTCTATAATAAAAATGTTCAAGGCTGAAGTACAGTGGTACTCTCTGGTCTGTCTTGATGTACTTTTGCAGAACACTTTCAATGTGAGTTAAAATTGCGAACTGATGTGTAACAATCAACGTGCCTGCGTGCTCCATGCCTAAACATAAAATACAACATGTAATAATGACATTCTACTTCTGTTTACTCTAAGACTCGTTCTTATTTGTCTTAACAGACACTGGAACTTATCTTAGTTAATTCTTTCACAACGTTCTGACATGCTGTTGAGATCTAGGGAACAGAGCAGGGCTGGTTTAGATCTTATTTTTCTAGTTTGTTTGTGTTAATAATAAATCTTGTTCCCCCACTACGGTTGCTTGTGGAGTACCAATATATAATTATTTATTAAGTACTCATGAATCCAATCGGTTACGTAGATTACAAGCAGAGGAATTTTAAATTGCTGCTTTTAAATTCAGACAAGACAGAAGTTAAGCTTGGACCACAGCCTCTGGAGAACAAACTGCTTACTTTCTTCGGATGACATTAACCTGGGCTCTGGTAATAATATAAAGAACATCTAATCAATATTAGGCAGGTTACAAACTATGATCATTCATTCAGATCTTTATTATTTGCGTTGATTATTTAGGATTCAAACAAACCTAAACATGAAGTTCAACATCAATACATTGTAAAGATGGAGATCAGGGGTGACAGTAAATTAAGACAATGACTAAAAACAGAGGCTATCATTAAGCGACTTTAAAATAGGAACCTCTCCTAAACAGCTATAGCATCTGGTTGGTTTTGTGTTGACATTTAGCTGAGTGCTTGCAGGTGGAGCCCACACATCTACACTCACACAGGGTTCATTTGGCCAAACAACAAATCCCACCTGTTTGTCTTCAAGAGCTTTTTCTAAGAAGCAGAAATGCAGCTTTGCCCTCATCACAACAGAAAAACGCCTTCACAGACAATTCAGAGAACTCCAAAAACAGTTGTTGCACTATTTTTGTCCTGAACTTGGATACAATATGTGCTGCAAGTATAACTTTGCAATTATTGGAAAAATCTTCTCAAGCAACATCAAAGGATTTAGTAACAGGCATATAAGAGCAATTAAAGGACAGAGTTTTCCTCTGTGGGGTTAAATATCAAATTTAGATATACATTTGGTTTAAAATATTCAAATAGCTTTCCTATGAACACTATTTTCATGAAAACATGACATTCTTTGTAACTGATAAAGGATAACAAATCATTATAGATCATTATAGAACTTGTGTGAAAGGTGTAAAGAGAAACAAAGAAATGCTTGCGATATTACTCAGGTTTTTAGCCGTGTCTGCCTGGATTGAAATAAGACATTTTCCTTTTAGTGGCGTATATCTCAACATTCACAAAATGTAGTACTAAAAATCAGGCAACATATATTTGTCTACAGCTGCTGAGTTACTGAATTTTTAAGTCTATAGTTTGTTCTGCATTATTTTAACATTGACAAGTGACAAAAATAAAGTCAAGGTTTCATCACATTTTACCACAAAGCTAAGAAATCCCCAGTTACAGAATGAAATTCTGTGAAATTAACTATGAAATAAGGGTGCAGACCATTATACAACACGTTGGACAGTAAAAAACCTCAGTGATCACTGACACGTGGATGCAAGGATTTGAAACACAGATAGAAATGCTCCTCAGTACTCTGGCACGGATGAAAACATGAAAATTCAATCAACTTAGCCTGAAAAACCTGAGAACCTCTGGAAACTTTTCCGTTCAAGCTGCACATCTGCATGCAGTTTTATCAGGCTACAAATACAGATAAATACCATAACTCCCTTCGACATTTTGCAACAAGCTGCAAAAATAAACAGATCAATTTCCTTGCTCTTACGTAATTTATTAAAAGGGTTTTGGTCATTGTGCAACACTGTATGTCTGATCTGACCACATTTGATAAAGGGGCACATGTTTGGAATGAAATCATCTCTGGTACAGAAATCAGTTTTTCTTATTCCCTTTTGGCAAAAAAAAAAGTTTCTGACCACCAAGAGCAAATAGTGATCCTAATGATCTGAATGAGTCTGAATGTATGCAAACACGGTAAATAAAATAGTGGATTACCAGAAGCAGAAAGGCTACTGATCAGAGTGTTGTTTTCTCTAATGCAAACCAGCCCATAAACTGGCCCATTTTTTCTTTTTAATTCTGGTCTAATTTGTTTGTGCTGTCATAGTGTGTATTCAGGCTCAACAGCAGGTTTAATTGAGATTAAGCATCATGATAAAGCCCAAGCATTTATTGGATTGGTCAGAGATGAACATTAAAACACCAGCAGAGCATCTCGTGCAAGTGTTATGACGCAGGAAATCAAAGACTTTCACATAAATCAGTGACTTGATAGGACCTTTTAACCAGAATCTGTAAGCATATGCTGCATTTTCTCTGAAAGTTAATCTGACACAATGTCCTCAATTAGATACAACATATTTGCCCAGTCTGCCAGTGAATTCATTTCCTTTGATTGCAGCAGATATTGTTTTCTCTGTTGCAACAACTGATTCATTCAACTTTTTTTTTTTTTACATATTTCTTGGCAGTAAGTGTTAAAAAGCATCTTCAAGTGTGATGTCGGCTCACTTATTTTCAATATGTCTTGATGGTTCAGTTAGCAGCTTAAAGAAGAGTTTAGTTTTTCACGCTTAGTAAACCCAGCTTACATGTGTGTTCATAACCTGTAAGATGGATGCAATGTGGGTTTACAATGCTGAGTAGCTATTATTTTTGTGTGTGTGTTTGGATTTCTTTAATTGCATTCAGTCAAATCAGTTTTAAATCACTCGAGTGTTTGTCTTTTGAGGAATATTAGGTTTAAGTGGGCTAAATCTTTCTCAAAATAATGCCTGAACCTGAAGCAAAGTAAAAAAAAAATCACAGTGAAAACACAAATGTTAGTTTCTGTAGCTTTAGTACAATTGTATTCTTTGATTCTTATCAGTCAGCCACTGTTAAAAAATAGCGCTACATTGTTGATGGGTTTCATGTTCTTTACATTATTGCATATTGCAGTGAATGTTTGATTTTTTTAATGTGCCCAATTTAGAAAAGGTTATATCTCTAAAATATAAAAACCTATGTGAGTCTGTTAAACCAGTTGCATATAGATTTCTGATATTTACAGGTTTGCATCTAGTTCAGGTATAACTTTTCTTTAATATGACAAAAGTGAGTCAACCTTTAAACAAAAATGGCTTTTCTAAATATTTAAAAATTTCCTCTAATATTTTATTGTGTCTCAGCCATAATTCTCTGTATGATCCATTTATACAAAATGTAGAATCATATACTACTCATCAGTAATATATTTCATTTTAGTAAAGGGGCCAGAGTGATGGAGAATCATAGCAACATATAGAAAAATTATCTGGATGGTTCGTTTCTACAACCTTAAACGGCATATTACTCACCTATTAATAGACAACAACAGAAAATGCCTAGGTTTGACTTTAATTTGACTGCAAATTAGGTTTGACTTCACTTAGGTTTGACTGCAACGAATAATCAGGACTGCAGAGAGAATCATCAGGGCTGACCTTCCCTCCATCCAGGACTTATACAGGTCTAGGGTCAGGAAAAGAGCTGCTAAAATCTCTGCAGACCCCACACACCCTGCACATAAACTGTTTAGAGTTCTGCCTTCAGGGCGACGCTACAGAGCGCTGTTCACTAAAACCAGCCGCCACAGAGACAGTTTCTTCCCTCAGGCTGTTTCTCTGTTGAACATTCAATAAAATACAAAACAACAGCATACAGTTGTTGCAAATGCACCTTTTTATTTATATATGTGTATATTGTACATTGTAAATATGTAGATTCTGTAGTGCAAAAACAAAAACCAAAGAGCAAAGTTTACCGGAGTCAAATTCCTTGTTTGTATGTACAAACTTGGCAATAAAGCTGATTCTGATTCTGATTCTGATTCTGATTAATGCAGTAGCAGCATTAAGTTTTTTTTTCTCTGATTACCACCCACATTTTATATTTGATTGATATAACCTTACCGAAAAGTTCGTACCAAAGCCTCCGGTTGTTGATTGTCTTGGGCATCAAGACAGCATATCTATATGATTTGTTTCTACAAATCTAGCTCATTTCTTATCATTTATAGTATATTATAGATTTAGTACACTCCAGACTAATGCAGGGTCACTACTCTGTTGCGCCGTGCATTCCTCTCAATGGTGATGCCTTCTTTGGAACAACGGTTTGTTAAGTCAGCCAAGGAACAACGTTAAGTGAGGGTGCTTGGAAATAACCATAAAATTATTTTTTTATCATATTTAGTTCTGAGTTTTCCAAAATATGAACTTTCTCTTAAACTTTGACTTGTATGTTGACCCCAACCCAACTAACTGAAAGGAAATAAAAACTAAATAAAGAAAAAAGTCTGCTGTCACTAACCGTCCCAGAAATCCAGCCTAATTATCTGTATCTATCCCAACAGCATAGAAACTACTTGATCATTGATACCATAAGTACTTACAACTTTCTTAACCATCTGCATCTTAAAGTTTAAATGATTCAGTTGAGTTCCATACAGTGCTCTTTAGGCACTTTTTAAAGTTAAGGGGACCAGAGCTTAGGTGTGTTCATTAATTAACAGTTTGCTTGGTTTCTTAACCTCCCGTTTCAGCTTTCCTTAGCACTGTAGCCCAAGGGCTTGAATGTGAAGGGAGCTGAGAAGAGGTTTCCTCTTGGGTTAGTGAGAGCCACAGTGTTTAGGCATCAGCTCTTGCCACTGACTTTGATTAATCCTTCATGGCCCAAGAACTGAAAAGGAAAAGCTGGGGGTGAAAGCCGGACCATCTGGAAACCTTCACAAACATGTATGTCTTTCCACGCTCTCCAAAGGATTCTAGGAAAATCGTAAAAGTGAAAAGAGAGGTCCCTTTTGCACTTTTTTTTTCCTCCTGAGGCACCCTCTGCATATGCAGCAAACAGAAAACTGCTCGCGCCAGCTCACAGCCCTGAGCCGCACCTTTCAGTCCAGCCCATTTATACAGAATTGTGTAATGAAATAAGTTTTCAATTTGTTTGACTCCGGTGCAAAGTTATACGCATGTTCTGCTAATTCATGACAAATGTTGATAATTTTCTTCAGCTTTGCTTAATCTGTTTCACTTCTGTGGACTGCTGTTGAACAGAAAGGCATCTAAAAACATGAGATAGTATCTGAATCTGCGCAGAGCGAAAGCCAAGGCTAGAACTGCTAGACCGACATCCATCTGGACTTTGTTATGGCTTTTATTTTTGCTCTTAAAAGCAACATTGTCGAGATAAAGCATATAAATCATGTCCCCGATTTGGGAGTAAATCACAGTCATAGAGGGACAGTGCACAGGCCTTCATTTAGACATTCAGCTTTGAAACCATGCAGATCCTGTAACTCTCCATCACAATTAAAACATAGAGAAATATCCACCTTGGGTTGTAAAAATCAGAGGGGAGAAAGTTATAAATGTCTTAAGTACAGGCTCTTAAACATACACATAAACAGGGTGGTGGTACCTGTAATAGCTCTGCCACCCAGACATGCTTTTCCACAACTCATTTTTATGAACCAGAAAAAAAGACTTAGATTGTTCCCCCCTTCTCAGACACACGCACCCTTCACCTCCCTTCACCTCCTTACTCTTGGCAGAGAATTTCTGACATGTCTCCTGTTACAGCTGGGACCAGGATCTTTCAACTTAGGTCTAGTTCAAGTTTCAAACATTCTTGCTACACTTGTGCGTGCCGCATGTTCTTCTTTTATGCTATTGTGCATACTCTGTCTACTTTAAATGGAATGAATAAATGTGAGGAACCTGATACATTGGTAGCACAAAAGACCAAAGTGGGAAGTGTAATTTTGGTTGAATGCAAAGTCATTGACAGCTGGGTCTGATGTGGTGTTGCAGAGCATGTACAGAGAGTTTTAGATTTAAGTTGAGTGGCTTAAGTTCTGTGGTTTAGGCAAAATGCATGAAAGAAAATGAAAAAATAACCTTATTTGTCCAACTAAACATAAATTAAACATGAAACAAAGCAAAAGATAAAGCAGATGTTACATGAAGGCTCTTTAAGCTTTTGATATTGGGAAGCACTGATGTTTGTATGTATTAAAATGAATGCTGACGCATAAAACATGTTTTTGTTTCCAGATTTAGATTTACAACATATGTTCGAGAGAAGCTGAAATCGAGATAAGGTTGTCAGCAAAATAAGATTAACGATAAAAAACCAGTAACAAATAAAAAGGTGGCCTAAAAGAAAGCATGGATACAGACTGAATGCACAGAGGACGGGAAGAGAAAAGAGGGATTGTTGACACGATCAGAAGGAAAATATGACAGCGTGCCAAAACTAACAAAAACCAAACACTGCACGTAGGGTTTAACCACACCCAATCAATAGCTGCATCCAGCATCTGTTTCTTCAAGCAAAGGCGATTTCATGTTAAATAACCAAAGGAATTAAATTGCTATTTACTCTAGGTGTGATGCACAAAAAAACCCATTATGAATGAGAGTTCCTTTAAAGCTGTTTCCCAATAGAAAATTATCCACAATTCAAACACCTCTGAAATGAAAAGAGGAATGTTTAGAAAATGAACAAAATGGACCCCGCCCGGAACATTAATCTACCACCCACTCGTCAGTAAGACCACCACAACCAGTGTATCTTCTTTTATATTCTTGTCTCCTATTACCATTTTTCAGTCACATAGCTGATATGCCTGGTCTTGTCTGCCTCTCAGCACTGAAGTGAAATCAAAGAGCAACCTAGTATGTGATTGCACAACAGCTGTTCAGGTGCTGCAAGGAAGCAAAGTGCTCTTTGGCAGGGCGGGAAATGGCACGACACACATGCGGTTGTTGGTACGGCTGCTGTTGGACACTGGTTTGAGTGCAATTGGCAACTAATGGCCAAATGGTGTTTTCTGCAGCTGAGTTCCAGACAGGCCTGCTCTCTGCTCTGCCTTTTCCGAAGCATTGCTGGCTCAGTGGGTTTTCAAACTGCTTCCACACATTAAATGTAAAAATGCTTGTCCACTCTCAACTGAAAGTTAGGGCCAAAATAATTAATACCCCTGGCAGATTTAGAAATAAAATTATTTTCACTCAAACAAGAAGTTTTTTTTCTGATATCTCTTAAAAAGAAAATAAAAAATGTAAAATGAGCTCGCTTACAAGCTTTTTGCATGTTTCCACTGGTACCATGACGATTTATCTTTGGTGAAGGCCTCCTTGACATAACCCTAATCTTTAGGTCCCTTCACAGATTCTCTATTGTATTCAAGCTAGGACTCTGGCTGGGTCACTCAAAAATATTACTACCAGTCAGTATAAACATGTTGGTAAAATTAAAACTTTACTTTAAATCTGAATCCATCAAGGATATTAATGATTTTGGGCTTAGCTGTGAATAGTGAAGAAACAAATCTTTTTATTGGGGAAAGTTATATTCAGCTTCACCTTAAAGGAAACCCTTAAACCCCTTCTCCATATTTGGGTCTGATACTCAGTTATTGTAGTAGCCAGCTGTTCGGAATAAAAGTTTTCCCTCTGCTATTCACCGAATGCCAAAAAGCTCTCAGCCTGCTTGTATATATCTGTGTGTGTGTGTGTGTGTGTGTGTGTGTGTGTGCACACGCGCATGTCTGTATAGTCCTCTTATGCCTATAAACATACTTGCATACACACACCACCCACACTTGTCTTACAACCTGAAAATGGGCGATGGAGCAAGTGTGTTTGTTAGTATGTCGGGCCTCTGTATACTAAAGGTTGATTTCACTGTCAGTGTATCACAATTTTATCCACAAGTTGTGCCTAAACACTGGAAAGCGGATAGCATCAACTCGTAGGTACCCACTACTAATACAAAATCCCAGAGAAAGATCTTACTCACCCTAACAAACATGATGTGATGAGAACAGTTGCCAAATCACCAACGAACACGGAAAAAGCATGATGGGGTAATGGGAGGTTTAGGATAACAGACAGCTGTGGCAACTAAACTACAACACTGAGCTTTTGTGCTTTAAGCAATGGAATGGTAAGTATATGTTCCTCTGGTGCTCAAAGAAAATGTTAAAAAGCACAAAGACACCTAGAATTAGTCATGCTGCGTTTCTAAAAATGCAAGGTAACACAAGGAGGTTGGATTTTGTTTGATGTGAGTGAACAATAGTTTCCTGGCAAGCCCCTTTTCAATGCTCTTGTTCTGTTCACAAAACATCCAAGCAACTGCAAATTATTACAGTCTCAGTACAAACAAGCCTTTATAATACAATTAAACATTTTAGGCCATATTTCCCCTCTTTGAAAGTAGTAACAAACACAACCATGTTTGTTAGTTATCTGGCAAGTTAAAACAGAATCCAGAATACAGCCAGCCACAGCTGGGGTCACCAGCAGCGAAAAGACCACCAGGACAGCTGAGAGGAGGCTGAGAGGGATTCTTTTATTACGCTATCAAATTAAGTCCCTGATACATTCTGTCCAGGAGTACTGGAAGAGTTAACAAAGCCCCTGCACACAGCGAAAACCTTGTGTCACCTCCTGCTCACATCACTCAGCTTTTCAAGTGTAACAGCTGCTTCCTCCCGCATTCATAGCTATATCCTCATCTATTCAAACTGATGGCTTAACTGACCTATATAACACGCAGAGATTACTGGATATCCTATGAAATGAGACGGTTTGATTATTTATAACATTGCAAAACAAAGCTGAGAGAGAAAACAAAATATAATAAGTCTTAGGAACATCTTTTTAAAGTTGTTTTATTCTGTTTTTCCGAGATTGTGCTCTGATGTTAAGGATTTAACAGCAGCTTCTCAAGCACATACAGCATGTATAAAAGGGTATGCACAGTTTATGTCAAGAAAGGATAAACCACATTAAAGTGTTGAATCCTGTTTTATTAGTCAAACATTACTCATTGTTTCTCAGAATAAACTATAGAGCACCAAAGAAGAAGCACAAAAAAGGAAAAGACCTCATTGATACCTTGTGGGAGGTCTATTCAAGTACAGGGTCTCTTTCAACTTTTATATACTCTGTCACATCACAATCTCAATTTTTGGTGTCCTTTCATGGGTTATTTTGTTGGTCTATCCATTGTGTTCCACTTGAAGCGGAAGAAAAACTATAAATAGGAGTAAGAAGATGCATCCCCACATCATGATAGTGCTACCACCATGTTTCCCTTTAAGATTGATATGCAGTTTAAGCTTCGCATGAAAGTCAACACCTCCTTCCACATTCTTGCTGTCTTCAATATTACAAAACACAAACAGAATCACTTATGGTTTCCACTCGAAAATGGCATCCTTCTTGCTGCTCTACTATAAAGTTCAGATTTGTGTAGTGCATGACTGATAGTTGAGCTGTGGATCTCTGCAGCTCCTTCAGAGCTACATTTTGGCTGTGATTAATGTCCTACAAGGACAGCCGTGTCCTGGTAGGCTTGCAGTTGTGCTGTATTCTTCCCATCTGCAGTTGATGGATTGAACATTAAATAGAATTAAATAATTGCTCTGGGTTTTATTTAGGGGTATCAGAGTTGAAGGGGGCTTAATATATAGGCTAAGCACATTATTTAAATAAAAATCTGAATAATGTGATTAATATAGGCAAAGCACATTTAAAAAAAATATTTATCAAAAAAATTAAAACTATAACTTATTTTTTTTCCACTACTTGTTGTTGATATATGACAAAAAAATCACAATAATATGCATTATAGTTTGAGGTAATGTAACAACTTCCACTTACTCTTGATCCTCCCACTCCACCAGAAACTGGCCATGTTTCCAGAAAGGCCCAAACAGTAAACAAAAACAAAGTGCAGCGTGGGTAAAATGGCTGTTTCTGGGAACTCTCAAGAAAACAAGGCCTCAATTCTGATAAGCGCAAACTGTTATGTCTCAATCTTAAACAAACCACCCTAGGTCAGTCAACTGATGTTGGGGATATAATCTTTCTTGCAGTTTGTTTTGACAATCATGCAAAACTTAATATGGTTAAAGTTTGTTATTTTTAGTCCTAAAGGCCCAGATTATGATGAGTTCCTTTTATTTCTATTTATGCAGTAAAGCAAAAATAATCATGAGCATTCTAAAGGTAAAGTTACCCATGTAAAAAACATCTCTCCTGGACCTGACTCTATCTTTAAACTCTAACAAAGACCTTAGATTCAGGCACAATCAAGAGGGCCACCTTTGAAGAATGTCTGTCCAGACCTCAGGACTCAGGATTCTTTGGAAAAAGGGGGTATGACTAATAGCACAGCGGCTTGATCCATAGAGCCTGACAAGGTGTTCTCCAGTGGCTTGTAAATTCAGAACACTTGGCAGATGTAAAGAGCTGCTCTTCGTAGACATAGGAGCTCCAGCTGCTGCATTTTCTTACACACAGCGATCAATAGAATTGACCGGCTTACGACAAGGCCACAACTAACATCCTTTAGCGTCATCAGAGTCGAATTTATGTTGTCGCTTGCGTGGTGCGAGTGAGTAAGTTTTGTTTTACGCACACGGGCTACAGGGGGGAAATAGCAGGTTTGAAGGAAGTTGTTGTTTATCTTGTTCAAAGTGCTTACAGTTTCACTTACGTAAAACAGATCTTAAGATTTACTGGAAGAAAGAGGGAAAAAAAAGTTTTTTTTAGTTTGATGACAAAAGTTATTCCTGTATTCAGTTTAGTCATATTACACAAAGATGTAGCAGTTTCCTTAGAAAGAAACATCCTCTACTAAAATGTCCATACTACTTATGTATGAGGTTAGATGGCGTTGTCGTTTAGCCATACTGTGGTGTGTAAAAGACGCTAAAGAGCTTTGTCCACTCAACTGTAAAACTATTAAGACATTGTGAAATATTAATCATTACTTCAGAACGTAGAGGGACATCATTCATGTGCATATCTGCGTGTGTATTTAACTGGGGAAAAGAGGAGTGTCCCCATGCGTGCAAATTGTTTCTAGTGGGCCTCAGCATGACTACTGAGGTTGGAGCAATCATATGTTCAGCTGTGATTTCCATCAACACATTCCTGGACGCTCACACAGCCTCTCTGTGGAGCTGTGTGCAGCACCCCCCCCCTGAGGATGTGACCTGCAGACACATGGCTGCCTCGCCAGCGCTTATCACAACACAGCGGCCTGAAGGATAATGGGAGGCCTTAATCTGAAGCCACGTGGAAACAAGCACACTCTGACTGGTACTGCCTCTGAAAGCTGGCCCTGTAGAAAACAGTTGATGATATACTACACCGCGCTGCAGAGGGCCAGCAGGTCTCACCATGCCAGACTGATTACAGGGTAGAGGTCAGACCACATGGACAACAAATGGTCCCTGGGCGTCTACACTGGGGGTCGTGGATAAAGCTTAAACCGGCACTCGCTAAACGGCAGCAATTGTTGCAGATATGTGGAGAGGACATACAATGTTCCAAATACCTGAAAGAAAAAGTATTTTCTAGCAATAGGCATTGCTGTTGTGTAGTTTATTGTAGACTCAGGGAAGCAGGATACCATTCCTAAACAGACTGAGCACATTTTTTGTAGCCAAACGTGGGGAAATATTTTATTGATCTTCAAGAGATAGTAACTTCACAGATTGGATCTATCAGCACTCGTTCCCTTAGCTGCAATAGGCAGACTCCATTTTACATTGAGTTTGCAGAAAACTGGTTAAATCTTTAGAGCGGTTAAAATCTAAGAGATTGGCAGACGGACCCCAGTTTTAGCTGATTTTAGCAATTTAAAGAATTCAAACAAAAATGTTTCTTATTTAAGATGTGCAAAGCTCTGTTAGCGATCACTAACCATCTACACTTCTAAAACACACCGTTTGAAAGTCTATGACTGTTTCTTATCCAAACAACGACCGTTTTACTACACTAATATTACGCTGACGGACAAAGTATTGAGCTTACACTTGATACCTTCTGGGCAGAATGGTTTTCTTGTGTGATGTCCGACAACCATTATGTGACTGGGCAGACGTTTAAAGTTGGTGTGGTTCTACACTACCAAATGCTGCAGTGGGAGGGACCTATGAGAACTTCCCAATAGTTCTGCACCTGAGTTCTAGTGAAGTATGAAAGAAATGTGTTCTTGCGACCTTGCGTGACAAACAAATTTTGTTTTTCTTTAGGGAGCCTTAAAGCTCACAGAAAGTAGTGGAGACATTGAAATGATGGACAAATCGAGAAAATCGGCGATGATGTGGGTTATCTCGGCCAATATTCAACAGTAAAATTGTGATTTAATTTTTTTTTAATATTGTTGGGTATTGCAACAAGTAGTCAGCATTAAATGTCTATAGTAGACAGAAAACAAACAGCTAACATTTAAACAGGGATTCGTCTGACTTTGTTAGCCTTCCATCACTCAGAGGATGTGTTCACTTTTCTACAACCTCACCACAATGCGACATCTGTCTACTACAGGTAAGGGAACTATTACTAATAAATTCACAAAACCTCACTTTACAAAAAAAAAAAAAAAAAAAATCCAAACTATACCTTCAAGGCCGAAACTCAAATACCATGAAACTTTTGACGTTTAACTCAGCAGAACTTCCAACCATCTGTGCATAATGATTATTCAGTAACTGCCACTTAATCACTGTGCGTTTCTCTTCCACTCATCTAACAGAAAGCCATGAGCAAAATCCCCACACAAGTCCAATCAATCAATGTTATTGGCAAACTCCATCTGCTGGCATGAAGCCACTGCATACTTCATGCCTTTGAATGCTGAGAGGGGGCTCACTCTGAGGGAAACTGGCATGTTTTTCCATTTCCGAGGCAGACTCGGTTACATTTGTCTTACTGCACAAATATTGTTACAGTGGCCAGCTGTAAAGTGTTGTATCAGTGAAAACGACTTATATGTTTTTAACTTACTTCTGCACCAAATCCAGTCATCACTTTCCCTTTAGAGAATTTGTTTTAGGCAACTCAGATATCATCACCCTTCAATGCTACTCAGACTTGCTGATAACATGTTTTTGCTATTTTTAACTGTACCAGAGACATTATTTTACTCCCTAATACATTTGCAAACATCTAGAAATATACATTTCTATAATAACTACCAAATATGAAAGTAAAACAAACGTAAATGCAAACATTAGTCAAATCAGTAGCACAAAGAAAGAGGAAGTCTGTGGCAGCTGCAGAAGTGGGTTGTGGTGGCCTGGATTCACCATGTGGTGGAGCTAAGTGTTGGTTTTCCTGAACAGGCAGCATGCAGGCACAGCCATGTGCTACACTGTAGGTAACACTGAGGGTTAGAGTGATGCTGCTGCACCAAGCTGCTTTTAACTTTATCTGCGACCTCTTTATTTTACCGTTTATCTGTGCAAGTCAGTGAAAAAGTGGATTTTTCCTTCTTTTTTTCTCATGCTTAGTTAAGGTTGCACCCTAATGCAGATATCAGATACAGCAGAAAGGAGCAAAGGACAAAGCTTGCAAGCACTAACTGCACTGTAACACATCTTCCTCCTTTTTGTTGTTTTCTTCCTTGCTCTCCTACTCTGTTTCCACTAGTAATAGATATCCTTCTTGCCCTCACTAATATCTTTCTGTTTTCTGTCATGCATTCCCTCATTTTACATTTTTTCCCTCCCTTTATCCACGCTCTGTTCTTCTTCTGCTCCCCCTGTTCATCTACATCTGCATCTACATCTACCCCCCCCCCACCCCCTGCTCTTGCTGTCCCTCACTCGAAGGTGCACATACACAGATAATACTGCAGCTACATGCTGCTTTGGCAACATACTGCAGCAGGCAAGCGCGCTCCACTGCAGCCCTTTACCACAACAGCCGGTTCTCTCCTGACCCAGTAGGATGGAAAGTGACTCTGAATCAATAATGTGTCGTATTTAATAAAACCAAGCTTTCCGTTGCAACAAACCTTACTTCGGTCAAATTTCCTTGAAAGGAAATATATCATTTTCCCTAAGCGACCACCACTTTAAGCCATTCACCCACATATTTTAATCACAGCAAAATTCATCAGTAACGAAATAAAATATTTAGCCACAACATAATGAACACAAACAAGTGAAGAAAAATCATTAATGATTTTCTTACAGTGGCACAAGAGATTGGCACTGTTTGGACATTTTGTCCACGAAGCAGATATGCTGAAAGCAGACAGAACGGCTAAGAATTACAGGGGGACTTTGACAGCAGCCAAAATATGATGCCTAAAGAGCTGAGTCATAGCATCTCCACATCTGCAGCTGTTGTGGGATGTTTCCGGCCTGTGGAGAACAGGGCTTACCTAAAGCCATCGAAAGAAGATATTTTTTTATTTTAAATGAAAGCTGCCAACAGGCGGAACAAAACCTTCATTGGCTCATGTTGTTAAGCGCTAATGCAAATAAAGTACTAAGTTCATGTTACAAGACCATGCAAAAATATTAATACATGTTACATTGCAACCAAAAACTTTAATGAATTTTAATGAGATTTTTTTGTGACAGACCAAGACAAAGTAGCACATCATTGAAGTGATACATGGGTTTCCAGTTATTTTTGATGTGGTTTGCATTTGTATTCTCCTCCCTGAGTCAATGTTTTGTAAAACCTTGTTTCGCTGCAGAATGAATGGAGAGCATGTGTTGCTATAAACTGCATGTTTTGCACAGATTCTCAATTGTATTTAGGCTTGGACTTTGACTGGGCCATTGACACACATCAGTACGCATCACTACATTCTATTGTAGCTTCGGCTCCATGTTTAGTGTCATCCGACAGGAAGGTGAACTTCCACCACCATCTCTATTTTCATGGTTGCCCTTTTATTAGCTCCATCCATCTTTTCATCAACCTTGACCAGCTTCCATGTTCCTGCTGAAGGAAAACGTCCCACTGCCACCACCACATTTCACATTTGTCGGTTTGATGTGCAGTTTTCGTGCCACACTTTTGTTCTCATCTGATCGGAGCTCCTTCTTCCACATTTGCTCTGTTGGCTACATGGTTTGTGGCAAACTCTAAGGGACTTCTTATAGCTTTCTTTCAACAATGGATTTCTTTTTGCCACTCTTCCATTAATGGAATGCCAGACTAGTTGAGGGCGTGATTAACAGTTGTCCTATAGACAGATTCTCATACCTGAAGTGTGAATGTCTGCAGCTCACCCAAAGTTATTGTGGGACTCTTTGGTGGTTCCGTTCAATTTAGGGGTATTGGAGTAAAGGAGGAGCTGGACAGATATAGATCTTCAGAGGTTTAATAGAGTCCATGTCTCATCCAGTCAGCATTGTATAAAAGCCAAAAAGTGAGCTTGTCTCAATATTTGCTGGGTAGTTATAACATTATGGATAATTAGTGTGTCTCCTCAAAGAAGTCCTCAAACCTGCTTATAGACATGTCACCCCTGATTTGCCCTGTCTTGCCTTCTCCCCTGGAGCATAGAAGTGGGCGTGCTGGAACACAATGGGACGCTTTTATTGAATGGTGAACCGACACATCGACACATACACAAACAGAGCAAACTGTGACATACATCTAGTGGTCATGGGAGTATTAAAGGAAGTACAGTAATGCCATTGTTGGAGTATCCTGGGATGACTTAGGAAATGTCAGTGCTGACAGACGAAAAGCACAGGTTCTACACAACGACATGCATAGGAAAAAGCATAGGAAAAAGCATGAAAAAGAATTTTGTTTCTGTGCTTTGGCATCAGCTCTATCAGTCGCCAGCTCTTGTTTATCATACTTTGCACTACATGTAAGGATATCCTGTTTAACTTGTTTTAAATAGTCAGTGCAGCAAGTGAAAGCACTATTCCATATAGTTGCTTAGTCCTGTTTTATCCATTATGGATACTGCAGGAATCAGCCCAGATGCTCACTGGTTTGTAATATTAGATTTTCTTTGATATTTCTGCATCACCAGGATTTTGGTCTGCTAAGATCGTCATGTACAGTTTCATGGGCCACTAGTCGCATGCTTCTGAGCTTTCACTGAATATGAGGACAAGCAGGTGCTGCTACCAGGAATTATCCAAGCTCTGAAGGTTCAGAGCATGATTCGACCTATTTTTTTTTATTGTCGTTAAACATGAGTGTTGTGCAGTGACTTACCTGTATGTAACATTTAATAAAAGTTAGCACAGTATGTCTTGGAAACATGTATAAATATTGCATTGTTAAAAGCACAGAGAAATATGATTTTGTGTTTGGACAAAGTGGAGTGTCACTGTAAGCATAAAGTAGGAGCCACATGACCTGCTCATAAAACTCAGCTGAAGCTTTTTAGATGTCAGAGAAATGATAGAGGCAATCTGCAGCCGATTTAAAAATACAAGATGGATTGCTTCTTCTCTGCAGAAAGTGTTTGCTGGATTTCCAGCTTTCTCTGTTTTCCAAACACAATAGGTCCTTTCTTCTTCTGAAAATAGCTGCTACTCTAATAATGCAGCTCAAACTTAAGACTGCTAATAGTAAACAATAGCTCTAAAAAGGTTACCTTGACAAATGTAAAACATTGTGCCTGAAAGTGAATACAAGGACACAAGTGAAACTCACACCCCCCCCCCCCCCCCCAAAACCAGCCTCTTAATCCTTTTTTTCCCACAGCTACATCTCTAGCTGTGTGGGATATCTACAAAAATTACCTGGCTGTCAAGGTCAGAAAGAGTGCCCTTTTGTTTTAAAGTCACACAACATTCCAAACCATTGAGAGCCCTGCTCACAAAGCCTTGCTAAAGAATTAACTCCCATGAACTTTTTCACATTTTCTTACAACCAAAGGCTTTGATGTATTTTATTAGGATTTAATATGATAGGCCAACAATGAAAAGAAATACATTATTGTAAACTCTGACCAGCAGGTGTCCCTGATAAAGAAAAGCCCACAGCATGATGCTGCCACCACCACTTTTACATGGGGCTAATTTGCTACTGCTTATAGCATTTTGAATGTATGGCAAAAAGTTTAAATTTGGCCTCATCTGAACAGATAGCCTTCTGTCAGATGTTTGCTGTGTCTTCTATGTGGTTTGATGCCAGATACAACGATGATTTCCTTATTGCTTTCTTTTAAGAATGGCTCCCTGCTTTTTCCCTCATCTACAAAATTCAGATAGGTGGGGTGCATGAATAAAAATTTCCCTGTCAACAGATTTTCCTACCTGAGCTGTGGAGCTCTGCAGCTTCTTCTGTCAGGATTGGCTCTTGGTCTGGACCCAAATGCAGACAGGCAGGATCAGATTGGTGAAAATAAAAAGGTTCAATAAATAAACAAAAACTTATAGGCAGGCAGGAGGTGGACATAAACATGGAGCAGAAACAAAAAGGCTTGGACATGAAACTGGCTTGGCAAAAAGAGTTGTGAACAGTAGAGCAGATGAGATGAGTAAACCAGCCAGGAACAAACACGAATGAGGAGTATATATGGGGCATGGCACAGGTGATGCAAGGACACCGATTGACAAAGTGCAGGTGGACCGAATGAAGCTGATTGCAAGCTGACTGTGGCAGGGAGTTGAAGCAAGACATAACTGGAACTAAACATGAATACAAGGACACAGCCACCTAAGAAACGTCTTACAAATAAAGCAAAACATAAGCTGAAATGCACTATAAACAGAATACAAGAATCATAAGAAACGAAACCTAAGGAAAGAACTAAAGCACCACCTGGAAAACAATGATCAGAAGCGAGATCCAAAACACAACTAGAAAAACATAATCAGAATCAGAGAAAAACCAAAAACAAAACTCAAACACCTTTAAATCATGATATCTCCAGAGTAACTACAAGCTTACTGCCTGCTCAGTTTAGGTGGTCAGCCATTCACATCTTTAAATGATGGATAAACCAGTTGTCTGTAATATATTCAAAGCTTGGGATATTGTTTTAAATCTACCCTTGCTTTAAACTTCTGCACAGTGTTCTGCCTCACCTGTCTGCTGTTTTCCTTGGTCTTCAGTATGCATCCAAGCAGTATGCATCCAAGCATGCATCCAAGCTTTTTCCAAAAGCTTGGATGCATGGTTAAGTGGTTGTATGGGATTCATTTAGTGGTATCAGAGTAAATGGGTTTGAACCAAAATGAATGCCACACTTTTTAGATTTTCATGTGTAAAACATTTTGGAAGATTTTCCTATTTTGCTTCCACTTCATACTTATGCACTGTTTTGGTCTTGCCTGTCACATAAAAACCCATTGAAATACAGTAAAGTCTGTAGTTTTGAAGTGAATAAATGTGGAACATTTCAAGTTGTATGAATATTTTTTAAAGCACTGTAGATATTCTGGACTTTTGCTAGAACTGGGATAGATCTGTTTTCATCTTGCTCAAAATGTGCAAAAGAGCATCTTGTATGAACAATCTGTACCCAACACCCTGTAATGGACTGGTGACCTGTCCAGGATGTACTCCGCCTCTCGCCCAATGACCGCTAGAGGTGAGCATCAGCACCCCGATGACCCTGCAACAATATGCCGGTATATACAATGGATGGATGGATGGGTGGATGGATGGATGGATGGATGGATCCGACATCCAGCATGTTGATAAGAAGCAGAAGAAGATAGGTGAGATTCCTTCAACTTTATTTTATTTTGGGCCATTCTATAAACAAAAAGCTACAAAGAGCAGCCGTAACTTTCCCCACTCTTCTTGGAGGAAATGCAAACTCACCACCTCACCAAATGGAAGCAGCTGTTATCAAAACTCTTTCATCTGCTGCAGTGCTTTGTGAAAATCAGTAACATGCACGCACAGGCACCAATCTCTACCAAACAAGCGTGGTACATTTTATCCCGCACTCCAAGGAGAGTTTTTTTAAACATCTAATTTTAATAAGTTACTGTTGTTGTCTTTAAGGCTGTTCTATTTCTAACAACTTGCGATGAATGACAAACTTAATGCTAGATTTAACTACGGTTCATTGCCAAGTATAATGCTCCATTCCACAGAATAATAGGCCAGAGCCACATGTGGACAGTTGTTCTCCATGCATGTTAACATCCCTGCATGCCTTTTTGTGAGGGCTCTGTCAGATCTCTCAATTGGCAAGAGAACAGTCGCAACAACAACAACACCAGCGCATCTGCGCCGCTCCACCCGTTGCTCTGGAGTCGGTACTCACTGCCTTGGACGTTAACGGTGCCAGTGGAGTTGTCCTTTCCCAATGGGTTTTCCACCACACACGTGTAATTCCCAGAATCCTCCAATTTTGCACTGCTGATCTGGACTCTGGAGAATTTCCTGTGGGTGACAACACTCGCACAGCTGAGTCAGGGGAATCAGGGCAGGGAGGAAAAAAAAACAAAGCATGGAAACGCAACAAGTGGGAACATGGAGAGACTAAGAGTCAGACAACACGCAAAGAACCATCAAGGCACAGACACATCTGTGACTTAGGTCAAGGCATCTGAGTTGACTAGCATATTTCTTTGCAGCTTAACATATTTACATTTCTATCATCCATAAAGGCTTTGCTCTTATACTTTCTACGTAAGCT
This sequence comes from Crenichthys baileyi, assembly GCA_036173005.1. Taxonomy (NCBI): domain Eukaryota; kingdom Metazoa; phylum Chordata; class Actinopteri; order Cyprinodontiformes; family Goodeidae; genus Crenichthys; species Crenichthys baileyi. The sequence goes on along the minus strand of JAHHUM010002058.1, from coordinate 63,171 downwards.
CTTATTTTGGGTATTTTCTCGTCAAAAGTGAGTCTGTTTAACTTTAGCTCACTGTCAGCCACTTCGTCAAATATGGAGAAATTACAGGATTTAAGGAAGATTTCTTCATTTCTTTATATTTAGGCTAACTGCTTTGAGCTGCTTGTCTAATTTATGTAAGCTCATTACTAAAAAGATGCTGGCTACAGCAACATTGCACGACCTTGACACTAATTTAAGTCATGGTAAAACGTTCTACAGGCTTTCTAAACTACAAATTCAGTTTTAACATTCAGGAGTTTTAAAGTGAGGTTCTGTTAAAAGCTTAAAAGTAGTTTGTATTTCACTAGTGGATAACTAACTTGGTGGCCTTCACTTTGTATAAATCAAAATTAGTTGGTTTCAAAGAATGAAGCTAACAGCTAGTCAATGAAGGGCTGAGATTACAGCTTGAAGCGAATGGCTAGTTTAAGAGTGGCCAATGCTATACTAGCATTTCAGGTTAGACTATCTGTCTGGTATGAAATTAAAGAAGTATAAAAACCAAAATATTACAGCATGTAGGCTATTTTATTGACTGAAAATGATTAACATGTTTCACTCATTTCATGACTCACAAAGGAAGATCATTGGTGGCTCACTGCCTCCTACCATTTTCCTGTGTTTGCTTTGCAAATAATCATCAGCTTATGTGTAAATATAAACATAATGACAGTTATCAAGGGTAACTTTAGAACATTAATTTAAGCCTAATGGCTAGCTAGATTAAGGTTTACAGTAAAGGGCCAACTAATATGCATACCAAATTAAGGCACAGAGAAGTATGTACTGCTGCTAAGATATTACAGATTTTGACCTTTCAACAAAACCTCACTTCAAAAATCCTAAATGATCACTTAATTGTAAAAAAAAAACTTTTTAGGGACGAACATAAACTAGCAAGTAGAGCAATGAGTACATGCAGGAGGGAGCAAAATGTATAGAAGGTGAGACTATTTTTTTTTTTGTTTCACAGATATATCAACAATAAGTCAATAGAACCACAATTGCATTTGGGTTTACCAATGTAATTTTGAAATATTTTGCTCTTATTGAGAACAACATCAGAAAATGGTTGTAACCTTAGCTCAATATGAAATGAGCTCAAAATAAGTCTGCAAGGTATACCATTATAAAAGTCAGTATCTCTATAGTATAAAGGAAAAAAAAGCTGAGACAGAAATTATTACATTCTTAGTGCCTATTTTTCTGTGCATTTCAGTCTGATTGTGTTTTGATTACAGGACAAATATTCATTGTACTCACAGGTTGGACTTGATTTTGACTTTTCGGCTTTTTTTCAGCTCGTTGCCATCTTTGAACCATCTGTAGGTAGGGACAGGGTTTCCTGTGGCCTCACACTTCACCGTAAGCTTGTTTCCCTCGCCCACGATTATTGGATTCTTGATTGGTTTTAACTTTGGAGCAGCAGCTAAGATGGAATAAAGAGGAAAAACAAACTCAGTGTTAATGCACAATAACAATAACAAAAGAAAACATGTTTTTGGCTTAAGCATCATGGTTTGCTACTGGAGAGAAGACAGGGGAAGAGAGGAGAAACGGGAGCTAAGCCAGTAACCCCTTTTAATGGAGTGAGCCAACAGGTCTCTCAAGTGACCTCCAGATGTGGTCACTGGAGACATCATCAACTTTGCCTTGGACTAATAAACATGCTCATATTCACTTTGGCTTTGCTTCTACAAAAACACCTGAGGCAGTATTTAGCAAACATCCACCAGCTGAGGAGGAAAATTTGCAACCACAAAAATCACGCACAATTAAATTCAATCTGGAAATAAGAAAAGTTATTATACCATAAAACTGGCTTGTTGTGTTTATGAGAGGAGAAAGAAAAAATGTTAAATTACAACCTCTTTAGTGTGCTTTCATTCTATAAAAACATTTGTATACAGAATCATTTCAATAAATGCTTACAAAGAACACACATTTAGCAAGGAGCAGCTTGTCAGTTGACAGCTGCACACATATTTAGGTGGAGCAAGAAACGGGGTGAGCAGGGGTCAGCCAGGGGATGGCTAAGACACACATACACACACATCCTCCATCACCTCCAATAGCCACGAATAACATTCACAATTGCATGCAGATTCTGCACCGAGCTGCCCTGCAAATAACAGCTGCTTGCTGCAGTTACCTCCAGAGGACAACACTTGAATAAAGACAAACAAAGCATGACAAGCAAAATGAAGTTCACACAGGTAATGGCTCCAACTGGGCACGGAAATAGCCTTGCACCAAATGTATCCCCTCTTGTCCTCTTTTTTAGGAGACTGTCCTACTTCACTGACCTATTAAAAGAAGACATGTCTGCACAGAGCAAAAAAAATAATCCAGTGATGTTGCAGTTTTTAAGACTTTTGGTGGATTAGGTTGACAGTTGTGATGGATTCAGGGTAATGTTCAGTTAGCATTGACAGAGGTATTCAGGCACTTTATTCCTGAGTCAGTCAGTCAATGACAATTTTAAACACATAAGTGAGTTATGACAAGACAGCCATTATGATAATCTTCTTCAGAATTTAAGGAATAATCTGTTCTGGGGAGGTCACATACCTGTGAGACCTTTGCAAATGTGAATGTTAGGAACTCGTACTGTGGTAAGCTATGGTGCCTTGCAAAAGTATTAAACAGCGTTCAATATTTTCAGATTTTATACCCACAAACATCAATCTATTTCATGAGACAGATCAACACAAAGTAGTGTACAATTGTGGAGTAGAAGGAAACGATACACGTTTTCATTTTTCTATAGATCGGTATGTGAAAACTGTGGCTTACATTTGTATTTAGCCCCCTAAGTAAATTTAGTACAAATTACTTTGTAGAAATACCTTTTACTAAAATTATGGCTGCAGTTTGTTAGGAGTATGTCTCTGCCAGCTTTGCACATGTAGAGACTGAATTTTTGCTAATTCTTTGTGAAATAGCTCAAATCAGAAAAAGGCACAAATTGAATATCCCTTGGACTGAACAATTTCAGTCTTGCAGGCTGTTTGCAAAAGGTTTGTTGCACTGCTGGAACCTTGTCCCTGCTAAATATAAGTATTATCATATTTCATGGTGGGGATGGCATGTTCACAGTTATATACAGAGTTAGTTTTATACCATGTGCAGCGTTTAACTCATAGACCAAATTTCAGCTTTGATCTTATCTGACCAGAGCACCTTCTTCCACATAGATCAATACAAAGATGTGAGATTGAAGAAAAATGATACTTAGTTACTAAAATGTTAACAAGTAAAAATTTGAAAAGTGGGACATTCATATATATTCAGCCTTCCTGTGTAAACACCTTGTAGAATACCTTTTACTGGTTTCACATAATTTTTGGGTTATGTCTGTACCAGCTCTGCTTTTCTGTATTTAGCACAATCCATTTCAACTCAACTCTGACCAGCTTCCCTGTCCTAGTTGAAGAAAAGCATTCCCACAGTATGAAGCTGCCACCACCTCATTTGACTGTGGAGGCGGTGTATTCATGGTGATATACAGTGTTTTCAGCCACACATAACATTCTGAAATCCTATAAGTAAGACCTCTCAAGGCTTTGTTTCAACAATGTATTTGTTCTTGGAGAGATTGGACTGAAAACATTAGAGAACACACTTTTAATTTGTAAAAACTGCATTTCCCTTTCGTTCCCCTTCATAGCTAATGTCTGTCCCAAGTCCCAATTAATTACACTGAGGTCTATGGTTATACCAAAACAAAATATAGAAAAGTTCAAGAATAAAACTTTTGCCAAGCAGTGTATAGTTTTGTAAGTATGTCTCATATCTCACATTTAGCACTGATATCCATGAGAGGAGAATCTCTCGCTTTTAGTACCAGGAAACAAAAAACCTCTGTGTTCCTGTTCATGCAAATAACATAGTCTGCTAAAACGTATACCCCAGCAAAAATATATAAAAATCTTTGTTATTGATGTTGTTCATAAAATTTGAAAAGTCATATTTAATAAATGTTTAAATTCGTAGAGCTTGAGTATATCCAGTACAGCTAATAGTTGGATCATTATAACACATCTGCTTAAAATAGTTGCTACTTTCAGTGGGCAAACCAAATAGCAAAGTTGAATTCAAAATAGCTTACAGATCAATGGAAACATAGCCATTTTTAGTTCCATAGCGGCCACTTTGTTGCTAAAATTATCCTGTTTTCACCAAGAGAAGGATCTTTTGTCTGTGATCTGCATGCAGCTGGGAAAAGTGGCTGATGGTATTTGTAACATTAGGAAAACAAAGAAAAAAAATTCTAACAGGGCAGGGAAAAGACAAAATGTGGCACTTTGAAACGTTAATGAGCTTTTGGTCTCAAGATTGATATTGGTGGAGTAATTGCTCGAGGAATTGCTTCAAGATTTTCAAGTCCCAAGAGTTTGGAAATATAAAACTCCCATTTAGTCAGCAAAGCATAACTGCAGATCTGCTAAAAGTCATAACATTATATGAGCTGAACATATACGACATATTGCCATTTGACATCAACTCTGCAAGAGCTTCGGGTTTATTGATAGCCAGAAGCAAGGCCTAATACTGAGCCATAAACATTTTCTGCTGTTTAACAATTTAATGCACTACATGGGAGTTGATGTTAAACAGTGCTCAATGTCCTGTGGTCTACCCTACTGACCCCTCTAATTTTCACATTACTCTTACTAAAGGAATTTACCAGCACTGTATTAGTTGTACTGTAAAGACTATATAACATTATCTGCAGATGTCTGGTTTGATAAGCCCTTTCAGACAGTGTCACGAACTTTCATTTGAATGTAATCAGAAAATCAGTGTCTTCTGCTTCTAAAGCTATTTAAAACATACAGAGCAGAACTTAAACATGCTTGCATGACCCAACACTCCAAAGTCTGAGAAACTGAACTTCTGCTCATGATTTCTACATGCACTTAACAGTGCCAGACTAAGCCTGCCTGAGGAAAGCCTTGTCTGTCATAGTCAGAGAGATGCAAGAAAGAGGTTGCATCGACTACAAAGAAAAGAAAAAGAAATGTCCGGACACAAGTCTGTCCTTGCCAAGAGAATTAACACAGATTTGTCCTTGGCTAGAGAAGTAACAGAAACAGAGGACTCTAAGTTTCATCAGCCCGGTTAGCCAGATGTGCAGGATGGTTTGCTTCATTTGTTCAGCTTTGAAATACTCATTGGTATCATTACTATGGAAAGATTAGTTCACTTGTATGTATCAAACAAAATAAAAGGATAAGTGTTTTTTTATTGAAGATCTGTGAAGTCATCATTAATCCTTCCCTTCATTGTAGTAGAAAGATGTCATTTTGCAATGGGTTTCTAGAAACATTAATAGGACCTTATAATAAATACAGTGTGTGGAGCTAAGCAATAATCAGACATATTCTTGATTTTGGTGGATTTTAGCAGTTTGTTACAACTAAAACTGAAAATGCTTACATCCATTAGCTGATACGACACATTTGCACCTTTGCAAGACAGCATAAAAGCTAGTGTCATGCTATTTCCTATCTTGCAATGCTGCCATATTGAAAAATGCATGCAGGTCTGAATGTAATTAAATAAAATTGATATTGTGAGACAACAGTAATAAACTTAACAAAAGTGTATTGTAGAATTGTAGAAGTTAACTATCTATTAGTTAGCCTTGTATACCATAGATGGAAACGTTTTCAGTTTTTTAATGAATTTTAGTTTGAGTTTCACTGATAATATCCTTTTAAGTTTTTGCAGCATTAACACTATGTTAAAATCAGTAGTGTTAGTGATTACCAACTTTTAATGAAAGCAAATGGTCAATATAAACAAGTGGTCCTTTTCCATACCCCTAATGGAACAATGTGGGGCAGTGATGATAAACCGTGGCCTCAACAGCCTGTTTCTCTCTTTTTGAAGCACAGGGGCAGCTGCAGACATGGACTATAAAAACCCAATTTGAGAATAGAAGCCTATCTGGCATGTCAACAGCTCATGCCTTGGGTAACAGTTGGAGATCTCAGCCCACATAGCTGTTCAAAAACAACGTTATTTGATATATTAACAATGCCTTACTGTTATTATCGAGTTGATATTTCTGTTTCATTTCCAGAAGCTTAGGATAGGAATCTAAGGCATGCCTTTTAGTTTTTTCTTTTTTTCCACACAAAGTATCCCTGATTACAACGGTGTTCTGTCACCTCGCTGCATGTTGTCAAAAAAGAAACCGCTTAGCCAGAGATATGCTGTTTGTATGTGGAAATGTTCCTCAAATGCCACACACTAGCTACTGTAACACATCTGTTCAAAAAGATCACTTTAACAGTACGCAGCCAAATCTGCTTTTACAAAATGACGACCTTGTACATTCTCATTACTGTTCTGACTTTACCTGCCATCCAGATATCTCCAAAATTACAATCAATCTTTTACTGAAACTTTTCATCAGTGAACTGATTAAGACTACAAACGTAATTCCAGCTTTTGGATATAAAATTGGAATTAGATACTTGCCAATACTTGGTATTAGTTAGAATTTCTGCACATTTGTGCCTTTTAAATCAGTTTAAGCTAATGTTTTTTTTTTTTGGTTTGAGTATACAGGTATTACCATACATTGTTTCAGCTGTAGGTCAGGAATAACTAAAATTCAGCTTCTTCGAATGTATTTTAATTGAGGATGAATATTTGAGCTGACACTATTATATTGACGTTATTGGCAATAACCAGTATTTATTAATATTATATATGGTATATATATTTCTCTTCCCATTTGACACTATGAAAAATGGCCACAGTGCTGACATTGCTGCTCTGCTTCAGTTAAACACCTCACAATCCTGCAGTGCATCACTATCACATGCCCACATAAATACCACATGGCCAACCACCTTCGCCTACCAAAACACATACACAAATGGCAACAAAATGAAAACAAACAGTGGTTATTAATATTGGTCCGGTTTTACTAATGGGTCCAATACCGATATGTTAAAAATTACTAACATCAGCCGATACCGATGTTAATACTGATTTATCGTGCATCACTAAGTTTAGTTATAAATGACCTGTAAGTAACCAAGGAAACAACTAGATGATTTCATTCTAACTTTATGGTGTAAAATCAACATGATGATGATGATGTATGACCATATCTCATGTACTAAATATTAATTTTCTTTACTCGTCTAGTTCTTGCAGTTTGACGCCGAACTCAAGCTGTCAGTGGGCGAGAGGTGGTCAAAGAATTACAGACTCATAATGGACAGAGTAAAAAAATAACGAAACATGCATGTATTTCGACAATGGGGAGAAACTCGTGTATCTTGTACTCACACAAAAAGGCCAGGCAAGAATTCAAACCCAGGATGTTCCTTCTCCAAGGGAACAGTGCTGACAACCCAGTAGCTCACAAACTATAGTTATCAATTTGGCAAAAAAGTTTGCTATTCTGTAAGTAAAACAACTATCCCTTCAAAATGTATAGCAAAACCATACATGTTTAATGGCTGAAGGCAAATTCTTGGTTCATGTGTTTCAAAAGTTGCATTTGATCACTGGGAAAAATTTACACATCTTTACACATTTACAAATATTCTCCCTAATATGAGCTACCTGAAACCAGTCGTATCAATTTAATACAACCAGTTTGTAAAATCAAAGCTAATCAAGAGAAAATGAAAGGAAATTCTACGTGAAACAACTGACTACTGGCTGGCTAGGTACTGGTCTCAAGGTATACCAGGGTATTAAAAACATACGGATTCACAAACAATTATATTTTTCATCAGAACCCCCCTACAAAGTCCCTTTAATAAAATGCCTGAGAACGTTCCGGAGTGGGCGGAGTTCGGAGCAGAGACATCTCAGACAGCTTCTTGGAAAGTTATGGGCTGGAAACCAAAGGACACTGCCCATTACTGCTATTAAGCTTATGCAGTTTTAAAAATAAAGGTATCATGCTAAAATTATATTGCAGTATGTAAGCAAAACTCAATTGATTGTCAGGAGTGCATAATTCACTGACTCAACACCCTCAGCTGTTATTCCATCAAAAATAAATATCACATGCAAACATATATCTATATATATTTCTATATATCTATAATATATCTGTAATAATAATAAAATATTGTTTTAGCAGCATGTAACAACTGCTTTTTTTAAAAAAAAAGAAATTAGGTCATGTTACACTTTTATTTTTTATATTTTGTGAGGAGATGCTATTCTACTGTTGCATTTTAACTCAAGGTTATTATACTATTATAATCCTTAACCAGCCCCTGTGTGGTAACAATTAATGATGATTCAATGAAATCATTGCTGCCTTCTTTGGGATATAGTACTGTTGACTTTAGTCATGCCTGAATCCTGCCAAAAACAGATACCATATGAATTATATAGCAACATAAAGATATGAGGTAGATTTTAAACCTCTAGCTGTCATCTAAAATGCATGTTCAAGTTAAGATTAGATCAAAATCTATCAGGATTTCTCATATAAATCAGCCTTGAAAAGACTTTCTAGTTTTCTGCTTCTGATAAGACATATTTTAACCCCTGTGACTTTTTAAAAAAACCACCTAAGCGACATTTCTAAGACTAAATTAGTTGGTGTCTGAGATTTGATAGAGTGAACGAATATTAATGGGCTAGACACGTTTTTCGTTGTACGAATCCTCTTCTTGTGAGAGAAATTACTATAAGATCACCCCTGAAATAGTTGGAAACAATGCCCACTGTCTCCATTGACTTGTTGCTGACAAATTCAAATAGCACCATCACGGCTTTAAAGGTGCAGTAGGTATTACTACATGAAGAAAATCAACAAGCACAAAATTACCTACCAGCTCCTGACTTCCTTGAGTAATTATTGCAATCCCTCGCTACACACGCAACCATCCTCCCAGAAAGAGACTTGTTGTGTTTTGTCTTGACATATGATAAGTGGGAGGTGCAAGTTTATGAATTATAGCATCACAACCAGCAGCAGCGTATTTATATAGGTCAGGCACTATAAAAATATCCAATTAAAGTTGGTGCTTAGTTTTTCTTCCGCTGAGGTATAATTTTCTTTCTGTAACAACTATGCTTTCAAAATTAAGGCGATTCAAAAATAAAGGCTTTCACTTTTAAAACTGTGTTAGACTTCACTTTTCTTGCCGTTTCTCTAAAAAACTACCAGCATGCAGCTACATTACAAGCTGTTGAAATAGATAGACGAGGAAGTAAAAGATCAAGTAGCAGGGCAGATGTAGAATAAACACTTTTTGGTTCAAAGATTTTGAATGAAAGTGCACTTATTTTAAGAAACACCTGGAGTGAGGGGAGCTCTTTTGAAATGAATGTAAAAAGCAAAATTTTTCACAAAAAGACACAAGACAAACCTGTCTCACATCAACGCCCCCATGATCTGTGTGATCACAGACTGACGGCTTCGGTAGATTGCTACTGTTTACATTCAATTATGGTTCGACACACCTAATTCAGACAGGCACGTGTACACATGCACACACTCACACAGCACATTGTTTAACATCAAATTATGCAGCATACCATTTCATCTATGCGAACAGTTATGTTAAAATTATATCTTCAATATGTTACTCCCCAATCTAAAAACATGCTGTGTGAAAGGAAAATGTTCAAATAAGAAAACTTTACTGAAATATTTATTGCAGTTAATTGATCATTCTTAGAGGATTTTTTTTTCACAACACACCTGTGGTGCAACCAGTTTAGCTAACATTTTAGCTAACTACTTTTTGTTCAGTGTTAGCAAATGTAATGAAAAGCAACACAATTTATAATTGAAACAATGAAAAAGATTCCTTCCATTTATAATTATACTCAATCTGCTAATTTTGACTAGGAGTGACTAACATGGTTAAAACATAATTAAACACTTAGTTGTTAAAGAAAATATTATATTAGAGTAGTTATTAGAGCCAGTGAACATTCCTAAACAATCTTGCCAAATTTTTGTTCTTTACAACTCACATTAATTTAAGATTGGAAAAACACCAGGTCTCAGTTTGTTTAGCCTGATTCTGAGACAACAACAGTACTCAGACCATATGTACTCTTGTCGGCTCCTGGTCAACTCGTCACTTCACCAGTTTCTACCCTTCTTTCATCCCAGTGCATTGCTGTTTCGTCTCTTCCTACTCCCATTTCATAACGTAAAAAAAAAAACTGTTTTAAATCTATTCATTTAAACCATGGTAAATTTCTTTATTTATTGTTGCATTTATATATTTTCATTAATTATGAAGATAAACGGTAATACAAATGCCTAATTCTTATAAATGATTTAATTGAAGTGTATACTATTATCAGAATCTTTGTATGATACTTTTTTCCAGGGTTTCTGTAGGATCTTAAAACGTATTTTATTTGTTAATATAAATTTTAAGCATATAAATGCCTTAAATACATTCAAATCTTCCATACCAGGTCTAGTTACTTTTCAAATCTATGGATTCGTTTATTCATTCATTCATTCTTGATTCAACTCATGCGATTTATTTGTTTGTTTTTTTGGGGGTAGGGGGGTCAATGTACTGTTGGCTATCATTTATTCTGTGTGTTGTAATTTCTGGGTGGAGAATGTTTTTGTAGATCACAATGCTGTGAAAACTACTACTACTACTCCTGTATTTTTTGTGGGGGTTTAGAGAGTTATTGTTGAAATGGTCTTCGTCTTTGTGCATTATCTCCTTTAACCAGGCTTATCTTGAAAACAGGAATTTCAGTCTTTTCAAAAACCCATTGTCAATGACCATTGACAGCAAAACATATCAAATGATGTGCTAAAACAAATATCCCTTCTTGACATGTTCTGTTTTGAAGCTTAAACCTGTCAGTATTGGTATCAAAATACCGATGGCTAAGGTCCAGTGAAGTGTGTTGTCTGAATGCACTTACACTATGGGCTACTAGTGAAAGTTGGCAAGTGTACAATAATGCTCTGCAGCTAACACAATATGTGTTCACCTTAAAAGGGCACTGACTGACGTTCAGAAACGCTAATGTAAAAGCACGGAAGTTACATAGCAGAGAAATGAAAAACAAAAACTTAAGTGGATGAAGTTATACTGAACTAAATTTAAAAAGGTTTTAAGTTGCGTATAAATTATCAAACCAATCTAAACAAAATAGCACTCTTTAATGAAGTCATAAAACCTAGTTTAATTACAGCAAACAATGAATAGATTATAGAAAATTACTTAAAATCGTCAGTTGTCCAAACGGCTACAAATGGTCAGTATGAAACAAACGGCACCATTTCTTATCCCACAAAATTTAGGTACAAAGCTAAAAAAAACTGATAAAAGAATATTGACCAGAAGATTGTAAGCATATCCAAACCGTTCATATAATATTGCTATGTTAGCCCTCATTTATTCCCTTTACTTTAGTTTCAACCAGGAAATATTCCATTGAGATACACTCTTCTGCCTGAAGGTTCTGGTTCTGGTGAGCAATCATTTTAAGAACGACAGCGTATTGTCCTAAAAGCCAGAAAGGCCTGAAGAGCTAACTATAGCTAAAACAGCACATATTCTATAAACCTTGCATATTATAAAGTTGTGGTTGTCTGATAAAAACTAGCCTTTAGAATCTTTTGTTATCGAACCATTGGATTTAAAAATATTTTGAAGTTTAAGATAATTTCTGTAATAAATTTAGATTACAGAATGTGATAAATTAACCTTTTACAGAGCTAAGAAGTAAGATAAAAATATAACCTGTCTCATAAAACGACTAAATTTGTTTGTCAAATAACTTTTTACAAAGAACCTGAATGACTTTGATGAAAAAAAGTTAATCGGACCGAAGATTTCAAACCTGCATCTCCAGTATTTTTTTAGTTTCAAAGTACTAGTTTGAGTTTAGAACGCTGTGTGAACACTAGCCATGTTGTTGTAGTTACTAAACATAATTGTTTTTTTTCTTTCAAATTCACAGTTTAGGAACAAAAAAAGAGTGATTTATTTCATTGTCCAACTACATCCGAAGGCACGGGATATGAGGAAGAGGGGGAGAATTTGAGTCAAATGTCTTACTGTGTCATCCTAAACCAGCTGCTATTATTTATGATCAGCTGTATAAGTTAGATTAAAGAAGAGTATTGTGGTACTATAAAGACAGAGTCATGGTTGCAGATGGATAAATAAATGGTTGCATGCAGGTACTCATTAACACTGCAATCATACAACAGCATCTAGAAGGTGGTATCAAGCATAGGTCCAAAGCTGATTGGTTTGATGATAACAACTGATTCATAAGACAAAGATGAAGTGTAAAATAATCAAAACCAAATTATGTTTAAAACTGTTTAACATTGCACTTTTCCACATAGGCAAGCTGACCTCTGCCCTTTCCTCAAAAAGTAAAGTCAAACCCTAACACCAACTACTGTGGGAAAATCGTGTCTATCCATACATATGAGAGCCTCGGTCACATGTACCATGCACTTGTCGAATTCGCCCTTGTGCGTTGCTTTTTTGAGGATTATAAACTTTCCTAATATATTCACAGTGCTATTGAATGAGGACCTATCCGGTTGATTATTTCATACTTCGAAATGGCAGAACAAGCCTGACCGCAGGGCATTGACAACAGTGAATGGGAATGTATTGCGTGCGTACTGATTTTTCCATTTCATTCGCCCAACAAAAGGAACACCATGCCGAATTGTTCAACAAGGTCTCTATACTGCCCCCAAGTGCTTGCTCATGCAATAACATTTAGACGTTTTTCTAAAGCAACACCAATGAAATTATACAAATCCTCCAGCTTTAAGTTTATTGAGGGTTGAATCAATCAAGAATCTAACAGATGTTTCATGAAGACCTGAAGAAACTCCATCCCCTTTTGGAAAAACTGTCTCTTAAAGAAATAAAATAGAACACAAATATAAGTTTCATTTTTCTTTTTGGTATTATACAATGCGTTTTAGCAATAAGCCCCTAATAACACATCTAATGCTGGTTTTCCATTAATAAATTTTGCTTATATAATAATTCTAAAAAAAAAAAAACTGCAATAAAATTAAATTATGAAACTGTGCTTCAAAGTAAAGTAGCAGCAAAAAAAGCTAATTTGGCAAACACACAAGGGAAACCACTTTGAACACAGACTTACTCAACTTTCTCAGGCTCTTTGGAAACTGATGTAAGCTGTTTATGTCACAAGTTTAGAGACAATGCTTCAATCTAGAATGGGGGCCAGTAACTATTTCAGCACTTTGTTTAAAACAATAAAATGAACCAGATAACCAGTAGTTTGCTTAAAAAAATGTGGGAAGTTGAAACCTCTAGTAGGCCTTTAAAAAAAATGAAAAAACAAGTTGGATTTAGTGAAAAACATCCCATTTAATCTCAAGCTTTATCTGCAGGAGACTGACAGGGGTGACATCACCAGGTACAAAATGTCTATCAAGATGAAGCCTCAAAGAGATGATATCTGATCAAGCAAGAGATGACACTTACAGAAACTACAGTAATAATCCATCTTTTGTCCTTAAAGTGTCACTGAATTGCGGGCTGGGCCTCCCCATGACCTGAGGTCAAACTAAAGTGACGTGCTGCAGCTTGTTGAACTTACTAGAGAGCAACCACATTTCTGCCTCTGTGACTGTGAAATACAAACTGGTCTGAGGCTTCTTTCTGAAAAACCAAATCATCTTAGCGCACGCACGCTAAAAAAGAAAAAGTGCCGACTTTTATGCTGAATGAGTCACGACAGACTCAATATTAAAATGAGTAGTGAAAACACTTAAGCAACCTTTGAAATATTAACCCTGTCAAAGAGCGCGTTATGACGCAGGGCTTGCTGTCACGAAGACATTACTTTTCAATTACTACTCTGTGATAAGTGATAAAACACATTGCTAAATCCCTTCAGTGCACAAGTTTTTAGGGGACTCCTTCAGTCGTTATTTAACTCTGTGTAACTTGGTCTATCATTTTTGCTTAAATAAAGAGCTGCCAAACAAGTGCCACTGTGTGTCTTTAGCTACTGGAAGTTAAGTTCATGCGACAAGTTGGCTGCAACTTTGACAAAACAAGGCTATAATTTCCCCTTCTTAATACAGTAATTCAATCTTAATCTTGCTCTTTTGTTTGTCAGAGTCTATTTCTGCGTCACTGTTCCTCTCTGCTGTAAACATTCACAAGTCTAAACATGTTACACAGAAACTACATTTTATTTACCTGTAGCAGGATCGCCCTCTTTCTCCTTTTGTCCTTTCTTACCCCCTTTCTTTTTCCCTTTCTTGTCTTTTTTCTTGATCTCTGTCATGCTGTAGTCAAACGGTAGTCCTTTTTGGGAACGTGTGGTAAATGGGAACCACCAGACTCTCTGAGAGTGTGAGAGCGTCTCTCTCCTCCTATATAGACTTGCACCGATCAAGGATAGGAAGGAACTCTGACAGAGGGAGGGAGGAAAGAGGGAGGGAACAAGAAACGCATTTCCCATTGCATGATGGCAATCAACCCTCCAGACAGGATCTTCAGCCCCTGAGTGAGGACAGAGACAGAGAGGGTGTCCCAGGGAGTCTGGACATAAAACTCTAACTTCACAACAGTTCTTCTCTGAAGCTCCATTTCACCATCCCTGGCAGCATCTTCTCCCCTCTACTGACCCGTAGAAGAAAAGTGAAATGAGACCAGTAAGTTATCCCTCTTAGCACGGCTCACCCCACCCTGATAAGTCTGCAGACGACCTGCCCTTCCCAGGATGATGTTGGGGTCCCAGAGCAGCCTCACATCTGGTTCACGTTTGTGGAGCACAGATTTTGTAGATATGTGTGAGTGAGGTGCTGAATGTCAGATCACAATCTGTGAAAGACTGCTGCTCAAAATTACACTTCCTCACCTCCTCGCTCGTCTGTCAGTACCTCCGCCGGTGGTATGGGCGGGTTTCAGCACGCCAGTGGCTGAGGTTCGTCGTTCACTGACGCCTCTGGCCAGTTGCCGTTATTGTCCAAGAAGCAATAAGAGTGTAGAACAGGTAGAGCATGTTTTACACTGTTTTGTGATATTTTTTCTGTACATTTCTTGACTCTGAAAAGCAATTTTACCCTTGATGTTTTCTCTAGGCAGTTTTGAGCACTGAAAAAATAGAGCAAAGTAGACATTTAGGATAAAGGGGAGATAGGAACAAGATGAAGACCCGGGCAATTACATACGTGGCTCCAAAAGAAAGTAGGGTGACAGTGTAAAAGGGCTGCAACCATTTCTTTCATGTTCATATGACATGTCCCCAACAGTGATAGCTTCCTCACAATCTTATTTCAACCTCCTGCAGTGCCTTGCAAAAGAAAAGCTTTTTCACAATCTGTCATTTTATAACCACAAACCTCAATGTATTTTACTAAGATGTTTGTGACAAATCAACACAAAAATTAGCTGTGGAGTGGAAAACAAAGGGATAACTGGTTTTTAAGTTTTTGTACAAATAAAAATCTGAAAGGTGTGGCATGCATTTGTATTAAGCCCCATTGAATGAAAATTGTGTAGACTATGTCACTATTAGCTTTACACATGTAGAGTCCAGAGTCATCAGTCAAATTGGAAGGAAAGCCTCTGAATAGGAGTTCTTAAGTCTTGCCACAGACTTTGACTAGGTTATTTTAAAACATGAATATGTGTTGCTATAAACCATTTTAGCTCTGGCTGTACATTATGAGATGTTGTCCTGCGGAAGGTGAACCACCATTTCATAGCCATTTTTGGCCACTTCACCTCAAAGTAAAAAAATAATATAATATATATAATATAAATAGAAGCTGCTATAACCAATGTTTCCTATTGCCTTTATAATTTAAAACAGAGTTTATCATGTTTGCGCAAAGTTACTAGGAGCCACCAGGTAGCAGATATTTGATTTAGGGAGGTTGGTTGTTGTGCCATACTCTGTTTGCAGATGATTGAACAAAGCTCTGTTAGATGCTTGAGATATTATGTTAGAACTTAACCCTGCTTTAAACTTCTCCACAACTTCCCTTGACCTGTCTGGTGTGCTCCTTGTGTCATCGTCAAGCTATTTATTCACAATTGCCCTCTAAGAAAACACTGTGCTGGATTTATACTATGATAAGTTTACAAACTGAAGGAAGCTGGATGCAATGGATTCGGGGCTTATCTGAGTAAAGGGGTGCAAATACAAAAGCAAGCCAGACCTTTCAGATTTTTATTCGTAAAAAAAAAAAAAAAATTCAAGAGCATGAATCATCTTCTTTTCTCTGCAAGATTTAGCCCAACTTCACATGGCTCAATCTCACAAAACCTCAATATTATGCATAAAGGTCTGTGCTTGTAATATGAGAACATGTGAAAAAGGTCAAGCGCTGTGAATAATTTTGAAAGACACTGTATGTTAGAGCAAGGTTTTCAAAACTTATGCATACTGTGGTTTGATGCCCTGCTAAAGTGTCAAAAGATTTTTTTAAACGAAACAGAAAAACAACAGTTACTCTCAATGAAACTCATCGATGAGTCATCTGTGGGGCCATCCTGGGGTTTGTCTCTGTCAAGCCCTCAGAGGATTCTTGGTGTTTCTTGCTAGTAGGCGGCAGGGATTGAGAAGAGCAGTTCAAGGGTCATGTCTTAACAGGTCAGCGGCCTTAGTAGCATAATCCTTATCTGTGGGCTGAAGGGGTCAAAACAAGGCCAAGGTTTGAAACAGCATCCAGGTCCAATGCAGCGCTTTTCCGAGTTCAGCAAAGCAAATTTCTCTTTCCTCTGCTCTCTCCTCCTGTGGTAGTTCTCCATGATCTAATCTATCAGCAGAGGCAGAAGTAAGAGCTGGCAGGGGCTATGGTGTGACAGGGATCTGCTCCTGCCGCCTTGTACCGCTGTATCTATCCCCAATCTCAACGCTCACTTCCTCCACTCTCCGTTTTGACAAGATTGGACTTGTAGCCAGGATTGCATGTTTCTAGGTGGGCACGCAGTTTATGTGAGCACACATGACGTCAAGGTGTAAAGAAAAAAAAGTGCCTTTCAGGATGACAGGATGCAGATTTGGAAGGATATTTTTCCCTAAAAACATTTGTCATCTGCCTTTTTTAACATCCTAAACATGTCTTCAAGCAGACCAATACAACAAGGCATACAGCAATGCTTAAGATCAATTATGAGAATCCAGTGTGGATATAGTTAGAGGTACAGTAAGCATGGGCCAGCATGAGATTCTCATGGTTTAATAATATTCTTGAAAAATTTAAGACCAAAGTGTATAATATGATCTCATTGCGTATATTAAGAAACACTTGTCAACTCAATTTCTAAAACTGTGTTGCCCTAATCAGAATGATGGGTGGCGCTCCTTTCTTTCTGCACCTGTTTTTTGCGAACAGAATTATTTTCAGAGAGAAGCCAGTTGAGGTGGCTCGGGCATCTATACCGTATGCCTCCTGGACGCCTTCCTCGGGAGGTGTTCCAGGCACGTCCCACCGGGAGGAGGCCCAGGGGACGGCCCAGGACACGCTGGAGGGACTATGTCTCTCGGCTGGCCTGGGAGCGCCTTGGGCTCCTCCCCGAGGAGCTGGAGGAGGTGTCTGGAGAGAGGGACGTCTGGGTGTCTCTGCTGAGTCTGCTGCCCCCGCGACCCGGTCCCGCATTAAGCGGAAGACAACGAGTATGAGTACGAGAATTATTTTCAAACAGCAAAAAACATGATAGTTTTCTTTCAGCCAGCTGTTCTACAGTGTGCAGTACCAAGTAGGGGGAAGGTACTTTACTCAATGCTCCAGGGAAACCTGTGGTCCCTGAGTCACTTTGTCTGGCAT
This sequence comes from Crenichthys baileyi, assembly GCA_036173005.1. Lineage (NCBI taxonomy): Eukaryota > Metazoa > Chordata > Actinopteri > Cyprinodontiformes > Goodeidae > Crenichthys > Crenichthys baileyi. The sequence continues at coordinate 45,371 of JAHHUM010002058.1, read as the reverse complement.
TTCATTGAAAGGGCTTTGAACAGTAGGAATGGCATGATGGAGACAATTTTGTGATTTTAAAACTGAAACCTTTCAAAACCTTGGCGTTTGAAGGATATGGGGATAAAAAAAAAATTACCTAAGGCATATGCAAATTAAGCTTCTGCATAGAGCCCTCATAGCCAGTAGGGGGGCCCCCAGAGCTCTTTAATTACATATAAATCCCCAAACTTCCAATTGCAAATTTTAAGAAATTCAAAATTAGTTAAAATTGTAAATGTAAATTTCAAAAGATTTGATAAATAACATTATTATTTAATTATACATTACAAAATATTCATAATTTATAGTCAAAGTACCCTATTCTGTAAAATCTCACTTTAGATTTATTTTTTTCACCTAGTGAACAACATGCAAAATGCTAATATTTACAATATATTCTAATATACCACATACAATGGATGCAGTATGATGCAATTCAGTGACATTTGGCATTAATGAACATAATGCTTACTAAACAAATCTTCCAGTCTCAGGTATGGATTTGCGTCATTGATGTTGGTTGTTAAAGATAGCTTAGAAGTTGAATCACAACATATGTTTCAGTACAGTCTATTTCAGTCCATCCTAACAGTAGTTTTAATTTAGCTTGTTAAATCATGGCAACATGCATCTAATAAGACCCATTGTATGTGTCAAATATGCACCAACCAGCATCTCTGCTGAATTAGCACAAGAAGCAGTTTGAGGCAATTACACAACAGTATTCTAAAAGGAGTTAAGATTAAACATTAATTACTTGAGATAACATCTACCTTCCCAAACCAAGCTTCCGTGTGCATATGTATCTGTTCACATTCGAGAAGGTATAAGACAACTGATATGAGTTCCTTATTGAATGACCACCTATATTTCTCCTGTAGTTTTTTTTGCTTTTCTAGTATGTTTTAATCAAATTCCTCTTTCGAAGGTTACCTTTTATTTTCTCCATAGTATTTACTAATCACAGGTCAGCAGAAACATTTGTGTGCATCTTTTGATGTTATCAACCTGCTTTCTGTACCTGTCAGTAATGAAGTCATTTAATCAATGACTTCATTACTGACCACGATCTTGATGTTAAGTTTTTAACAGAAACTTGGTTACATGAATTTAATGAAGCTCCCATTCTGATAGAGTCGACGCCTCCGAATTACAATTTTCTTTGTGAGAGCAGACAGCAAAATAAAGGTGGAAGGGTGGCCACTTTGTTTAAAGAAAGAGTAAAAAAGTATTTCTGGGCAAATTTGACTCTTTTGAATATTTGGCTCTCCAGGTAAAGAGCCCGGTCCGAACCATGTTCTTGAATATTTACAGGCCTCCTAAGTCCAAAACAAACTTTTTCAGTGGTTTAATGTGGTTTTATCTGTGATATGTATTGATTATGACTGTTTAATTATTGTGGGAGACTTCAACATTCCTATGGACAATCCTGAAGACAGAAGTGCAATAGATCTACGTGACACTCTTGGACATTTTGGTTTGACTCAACATGTTAAACAGCAAACGCACAAACAGGGACATATTTTGGACTTGATCATCACTAAGGATCTAAACATTTCCAAGGAGTCTGTAACTGATTTTGCCCTATCTGACCACATTTCTGTTATTTTTAAAAGCATCATCTCCAATGACTCAATTAGCCAAAGCGATATTATAAGAAAACGCATCTTTAAGGACGGTGCCACTGAAACCTTTAACCAGATTTACTCTTCAACCTCCACTTTGCCTTGTAACACTGTAGATGAGCTGGTAGATAACTTTCATTCTAAAATCTCATCATTGATTCAATTGCTCAAATTAAAGTAAAAGTCGTTTCTGGGAAGAAAATGTCTCCGTGGAGAAGTGCTCCACCAGTCAGAAGTGAAAAAAGGTGTCGAAAAGCTGAACGCAGGTGGCGAAAGACTGGACTCCAGGTTCACTATATTATCTATAAAGAGAGACTAGACAGATATAACCTACAACTGAAAAATGCAAGGGAATCTTTCTTTTCTGAGATCAACAAAAACATTAACAATGTTCATGCATTATTTACCATGGTTGACAGGCTAACAAACCCTCCTGTTACTGTAGCATCTGAACTCCACTTTACCAGGGCCTGCAATGAATTTGCTTACTTCTTCACTGAAAAAACCCAAAAGATCAGAGGGGCAGTCAGCACATCCACATCAACTCCAGTACCAAAGTTGTCTCCAACTAGAACTGATTTTGACAAAATTTCCCAATTTCACCAAATAAATTACAAAAACTTAGAAGAAATCGCACACGAACTAAGCTCTTCTTCTTGCTGTCTCGATGTTTTACCCACAGCTTTCCTTCAGAAAGCTTTGCCTGTAATAACATCTGATTTAACACAAATAATAAACTCGTCCCTTTTGTCAGGTGTTTTCCCCCAGGCCCTGAAAACAGCAATTATCAAACCTCTACTGAAAAAGAGCAACTTGGACAAGCTGCTACTACAGAACCACAGGCCTATCTCAAACCTCCCCTTCATAAGATTATTGAAAAAGCTGTGTTTCAGCAGTTAAACAACTTCCTAACAATGACCAACCGCTTCGATGTCTTCCAGTCAGGCTTCCGTGCTCACCACAGTACAGAGACTGCTCTTGTCAAGGTGTTCAATGACATCCGTATAAATGCAGACTGTGGAAGAACCACAGTGCTTGTATTATTGGACCTTAGTGCAGCATTTGACACTGTTGATCACTCCATTTTATTAGAGCGCCTGGAAAACTGGTTCGGCCTTTCTGGTACAGCACTCCATTGGTTTAAATCCTACTTGAAGGACAGGGACTTTTTTGTGTCAGTTTGGTAACTTTACATCAGAGACCACAAAAATCACATGTGGCATTCCCCAAGGGTCCATCTTAGGGCCCCTTCTATTCAATATCTACATGCTCCCCCTAACTCAGATTTTAATAAACAACAAAGTAAGATATCATTACTATGCAGACGACAAACAACTATACGTTACGATGTCACCAGGTGACTATGAACCCATTCAAGCACTGGGTAAATGCTTAGAAGAAATCAATGCATGGATAGGCCAAAATTTCCTTCAGCTGAATCAAAACAAAACTGAAGTAATAATCTGTGGACCAAAGGAAGAGCGTTTACAACTTAGCACACAGCTTCAGTTAATACAGATGGAAACCACCAGTCAGGCTCGAAACCTGGGTTTAGTGATGGACTCAGACCTGAACCCTCAGAGGCACATAAAGACAGTAACAAGATTGGCCTTCTATCACCTAAAGAACATCTCTAGGATTAAAGGGCTAATGTCTCAGCAGGACCTTTAAAAACTAATTAATGCGTTCATCTTTAGTAGAATTGATTACTGCAACGGTGTCTTCACAGGTCTGCCTAAAAAGTCGATCAGACAGCTGCAGTTGATCCAGAACGCTGCTGCCCGCGTCCTCACTATAACTAAAAAAGTGGAGCACATCACCCCAGTTCTAAAGTCCCTACACCGGCTCTCTGTAGCCCAGAGAATAGACTTTAAAATACTTCTGTTAGTCTATAAATCACTGAATGGCTTAGCACCAAAATACATTACCGACTTGTTGTCAGTGTATCAACCACCCAGACCTCTCAGGTCTTCTGGCTCAAATCTACTCTGCATACCCAGAACCAGAACCAAACATGGAGAAGCAGCTTTTAGTTCTTATGCTCCACTAATCTGGAATAAACTCCCAGAAAACTCTAAAAGCACCTAAACCCTAAATTGCTTTAAATCAAGATTAAAAACTTATTTGTTTAGAGTGGCCTTTGAATGTGTCATCTAAACATTAGTAGTTAAGTTTTAGTCCAATTTTCCTTTCATGTTCTTATCCATCATTATATTCTTTATTTTTTTTAATTACCTCTGTTGTTTGATTTTCTGTATCATTGTAATGTTTTTCATTATGTACAGCACCTTGAGTGCCTTGTTGCTGAAAAGCGATATATAATATATATATATTATATATATATATATAATTATATATATATATATATAAACTTCACTTGACTTGACTTGACTGTATTGGAGTCACACCTTATTGACAATCTAACTGATAACTACACTAGAAATAAATAACCATTGGCCTGTGTTTGCTAACTCAGAACTAAAATGATAGAGTCCTGACTTGACTGCTGCACCAAATAAATGAGAGGAATAAGCTAAGTTTTTTTAATATTTATTTGCTTGTATGTATTAAATTAATAGTGTAAAAGTGGAATTTGAGCACACAATCAAATTCTACATAAAGCTCACACAATATTGGGCAAGATCTGACTGAGCTTGTTCCAGCATTTAAGCAAAACTGAGTCAAACTGCAAGCTGAAGTTTGAAGAACTTTGCAGATTTTACAATTATTACTTAACAAACTTTGCCCCATTTAGGAAAGTCTATTAAAAGCGATCAGACAGAGACACATAGCGGACTGCATAATGTTGAAAGAAATACATTTTTGTAACTCCATGTGATCAGCTCTGACCAAGGTTATGCATCAGTTTATGTGCTTAAAAAGAACAACCAGACACACCAGGAAAGTCCTTTGGTCCGCTTGTTTGGTCCGGAGCGAAAGCGGACTTTATTTTTTTTTTGTTTGGTGCGGTTTGCTTTCACATTGTACTTTTTGGAAGTGAACTATTACTTGTAAACAAAGCCACGTGGTGAGGTTCATTGCTCCCATTGGACAGAAATGACGGGGGCGGGACAGAGCACAGACCCGGAAATTTAGGAAAACAGCTGTAGACGTGCTGCGTGCAGCACCTCTGTTCTGCATATTTGTGCCGTTATTACAGCTGCAATATTAGAGTGAGAGTGAAGAGCAGCTCATTCAACACAGACTTTTAGATGTTCCATTTATAATTTTGGAACCCCGTCAGAGAATGCGTGCTGAACGCCAACGTTCTCTATGTGCCTTGTCCTACAACAAGCCGGTAGCGTTGCTAAGCAACACACAGCTTATCAGGTATGATTACCTTACAATACACACCCTTGCTACCGGCTACGGTGGCTTTTTATGTCCAAAGAAATGTATGCTTTTTGTAGTTGGCTCGGATCGGGGCCGGTTTGTATTCAGACCATAAGCGAACCGCACCAGAGTCCATTTGGAAGCGGACCGGGACCACCTCAAAAAGTGGGTCTCGGTCCGGTTGTTTGGTCCGGACCAGGGTTCACTTGAGTGTATTCACACCTGCACAAAAGGTCCAGACCAAGGGGGGAAACGAACTCTGGTCCGTTTAAAGCGGACCGAAAGTGGCAAGTGTGAATACACCCTTAGTGTCAGGATGAGTGTTTAAGGTAGGACCAAAGTGCAGAGGAAAACTCCAGGAAAAGGTGAATGAACGTAAGATTGTTTTAATTCTTGCCCATACAGAATGCAGACAGCAGGTTAAACGACCAGGACACCAGACCAGAAAAAAAAAATCCCCGAAACAGTGCCAGAAACAAAAAACAGAAAAGAGTTCAGGCGGGCGGCCCGGAGGTCGTCCCCGTGCAGGCATAGAGTTCAGGCAGACGGCCCAGCGGACAGCCCGGAGGTCGTCCCGTGTGAACACAGAGTTCAGGCGGGCGTCCCAGAGGTGGTGGTCAGGAGGCCAGCCATGGAGAGGCTGGCGGTGTGGCTCGGGAGAGTGGTGCAGAAACGGCTGGAATCCTCGACAAGGCTGTGGAGATCAGCGGCGGTGCCCTGTAGATCTGCAGTGGAGCTGCTGAGGCTCAGCAGATGGAGGCAGTGCGTTCTTGCACCCCTCACGGAACTCTGGAACCCGAACTGGAGGCAGTTCATCCCCGAACCCCTCTAGAACAGGAAGGAGAGGTGGTTCATCCTCAAACCCCTCTGGAACAGGAATCAGGAGTGGAGCCAGCTCGTCATCTAGCTCCTCCGGGACAGGAACTGGAGGTAATTTGTCCTTGAACTCCTCCGAAACAGGAACCAGAAGTGGAGGTGGCTCGTCCTCGAGCTCCCCCGAGACAGGAACAGGAAGTGGGGGCAGCTCATCTCCGAACTCTTCCGGAGCAGGAACAGGAAGTGGAGGTGGAGGCGAATTGTCCTTGAACCCCTCCAGAACAGGAACCAGGAGTGGGGACGGCTTGTCCTCGAGCTCCTCTGGAACAGGAACAGGAAGTGGAGGCAGTCCGTCTTCGAACCCCACACGGACAGGAACAAGATGCAAGGGCGGTACGTCAACAGACCCCTCAGGGCAGGACCAGGAACAGTGAAGAGCTCTGAGAGGACACCCTAGAGAAACCCAGGGAGATGTGGGGAGAGGAGGCTGATCAGTAGCCGGCAGCAGCGGCAGCAGCGCTCCGATTAGGAGCGGAGCCAGGAGCTGTCGTGCCTGCGGCTGATGCCTGCCGTCTGCGGCATTGTCTTTGGTGGGAGGAAGAGTAATCAGGAGGCAAGGAGTCAAAAGGCAGATAGGAGGGCTGCGGCGAAGACGTGGAGCTGAGCTGACCTGGGCAGAGGTAGTGCGAAACACCAGACACATGCTTGTATGGCGAGGAGGTAGCTGTATGCCTGTGTCCGCGACGCTGAGCTGGCGTTTCATGCTGGGAGGACAGAGAAGCAGTGTGGTATCGTGGGCTGGTACCAGGAGGAGGGATCGCCAGTCTCGGCCCCAGAATGGCGACCGCCCCTCCTTCGCTTCCTCAGCCTGGCGAGAATTCTCCTACGCCGCACGCCGAAGATACTCCCACAACATGATCATCTCACTACCCTCTGCTTGGCCCATTTAGGCTGGTTCCTTCTGTCAGGATGAGTGTTTGAGATAGGACCAAAGTGCAAAGGAGAACTCCAGGACACGGTGAATGAACGTAAGATTGTTTCAATTCTTGCCCATACAGAATCTAGACAGCAGGTTACATGACCAGGACACCAGACCGACAGCAAGTCATGGGAGACTATGACAAAACACAAGGAACCAGCGGGGAACAATGGAAACTAAAGAGCTTAAATACAAACAAGAGTACAGTGAGAACCAACGAACAGAGAGACTGATTAATCGAGGGAAACAAGGAACAGGTGTGGGCCAGGCTGCAGGGAGACAGAGGGAGTGAGAACAATTAACACATTGAACACAGAACCAAGGGTAAACTAAGAACCAGACCAGGAGAAATAAACAAAAACACAACACAGACACAGGCTAGGCATGACACTTAGAAAATAAGGCATAATACTTATTTTGTTTATTATATTGTTTTTATTTGTAATGCAATTCAAAAACAGTTGAAAATGTGATATACATACCAATATTTATTATTATTATTATAACTAAAATCAATCAGCTCTCTTTTCCAAAGTCATGTACATTTTGGAGAGCCAGGCTGATATGACGTGCCAAAATGAGTAAAATAAAGACAATATAAAACAAACAAATTAAAATGAACTAAAACAGACTGATGGTCATTGCGGCATTTTGTATCTTTGCAGTTTTAAATTCTTTCTTCCAGGCATGTAACAACATGAAAGTATTGTATCCTGATTCATGTGTCCAAATTCATCACGGCTATCAATGTTATTACTGATTTGTTCAAATGTGTTAAATATGCAAAAAAATATGTTACTAAGAGTTGTTCTTTGTACTATTATTATTGATATTAGTAGAAGTAGTAGTGGTATTAGTAGTGACAGATACTTTTCAGATATTATAAAAAAATAACTCGAGATAGTTTATAACTAATGCCATAATTCTGTAAAATATTAAACTGAAATGAAATTAAACTGTTTTTATACAGATCATATTTATGAAGCCTGAAGAAAATCGGTCCAAAGTTTTAATTCATACTCTGTGTGTTCACCATAAATGCTTCACAGAATCCATCTCCGGCTGCCTCCTAATCCCACTTTTTGCTGCTCAAAGAAAAAAAAGGCAGACAGCTCCCGAGCAGCTCCCTCCTAACAGCAGCATACCTGCACATCATCACACTGATACCGCTCAACAGCACTCCTGCCCTTTCACAGCCAGGGGAGTTTATCTTTTTCGACATAATGGCTTCAAACAGCCATTAGGTTTTGTTGTTTACATCTGTCTGGCCTTTTTTTTCCCATTTTCTCCAACAAAGTGGACATGGGTGTGCTTGCATGTGCATGTGTGGTGACTGTGGTTGGGGTGGGGGTTTAGAGTACTGTAGGATGCTTGCTTTTAACGCCTATCTGCAGGTTTAATTCTCTGAAGTGAGGGAGGAGTGTACAGGGGTGCAAAACCTCAGCAGATAGGAATTAAAGGGAGATCAAATGGAATTTGCATGAAAGAAGTGAGGAGGGAGGAAAAGAAGGTGAAAAGCATGACAAGGGGATTGATTTGAGAGGTAAAACAATGTACCCTCTACATCAGATGGCAGAAAAAGCCCCACCTGCTGATTTTCACCTTTTTTAATAAGGTATCTACCTCCTTGGCCATGCACTGAACCATACAGCAGCCACGAAACATATACATGCAGGATGCCTGATTACAGACATAAAAAGCTGCTCATTTGGCTTCAGTGGCTGTTTCTGCAGACACACCTTTCAGAATATGTGCAGTTTATAGCTAATTCTGACAGTACTAATGCTTTTAGGTTTTGGATTTTAGTCATTTCAAGGGAGTGCCTTAAACCTAACCAAACCGTGTTCCAGTGGGTCTGCACAGCATATTTAACATTTATTATTATCACAATATCACTTTAAGCAATATTTGATATTGCAACAAACTGCCTGGGCTGCAGTAAATCTTAGTTAATTATATAGATGCATATGTTATATAGATGCAAGTAATATATTTGGTAAACCTTGTTGTTTAAATAAGGCAGAAAATGTTTTAGTAGGGCTGTATGAAATGAAATTATTAGAGAACTACAAGTAGTTGATTTCCTTACCAAAACAGCAGATTCAACTTAAAAAGCATCAACAGAAAAAACAAAACATGTTTTTAAGGTAGAAATAATGACTTCCATGTTTCTCAGTACCTCAAAAGACTATTCACTATCTAGGATCTATGTCTGCAATGAACCCAAAACTGTTTGGCTGGAATGTAAATTACAACCCACATCATCATCGTAATAATATAATAATATAAAATAATATGAGCGTCTTTTTTTTAAATTGCCAAAATACTTATAGGCAGATTTTAAGAGTTCTACAAAAGCACAGAATTATCAATACATCTTAATAAATGTAATTACTTTTCCACTGAATTGTTGAAGTTTTATGTTAATTTTATGTAGATCGTTTTAGCTATCATACACTACGCTAACATGCTACTAGTAGCTTGTTAGCTAAAACTATGTAGAGTAGTGTAACACCCAACTTCCACATTTGTTATCAATAGCAAGATGCTAATGTTAGCATGTCTGGTGATGTTGGTATTTTCCAAATAAAATGCTTGCTTGTTGATGGTTTATTGATAACATAAACATGTTACAGATTCCTAATGGCCTTTAAAGCTCAGAGCTGAGGCATTTAAGGCCCAACTCACCAGCAAATCCTTTATTATGATGCAATGTAGCATTTCCAAGGGGCAGGCACTTTCAAAATGTCTTTGGGGATTTTTTGTTGCTTTTTTTAGAGTTTAGTTCTTTCTGGAAATTTTTGAGCGGCTGGTGGGAGAAAGAAAAAATATCCATCCCTGAGAGTGATATATTTTTTATTTTATTCTATTTAAAAAAAACAAAGCAGACTGAAAACGTCAGCTTTGGTTGTATTACTTTTTAAACTGTGTCTCAGTGTGGTGGTGCTTTAAATCCTTAATATTTACTGAGATGGAGCTTGTTATTAAAAGTCTGGCAATCATTGTTCTCTTTCAACCATGTGACTCCTCACGCTTTGTGGAATAAGCGTGTGTGGCTCCTTCAAGGAAAAAGGTGAAAAAAATGTATTTTGGTGACACCTGAGAGTCTAAAGAATTAGGTTGTTTTCCAAGGTCAACTGTACGAAATCTAAAGGTTACGGATGACTTCCCAACAAAGGCTTAGATCTAGGTTGGAGAAACCGCACTTGCTTACTCATTAACAACTCTCACAGCTGGATGGATAAACTTAATAAAATCATTTTAATCTAGCACAGCTATTTGGTGTTTTACAGAAGTCACATTAAAAAGGAAACAATAAAGTTGAATTTATGTGTTAAACAAGGAAGTGATGCTGGGCTGATTCAGCTCTTTGACGTTTCCTGCAGCACAAAGCTGTCACCATGGCAACCACAGTCTTAAGGGTACCAGTGAGAGTATGTAAGAGAGAGGGAGGAAAACATGTGAAAGGGCTAAGTGAGGATAAGAGACAAAATAGGAGATAACGTGTGAGAAATACAGCGAGAGGAAGAGCGTGAAATGAAAAGACAAAGGAGCAGCGAGGAGCTGGAAGTGCAATGCAGAAACAAAGAGAGAGGTTTCTACTGTTGCGCTGTATCTGTCCAATAAGAGAAATGTCCATGGGTAAGCCTGTGCCAAGCCTGCTGTGAAGCACTGCAGCAGCATCTCAGAGACTAGACATGACAAACATCAGTACTGGGCATGCTCCACTCTCAAGGCCGTGGAGAAAATTAGATTTAAGCTGTATGGGTTAGTTCAGTTTTCCCCCACCCCTCTCTGTCCCAGTCTTCAACTTACTTCACAAGCACATGACATTGCCGAAGCCTTTCCCCGCTCCAGACGTGGCCCCACAGTGGACGTGGTTTGATTGATGCGCCCGATAAGTGATTGATGTAATCATAAGAGGCATCTTTCCCCACTTATGGCCACAATGACTCAGATTGTGACAGGTTTGATCGGAGCGCGGGAGAAGCAACAGATGAGCATAGCAACACATCAGCCAATGGGGCATGATGCTGCAACAACGGGTCTGGGCCACGTCCGCCTTGACTTCACACACACAACCATGCAACCAGATGTGATCTCTGCGCCTGCAAAGCTCCCACTGACCACTCACCTAATCTGGTCGGATGCTAAAGCTGAGCGGCGAATAACCCCGAAACATAGGTCTTTAAATTACTTAAATTACAAATAGAAGTTGATGATTTCTTTTTACTTATCGGTTTCCTTATTTTTTGTTTTGGCTTGTCATGCTTGTTCTGCAGGCAGGCATACACTAGCAAAGACATAGATAAAACTGTGTGATTTTCCTTGTTTCAGCCCTGGAAGCTGATGCCTATCTTTGGCATTGGTCATGGTTATGTGGCTGTCAGTGTCTGGTTATGTGTGACATTTGTTTTTGTTTTCTAAATGCATGTGAACTAAACGAAATGTGCATGTTAGTCAAGTGAAAAACCATGCAAATAGGGTTTAATGTGTGTGGCAAATCTTTTTGCAAATAAATTTCTAAAAAGTGTTGTATGCCTCCCTTACTCTCATATACCTAGATACAATCAGTGTAAAACCAATGTAAAAAACTGACACTGTATGTGATTTATTCTCATTGTTATTACTGATGTTTTTTAAAGGGCTCAGAGGTTTGTTACAGAACATTGGTGAGGAAAAGGAGAGCATTAATCAGATTAGGAGCAAACAGGAGCATGCTAACTCCGGAGGAGCTACAGAGATCCACAGCTCAGGTGATAGAATCTGTTGACAGAACAACTATCAGTTGTGATCTCCACAATGTCAAAGAAAGATATTGCTAAAAAAATTCACACAAAAAAGTCCCATCTCCAGGCTTGCCGCAAGCCATGGAGGAGACAAAGCAAACGGGGAAAAAGGTGATCTGTGGAGAAAATATTCATTCGAACTTGTTGGAGAAAAACAAAAGGTACAGATCACCAAGTGCACCCATGGTGAAACTTGGGTATGGAAGCATCATGCTGTGGGGATGCATCTTTCCTACAAGGATAGGGAAGCCAGTCAGAGATGATAGAGGGATGGATGGATCTCACAGAGCAGTTATGGATGAATATCTGTTGCAGGCTGTAAAATACTTCAGACTAGAGCAGGGGTTCACCTTCCCACAGGAGAACAACCATTAACATACAGTCACAGCTACAATAGAATAACTAACTGAGTCTTTCCAACACATTTAACCCCTTCTATTGTAGCTCTGACTGTATGTTTAGGGTTGTTTTCCTATTGGAAGGTGAAACTCTGCTCTAGTCTAACGAACTTGAAAATTCATGTTCACAGACACTCTCCATCAAATCTGAACTTGAACTGTATTGCAAAATTATATCCTTTACATATACAAAGCTTGTAGAACCATATCCCAACAGCGTTTCAGCTGTAACTGCCATAAAATGTTTTTTTGGTTTTTTTTGCAAATGCTGCCCACAATGTTCCAATTTTTTTATTTCCCAAAACGTTTAAAACAATGTATCACTTTCCTTTCCCTTTACAATTATGCACAACTTTGCATTGGTCTGTCACACATAACCCAAATAAAATACATTAAACTTTGTGGGTGCAATGTGACAAAATGTGGAAAAGATCAAGAGGTGTGAATACTTTTCCAAGGCACTGTAGCAGAAAAGACAGTTATCAGTTTTTCTTTAAAACTGTAAATAATGACACTGAAGATAACAAGTGCTATTATAGCAAAGGTACTGACATGTATTTTATCTATCTAACTATAAGAGTCTTCTAAATAGAACAATTATAGCTCACTACAACAGAACAAATATCTTTAATGACAAATTCTAAGAACATGATCCTTTCAATGACAATCTGCTTGATCTTCTTAAGACTGACTCTCTGTCTCCTTCTCTCTGTATTTTTCTTTCTTCTAAATGCATTTATTTTGAGTCTGTCCCTCCGTCTGTCTCTCTGCCTGTCTCCCTCCCTTCTGTTTAAGGCAAAGATAAAGAGGTTTGTGTTACTGTGAGCAGATTGACTTGAAGATGGAGGCTGGAAACCAGATCTTCTCCACCTCCTCATTCTGCTCTTTCTCTCCCGCTCTCACCCAGATGAATAGACAAACAGTCTCCCACATGCTCTCACAGTTTATCAAACACACACCCACATATAACCGGGTCTTCGCGCAAACACATGTGTGCTCTCGCCAAAAAGAGGGCTGCACGCACTCAATCTAAGTGTCCTCCGGCTGACTAAGTATACACTGTCACACTCAGATCCAAACACCACCCTCTGAAACACGCATATACACATGCAAACACACAGGTGCATCCACATGTAAATACTGTTGGAGAAGTGTATGGGTCGCTGATGTGTTCAAAATGGACTTTTTTCCACTGACAGTGAACATTAACCATTCGCCCCGTGATGGCATACGTCATTTACAAAATCGCCGTTTAGGAGATCACATGTGAATCACAGTCTTACACCAGAATTACAATTTTATTTCCATTACACACACATTTTCACACCTACTACATAACCTTAAAGCTTTGGTATTTTTTTAACATATTCAATCTAAACCTGACCTCAAACATATAGCACTGACAGTCTTCTGATCTGGTTTCACTTTTTTGTCACACTTACATTTTTCATATCATCAAATAAAGTTTTCCTCTCCATTGTCGCTACATGCATGTTCAGTATGAGGGATTGCTGCAAAGTCAACGCCAGTGACTGTCCACTGTCTCTACATGCTCATCCGGGAGGAGTGAATGCTGCAAGTCACTGACTGGATGCAATCTGCAGGGTTTCCTTAGATAGAAAAACTTTTTATCCAATTTGAATAAATAACAGAATCTGACTGCACTGTTCAATGATTAAGATTAATTGGAATGTATGTACCTGACTTTTGTGAAGTGCCTTGAGACGACATGTGTCGTGAATTGGCGCTATATAAATAAACTGAATTGAAACTGAATTATATCAGACAAAGATAGCTTCAGTAAACATAAAATGCAGTTTTTAAGTGGCAATTTGATTTATTATGGAAAGAAGGCTCTCCAAATCATCCTGACCGTAAGTGAAAATTAATTGCTTGTGATTGACCTTATTTTGTTTCGGAAAACTGAGTTTAATTTCACTAGCCACAACTAGGCCTCATAAACCAAGACTCATGACGCCTAGAGCTTTAAATACATGAAAATGTCATACAACGTGAAGTAGGGTAATACATCTCAAAAATGCCAGATACCGGAGCATATCAATCAGATTTAAGTATGGATTTAAACTGTTCTACTGTAAAACTTTGTTTTTTTTATTTCTATTTAAATTTGTCTCTATATAAATATTTGTGTGGCACTAGTGGCCTTATTTTTGTTAGTTGACCGACAGGAAATGGAGAGGAGATAGGGGAAGACATGCAGCAAAGGTCAATGGGCCAGGACTTAAACCTGTGACGGCTGCGTCGAGGACTGTAGCCTGAATACATGGGTCGCACACTTTACTACTGCGCCCCAAAACATTGTTTTTGCTGAAGTTATGGTTCTATTAATCTGCTTTAGTTGCTATTCAGGGTTCTTCTGTGACCTCCGGGAAGAGTTGTTGTTTTTTGTCGCTTTTGGAGTCATTTTGGTAGGTTACTATGAAGCTTCACCATTATTCCATGTTTTGTCCACTCCACTGTGTTTTATTGGAGTCCTAAAGCCTGGTTTTGCAACCTTTTCCAGACATGTAAATGATTGTTTCTCATCTGGTGATGAATTTAGTTCGGGGAATGATGTGTTGCTTTTTGATCTCTTTTTGCCTACCTCTTGCTACCTCAACAAGTTCTATTGAGTTGTTTTCTTGGTTCTACCAATTTCACATTAATTGGATCTGGTTGTGAATAGTAAAATGTAATTAGGCTTTAAAATAAATGTAGTTAATCACAGTCAATCATTTGACAAAGAGGGTGAAAACTTTTCACATAGAGCTGTCTAAACCACTTGTTGTTTTGGCCATCTTTTTATTTTGTCTTTTTTGTTTTTACCTTTCACCTTTGTCTGATTTTAAAATTTATTTAACAAAACAATAAAAAACAGGAGAAATCTGTAAGGGGGCAAATACTTTTTCAAGACACTGTAATTACCTAAATTAAATATTTTTGTACATTGTTAAGTAAAAGCAAAATTAAAGATTAAAACAGGATTTAATGTGTCTTCATTGAGGCTGATTCTGTCAATTAGGTTTTCATAAAAATACAAAATTGTGCGTTTACTCAAAGGAAAACACAGGAAGGTCGTCTTCTTATCAGCAGACCCCCTCTTCAAAAACATACGAGCATCCGCTCTCTGCTTCGCATTCTTTGCATCAAATCAAATTCCTTCAGCTCTCTGCACTTGTTTTTTATCTCCAGAATGTGCTTTTGGAGCAACACAAACATGTCAAGATGAGGACACTGTGAGGAGTTTCACACAGGCTCGAACCAGCATCTTGGCTTCATCATTTGCATTTCTGCTTGTCACTCTAATAGCTTATCAAAAGTATGCCTTATCTCTGTTTGTTTTTTTGCCAAACTCGGCTTTTCCTGGAAAGCAGGCCACAATGCATGTGTATGCTTAGATCAAGCTTTGGCCGGCGTACGTCCAGATCAAGGCGGGCTCAAATTGACTGAGCCTGATAAGTGGGCAAGAGTGCCAGGAAGGGCCTCACACAGTTTTCTGGCCGACAGCAACAGAGCCGGAGAAGCAGTTGGGTCATCTCGAAGCGACAACATGACCACTCGGACGGACAAAAGCCCCTGACGAATGGGATAAATCCAATCGCCAAGGCAGCAGTGAATGACAAGCATAAGAAGGAGGTCAAAGCTTACTATAGCTGTAATAACTAAATAAGGCTAAGCCAAACCAAACCTTTAGTCAAAAATCGAATACTTGCATATTAGTCAATATAATGAAGTTCAAGAAGTCTTACATAAATAAAGATGGTCATACCAAACTTGTGGATCAGGATGATGTCCTACCTATATGTTTGCTTTGCAGTAATATTCTGGAGTGGCCCAGCCACAGTCTTGACTTGAATCTCAAAGAGGATCTGTGATGAGAGCAAAACATTAGGCTGAGGGCAAGCAGGCCTTCCAACCTCAAACCCTCGGAGCACATCACCAAAGATTAAGGGTGTATTCACACCAGGAAAGTCCTTTAGTCTGCTTGTTTGGTCCGGACCAAACGCGGATTTTATGTTTTTTGTTTGGTGTGGTTTTCTTTCACATTGTACATTTGCAAGTGAACTATTTTTAAAAAAAAAAGCCACGCAGGTGATGATCATTGTTCCCATTTGACAGATATGACGACGGCGAGACACAGCACAGACCTGGAAATTTAGGAAGTTCTTTTTTATGACACTGTGCAGCATTTTTGTGCCTTTATTACAGCTGCAATATTATTGTGTCAAGAACAGTTCATTCAACACAGATTTTGCAAAGTTCTATTTATAATTTTGGAACGGCGTCTGAGAATGCATGTGCCCTGTCCCACAACATGCCAGTAGCATTGCTAAGCAACATACAGCTTATCAGCTGTGATTTCAGTACAACGTACACTTTTGCTACTGGCTACAGTGGCTTGTTAAGTCCAAAGAGACATACGTTTTCTGTAGTTGATTCTTATCGGGGCCGGTTCATATTCAGACCATAAGCGAACAACACCAGAGTCCGTTTGGAAGCGGACCGAGACTGCCTCAAAAAGTGGGTTTTGGCTGGTTGTTTGGTCCGGATCAGGGTTTGCTTGAGTGTATTCACACCTGCACAAAAGGTCTTTTCATCTTTTCATCTTTTACACTGTCATTATTCAGTCTGTCCTGTTTTCATCCATCACTGTGTGGTTAGGCTTAGATACAACCCAAAACCAGACTGCAATCAACATCAGGGGATCATCAGGGGTGACCTTCCCTCCAACCAGAAAAAGGGCAATTAACATCTCTGCAGACCCCACACATATTGACACAACCTCCTTAGACTTTTACTTTCAGGTCAACACTATGAAGTGCTATTTGCAAAAGCCAGTTGCCCCAGAGATTCTTCCTCCAGGCTGAAATTCTAATGAACCCAATGAACACATTAAAGCCAGAGTAGTCAGCTAGTCCACCGTGAAACAACACGCATATTTTGTACTACCACAACCTGCCTTTAGGAAAATAGATTGGGTGTATGTACACATATGTACATATTGTTATTTTTTATCTTTTATTGTATTTCCTCTAATGTTTAAATTATATATGTCAAAGTCGCCTCACAAATGTAGCTTTTGAACCAAAGAAAAAAATTTTTTTTGCACCCAACTTTGGGCCCAAAAAAGCTGATTTGGTTTTATTATTGGAAAAAATTTTTTAAAAGTAAAAATGCTTTTGCAAATTAAAAAACCTTTGAAAATAATAACTGAAACAGGATCTCGGCTTTCAAAAAGACCCTTTTTTTAATAAAACTGTTTTTTAATTTGTCTGTTGTAATATTCTAATCTCAAATGTTGTGTTTTCATTAGATGTAAGCAGCACTGATAGTAAACTGTAATATGTAGACTTTTCAAACCTGGAACAAAACTACATTGAAAAAGTCTCTTTCTGCATTTCAAGACACTTTTTCATTTATGAATATATCATTGAACCTCCTGAAAACACAGATAAGAATGATAACCAGCATCCCCAGTTGGATTCAAGCGAATTATATAAACTGTGGGAATACCACAACATGCTAACCATTAGCAGCTAACATCGCTAATGTTAGCATTTGCTTTGAACCTTCCTATCAGAGCTAAACTAAAAGACTATTTCAGGTTTTTCATTCTACATTGAATGGAGATGGCTTGAATCCTAGTTTGAGATTAATGAAACCTTTATTCTATTTGGGAAAGCAAAGCATCAAAACCACTATTATTTCACACTGATAAGAGATTCTTTAAAACACTTTCAAACTTCTTCAAAACTTTACTTTATTTGTTAAAAAAAATTGGAAGTTTTTAGTTTTCTCCAAAATATTACAACAATCTCATCTCATTCTTATTAATCCAATATTATGTATCCTTTTGTCTTGTGAGGTTAATGTATCGTCACACTTATAGTTAGAAGTAAGAAAAAAGAGGAGCCATCCACTGTATCATTTTGTAAGGTACATTTTTACCTTTTTGTAATGTTGGCTTATCTACATTGGCTACAGTGTTCAAGGTTACTTTATTTGTACCTGTAGGTAGATTTGTTTACATGGCTTGTAGCCATTTTTGGCTACGTTTGTGAGCCTAATGTCAGGGAGAGAGCAAGGGAATTAAAAGAAACATGCCTAGACAGTCCGTACATATCCCAACAGATGGGATGGAGAAAAGCAGAAATGGGCTTTCGGAGCTCACTCTGCAGGCATTTGGAGCTCTGATCTTACTGACTTTTTACCAGACTGCACTTCTTTGAGGAATGTTGCTTTTTTTCATTTCGGGTACAACCCCAGAGTTGAGGAGTATCGATATCACAGGGGAGAAATATCCCCCTTTTGTCTACACTGCTGCAGTGAGGTGATGGTTAGCGTGCTGGCCTGTGGGCCAGCTGGGACACATCTGAGTTCACCCCACACACGCACTTGCACACTGAAGCCTGATCTACGCTGCTCGCTATCTTTCAACAACAAGCTGAGCAAGGACCAGACGGAAAGAGGTCCTATTTGTGCAGGAAGATAAATACACTTCTGCACCCAGTCCTGTCCCATCCAGATTAGAGCAACATAAGAATGAGCAAAGCAGGAGCACTGGTGGAAGGTCAGAAGTGAGTGATGGTACAGGACAGAGAAGCTGCTAAAACACACCCTCAGAACGCTTTACACATGCAGGAACATTTGCAAGAAGCATGCATGTATTTCCATTATACTGATATCTTGGTCACTTTTCACCCTAATTTACTTATTATTTAACTATTCAAATAAGTAATTTCCTTTTTTATATGAATGCATCCTGTTAAGAGGATTTACCATCCCTTCCCTTTTTGCATACGTTATTGATACCAGGAAAAGCCTCAGAATTAACAAATTAATAACTTTACAGTTAGTGCAAACCCACAAAGTATGCAACAGCTCCTGTCAGCGTGGTTGTTGAATATCTGTTCATTACAGTGCCCTACAAAATTTTTCATGCCCCTTGAACATGTTACAACCACAAAACTCAATGTATTTATTTGGGTTTTACAAAGTAGTGTACAAAGTAGTGTATAATTATCAGGTGGAAGGAAAATGATTTGTGGTCTGTTTGTGGCGTGCATTTGGTTTCTGGCCCCCTTGAATCAGTACCACCTTTCACTGCAATATTAGCTTATTTCAGGTAAGTCTTTACCAGCTTTGCACATCAATAGACTACATGTTTGTACACATGTCTTTGCAAAAGAGCTAAAGTACCAAAGCTCGGTAAGACTGGATGGAGAATACCTTTGAATAGCAATTTTCAAGTCCTGCCAC
This sequence comes from Crenichthys baileyi, assembly GCA_036173005.1. NCBI lineage: Eukaryota > Metazoa > Chordata > Actinopteri > Cyprinodontiformes > Goodeidae > Crenichthys > Crenichthys baileyi. The sequence goes on along the minus strand of JAHHUM010002058.1, from coordinate 26,149 downwards.
AGTTCCTGCCCAGGTCCATCAAAACAAGTCTCAACTTGGACTGGGCCAATTTTAACACTATTGTTTGATCAACACCATTCCATGTTGTTTAGGGTTGTTTTCCTGCTGAAAGATGAACCTCTGCCTTCCCACAGCATGATGCTGTCGCCACCATGCTTCATCGTGGATGTTGAGTGTTCTGGCTGATGTGCAGCTTTGCTTTTCCTCTACACAGCAATTTGCATAAAAGGCAAAAACCTCTGCTTTGATCTCATCTTCCACCTGTTTGCATGTTGGCAAAATGCAAAAGGGACTTCTAAAAATGCATGCTACACTCACACGTTTTAATTTGTCAAAAATTTAAAAACCCTGGGGTGGCACATAGCGCAGCAGTGGAGTAGGCACGTCATGCGAAAGGCCATTTGTCCCTAATGCAGCCATCAAGGGTTTAGTACCGGACCTTGGGACATTTATTGCATGTCTCAGCCCTCCTCTCTCTGGCCATTTCTTGTTTATGCTTTATGCTTTAGGGTTAGGGTTAGGGGTTAAGGGTTAGGGTTAGGGTTAGGCCTTGAATAAAGCACCACAAAGTCTGTTTTTCCTTTTCTCCCATGTCACGATCAATTACTACTTTGTGTTGGTTTATCACATAAAATCCCAATAAAATAAATAAAAGTCAATGGCTGTAATGTGATAAAAGTGTTTAAAAAGTTCAGGGGTTGTAAATATTTCTACAAGGCACTGTGTACAGAAAGATATTGGTGAACCTACATGTGTCAAAATATCCATTTTCCTGCGATAAATACAGAGGAATGTCTGTGTGGAGTTGTTATTCTTCTGTGAATCAGCAGTGTCATAATATTCTATCACCTCCTCCTCTCTATTTCATTTAATAGGACCACAGAATTAGGCAATTCATCTCCGATCTGCCTCAATGGCGTGTTGTCACGAGCTCTGTTGAAATAAGCCTCCTTTCTCCAAGAAGAAGACCCCTGCCGAGGAAAACATGGTTTTTCTCCTGGTCCACTTCCAAACACTGCTAACAAGCCATTCCATTTTCATGTTAAGACACACATAAATCCACACCTACAACATACCTGAGAAAACAAACCTTCTCTCAGGATATGCGCAGTGTGTGTGTGTGGGGCAAACATGGCCGGACACGTCCCCTGAACACACCGGGAGGCGCCCGGCAGGAGTGCCGGCAGCCCCTCTTTTCAACACTTCGGCACGCTGCACACAAACACAGTTGCCCTTCCCATGGTCCTTTTGTTCCCTGTCGTTTTGTGGGGAGTTCCTGTCATGGACACTGTCAGCTTTCTATGGACATTTATAACTGGCAAACTCCAGGAAGAACACTCTCTTCAGTGTTCCCTGTGATATTTCACAAAGATTATGTGAGAGCAGGCATATTTAAGTCACGAAACAAAGGGAGGCACTTTTCTTGCACCAAAGCAAAGCAAATACTGTAATAACATAACTGTTAAAATCAATGCATTTTATTAGGACTGTTTGTGTTACACCAACAGAAAGTGGAAGAAAAATTTATCATGGTTTTTGAAAAAAAAACTTACACATAAAATCTGACATTCGCATTTGGATTCAGCCCCCCTTAAATTTGATACTCCAAAATACAGCCCTAGGCAACCTTCCACCTCACAACTTCAAGTTCTGTGAAGCTGATATCTGGAACTTATATGCTTATAATGTAAGTTAAAATGTTTGTATATTCTGTAGATATATGCAATAATTCAGAGTCTGCAAGCATACAGAGCTTTGCAAAAGTATTCACACCTATGAACTTTCTCACAACAACAAACTTTTATGTATGTTTTTTTAAATTTCCCGTGATAGATCAACGTAATGCAGTGAATAATTGTCAAGTTTAAAGAAAAGATTTGGTTGCACTGGATTTTACTTTCGAGTATCAGACTTAAGGGGGCTGACTATAAATCCATGCCACCAATTTAGTTTTTTACTGGTAATGAAAACAAAGTATTCTTTGCCTTCTACTTCACAATTATTCCTCACACCTAGATGCTCTGTCATCTAAAATCCCAATGAAATATATTGAAATCAGTATAATGTGACAAAAATATGAAAAATTTCACTCCTCGGTGTTCCTGTGGTATTGCGTGCATCAGTTACACTGGAATCACTAAACAAAAGAAGACAAGTTTCTGAAACCAGACATACAATCACAGACCATAAACATTCCTGCCTGTTGAAGTTTTTGAGCTACGAACTTTAAAGTATTTAATAGGGATTTTATGTGAGAAACCTAAACAAAGTGGTACAATAATAGTGACAATGATTTTTTTTTTTTTAAAGCTCTGATCAATATGGAGTGCATTTGTATTCAGTCAACTTAAGTCTAATATTCCAAAATAAAAATAAGCAAACCTATTTTAATTCTTCCACTTCACAGTTATGTGCCACAAACTTATTTTTTCATCACATAAATTCACAGGAAAATAGACTGAGGTTTGTGGCTGTAAAACTTTCCAACGTTTTAAACGTTTAATGGGCGTGAATACTTTTTGAAAGAAAGCTCTCTTCAGTATTTCTTGTGATATTTTGTAAAGACTGTGCAAAAGCAATCACACCTGAATCTGGAAATTAAAGAAGATACGTTTCTGAAACTAGACATCTTACAGCCAGGTGATGGAGCAAAACATGCAGTGCTGTATACCAGTAGTTTTCACATTTTGTTACCTTATAAAAACATACCGCATTTTATTGGGATTTCATAGAGTATACCATTGTAAATTAAAAGCAGAAACTTTTACTCCCCTTAAAAAAAGTCTCAAAACGGTTTATACATTTGTATTTAGTCCCCTTAAGTTTCATACCCCCAAATAGTGCCTAGTGCAAATTACATTCTGACATATCATGGGGGACATATCATGCAAAATCCATCTTTTTTAGCCCTTAAATACATTATCTTGAGTACTTGGAGTCTGTAGGAATGCAGAAAAGTTGAATTTAGTCACTCCAGGTGCTTCGTAGATATCTTTCTACTCTGTTTGGGTTATATTTTTCTATCTGTTTAGTTTTCTGTATTCCCTATTACGTTTTGAACTATTATGTCATAGTATTTGCTGCGGACCAGCTAAATAAGGTCATGGGGATCCGGCTTACCAATTCTGCAAATCCGCCCTTTTTATTTCCCCCTGCGTTGTAGTCCAAGCTCAGGTATGCTGATGCTGCAAGAGGATAAATCTAAATGTTTGGTTCTTGGGTGTATTAACCCACACAATTTATTACACCGTCCCCAGCATCAGGACCTCTTTGAAGTGCCTGGTTACATTTTTTTCTTCATGGAAATTAAATGGAAAAATTCCTCCTTGTTTGTGTGAAGCACTTCAAAGACGGGTGCCTTCAGCAACCTCCACCAGTATCAAGAAGGATTTGGCAAAAGATTTCATCTAATTAAGGGGCACAGCACTGTGGTAAGCTGCAAATAATAAACTTTATTTTAGACATTAATTTATTGTGTGTTGATATGACGTCCTGGCATCGTGGACAAGTTTTCCATTGTTGACAACTTTCAATCAATTTGGGAATAAAAACTTTCTGTGCCGCTAAATAATTGTATTTCACCTGGAGGGGGGCAGGGTGTGAAGTGCCTCAATAGCATTTAAAGAGACCGCACCAAAACGAGTTGCTCTCAGACGCACCTCAGAACAGGGGCAAAAGAGGAACCTGGGCAGCTACAATAACAAGGAATTCAGACCAAAGCATTGCAGTTCCACTTTATATAGACCACAACTGAATAATTTACATGTAAAAAGGAAGGATTTAAAAGCATGATATCTTTCCTTTAAAATCCCAATTCAAAGTGTATTGAAGTTTGTGGGATATGATTACTTTTGCAAGGCACTGTTTGCTTGTGGACTCAGAAGTATTGCAAATATCATTACAGAAATTCTGATTGCACAAGTGCCTGAATAAGCTTCAGAAAGCAACTAATCGGAGTTTGAAAAAAGAAACAAAACTATTTGTGTTAAGTTGCACATACAGAAACCTGTGCATTTCAAGAATGCATTAACTGAAATTCATGAGCATGCAGCATCCTCTAGTAACCGTTCAGTGCTCAGAATTATCTATTTTAAATGACAAGGTCCAATAGAGAGCTTTGGTGTCTCAGTCTTTAAGTCAGTGATGTCACAAAACAGGTTCGACTCAACAGAAAAAACCATAACAGGACTAAAAAGAAATGCTAGATAAGAGCAAAACAGTGGCCTGGGGCTTATATTCAAAGAATTTCACAGAGAGAGAAAGCGCAGAAGAAGGTTATCTTCTGAATTATTCTTCAGTAAATGGACTGGCTTTTCCAGTCATACAGACCGCTCAAAGCGCTTTACACTAGAGCCACATTCACCCAATCGTACTCACTAATGCTCACACATTCATACACCAATACGAAGATCGGTAGGCAACTTGAGGTTAAGTGCCTTGCCCAGGGGCACATCGACAAATGGCAAGAGGAAGCTGGAATTGAACCCACAACCTTCTGATTGCAAGACGACTACTCTTCCTACTGACCAACAGTCGCCAGTGTCATGTTACTTCCTTGTGGATCTAACTGACACCTCAGTCGGGAGATGTTGCAACGAAGAAGCACCCAGGGCTGCTCATGTTTTACAGCCAGCTGTTAGCATTTATCAAGTATGCACATTTATAAAAGAAAATCTGCACCCAACATAGACACAAAACAACATGTCAAATATTTCACTGTTTTACTCGAACTGCAGTTTTTAAATATATGCAAAGCAAATAGTGGAGGAGTATTAATACTCGCTCAGCCTATGAATCTGCCGTTTGACAATACTTTCCATTTCAGTTCTCTATAGCCTCCAGCTAAAACAGGCTGTTCTCTTCCTGGAACACCATCAAAATTAAGTTATCATTTGCCAAAAAGCTGGATAGGGATTTCTCTCATACTTTGTATCCGGGCTGGTTTTGCAAAACACGGAATTCTAAAATTCAAAGAAAACAAAAAAAGGCTCACCCCCTATCCTGAAGCAGGTTAGTGCTTGATGCCAGTAACAACACAATGCACAAATGGCGCTGTACAAGCTAACTGTGCTAATATTCCTTGAACTGGTGAATAAGTCATAATAAAGTAGCATTGTTGTCATTTATAAACCAGTTTCTTGACTCCTCTGGATCTGTTTTTTTTCAAAACTAGACAGATCTGCGCACAAACAAGCATAGAGGTTTGCTGCATGTCATCTCCTCCAGCCCATCTTGGCACAGGGAACATTAGATTACTCCAGCAACTGGCCAAAACGACGGTGATCTCAACTTTGATTTGTGTGATCTTGACACTCCTAATCACCAGCCTTATGTTGCAGACAAATATACAGTTCATAAACAGTATCCATCAAATGCTGATCTGACTCTGTCTGGGAGGATAAGTTCCAGAAGTTTGGAGAAGAGATCTTTTCATGCCACGACAACCAATTTGTTTTTCTTTCTTTTATTGGAACCAGGCAAGCTGAACATGTTTCAGATCACATAGACATACTCTAATAGGGTATTTATTGAACTCAAACCGGGTTATTGGAGCTATGCCAAATGAATATAAAAAGTGTTAATAGACCTGATAAAAATATTAGATGTTTTTCTTTTAGGTATTATTAGTTCAAACTCGGAGCATAAATATATAATATTTTGTGGATTTTTAGGACAATCCATGTATCCTACCATGATACGTAAATATGTTTTTATAACACTTAACTTCTGTTTAGAATATTTACTTGTTTCGTACGTAAAACAACCAAAGAGTTAAATGAAAGTAAAAAAACTTGATTTAAATAAAAACTGAATGTGTCATTCAAACCATGATTTACAGTCTATAGAAAGGTGTTCACCCTTTTCAAACCTTTGTCATATTATGATATATTTTACAGGGACTTTATGTGATAGACCAACCCAAACATTATTGTGAAGTGAAAGGAAAAGGATTCATTTCACAAATAAAAATCTGAAAGGTGTAGCATGAATTATATTCAGCCTCCTTTTGTTTTTCTTGTAGCCAAAAATATCAGTTTTAGTCTCATATAAGCAAAGCACCTTTTGCATACGTTTGCTGTGTAACAAACTGCAAACTGGACATCTAATGGCTTTCTTTTAACAATTTCTTTCTTCTGATGCTCTTCCAAAAATGTCAGATTTGTGGAGTGCACAACTAATAGTTGTGATTCTCTTACCAGACCTTTTGTCCTCTGCAGCTCCTTCAGAGTTACCATTGGCCTCCTGGCTGTGTCCCTGATTATTGTTCTCCTTGCCCAGCCTGTCAATGTAGGTGGGAGACCATGTTTTGGTACATTTGCTGTTGTGCTGTACCCATTCCATGTTTAGATGATAGATTAAACAATACTCTGCAAAATGTTAACAGCCTGGTACAACCCAACCCTGCTTAAATCCTGTCCACAGCTTTGATCAAGACATTTCTGCTGTGTTCCTTGGTCTTCAATATGCTGTTTTTTCACTAGCGTTTTCTAACAAACCCCTGAGACCCCACAGATCAGCTCTAGTTATACTGAGATTACATTATACACAGATGAACTCCATTTACTGACTAGGTGATTGCTGAAAACAATTGGTTGCACCAGATTTTATTTAGGGATATCAGCCTAAAAGGGGCTTAATAAAATGGAATGCATATTTTTCAGACTTTTATTTATAAAACCTGATGAATACCATGTGAAGTTTTCCTACTACTTCACAATTATGCACTACTTTCTGTTGGTCTACCACATAAAAACCCAACAGAAACCATGAAATTTTGTAATTGTATTGTGACAAATTGTAAAAAAGGTTAAGGGGAAGAATACTTTTGCAAGGCACTATACAGCATGTCTCACAATGGTTGATTTATGCTCTTCATGTGGCAACAGATTTGTCTCTAAATTCTGACACAAGCTGATCGTTTAAAGAGTTAATTTTTCCAACAACCCTGTGCACAAAAAAAGCTTTTCAATAATTAATTACATCCAGTAGCTGCAGCTAGAGAAGGAGAAGTATTGCAGCCCAAGATAGCTGCAAATTACTGAATGATTCAAAAGGCTGGGTAAACTTAAACGGCCTTCAAGAGCAATAGTATAGGTGGCAGATATTAATGTTAAACGATGATATTATGAGGGATTCATTGAAAAATAATAAAAAACAAGTTCTCTCCTTGTGTTTAAAATTTTGTGTTTAAGTAACAATGATTTTATTTTTCGCACTGGTCTCTTTTTTGTGCTATTGGTCCAGTTTCCCTGTTTTTCAGGAACATTCTTAGTTAAAAATGACACATGCCTTGTATCTTGGGGATATTGAGCAAAGAGGCAGCAAAAGATGTGTTTATCTACACAGATCTCTGGATAGAGTTACTACTGGCCATCTGTTTTCCTGCAGTCCAACACTGAACATGATTGTCTTTGCCCAGGAGACACCATTACGCTTAGTTTAGTCAAAGGAACACATCCGCTAAGTTGCCTGCAGAATTAACTGCACAGGTTTTACTGTAACCTTATAAAAGTTGGCTCACTTCAGCGATCAAGCTGAAATCCAAGTGGCACTGACTTTCACAGTTGTTGCACTGGACATATCTTCCGGACTGTGCACCAACTGTGGGGCTTTTGAGTGTTTTTGACACTGTTCCAGCTGCAGGGGCCACAGGCCTAACAACTGCTGTGACATTCCCAATGGAGTCATCACTTCAAACTTTTTTTTTTTTTCAAGAGTTTCTCTTGCTTCCCTATCTTGATCATATACTGCCTCATTGTGGTGAAGTCAACATTATTCAGTGGGTTTAAACAGTAAAAGCAGGGAGGCTCAGCTGCAACCAGTTTGCAATGTGTTTTGCAGTTTTTTGTTGCACTGTTAACATTTTGTTTCTTTTCTTTTCTCTGTTTATGTCAGATTACAAGAGTATAATTTGTTTACTTTTAAGAATACAACATTCATTGTGTTAGACTGCTTCACAGGAACTCTAAGCAACAGATTGGGTTAGAGACAGAGTCACTAAACCTGTTTCTTTTCTTCAAGCTTCCTGTTGAAAAAAAGTGCAGATTCATCATCAAGCATACAAAGTTGAACTCAAGCACCAAAATGTAACTCTATGCCTATCAAAAGTATTCTCTTATGATGTTACAACCAAAAAAACAATGAACCTATTGGGATTGAATGAAATAGTAAAAGAAAAACCATACATGGTTCTCAAACTATCAATTTGTATTCAGCCCACTGTGCTCTAAAAGGCCTAAATAAATTCCATTGCAACTAACTGTCTTAATTAGTTACCTATTTTTTTGAAAATAAACCTGTTTAATTAATTAAACAAAAATGTACAAAAATAAAGTCCAAGGTCCAAAAATCCAAACACTAGAACTGAAGAACATAAACTAAATAAATCTAAATACAAAGCAGGAAGATGACCAAGCAATGCATACTAGTGCACAGAAAACAGCTAGACAGAGAAAGAGCCAATGCCAAGGAGACTGTGAAATTTAGAAAGCAGGAAGTAAACAGAACACAGATCAGAAAGGGCCAGACTTACCAAAATAAAACAGGAAACTTCCAGTTAGAAACTCAACAAAAGACAAGTCTAAATGTAAAAAACGTACACAACAGAATAAAAAAAGGCCAACACATGACATTATTTCGAATAAACCATCCCCACTATGAAAAAAGGTGTTGGCTGGATCATGCTGTAGGGAATCTTTTCTCAGCAGGGACAGGGAAGCTGGTCAGGGTTTATGTGAAGATGAACTATGGGGCATTCCTGGAAGAAAACCTGTTAGATCTACAAAATACTTGAGACTGGGCCAGTGGTCCAAATTACAGCAAGACAACAGCCCTAAACATAAATTCTGAGCTAGGCATGGTTTAGATCTTAGAAGATTCGTGTGTTAGAATGGACCAGTCCATGTTCAGACCTAAATACGAAGGAGAATCTGCGGCAAGAGTTGAAAACCACTGTTCATAGATGCTCTCTATAAAGTCTGACTGAGTTTAAACTATTTTGGAAAGAATGGGCAAAATAATTAAATCTCCAAGCGCAACTGGTAGAGACAAAGACTTGATGCCTTAGCTACAGTTCCACAAAACACTGTCTCAGGGGTCTGATTACAAATGCATTTCTTATTTTGTGTGAAAAAATTTAAATAGAAGCCAGTTATGCACTAGTTTCTGTTGGTCTATCACGATAAAACTTAAAAACATACATTACAGTTTATTCCTGTAATTTAAAAAATGTGAAAGGTCTGAATTCAATTCTGTTCCAAAAGGCTGAATGTTATAAGCCCACACTTTCATGTCAGAATATGAATTTTAATCAAGAGATTAAGGAAGAATAGTTGTTAGGAAATTAATTTTAATCTGATTTACATTCATGTTGCCAACTGACCCAGTCCTGCTGCTGCCCGTGATTTCAGCCAGCTGTTTGCAGCTCTCAGAGTTAGAATCCACACATCAAAGGTCTTAGTGAAATGATTACTCTCACTTACATTATACAGGATTATTGCTTATCATTTAATTAAAATAGTGATCTTTGGGTCTTATTACTTAAAGTCTCCTCCACTCTTATTGAAACCCCTGGTAAAGATTAGTTGGAAGTTATATTAAAACCCAAAAACATCTATTATTGAAGAAGCATAGTCTCAAATTATAAAAAAGATCAAATTTTGAAAAAAAATTTTTTTCAATGAATATATTTAGTGGGAAAAAAATAGTGTTTGAAAGATATTAAAATAATTTTTGTCATTTTCCAAAATTTGCTTAGTTATATTTAACAGAAGCATTTTTAATTTATACTTTTTTCAAGTTGATTGAAACATCCAGAGATTTAATCAGTAATCCATGAACTGCTGTTACGCTTGACCACAAAAATGACCTGACAAAGAGGCTCCTTCTGGAGACCTGCATCGGGCGGGAAGTCCCGCGGGTCCCTACTTTTCCTCTCGCGCGCGTCTGTGAGTCTAGTCTCGCTCGGCCTCGGAGCGCCGAAGAAAAGGTGGGGGGTTAGGGGTTCTCGGAATCGGGCGGGAGCGGTCAGAAAAGCTTCGGGATCGGGCGGGACCGGGATTGAAAACTCAGTCCCGTGCAGGTCTCTAGCTCCTTCGTCATAGCCACTCTTCAAAATAAGAAAGACAAGAAAACATGCCATGCAATGTGTGCTGATCATTACAGGTATAAAAATTACAAGAAATGTGTTACTCGACTAAATTTGCCGTGTTTTGCCACCGAGGTAAATTGTAAAGCTCACTATTTGGAAACTGCATTTTTTATAAATAAGAGATTGGGCCATTGCAGAATATGGTTAATTTATTTCAAGGCTGCTTACACATCATTACCTGGGATGCAAATATATAATTATAATGTATTGTTTGAGAGAAGTTGGCATAACAAGCTTTCATGCTGCAAAGAAATACATTAAATGTGCTTAATAAAGACTGTCACTGCTACAAACCCACATATTTTGATACACTGTAACAAACTGACACATGAGCTTTTTTTCTCTCTATCTGGTGTTAAATCAGACTAAACGTTTTATGTTTTAGGTCAGTAAGGTTTACTAAAATTATTTCTGTTTGCTAACTGTAAGAATAGGCTGAATTTAAGAGATGTTCTTTTTTCAAAGTTAAAGGTTTACATACACTAATATTATTATATCTTAAAGCAATTTAAGAAAGCCCTGATGATGATGTCATGGCTTTGCAAGTGTCTACTTGATTAATTTATAATATTGCGGTTAACAGGAGTCACATCTACGTACGCTTTCTTTTGGGAGATAATGGAAAAAAATCAAAAGAAACCAGCCAAGACATCAAAAAGAGAATTGGTAACGTCTACAAGCATGGTTTATCCTTGGGTATAATATCCAGATGCCTGAAGGTGCCGTGATCATAGAATAAATAGCATAGGAATGTCCAGCAATAATGTTGTTCAGGAATGAGATGGGTTTTGTGTCCCAGATAGGAAGCTGGTAAGAAAGTGTTGTTACCCACAGTGAAAAAGTCTTGAAAGTCCACCCAGGGACAGAAACTTTAATGATGTCCTGTGCTCTGATGAAAATGAAACTGAACTGTTTGCTCAAAATAGCCATGAATTCAATTTAATTCAGTTAAATTCAGTTTTATTTATATTGCGCCGATAACACACAAGGCTCATTTCAAAGTCAATTCAAACGAATTATACAGATTTCAAGTCGGGTACATTCCAATTAATCCTAACTATCAAACAATGCAATCTAAGGAAACGCAGCAGATTGCAGCATTCACTCCTCCTGGATGAGCATGTAGCAACAGTGGGCAGTTTCTTGCATTGACTTTGCAGCAATCCCTCATACTGAGCATGCATGTAGTGACAGTGAAGAGGAAAACTCCCTTTTAACAAGAAGAAACCTCCAGCAGAACCAGGCGGCCATCTGCTGCCGGGGGTTTGAGAGAACAGAGCAGAGACACAAAAAAACACAGATCCAGGAGTACTTTCTATGGGAAAGAAAAGTAAAGCATAAATGGTTGTAGCTCCTTTAGTGGCTTTATCTAGTAGAGACTTTCGAGGTAAAAATTTTAAGTATTGCATGCCTGAGAGCTCAATCCCAACTTTGAAGTGGCAGCATCATTTTGTGGATCTGTTTCACTGCAGAAGGGATTGGTGTACCCTACTAAAAAGATCCAAAGGGAAGAACACTGTGAGGAAATATTGAAACACCATCTCAAGACATCAGACAGAAAATTAAAGCTTGGCCAAAAATGGGTCACAAATGAGTTACAAATGACCCTTCAAAGATGAGCAAAGACCCTATCCATACCTATTACGGATTACAAAGTAGCTTAAGGCCAACAAAGACAATATGTTGGCACAGCCATTGCAAAGCCTTCATCTCAGTTCTTACTGAAATTTTGTGGACAGTGTAGAAAAGTGTGTGTGTTTGCAAGGCGGCCTACAATCCTGACATAGTTTCATCAGTTCTGTCTTGAGGAACCAAAATTTCAGCAACTACTGGAAGAAGCTTGTGGAAGGAGACCCAAAACGTTTGACCCAACAGTTTAAAAGGTCCTATCAAATACCAAAGAAATGCAATATATTTAATTTCTGAATTTGAAGAAAGTAAAACAAGAATACTCCTAAATTATTTTTGGCATTTATTAATATAAATAATTTAGTTAATTGTTGCTGACCTAAAAAAGTAGAAATTTAGTCTGATTCACTGTCAGATAGTGAAAAGTTGTCATGCGTCTTTTTATAAAGTGTAGGCCTACTTAATGATGTGGTTTTTACTGTATACAAAATACACTTTTCCAATACCTAGAATGATGCCAATTCAACTATCACAAAAGCAAATCATTGCTATAAAAAAGACTAAATATTTTTAAATGCACAGTACCCAGTTCCCAAGGATTTCTCACTGATTTGTCAAGAAGGTGGCTTTCGGAGCAGACCCATGTGCAGACAGGCAGGAAAAGGCAGCGAGGTGGGCGATGACGTTTTAATAAATAATGAAAAACGTACAAAATGAGGCAAAAACATGAACAGGCTTGGCTTGACTTGGCTTGGCTTGGCATGAACAATCATGGACCGACTTGACAAGACATTCAGTATAATCCCATGAGGAACAAACAGAACTGAAGAGTATATATAGACCATGGCATAGGTGAGAGCAATGAGACTGGTTACATGGAGCAGGTGAGCAGAAAGAGGCTGATTGCAATATGGCTGTGGCAGAGTAGAAACGAATAAACATGAATGCGCAAAACAGAACCATCTAACCAAGGGATGCTCGTACAGAAATAAGAGAACAAACGAAAACGCACCATGGACATTATACAAGAATTATCAAGGAACTCAACCTGAGGAATGAACTAAAGCACCACTTGGAAAACAATGACCAAAGGAAAAACCCAAAACATCACTCAAACACCTTCAAATCATGACTTGACTTAAGTCTTTAAGGAGCAGATATCTAGGGACACTAGTTTCCATGTCACTTTGGCAGACTTAGACACACCTTGCACTGGCTCATTGTCAAACACAGCTTTACAGTCTTTCTGAAGCAGTTAGACGTTAGGAAATATGTTCAAAGTCTTAACTGGCACCGAATTGCAGACTTGTCTTCCTAGTATTTATCCAGCTGATCTTACAGTAAGCCCATTGTCCTCCAAGAGCCTAGACGTAATTCTGTGTTGCAGCATTAATATGTAATCATCCAAAGCTTTGTTTTGTGGCGAGTGCGATTAAAGGACAAGGAAACAGTCATTCAATCCGTGCAAAATATCCGTCACATGGAGAGCTTAGACCCCAATGCCGAACTGAACTGGCAGCATTTGAGTTTGCCTCAGCTCATCTAAATGCTTAAAATATTTTTGTAGTGATAAGAGTAACAACGGTTTGGAATTACTTTGGTAAACTTACAGTAGGCTATAACAACATAGTTTTGTTTTGCCTTTATCATGTTTTCAAGTCTTTTAGGAAACGATCCAGATAATCTCCATGGACACATTTCCTGTTCCTAGAATTCCTTTAGCTCAGTGAGAAATCTGGATATTTTTAAGGCGGATTAAATATAACATTAAATAATTAGTTTTAAATGTTTTATTCCTTCCTTCAAATGTGACAAAGACAATCTTAAAGCTACTTCTGTTTTCTTTTTAAAATCAGCTTTGAAAGGATTATTATGGGACATTTTTGCCCACAGGCACTAATGGTCTCATCAGTGACGTTTTCACACTCTGGAAATGTTCGTCAGAGGTCTGCAAGGCTGAAATACCAGACAAGCGGCTTAGCTCTCACACATGGCACACTGAAAAACCTTTATAATTTTTACATTACGTTATATAAGTACAAATAAGAAAAGTATTTCTTCCAAAACCTAAATGTTATAACAACTTAGAAGTAAGAGGAGCTCAAAATGCAGGACAGTGTTCATGTTGAAACAGAAAGGCTGCTCAAACAAAACTTTATTTGGACAATGACATGACATGTGACATGGAATGCAAACATAGACTGCATCTTTCAGTCAGCACAAAATAAAATGAAAGTCTCATTCGTGTGACCCCAATATGGTGTATTAACTCATCTTGTGAACCAGATGTGTCGCTACACCTCACCTTGTTAATCATTCTGCTCGTAACATGTTTCAATGGGATTCTAGTTTGTGTCTGCACAAAATCTAAAGAAAAAAGTTGATCCCCTGCTTTATTACTAGTGCTTTGCTTTGAACATGTCACTCGGCAGTAGCTGACATAAAACCCCAGAAAGCCGACCAATAATCAGGTATCAGGAGTTGGGTTTAGTCAGAGACTCATATACAGCTCATTTACAAATGCCTCAATCAGGACCTCAAGCTGATTGTTGGTATCAGATGAGGACATCTCTTTCTGCAACAATTTATCTATTATCTTGTTTGTCTGGTTGTGCAATGGGAATACTGAAGTTCTCTAAATCTCTCAAGTCAAAATGCCTAACTTAAGATGCAGTCTGGCCTAAAGACTGGTTTGTTTCATTAGCCAAGTTTAATGAATGGTAAGTTCAAGCCTGGCTTTGAGTAAATGTTGCTGGATTATTTTGGTCATATGTAATATAGAATTAAAATGAAAGCAAAAATGTGTTCAATACTGAATACTTTGTGTTTAACCTAACATTTTACATTTTAAGAAGATTATGTTTACATCTTGCTTAAAAAGGTTTTGGTTAAAATATCACCATAAGAAAATGAAAAAGTGCCCATGAGCACAAAAGCATTCCAAGGGCCACAAATGTCCTGTGGGCTTCACTTTGGACATCCCTGTTTTAGGACAGATAAAGAGAATACAGGGCAAGGCTTGTGAAGCAACATTTTATCTATTTTTTCATAACCTTTGCATCAAATGTTATACAATTAGGCTTCAGTAAATTGTAACTTTGCCAGAAAAAGTGGTCTGTAACCGCAGAATAATTTTTTGCCTGGAATCAAATTTGCCTATGGTGTCATAGTAATAGCTTGCTAAATTCTGTCTTTGGAAATATGGAGTAAAAGTCTGAATGATTGTGAGAAAGTGCCTAATGGACAAGAAAATGAGTGGCCAATTACTGAAATGGCAAAGCCAAGTTTTATTCACACATCCTATAAATATACATCAGGCTCTTGTGTCAGCTTAGAAAGACAATCAGAGCAGGTCTACATAAAAGAACCAGAAAATATTTTTAAAAACATTTTTGTACTCTAATACCATAAGAGTGTACCGTTGTAAGGTTCTTTTATGGTAACTCTATAGATGCATATGAGATAATGTAGCCAATGTGTTGTGCAGGACCAGAACCCTGAAGCCACCAGGCAGCTGTCACACATGCACAACATCCAGCTCACTAAAGAAACTCTTTCAGGTCACAGACATCCAAGGCTTGGGGTAAAATTCAGTCTGTCTGCCACCTCAGTGCAACAGCTGTGACCTGCACACATTTCATTGTGACAGATCTGTGAGAGGATGAGGCTGCTTTAAAAAAAAAAAAACATCGGTATACCAGAAAATAGCAGGCTAATTAGTCGCCTGTTCAAGGGAAATTTATTACAATGCTTGGTTATAAGTGATATGACAATCCACCACTCCACAACCTAGCGCACCTTCTTCTGAGCACAACTGTTTATTTGTAATGTTTTTAACAGATACAAAGATGCAACCAGTCTAAAAATAGCCACCTTCCATCAGATTTCAACCAAAAACTCCAAAATGTTTTTATTTTATTTATTGATGTGAAATGACAACAGAAAGTACTGCATAATTTGAAGTGGAAGGAGAAGTCTTTAGAATGGTACAGATTTGCCTTCCAGCAGAACAACGGGCCTAAAAAACATCGACAGCTGAAAACTGAATGGTTTAGACTAAAGCATAATTATGTTTTAGAATTGCCCAGTCAAAGTCTAGACCTAAATCCAATTGAGAATCTGAGATAAGACTTGAAAATCGATTTTCACAGTTACTGTACACCCAATCTTACAGAGCCTGAGTTGTTTTGCAAAGCTGGCAGAGACATACCCAAATTGACTTGTATTTGCAGCAAAAGGTAGTCCTACAAGGCATTGACTTAGAGGGCTAAATATAAATGCATATCAAACTTTTCAGATTTTTATTAGCAAAACAATAAGTAAATCATGTATCCTTTTATTTAACAGTTATGCACTAATTCTTGTTTGTGTATAAAAGAAAATCAAACTAAAATACCCTAGATTTGTGTATGTAAGCAATGGAGGTTTTTGACATGTGCCATTATGGGCAGTTGCCCAGGGTGGCATTGGAAATGGGAGCGTACAAGCAGCAGATATAACTTATCTGTCAGTTGTGCCTTGAACAAATTTTTATTGGTGTTATGAATGTGCAGTCAATGGGGAGTTGGCGCCCTCTGCTTGCAACTGAGAACAAGGAGACAATTTTACAATCCTTGTGCATGACTGCACTACATTGTATCCTACCCCAGAATTTAGATGATTTCCTGGATTTGTATTGGGTGGGAGATGGCAGAAGGAGAGGCTCGCCCAGCCAGCATCCCATTCATGCAAGAACCGCCACTAGATGTCACATTACAAAACATGAATGGATTCTATGGCTGTGAATACCTTTAGAGGTACTGTAAAATGTATCTGAGACTCAAGTTAAAGTACAGAAAAGTAATGAAACTACCGTTTGCTTTCCCACTTTAAATATGAGACAAATATTGACAAATGAAAATCTTTGCTTGATCTACCATAGAAAAACGGTAGTCCATTAGTCCTGTTGATCATTCTCTATTCCTGCTTTGACCTGTTCAGATTTATAAGTAACTTGAAATCATTACAGCTTCTTTCAACATCATGTTTACACACAGTTGCAGGCAGCCGTGTAGACCAACGTCCACGCAGAATAATAGATCAATCAATAAAAATAAAAAGTATTTTCAAAGTACAACTGTATGACCAAGCAAATATGTAGATATAAAAAGGCTTCTAAATGAGAAAAAAGAAGAAAAGACACACAATTTTGAAAGGATTTGAAACAAACTCTGCTACATCTTTCTTTTTATTGCATATGTGTTTTGTTTTTGTTTCCTCCATAGCCCAGTATCTGATCACATTGTGGATGTGGTCCTGTAGAGTGGCTTGCAAAAATACTCATACCCACCCTGTACAGGTGGATTTCAGTTACAGGCATCAGTAGAGGAGGGTGAATGCAAAAGCACTCCGCACTTTTCAGATTTTAATTTGCAAAACGTTTTTTACAACCATGCACTATTTCCTGTATAAGTCATGATTTTGCTGTAGTTTCTGTTGGTCTATAAAATCCCCAAATAATACAATAAAGTTTGTGATTGTTATGTTACAAAATGTGAAAGTGACCTTTTCTTGTTGTTCTATGTAGTTGCATCTGCAAGCAATAAAAATGCTAAATGAAAAATATTTTATTTTAAATTGGGCGTTTGGCACTTAGTTTCAGGCAGCTTGTCAGAAAGAGGCATTTATTCTCACTTCTTTAGGTAAATGTACAAAAAATACCCCATAAAACACAGTCTGACAGACAGAAAATACTATTCTAGTAGCAACAAAGAGCTGAGCTTAAAATGTGGCATAGATGAACAACATGTCCCGTGTTAGGTCTTCACTTTTTTTTTTTTTTCCTAATACATAAATATCTGACTATATTCTAATAGATATATCCTCTCTTTATTTAATTGAACTAATCTTAATTTGATATTTTTAGTCCTGAAATATGTTTTATTTTTCTCCTCTTCTCTCCTTTTGTCTTTTCATATACACACAATCCCACACCCACACGCTCACTCACCCACACTCACCCACACACACACACACAAAATGAGCTGTCATGGTCAGGCAAGACTGACTAAGTATGAACAGAAAAATCCTTAAAACTCCTAGAAAAACTTCAAAAGACTTCAGAAAGCCTGGACAGCTGTCGATCAAAACACTTGAAGAAGCGAAAGTCTGATGCAAAAAGGTCTGGTTTCTTGGAAGCCACTTAAAAGAAAATTAATAGCGGTTCAAAACTTGTCAGTAGTATTTTAATAATAATCAAAGAGCAATGATTGCATTATTTTTGCAAAGTATATAGTAAGAAACAGAGAGTTTTCATTTCGTACATCTGTAGTAAAACTCATTTTGTTGTAGCTCCTAAAAACAGGGTGCATTTTACAGATGTTTTTTTGGTTTCTGGGCCTAGACAAAAATATTCAACATCTAACTTGACAGTATGGAAACACAAATGTATTAGCTAAAGTGAGGCTAACACAAGTTTTAATGCAGGAATGAAATTAAGAACAGGACAGACAACACAGTGCCTTGCAAAACTATTCACTTCTCTTGGCTTTTTACATAATTTGTCACATACCAACCTGTATTTTAAAAGTTTTTAAATCCTGTTTTATGTGATGGATCTTCACAAAATAGTTAGTGAAGTGAAATGAGAAAAATACACCTTTATGTAGGTGCTATGAAGCACCAAAAAACGTTCTGGTGCAACCAATTACCTTCAAAAGTCATATAATTAGTAAAATGAAGTCCGCCTGTGTGCAATCTTAGTGTCACATGATCTGTCAGTATAAACACACCTTTTCTGAAAGGCCCCAGAGACCACACCATGAAGACCAAGGACCTTTGTAAACATGTAAGAGAAAAAAACAAAACCTTAGATTTAAGAACATTTATTCCTAGGGAGGAGGTCCCAATTTAAGATTTTTTTAACCTAATTCCCAGTGACAATCTTAGTCTTAATCCTAAAGATTCATCTAAAATGAATTGAATTTAAGCATTTTAATGTTTACTTTTTCCTATGGATTAGTGTCCAAGAACTATAAATTAGTAATCCTTGTTTTGAGAAATAAATTTGGAATGCCATTAATGCATTGAAAAAAATGAGAGAGGAAGATTTACCCTTTCTTTCTACAGCTGTGTCTTTGAAAAAACTTTTTTTTAATTGTTTGAGAACTGAGAATGTTAACTGGTGTAGGTCTGATAATCAGTTTCCATTCAATCTGAGCTCAAAGTTGCAGCTGCTCAGCAGACCATGGTTGTAGCATTCTGATTCTCCTTTTAAGGATGTGCCATGCAGATAAAGATATGTACTGCAAATAGTCCAGTACACCAAAACACTCAGTGCCAATGAAGCCTTGCTTTCAAAAGAACAGACTGCCCTGGAAAAGGCATTTCTTTAATTGTAGCTCATTTATCTCCAAAATTCTGCTGCAATTAAACTTTTAAACCCAATCACTCGTGCCTAGGGCAATGATACAACCCCCACACCATCACAGTTGTTTTTGCTGATAACATCCTGAAGGGTCTTTTTAATATTTGGCTCCTTTGAATAAGAGATCTGTGGATTTTCCCAAAAGCAGCTAAACTACTGATTGATCTGCACGAAGAAAGTGTCTACATCCCATTTGTCCATCTGAGATGAGCCCACACTCCGAGAGCTCAGCAAGATTTCTGCACTTGTGGCTTTTTCCTTGCATGAGTCAGTTTCAGTTACATTTCGCATGCAGTGATAGACTGTTTTAAGAGCTAGTTGTTTTTTAAAGTGCTTCTGAGTACGCAATGTTTCAGTCAGGTGCATCCAACATTCATTTACAGTTCCTCCCATGTTTATTGGTGATAAAATGTGTAAACACTGGATAAAATGCTGTGCAGTTCCGCACAAACAATTTAAACCTAGTCTCCCTATTCTCAACAGAATGCAGGGGATGCTATCTTAACACACAGTGGTGCCAACCTCCCATTGACTGCACATGCATAAAAGCTATAAGAAACTTGTTTGGGGCACATCTGACAGATAAATTATATACTTTCTATCTGATATTCATGCGCTCCTTTTTAATGCTGCCTGGGCAACTACCCATTTGGCGGCGTTTATAAAAAATTGCCCAATGTTGTTGCTTAACATTGACTTTTTTCCTCTAAAGAATAATCTACTCAAATTACTTGTTTATTTTGTGTCAAAATTATATTTGCTCCAATGAAAGTTGAATTTATGTTAAGGGTTTTCACTTATCTTTACCAGGGATCATAATAGTTTTGGCCAGCACAAGATTTTCCCAGAACCCCAAAAGCTTTTTGCCCACAAAAATATGCACTTTAGATGCACTTTCATCAAATTGACTAATGTGTATTCTCGGTAGCTAGATAATCGTTTTCCACCTAATAATGATGCACTTACCTGTCGCTAATTGTTTTATGGTAGTCTTACTGAAAGCCACTACTTGAATAAGTGAATATTTTATAAAATATTAAGTCGTTGCTTCTATTCTAACTTTGGCGTTTCGGGCAGTGGTTACTAAGTTTGTGTAAAGACAGTGAAAATGATTTCTCTAGTCTGGATTTGTTTCATATTTAATCTGTTGTGAAGTACCTGAGCTTCCTTTTTCATTTCAGATTCTTCAGATTCTTGTTTTCACCTCATTTTGCATGTGACTCTATAGCCCTGACATATCAGCTTCAATAACTTAACTAACTTAAAACTGAACAGTGATTTTTAAATATAAAGGTCATAAATGGCCGGGTAAAGCGCACGACCCATGGCAACAGTCCTCGACACAGCCGTCATGGGTTCGAGCCCCGGCCCATTGACCTTTGCTGCATGTCTTCCCGTCTCTCTCTCCACCCCATTTGAGCTTACAAAATAAAGGCCACTAGTGCCACAAAAAAGTATTAATTCCCAATAAAAATATTGTAAAAAAAGGTGTTTATCTTTGTTTTAAGCCCTCAAAATGAAATTGTCATTCTTTAACCATAACAAATGCACCGCTAGCATATAAAGCATTTATAAAACTTGAAAGGTTCTTACAATCTCTCAGTTTGTGAAAACATTTCTTATCCACAAATTAAGTTCAACTGACACCGTGGACACAGATTTAGTTGTGGATTCTGGCTAGGTTGTTTCAAAAATATTGGAGCATACAAGAGATTGTTATCACAGGCAGAACACAACCAGTACTTGCTGGAACTTCCTGCTGTTTCTTTAGTGTTGCTTTAGGCCTCTTGGCAATCTCCCTGGCCAGTTTCTGTCGTGTATTTTTATTTATTTTGCAAGAAAAGTCGAGTTTTCATCACTGTAGTCCCATATTTTTTTCAGTTATTAAAAATAACACTCTTCACTATAACATAGCATACCAAAGTTAGGGTCAATATTATTTCTGCCCCAGTCATATTTAGATTTAACATTATTTTAAAGAAGTTTGTTTCTGATTGGAAAAGAGACAGTTGTCAAACATTATATATAGACATATATATATATATCTATATATATATATATAGATATATATATATATATATATATGGCATGTTTCCACTGGTATGTTGACAATTTATTTTTGGTAATGAACGGCAAATCTTCCCTCAAGGGCTCAAATTGAAGTTCGTACTCTGGATGGGCCACTCCAAAAAGTTAATATTACTTCCCACACAAGAGACGGCAAAATAAAAAGTTTACCTGAAATCTAAATATTTTTGGTATAACAGGATTTTTTTGTTGTTGTTGTTTTTTTCTCCTGACCGATACCTTTTGTACAATGAAACAACTAAGCAAATCCTACTAGATGAACTAGCTGAACTTTATTTCTGATTAATCAAATTACCTCTAATTTATGGCAGCTGAGAGCTTCAGAAGACTGAATGCTGAAATCAGATCAAAAGTTGCTTTAACAAAGTATTAGTTTAATTGTGTGCACACTTATGTATTACAGCTTCTTGTTTTCTATTGTCCTTACCTAATAGATGCCTTTTTGTGAAATTGTACATGAATAAAGTCACATTAAAGGGGACAAGATGGTCTCAGTGTTTGAAATCACAAAACCTACCAGGCATGTGTAAACCAGGTTTACACATGCCTGGTACTATTATTGGTAATAATTATGTAAAGCTGAGGCACTCAATTATTCCTGCCGAGAAGTACAATAGACACCTCTAGACTTGAAAGCATAAAGATGCATATGTGTAGGAAGGGCTTAGACTTCCAAATGCTTTAGGTATTAAAGCATTAAAGCTGGTGTGAAACTAAAAATAGCCTAGGAACCAATTTGCTGAGGACAGCGTGATTTTCTACACGTGACAGGCTACCGGCGACACGCCGCTGTCCCTGGTGCTGAAACTGCATCCGGTCCGTTACGTAGAGGTTTTCATCTTTATTTTTAAAAGAAAATTGATTAGAGAGACATCTAACTTAAAATCCCGGATATGGTGAAGTTGCAATAAAACTTGGTTTACTGGTTAAAGAATAATGTAGATAGCTGTAAAACTCATAAAACTGTAATTCCTCCGAAGCAACATTGCGAGGCGCATGCCAAGGCTAATTCAGTTTACAGAAAGGGAGAGAGAAAGAGAGTTTGATTTGATTGTGTGGGCTATCGAAGCCTGCGAGAGTTAAGGAAACTGCTGCATAGACGCCCCATTGGTACCTATCTAGTAGCTAGTGACTCCAAGCCCTTCTGAAGACACCTAGCCAGCACCGGCTCCTTGGGTATACCTGTTAACACACTGCCCATTCTTCCGGGTTCTGGACCTCAGTAAGGCAACATGAACTTACCGCAGTCCTCACATAAGATCCTCCCAACATCCTTCTTTAGGTTCTTTCCACTTGTGTCAAGGGGCGCGAACGATGCCTTGAAAACCAAGGGCTCGTCCGTGGGGTCCATGAAAAAGATGTACTTGTGGTTCTTCTTCACTTTGGCGCACGGAGCCTCGGATCCGAACTCCCCCACGGTGACGAGCTGTTCTCGCTCCAGACCGCCGCTGTTTAGGGGCCAGACCTCCAGCACTTTGACACTCACACGGTACGGCTCCGCGGACGCGTTCCCTGCAGGCGTGGACTGCACCTTGCCCTCGATCACCACGGCGGACCTGTAAGCCTGGTCCTGCAGGGAATTCAGACTCGGGGAGTAGCAGGCGAATGAGACCCCGATGAGCAGCATGGATAGATGCACCGGATCAAGCCTCATGCCGCCTGCTTTGGCTCGGTGGGGGCTGGTCGCGTTGCGGCAGGGCACTCTGGGCTGCGGGGCGATGGCGGTGGACCTGGTTTGAAGGAGGAGAAAGCGAGTAGGCTCCAAAGGTAGCACGGCAGCGCGGCGGACCTTGCATAAGTGTCCATGCCATCGGGATCCGCTGCTTTTTCCCCAAATGCTTTTCAGCGGGTAAACAGCAGCTTTTAAACGCTGGCTTTTAAATCCAGTCACTGCTTCCTGCTAATGATAAGGCATTGTAAATGTTTTAAGGAAGGAATTGTGGACCCCCTCCCTCCTTCGTTATTCTACCATAAGACGACGCCACTCTTTATCTTTGCCCCCCAAAATTGCAGTGAGTAGGTGCCGCCGTTGTGGTTGTCCGTATCATCTGCAACGGGGGGAAGAGACGCAAAATGCTGCAGTGAAGCACAAGTTGGGGAGCCTGATCGCAAAACAAAAAGACCCGTTTCATTCCAGGAAAAAAATAGAATAATGATTAAAAAAAATAATAATAAAAAAAAGGAATTATTTCTGCACGCCAGCTACAGCGTCAATACGCTGCCTTCCACCGCGGCTCTCTCTCCGCCTCCCCTACCAGCCGCTGACGGAGAGAAAATAAGACTGATCGCCAAGGGGCTCCAAAAAAAAACGCAGGATAGAACAAACCGACGGACCAAAACGGTCTATCTCCCCCCTTTTAATACTGCATGTCAGTCACTCCATGGTGCTTCATCAGCTGGGATCTCTTGCTGTAATGAAACAAATGAAAATCCTAAATCCATGGCTCTCTCTCCTTACAAGCGCATCCTACTGTAGCCAAGCCATTTCGCCCCCTCCAAAAAATCAAATAGGTTAACAACAGGAGAAAAAAGCAAAAATGAAGCCGCGTATGTAAGTCCAGGAAGTCGGGCGATGACTAACGCTGCGAAAGCGTTTCGGAGTCTTCAGGAGACTGTTCTGAATGAGTTTTGCGTCTCATCCTATTAAGTCATGCCCTGCATTCAGGTCACATTCGCTGCTCTGCTTTGGAAAAAAACTGAGGTTGAGGAACCCGCATTTAATCTACACATCTAATTCAGCCGCACAGCAAAAGTCCACAACTCAGAAAACACTGACAGTTTTAGAGATAATCATCATCATCATCATCATCATCATCATCGTCGTCATCGTCATCATTATTATAAAGCTTTCCCTCTTTCTTTATATATGTTTAACCCATTTTTAGAAGTACACTTTTGCACAGAACTATAGCTACAAGCAACAGCAAATATAAGTATGTGTTTAAGGGTTGTTTAATAAATGGTAATTACAAACTAACTCAGAGAATGAGGGTAAAGGTTTGGTTTGTGTGCCAAATACACTGCGGATACAGGACGTTGAAGTGGCATTTTCACAAAGAGCGACATCTGCCGACCACAATGGTCATTTAAAAAAGAGCCTTCACACATTGAGGTAGCAGCTAATGTTACTGTAACACTACAACTTCTTCTCAGTGAAATGGTCGAAAAGTTAGATGCATTACACAAAGAGGTAATTTAATAATTATAATTTGTATGATTTAGGGATCGCAGCTAATACAGTTTAAGAGAAAAGAATTATACATAAGATCAATGAAAATATTTTTTTAGTCTCCAACCTTAGGTCATGGCCTCACAGATTCTTGGGGACTTGACAGTTGTAAAGCAGAGAATCCTAAATGCATTTAGGACTCTCTGCTTTACAGCTGTCAAAGGGTGATTCACAAAACTTTATTGCTAAATAAGGTTGCTGTGTACAGTTATGTTCAAAGTCAGTGCAGCTGTTAACCAGGAAATGATGGAGTACTTAATGCTTCCTTCTGCTGACAAGCATTATGGCAATGCTGATTTTATTTCCCAGGAGGAGTTGGCACCTCTTCAGGTTGGAGGGGAGTTCCTGCCTCGAGTGGAGGAGTTCAAGTATCTTGGGGTCTTGTTCACGAGTGAGAGAAAAATGGAGCGGGAGATTGAAAGACTGATCAGTCCGGCAGCCGCAGTAATGGGGACGCTGTGCCGGTGTTGTGCGAAATTCTGTTCCCCATAATCTGTTCCCCCTGTGTCGGGAGCGCGCACTGCAGCCAGAGAGGCGGATCCGACCGTCTTCACAGCTTTTCTGATCGATTTGTCGGTAAAACGAGGAAACGTATTCATTTCAATGTTGTTACTTTATTTTTAATCAACAGCTCCAAAAAAAAAATAATAAATACAAAATAACCCGGGCTTGTTAGGTTTTTTTTTGCACATTTTCGTGTTGTTTCGGCCGAAAGAATCCATGTCTTTTCCAAACTTGTGTCATGTTCACTTTAACCTGACGGACATCAGTCAGCCACCAAACACTGTTTTTTCCAACACGTCGTGTTTATTTTTTAACTTTTTTATTACTGATATAAAACAATGGAAAGCTCACTCTGCTGGACACGAAAAAATCAGGCTTCCTGAATAGATGAGGGTGTAGCTTATTTTTTTTTTTTAAATCGCGTTTTAATGTAAAATATGAAAAAAAACTGGATTTATAAAAAGATATTTCTACTGCTTTGATAATGGTAATGTCTGATGTTGTTTTGTTTAAAATAATCAGCTCTAGTATTATTTAAGTACTTTACATATTCCTACATCAAACATACTGTCCCTGTTATGTATGAGAACATATTTCCTCTCTTTTAAAAAGAGGGGAAAATATTTATAGGAACATCATAGGGGAACACAGTATTCCAGCCTGACGCTCACACCTTGTAATGTTTTGTTACCCCATGGGACAGGGATTAACCAAGACCTTATATTTTGGGTGGGTCATTCCTCACGTCATACACAACTATTCTTGTGAATTTGAACACATTTGCTCTTTATAGACCAGAGTTACAGGGGGGAAAAAGAATATTTCAGACAGCTGAAATAATCAGTTCCCCCTCTATAACATAGGAACAAATTAGTTTTTCAACAAGTCCTTCACCGTGTTTATTCCTCTCATCATGGACAATAAGTCCGGTGAATTTGGAAACATTGCTCTTTAT
Organism: Crenichthys baileyi; assembly: GCA_036173005.1. Taxonomy (NCBI): domain Eukaryota; kingdom Metazoa; phylum Chordata; class Actinopteri; order Cyprinodontiformes; family Goodeidae; genus Crenichthys; species Crenichthys baileyi. Next base: position 189 of record JAHHUM010002058.1, on the reverse strand, counting down.
AGGCCAGAGTTACGGGAAACATAATATTTCAGACAGTTGAAATAATCAGTTCCCCCTCTATAACATGGGAACAAAATAACGTACAGGATTCATGGATACCTTATACAAAAGTTTTGTGAAGAAAAAGATCAAGCTTATTTTTCAAAACGTAATTTATTAACTTTTAGAGAAAGTCTAAACAAACAAAGC